>JBCEDN010000018.1:0-1211123 GCA_039880775.1 Diaporthe vaccinii | reverse complement strand
TTAGATACAAAATACCTATATTTTTATAATTTATTAAATTAACGCTGCCATTTAACTTTATAAAATATTTAGATATTAATATTTAAATATACTTAGGATATGATATACTTTGGATTTATGGTTTCTATTATCTTTTCTGTTAAAACCCATTAATTTTCAACCTATTTATTAAGTATAAGGACTTTTTTATCTTTAAGCTGCGCTTAAGCAATACCCTTTAAACTTTATTAATTAAATCTTTAAGGAAGATCGCGATTTATTATAACTAATTATTAACTTTATTAATTAGTAAACCCTTTATAAGTGATATAATATTATATATAATCTATTAAGAGATTTATATTAATAGCTAGAAGCGGTATTAAATTAAATATAATTTAAGAAGAATATCTTTATACCAGCTAATTAATAATAAAATAGAGAATTAATTATTAAATTTAAATCCTTATTATAAAGTTAAAAAGTAAAGAATTATTTATTTATAAAAATATATAGTTATTATTATTAATATTATTAACTTATTATTAATAACGACCTATTTATTTAAAATGCTACACTTAATAAGTTATAACCTTTATAGTTATTATCTAAGTATTAAGAATTTTAATAAGAAATTAATGCGGCTTTAATGGTTATTAATTATGAAATTATTATTAAATAGTATTTTAATCTTTAAGGTAATATTAAATTTAGCCCCCTTATATATAATTTATAAAACCCTTAAGTTATAATATTTAATATTCCTTAATAAGGTAAGAGCTTTAAGGTATATAAAGAGAGGGGGATTATCTTAAACCCTTAATCTTTATAAGAATCAACCATTAAACTTAAAACTCTCTACTTAATTTACCCTATTTTAGATTTATTAAACCTAGCTATAAATATTAATATTTAAATCTTATATTAAGAAAGTTAAATATAAAGGTATTTTTCTTTTAATAATCCTTATAAATTAATAAAAAATTTCCTTTAATTTAAATATATTATAGATTATCTTAGTAGTTTACTTTTAGATTAATAAGTTATTATATATATTTTACTTTTAAGAGCTTTTAAAGCTAAGTAAATATACTCCTTAGCAGCTAAATATAATAATTATTAAAAAAAGACTCCTTATCACCCCTACCTTAATTTATCTATATAGAGTAGATAAGGCTAAAGAGCACCTTAATTATATAAAGAACCTCTTTATATAATATCCGCCGCTTATATTAAGAATTAAAGTTATATTAGTTATTAAAGTTAATATAATATTAATAATAATTATATATATAATCTTAATTAGGATAACTGGAGTTAAGGATTAATTATATATAATTAAGGGCCCTTAATATTATTAAAACCCCTTAATAATAATAAAAGCTTAATTAAATTATTAACCTTTTAATAAGATTAAAATTAAAAAGATATTATTATTAAATAATTTAAATTATATAAAAATTAAAATAATTATATTAAGTTTATTTATATATTTTAAATTAATAAGAAAATAGTAATATAAAAGGATCTATAAGGCTTTATTAATAGATATAAGCTTTATATTATTAGAATTTCCAGCTATAAGTATTAGCTATATTAGAATCTACTTATAAGCCTCTTAGGTATTACTTATCTATAATTTTAAATTATACTAATAAGTTATAAGCAATTATCTTTAACTATAAATTATAATAAATAATCTTAATAAAAGAAATACTTTTTAAATAACTTTAATATATTAAGAGATATAACGGAGATATTATTAAACCAACAGCATTATAACTAAGTTAATATATATAATAATTAAAATATTTAAGAATATATCTAACGAGTTTATAAATTCACGCTTTTAACTAAATAACTAGCAATATTTATAGCTTAAAATATATAAGATAATATTAATAAAGCCTTAATTATTTTATATTTTAATTAATTATTAATAAGCTATAATTTATATAAATTAAAAACTTACTTATAAAATAAATAAGAGATTTAATATTTAAGAGAGAAGGATTATATAAAACTCTAACCTTAACCACCTAAACTTAAGTTAACTTTATAAATAATAGCTTATAAACCAATAGATTTATAAACTATATCGCTAATTAATATTCATATCCCCTTTAACCTATATAAGATAATAATAAAATCAATTATTACATAACTTTTATTACTTATAAATAAACCTAGAATATATATATTAGATAAAGTATATTAATATATAAGTTAAGAGTAAAAATAAAAGCTATAAGAAGCGTAAAAAGCTATATAAAAATATAATACTTTAACTTACCCTTTATTAAAACTTTTAATTAATATATTTAATTTCACTAAAATAATAAAAAAGCCCCAGCGCTTATATCTAAATCTAATACCTTAATTAAATAAATGCTTTAATAAGTAAGATAATTAAGGTAATATTATAAATTATATTATATAAGCCTTTAATATTAATAATAAAAGCTTTTAATATAATATATCTTAAGAGATTAAATTAAAATAGGAAGGGTATTACCTTATTAATAAAAAACTTAAAGTATAAAAGGAGATTAATTAGCCTTTTAAAAATATAAAAGAATATAAAGAATTAATTAAGCCATTAGATAATAAGCTATTAAAAGGTATTAAAAAAGGATACCATTTTATAAAAGATATATATTTATTTATTTTAAACCTCTTAAGGAAACCATTTATAACTTTAAATATTAAAATATATATAAATTAATATATATATTATATACCTAAATTTACTTATTATAATTATTATATTAACTTTTAAAAGGATAAGGTATATTGCTAATATATAAATTATTATAATATAATATTTAATAAGCTATATCCAAAGCGCTTTCCATAAGTTAAGCCACTCCTTTAAGTAAATAAATCACCTTAGATTTTATTAATTAAGAGCTGCGGATATACTTATATTTATATATAAATTAAAAAATCCTAGGATAAGATAACTTTTATTATATATTATAATATTAAAGCCTTATAATATATATTATTATTATCTATCCTTAAGCTTATTTTAAATATTAATATTAATTAAAAGGCTATTATAAGTATTAAAGGTATAAATAGGATTATGGTAAAGGGATAGGCTGAATTTAATATATATCATTAAGCTATTATTAATAGCTACCCTATAATAATTATTGCTAGAATTAAAGCCTGAGTTATAAATAACTTTTATATAAGGCTATTAATTAAATAAGAATTTATAATACCTTATAGAATAAATATATTAAATTCAACTGATAAAATCTTATTTAATTACTTTAAGGGAGCTATTATTAATACCACTATCTTTTTAAAAGTCTTAAAATATACCTATATAGCGAAAGCTATAATAAATATTATAGTTTTATTAATATCCTACTATTTATTGCTTATTATATCTCCTTTATAAGAAAAAATATCGCTTTCTTATTTTAGCCTAAATAGAAAAGCTAAGTTAATTACTTAATGGGTTATTAAAGTATTAACATTATAACTATTAATTAATCTTTATATCCTTTATATATTAAATATAATATTATAATAAGCACTTTAATATTATATACTTTTAAATATATACACTTTTATAATTAAAAATTTAAGATAAATGCTTTATAAACCATATATTTAAATAAAGAATAATTATAAACTATAAACTTATCTATATCTTTTAACCTAATTATACTTTTTAATATTATAAATTAACTGCAACTTAATATTAATATAACTTACTCCTTTAGCTTATATAACCTTAACTTAAATAAACCGCTTAATTTAAAGGAATTAAAGCTATAAAAATACTTATACCTTAATAATAAGCTAAGTATTGGCAGAATTAAAGATTTATCTAAGGCTTAACTTAATAATAAAGTCTATATATATTACAACTCCTTATAATTTATTTTTAAAGCTAGTGCCTTAATAAAGGAATATAAAGGGATTTTTAAAAATATTAAATTAATAAATTTATTAAAGGTATATTAAATAAAGATCCTTTTAATTAAAGGCTAATATAATTAAAAGATTAAGAAATAACTATATTATTTTAATAAAGAGGATTATAAGGTTATTAATAATATAATGATTAACCTTTATAAAAAGGGTAAAGCTAAATAGATATATAAGTCTATATTATTTAAGTTCTCGATATTTATAATATAGCGCGTTATTAATAAATAAAGGAAGGGCTGTATAATTATAAACTTATAAGCCTTAAATAAAGTCATTATACTTAATATATATTTATTATTATTATAATTTAAAGTGATATAAAAGATTTAAAGTAAAAAGTACTTATTTATAATTAATGCTAGCCTATTCTTTTATTAATTCTTAATATATCTGCTTTATTAAGATTGATTTATAATAATTAATCATTATAAATAAGAATGATTTAAAGTAGTAATTATAAACTTTAAGAACTCCTCTATTTATATATAACGCTATATAGATTATCTATTATAATTATTATAATCCTTTATAGCTATATTTATAAATAATATAATTATCTTTTTAAATATAGCTATTAATTACTTTTAATACTTATATATTATCTTTAAGTTATTTATTAATTAAAATATCTTACTTTCCTTTAAAAAGTTATTCTTTAAATATTTATTTATAAATCTTTTAGGATTTAAGGTTAATAATCTTAAGCTTTATAATATTATAAATTAAGTAAAAACCCTTTATAAACTTTAATTCCCTATTATTTTCTAATAGCTTAAAAAGTTTATAAGCTTTATAAGATACTTATAATACCTTATCCCTTAATATAGTTAAAGGATTAATCCATTATAATAACGGAAAACTGAAATATTATTTATTATATAAGTAGAAGGTAAGCTGCCTTAAGGTAATGCTTAAAAGCAATATATTAAATAAGCTAACTTTAATTTAATTATTAAAGAACTTTAAGTATTTATAAATTTAAAGATAGCTTTAATTAAGGAGAATACTTTATTTCATTATAACCCTTATTAAGCATTATTTATTTAACTTAATGCATTAAAAAAGGTTGGATTCTTTAAAATAATATTTTAATTAATTAATAAGTAAAAATAGGATGATAAATTATTAATTCTATGATTTTAAATATAATTAATTGCTTACCTTAATAAAATAATTAATATTATAGAAAGGAAATATTAATTAATAAAGTTTAAAGTAACTTGCTTAATATAATTAGTGAGGAAATTCTGGATAATTATTAGTTTTAGCTGTATTTAACTAGTGAATATCCTTATTAATTATTTAATTATTATTAGTATTATAAATTAAATATCTATAGAAATTATAAATAAAATAAAGATAAACTTAAGGCTAGTATTAACCTTAGAATTCTTTAGTTAATATTAATTAAATATCCATTATATTTTAAGGAATATAAATATTATTACTAATATATTATCACGATTCTTAATATATTAAGAATTAATAGAAGATAAAGGAATATTAGCTAAGCTTTATAACTATATCCTCTATCTAATAATCAAGGTGAAAATAGATAAAGATTTTCATAAGATTATATTAAAAGGTTACTTAATATATAAGAAGTGGTTAAGTATAATTAATTAGTTAAAAAACTTAAACTTTAAAGCAAACTTACCCTTTAAGATAAATAAAGATAAATTGCTTTATTTTAAAGAATATAGCGGTAAAAGATAATTATATATATTATATAAAGCTATTATTACTTTAATTATTAAAATTTATAATTTAAAATATTATTTTAAGGAGATTAAAGTTTATTAGGACCTAATCTTATAATATATTATAAATAAATATTATAAGTAAGTTTATAAATATATTTAAAATTATTAAGTTTATTAAGAGAATTAAAATAATAATTAATAACCGCTTAAAAAGCTTTAATTAATTTTATTATTAATATAAGCTTTTTATATTATTATTATAAACTTTATAATAAGCTTATTAGATATACCTGCGGTATAAATAATATAAGAATTAAATATAATACCTTTCTTTAATGCATTCTTAATAATCATTAATAAGTTTTTTAAAGCTAAGCTTATTATCTTAAGAAATATTATTTATATAGCTAAGGATTGGGCTAGAATTATATTTAGGATCCTTTATTTAGTGAATTAAGGTATTCCTAAGTGTATTATATTAAACTAGGATTGTAAGTTTTTATTTAAATTTTAATAAAGCTTATAGGAATCCCTTAATATTAAATTCCTTTTCTTTATAATATAATATTTATAAATAGATAGTTAATTTAAAATAAAGAATTATATAATTAAAATCATTATTTATATATAAATAGCTATAAACTTAACTTATAAATAAATAGATATTATATTAGCTTTTTAATTTAATTTAAGAAATGCTTATAATAAAGTTATTAAGTATTTAATTAATTAAATATTATATAACTTTAATTTAATAGGGTTAATAATAATTATAAATATTATTACTGCGGAACTTCATTATATATATTAAGAGGAAGCTTAACTTTTTATCGCTAAGGCTTAGATATTCATTAAGTAATATTATAATAAGAATTACCGCTAAATATATTTAAATCTAGGCAATTAAGTATATTTAAACCTTAATTATAACTATAATCTCCTAAGTAAACCGCCTTATAAGTTCTTAGAACAATAAATTAATTTATTCCTTATTAAAAATAAAGTTAATAAGTTAATATATTAATTAAAGTTATTATTTAATATAAATTAATATTTAATAATATTAATAGCGCAGTTAATATTAATGAAGGAGCCGCTCTTTAATTTATATAATTATAATTAAGAAATAAAAGGTAAAGTTAAAGTTAAAGATAATATAAAAGGCTTGAAAGCATTTAAGTATTATAAAGTTAGCTATATGATTTAAAGAAGGGATTATTAATAAGGTTAAGGAAAGGTAATTATTAAATATTTAATTAAATAGGTAGGCTATCTTAACCATTATAATATATAAATATTTAAAGAATATTTAAAAGTAGATTAGCTAATAAAGGATTTTAAAATAAGGTATATAAAGATAAAGGTATTATATTATAGCTTATTCTTAAAGGAAGATAAGGAACCTTATTTATTTAAATTAAGTGAATTATTTAATCTTCCTTAAAAAAGGAGATGGCCTAAGGGAGTTAAAAATAGTATTATATATAATGAATAGGGTATAAGTATATTATTATAGCTGCAGATTTAAAGGCTGGCGATATTATATAATTAAGTAAATAAGTAAATATTAAAATATATAAATTTATAATAAATATATTATATATTATACTTAATTATATTATTAATATATATAATTATACTACTTATTATTATTTATTATATATTTACTATATTATTTTATTAATTTTAATTTAAACCATTATTACTGCTTATTAAATATTTAAAGTTATTTATATTTACTTTATTATATACCTTAGCTATTTATTATCTATCCTTATATTATTTATTTATATTACTTTATTTAATAATCTATATATATATTATTCTTTTATATATTATTTTATTATATATTATTGCTTATATATCTTATTATAATATTTTAAATAAATTTATTAAATATATTTAACTTTTATATTATATTATACCTTATAAATTAAAACTTAAATTATACCTTTTTATAATAAAGTAAGATTATTAAATATCACTATTAAATTATTAACTTATATAAGGTAGGAAAGCTTTTATTTAATAAATACTGCTAAGTTATATACCTTTATAAAAGAAAGATAATTATTATTAATTATATATATATCACTTCCATTTAATATAATTCCTTCCTTATTTAATAAAGTAATAACTATATTACTTTTCATTAAGCTTTCCATAATAAAGGCTATAATAAATTATTTATATAAAAAGTCGAATATAATATTTATATATTATATAATATTCTATTATTATACCTTATAAATATACCTATTTTATAATTAAAAACTTATATTTACTTTATAATATTCCTTATCTTAATATAAATTAATTATAATAGCTTATTATATTAAAGCTAAGATTTAAATAAAGATATTTAATAAAGAGAATAGCAGTTTAAAGATCTTAAATTAATTATAAATAACTTATAAATATATATATATAAAGCTTTTATAAATAATAACTTATTAAACTTATATTTATATAATCCGCTATTTAATATATATTTATAAAGCACTTTAAAATAATATTTTTATCACTATATTATAAATAATATGATTTCCTAGCCTTATAATAAGCATAAATAATTTATATTTAATATAAAAAACTAAATCTCCTTAATTAATAAAGAGGTTAATATTATATAATTCTCTATAACTACTTTTATATTCCTATTTAAAAATATTAATATTATCTTTAAAATTTAAGTTATTAATATAAAAAAATATAAGTAGATTATAATTAATCTTATTAAAAAGGCTAATAATATAATTAATTCCTTATAATAAAAAACCCTATTTTAAATATTAAAATACCTATAGCTTACCTTAATTAACTATAAATAATAAGCTTTTATTAACCTTATTAATTTAAAAGAGCAATATATTTATAAAGATATATTAAAATTTAAATTTAAAGATAATTTATTTATATCTTTATTTAAAAAGGCTATTATATCTATCATTTTTAATAAAGTTAATTTAACCTTTATTATTATTATTATTATTAAAAAATAAAATTATTATAAGGAGATTATTAACTTCTTTAATTAATTTATTAATATAAACATTATAAACTATATTAATTATAATAATTTATAATATACTTAATAATATAATAAAGTTATTATCCTTAATATTATTATTATTATTTAAAACCTATATATTGTTATTTCTTATTTTAAGGTAATTAATAACCTTTATACTTTCATATCTATTATTTATATTAATAGCATTATCTAAGTAATTAATATTATTTAAATATTTAATAAAGATTATTTATCTATTACTTTATTTATTAACTTTATCTTTATTATCTTATTATAAATAAATCTTAATTTTAACTTAATTATTAAAATATATAATAATATTAGCATTATAAATAAGCTTATAATTATTAAGGCTTAATAAAATAAATATAAATTTAATATTATTTACGATTATTTTAATACTCTTTATTATCGCATTACTAGCTTAATAAATTATATTATAAAGCATAGCCTTATTAAATATTATATATTTAAATAAATAAAGATTAATTAATTAATAGCCGCTATTATAAATAAAACCATAGCTAAGTTTTAAAGTAATATCTTAAATAATAAGGTTTAATATAAATAAATATAAAGTTATATTAGTAATATTTATATTTATTTTATCTTTTTTATTATTCTTATTTTACTTTTAACTTATTATAATTATTATTATCTTTATTTTATTATTATTATTATTTTATACTTAATTTATTATAACTTTATAAATTTTTTATATTTATTTATTATTACGATATACCCTTTTATTATTATATTATAATACCTTAAATAGCCCCTTATTTATTTATTTAATATTTATTTAAAATAATAATTAAAGATAATTAATTATATTAATAAATCTTTAATAAGTAATATAATTAACTTAAACTATAATTATAATAAATATATAATATATTGCATTAAAAATACCACTTAATAATAACTATATATTTATTTTAGCTGCCATTATTATAACTAAAAGTTAAGCTTTTAAATTAAGCTATTATCATCATTATTATCATTAATATTATTACTAAAAGCTAAACTTTTAATTTATAGCTATTATAACTGCTATTATTATTAACATTATAACTAAAAGCTAAACCTTTAATTTATAGCTATTATCATTATTATTACCGCTAATACCATTAATATAAAGTTAAACTTCCAGTTTATTACTATTATTACCGCTATTACTATTAATACCATTAATATAAAATTAATCTTTCAATTTACTGCTATTATCACTATTATTATAATTAATACCATTAAATATAAATCTAACTTTTAATTCATAGCTATTATTATTATTACCATTAATATCACCAGGGGTAAATCTAACTTTTAATTTATAACTATTATTATTACCGCTATTAATACCGCTAAAAGTAAATCTAACTTTTAATTTATCATTATTATTATTATTACTATTAATATTATTAAATATAAAATTTAACTTCTAATTTATAACCGTTATTATCATTATTGCTATTAACATTACTAAGGGTAAATCTAACTTTTAATTTATAGCTGCCGCTATTATTATTATTAACATCGCTAAGGGTAAATCCAACTTTTAATTTATCATTATTATTATCACCACTATTAACACCGCTAAATATAAAATCTAACTTTTAATTTATAGTTGCTACTATTATTATTACCGCTAATATTATTAGGGATAAATTTAATTTTTAATTTATAGCTACCGCTACTACCGCTATTAATATTACTAAGCATAAAGTTTAATTTTTAATTTATAGCTGCTATTATTATTACTACCGCTAATATTATTAAATATAAAGTTAAACTTTTAATTTATAGCTATTACTACCATTACCCTTAATACCGTTAAATAAAAGGTTAAATTTTTAATTTATAATTATTGCCGCTATTATTAAAATATATATAATCTTTATTATAATTTTAATATTTATTTAAAAGCGGATATTTCTTTAAAAGAGGGGGTAATTAATATATTATAAAAGCTATTTATAATATATAGCTTCTTAATTTATAATAAATTTAAATATTTATAATAAATTTATTATAAATATAAAAATATATTATAAATTCATTATAAATTCACTAGAAATTTATAATTTTATATAAGTTTATAATATATTTATTATATATTTACTTATATAACTATTTCCCGTGAATTCATTATAAATTCACAGGCTATTAATCTATTACTTTTCCTATTAATTATTTTAATTATTATAATATATAAATACCTAAGGAATATTTAAAAATAAATTAATTAATAAAGGATTTTAAAATAAAATATATAAAAATAAAAATATTATATTATAACTTATTTTTAAAAGAAGATAAGGAACTTTATTTATTTAAGTTAAGTAAATTATTTAATCCTTTTTTAAAAAAAAGGGAGGCTTAAAGGAGCTAAAAATGAAATTATATATAATAAATAAAGTATAAATATATTATTATAGCTGTGAATTTAAAGGTTGGTAATATTATATAATTAAATAAATAAATTTATAACCTTTCCCTTAATAAATCTTTTTTTATTTTTCATTTCTTATAAATATTACCTTTATATTATTATATTTATTATTTTCTTAATCTTTATTAATATAGCTATTTTATTAAAATTAAATTTAATAAAGGCTTAATATTTTAATTATAATCCTTTAACTTTAATAAAAAGTATAATCTTTATTTATATTAAATAATATAAATTTATTCATTTTATTAATTTCTTATATTTATTTAATAAATTTAATAAAGTATATTTTATATAATAAATTAATAATTATATTAAATTTCATAATACCCTTATTACCCTTAATATACCTTTTAATATTATATCTTTTATTATTTAATATATTATAAATTATATAAAACCCTAGCCAGCTATTATTAATTAAATAAACTTTAATCCCTTTAATAAATATTTTATTAATATAATTAATTGCCTTAAGTGCTTACTTAGCTTAATTATAATATTTTATAATTATTATAATGCTAACCCTTATAATTATTATATTAAACGCTCCGCCTTATATATTTATATTAAGTAATTTAATTTAAACTCTTATATTTAAATTAATTAACCCTTTTTTAAATGCATTTCCTATCCCAACCTTAAATATAATAAATATATTAACTACCTTTTTTATATTAAATTTAATTATAATTATAACCTGTATTTTAAAAATAATAATTAATATAATTATATCTTAAAAAACGTTATTAAAATATATAATAAAAAGTATTTAATAAGATTTTAAGTAATTATAACTAACTTCTTTTTATTTAAAAAGATTATTTCTTAACTTTAAAGCGCTATAAATTTATAAAGAATATCTTAAATAACCTTTATAATATTAAGGATAGATTTAGGGATATTAAGGTAATAAATAAAGCTTTTAAAGCTATAAAACGTTTATAATAAATAAGTAAATAATAATGAAAGAAAAGGGTAAGGGTTAATAAAATAATAATAAGGGAAAGGGGTATTAAATATAAATAATTATACTTAGCCTTAATATATTAATAATAAAAACTAAAAACTTTTAATAAGAAATCTTATAATATTTTTATCTCTTTATTTAATAATATTAAATAACTTTAAATAAAAAAAATCTTTTATTATAATATTTAAAAGCTTAATTAATATAAATATTATAATATATATAATATAGTTATTTAACTTTAATTATTATCTTATATTTTAAAACCTTAAAGGTCTTAATTTTATATTTTTCCTCCCTTAAATTATTAATATAATAATATTAAGACTACATTAAATTAAATGCGGCAAATAAATTAATTAATAAAAAGAAATTATTTAAAATAATAATATAAAAATATCTTAACCTTTATATTTATATTTTATCCTTATATAAAGTTTCTTTATAAAGATCTTTATATATTAATTATTTTATTTAACTTAATGCTTTTCTTTAGCTTTTTTATTTGATAATTGTATTATTATATAACTTAAGTTATTAATATTTTTATATAATATTAATTTAATTATTAATTTTATAATAAAAAATAATAATTAAATTAATATTAAAAGTTATATTGTTTTAATTATTAATAATTATAAATTATAAAAATTAAAATCTTTTTTTATTATTATTTTTTAATTTTAAAAGCTTAATTAAATCATTACCTTATTATAATATAATAAAAATTAAATTATTAACCGTTAATAAAATTAATTTACTTATATTAACATCCTTTATTTTCTTTATAATCTTTTCTTAATATTTTATTATAAATTTAATAACTTTCTTAATATTATTTTATTTAGCTAATAATATTTATAACTAAGTATTAAGCGCTTTAATAAATATTTATTTAAAGGATTATAATTATACCCTTTATATTAAAACTTTTATCTTTAAAGATATAATAAGTTTTTATTTATAAGTTAAGTAAATATAATATATAAATAAATATTATATTTATAAAGAATATTAATTTAATATACTTTCTTTACCGGCTAATCTTAATTAATAATTTTATTAATATTATAATAAAAATATAATAACTTCCTTTTATAAGCCTTTATATTTTTAAGTTATATAAGGATATTATTATAAAAAATATATTTAATGCTTATAACGTTTTAATAAAATCCGCTTTATGCTTTAAGCCTTTATTTATAATCACCTTATATAAATAACTATATTTAAAAAGGATTTTTTAAATAAAAAGATCTTTAAATAATTTCAATATAACTTATTTTAATATTTTAATAAAAAGATATTTAATTAAGTTATATTAAGCTTTAATTATATATTAATAATTATTATTATTTAATATATATTAAATATTAATTTTAATTATTTTAAATAAATAATTAAGGCATATAAGGATAATTCCTTTATTATAAATATTTTTATTAAATTATTAATAATATAAATAGTTAATAATTGCTTTTTTAAAATCTATATATATACCCTTTTAATAATAAAGGTAATATACCCTTAATATTATAATATTTTATTCTTTATACCTTATAATATTATAATAACCGCGGATAATTCTTTTATAAAAGTTTATATTATTAATTATATATATTTTTTAAGCTAAGAGTTTTTTAATTATTATTATAATATATTTTAAATAATATTAAATTATTCCGCTTTTTTTTAAAATATTCAAGCCTATTAAGTTATTATATATTTTAAGAACTTTACTTTAATTAAGTATTTTATAATTTATAATAACTTTTTAAATTAATTTAATTTTAAGTTAAATATAAGCGATATATTTTATTTAAGCTTATTTTTTTATAATATTAATATTATTAATTTATATATCGTATTAATTATTAAGGTTTCCTTTAAGATTATAATTTAATAAAAATAAATTTAAAAATTATAATAATATATTTATAATTAAATTCTTTAAGCTTAAAATATATTTAAGTTTAAAATTAAAGGATTTAATTATTAATATTTATCAGCTAATTAAAATACCTAAGATATTAAATATTCCCTTATTAATTTAATTTATAAATATTTTAATATTTATCTTTAAAATAAAGCAATATTTAAAGAGCTAAAGCTATAATTTATAAAATATATATAAAATAACTTAATATTTTCTTTTATAAATATTGTATTTTTATTTAGCTTAAATTTATATATCGCTATTATATTTAGCTAGTTTATAATAATTATTAATAACTTATATAAGCATTACCCTTTATTTAATAAAGCTTATATTAATTATAAGGATAATCTCTCCTTTCTTAAGATTATAATTAATAATTATTAATATTAATTTTATTAAGATTATTTATATTAATATATTTATTGCTTTTTATTTAATGGCAATTTATATAAATTTTACGCCTTTTTTAACAGATTATAAAATAAGCGTATAATAATTATAAAATCTTAAATTTAATAATTATAATAAATTATTATATTAAGGAATAAGCGTATATCTTTAATAAATATATAATATATTCATCCTTAAATCTTGCTAATCTTTTTATTTTACGGGTTGCATTTATTTATATTATAAAGGTACTTAATAATTTTTACTTGCTTTTTATATCATTTTAACTTAAAGGCGGAGATTATTACTCTTATAAGCTACTTAGTAATTCCGGGGCCTCTTTATTTTCATATATTAAGTTTAGCCCCTTAATTATTATTTCATTTAAAAATGCTTAATAAATATATAAGATAAGATTATATAAAAATTATATTATTATTTATGTAAGTGTGTGTGTGCTTGGGCCCCATTGACTAACTGCATTCACTGAGGCTCTGGGCCCTACACCCCTCCAGGTATAAAACCTCTGCCTGGTAATTCCTGTAAGACCTCTTCCTTATATAGAAGGTAGCGCCGTCTTACTTTGAATTGACGTATTGAGGACAGTTGCCTTGTCTCTATATTCCCTCTCGTGATAATTTATATAAATTATATAATTAAGTTTATTATATTTATTAATAAATTATATATTTTATATAGCTTAATTAATATAATAAATATTCTTATATTGCAGTTATCTTTATAAAGTTAAACTTAATTATATTTAAAAAAGAAATTTAATAATAAAAAAACTTTATATATATTAAATTCCTTAGCGAGTTAATTTATTATAAATAATATAAAGGTATCTTTAATAATAAAAATATTATATTTTTAGGTATTATTAATTAACTTTAAACTTTTATCTTTTTTAAATATTAAAAACTATTTATTTTTATATAATATATAGCTTTTTTTCATTACCCCTTTTTAAATTTAATCTTTAAATAATATAATAACTTTATCTTAAAAAGTATAAGGAATTAAAATACTTTATAATTAAAAAACCTTATATAATATAATTTATATCTCTTAAAATAATATAACTTTTAAAATTATCTTATTAATATTCTCTTATTTTTAAATTAATACTTTTTCTTTATTTAATATTATATAATAAAAAAGCTTTAATTCTTCCTTTAAAAAGCCCTTATAATTATTAATTTTCATTATTTATTATTAATTCTTTATAAATTTAAAGCTGGTTGGAATTTATAAGAATATAAGTTGGATTTATTAATTATATTTATTTAATAAAGTTTTAATTTAAATAGCTTTTACTTTTTTAAATTATTAAAGTTTTTAAATAATATTGCCCTTTAATATTAATTTATTTAAATTAAAGTTATTAATAGGTTTTACGTTCCGCTATATTATTTTATATAATATATTAATAGCCCTAATAACTTTCTTTTTTTCCACCGCCTTTTTTTTATAATAATAATAATAATATTTAATTTAAAGCTTTATATTTATTATAAAAGCAAATAATTAACCTATTAATTAAAGCCTTATTTATATAACTATCTTTTTATTAACTTTATAAATGTTAAAATAAATAAATAAATATTAAAATTTAATAATAATAAAATAAATTAATTACCCTCTTTTAAATAAAGACTTAATTATTTAAGAATTACTTTTTAACTAATAACCCATTACTCTTAATATTAATTATTAAGATTTAATTTTTTAAATAAAATATCTAAAGTTAACCATTAAATTAATTAAATTCCTTAATTATTATAATTAATCTTATACCTTTAAAAAAAAGCTAGCTTTAAATATATTATTATTATCATAATAAAATATTATCTTTATTTAAATAAAGAATAATATATTAAGCAAAACCTTATAATTAAAATTAAACTTTTTATTATTAATAATATAAAATAAGATTTATTCTTTATATCCTTTAATATAAATATTAATAATTAATAAACTTATTAACTTAATTAAACTTTTATTGTATGTTTTTAAAATAATAAATATAAATTAAAATATAAATATAAACTTAATATATAAGTTAAAATTAATAATATTTAATTCAGCTTTAATATTTAATATAATTAATTAATAGTAATCTTAAGGCTTTATAATTATATTAATAATATATTTAATTATAGCTTTTAATTTAATAGCTAAAAAATTAAATATCGCTTATCCATTAATTTTATTATTATATTATAACATTAATATACTTACTTTCTTTAATAATTAATTATATATAATTAATTTATTTTTTAATATTTTATAATTAATATAAATAACCTTATTAATATTATTTTAAATTAAATAAATATAATTAATTAAATAATTTTTAAAATTAAATTATAATAAAATATTTTATCTTATATATATCTTTTAAAAACCTTAAAATACCGATTTAATAAAACTTACCCTAAATTATCCTCTTTAATTTTTATATTTACTTAAAGCTTTATTTTCTTTAAAAATTTAAGCTTTTAAATAAACTCTCCTTTATTAAAATCTAATATTATCTTTATTAATATAACATTCCCTATAAGATTTTATTATTTTTTTAATACTTAATTATTTATTTTAAAACTTTTAATATTTATAATTTAAGGTTTTAAAGTTAAGTTTAATATTATTCTTAAATTTAAAATTATTATATAAGGATTAAGCGATATTAATTTAGATTTATTAGCTTATAAAGCTATTATCCTTAATTTATAATAACTTTTTTTTAAAGGGTATTAATTTATAAGCCGTTTTATTATTATATAATTAAATATTATTGTCAGATTGAAGACCATATGGTGAATGACTGGTTCCCGGTGAATCCACCGTGAATTCACCGTTAGACTGTGAATTCACCGTGAGATGATGGTTCACCGTGAATTCACCGTGAATTCACGGATCACCACGGTGAATGCCTGAGGCATCCACCTTTTAGCCTGACAAAACCAGCCCCCGCAATGCAGGGACCTGACAGGACAAGACAAGCAATACAACAACATCAAGAACTACGATTTTACCTGTGAAATCACCATAATCAACCGTGACGCGGTGTAGAATCTGACAATTAAGAGTCTCATTGCCTCAAGCCAATCAATATGGCCGACGAAATCAACAAGAAGACCCAAAATGCGATGCTCACGAAGGCGGAAGAATGGAATGGTTGGAACCATGAGTTCCTTCTCCAAGCCGAAACCTACGGACTCGAAGACCACATAAACCACCGAGTAGACCTCCTTCCAAAGCCGCAGAAACCCGACTTACGACTGCGAAAATACACGAAAACCGTTGCAGCCGCAAGAGGCGCCATTTCCCAAACCATCGGCGGGTCCGACGACGATGCCGAAGAAGCCGAAATCATCCAAGAAAAACGACAAGGCCAGTGGCAGCTGTCCGACCTTACCGATGCCGGCCTCAAGCTCTACAATCTGGACCTGCAAGGGTATAAACAACTCGAGCCGGAATACAAAGAAGAACAGGCTGCAGTCCAGAAGCTTAAGAAATGGGTGATGCAAACTGTCAATCCGACCTACAAGTTAACGTGCTGCATCCCGGGAGAACCCCTCTGGGAATGGCATGAAAACCTACGGCAAAGATGCGGACAGTCGCGGTCAGATGACCTGCTAGAAACAAGAAATGCATACAAAAATGCTCTCAAACCACCACGGAATCTGAAGGATACCGTGCTCTGGGTGGATCGATGGGAAACCGCTATGGCAAGAGCCACCCAACAAGGGATTGCGGAGGCAAGACAACCCATTGCCTGGGTCTATGACCTATTACAAGCCCTACAAGGGACGCTGCCAACGTGGACAACTACGTTCAGGCAAACACAAGAGCAGAAAATTGCAAATGGGAGCCTCACATACCGTGGTATTGGAAACCTCCTCCGGAAGGAGTTGCAAGCTCTGGGTGCGCAGAACAAACCTGCAAGAACCGCAAGGGGAGCATGGGCAACTACCTACGATGGCTTGAAAGACCATGACAGTGAAGAGGACGCTCACACTGTTGAGGAAAGGAATCCCAATCGGCGAGGTGTGAACAAACCACATGGAACCCGTACAAGCCAGAAACGCAGTCAGTCTAGGGCAAAAGAACCCGCTGAGTTATGCGAGGCGTGCGCTAGGAACCATGCCCTTGCAAATTGCTACTACGTCTTCCCTGAGAAAGCTTTTGAAGGCTTCAGGAGGAACAAAACTACTGAAGAAAAGGTACGTAAGGCCCTTGAAGACGATGCTGATCTGCAAGCAAAGGTCCGAGCCATAAAAGGCCCGAGGTCAAAGTCCAAGTCAAAGACACCAAGACCTTCCAAGGAAGAACCTGTCGACGAGATCGAGGATTGACTCCCTGGGTACTGTGTGGCTAGTGTAGAGGCTAGGGGAGCTTTCGCCACAAGTACGGAAGAATACCCTCTGAAACACTCAGTCATACTGGACTCAGCGAGCACGATATCGATCACCAATGACCGTGAAAGGCTGTTCAACATACGGCCAGCCAGACACGATGATTACCTATGGGCAGGTGACCGACAACTCCCCATCAAGGCGTACGGCACAATGCCGGTCTGTACCGGAGGAACCGTCCTATGGATCGAAAACGTTGCCCTATGCCCAAAGCTCTTGACCACACTGGTGTCTCTGAGACAACTCCGGAGAAAGGGCATCTTTTGGGACAATGAAGCGGATCCAACTACGTTGAAGAGACGGGACAAAACAATCCTCTGCAAACTCACGGACATTCACGGACAATATGTCATCGAACACCCAATTCACGAACCAAAGGCTACATTCAGCGCCTGGAGGACGAAACATACAACATTCACCAAAAGGAAACCACTGACAAGTGAAGCCCTTCTTTGGCACGGACGACTTGGCCACCCCGGACCCAGGGCATTAGAACACCTGGTGAACACGTCTCAGGGGGTGCGAATCCGTGGACCAACAACTGTCGAATGCGAAGCATGCGCCCTAGCCAAGATCACGAGGCAAATCCGTCGTTCACCGAGGGAGATCCTTGAACGAGAAGGCGAAAGAATAGCACTGGACTTTCACGACTATGAGCCGGGTATTCACGGCTACAATTCACAACTCCTGCTTACATGCAGAGTCTCAGGATACATATGGGACTACTACCTCACGAACCGAGACAGCGACACAATACTCAAGATACTCAAATCCTTTCTCGGAATGATGGAACTCCAACACGAAACAAAAGTCAAGATCATTGAGTGTGACGGCGAAATATTCAACCGAAGACGAGCCGTCAAAGACTACCTCGAGTCGAAACACATCCAAATCGAGCCCTCCGCACCCAATACACAAGCACAAAACGGTGGAGCGGAGCGCTCAGGGGGTGTAATAAAAGAGAAGATGCGGGCACTACGGACAAGTTCAAAGCTCCCGACTTCCCTATGGCCAGAAATTGGACGAACAACCGTCTATCTCAACAACCGAACGCCATCTTATGGATTGGACTGGCAGACACCATACTACCGATTCTTCTCTGCTATCGCTAAAAGGCAGGGAATTCCAAGGCCAGATCCAAGACCTGATCAGACTCACTTGAAAGTATTTGGCTGCAAAGCCTATGCAATGACCTCAGATGCTCAACTCAAGAAGAGGAGGCATCAACGCCTAGAACCACGGGCCTGGATTGGCTACCTCGTGGGATATCAATCGTCAAACATCTACCGGATATGGATTCCGTCCACTGGAAAGATAATCAACACACGAGACGTGATTTTCAATGAGCACCAAGTGTTTGACGGAAACTGGGAAGGTTTCACGGACGAACTCCTCACCACAGATATTGAACAACTGGCTGAGTGGACAAAAAGAAACATGCTCCCGGACAACAATGAAATACCGGACCCAGAGGGAGAAGACCTTCTTGAAACCGAAAGCCTAGAAGGACCTGATGAAGGAGGGATCCAGGAAGGAAATGTAGAGGAAGCAGAAAATGTGCGGCCCGAGGAGGACCGACAAAACGGCCCCTACACAGATGCCAAGTTCACACTGCTCCCTACACCACCTCGATCACCACCGTCGGCACTCCTGGCACATACCATACAAACACGGTCAGATGAAGAAGAAATCCCGTCAGCCGTTGAATCTCCGGTGAATTCACCGTGGCAAGCCGCGTTTATGGCCGGAACAAAGGCAGCGCCCATGGCAAAGTCAGATGGCAACATTCTCGACAAAGCCCAGATTGAGAGACGTCTACGTCAGGGGGTGAAGATGCCGAGAAGGCAACTCCCAGAGCCACCAAAATGGCACAAGGACTTGATAAACCACCCATTCGGCAGTCTGTTCAAGCAAGCTGAAGTTGACCATTTACAGAGTCATGCCGAAATGAGATCCTGGACCGAAATCCGCAAGAAAGATCCCCGTGCAGCAGGAAAGCAAATCCTGGACTGCATGTGGGTGTACATTTACAAATTCAACAAGCACGGCATCTTCGAGAAGTGCAAAGCACGGCTCGTTGTCAGAGGAGACCAGCAAGCGCGAGGACAAACACAAGAAACCTACGCCGCGACTCTGGCGGGACGGTCGTTTCGCACGTTGATTGCCATTGCCGCAAAGTTCAATCTCGAGCTGATTCAATACGACGTAGTGAATGCATTTGTTCACGCTCCAATCGATCAGGACATCTTCATGAGAATGCCTCGCGGTTACGAGAAGAAGGGTACCATCCTAATGCTCAACAAGGCACTGTATGGGCTACGGATTTCACCGTTACTATGGCAGAAGGAATTCACCAGAACACTTGCCGAGCTTGGATACCAACAAGTACCACATGAGCCCTGTTGTTACAAAAAGAACGGCATCCTGATCTTCTTCTACGTTGATGACATTGTTGTGGCGTATCGAAAGAACCGACAAAGACAAGTCGATGAACTCGCTCAACAACTCCAAGAGAAGTATAAAATCAGTGGAGGGGATCCAATTCAGTGGTTCCTGGGCATGGAAATCCACAGGGACCGTCCCAATCGCCGGATCTGGCTGGCCCAGACCGCATACATCGAGAAGATTGCCAAGATGGCTAACAAAAGAAATCTCTCTCACAAGGTCCCCATGACAACCGAAGAACTGAAGCCACGAACCGATGCCGCAAAACCTGCCGAAGTCAACTCCTACCAACGAAAGATTGGGTCTATACTATTTGCTGCAATATCCACCCGACCAGACATTGCGTTCGCCACATCAAGGCTCGCACGATTCCTCACAAATCCAAGCCAGAAACACCACGAAGCTGCGGACCGAGTGCTTCTCTATCTCGAAAATACCAAACATCTTGCTCTCTGCTTTACAGACACGGACGAATTCACGGCGGCAAGCGACTCTTCCTTTGCCGATAACACCGTTGATCGAAAGAGTTCTCAAGCATTCGCAATGAAGTTGTTTGGAGGTATGATTGGGTGGAGAGCCAACAAACAAGACACGGTCACAACATCAACAACGGAGGCGGAACTCCTCGCCTTGGCACAAGCAGCAAAAGAAACCTTGTTCGTGAGCAGACTTCTCACAGAACTATCGGTGGAATTTGATGAGAAGAAAATCAAGATCGAGTGCGACAACACGCAGACCATAAACCTGGTGAATTCCGAAATCACCCAGCTCAAGACAAAATTACGACATGTGGACATTCACAACCATTGGTTACGGCAAGAGGTTCAGAACGGCACCATCGGCGTGGAATATACCCCGTCAGCACAGATGATGGCAGACGGGTTGACCAAGGCATTACCAGCTGGAAAGTGGAATGGATTTCTCCAACAGTTGGGCCTAGAAGACATTAACAACCGGCGAAAAGACCGGAATCTGTCGGAAGATCCCATGAAGCACAGACAAGAAGCGGTGGAAGAGGGCTAAAGTCCAGCCTACCACGATGTGCTAGTCTGAGGGGGTGTGTCAGATTGAAGACCATATGGTGAATGACTGGTTCCCGGTGAATCCACCGTGAATTCACCGTTAGACTGTGAATTCACCGTGAGATGATGGTTCACCGTGAATTCACCGTGAATTCACGGATCACCACGGTGAATGCCTGAGGCATCCACCTTTTAGCCTGACAAAACCAGCCCCCGCAATGCAGGGACCTGACAGGACAAGACAAGCAATACAACAACATCAAGAACTACGATTTTACCTGTGAAATCACCATAATCAACCGTGACGCGGTGTAGAATCTGACATTATTAATAAATTAAAAATCCCTTTCCTTTAAAACTTTATATTTTTAAATATAACATTTTTATACCTTATTTTTAAATAAAAGCTTAAATATTATATATATATATTATTAAAGCTTAATACCTTAAATATTCTTATAAGTTTATATTATATAAGTATTTAAAGAATATATAATACTTACCTTAATCTTATCATAAACTTTTAATTAATATTTAATCTTAATTATATCTTTAATATAAAATTAAACCTTTAACTTAAAGCATTTTAAGTATTTTATATTTATAAGCTAAATAATTAATTTCATTATATTTATAACATTATTATTAAATACTATTTTTATGGAATTTATTAACCTTAAGGTAGCCTTAAAATGCTCCTTTATATTTAATTAAAAAATTATTAATATTTTAATTACTTAGCTTAATACTTATTATAATAATTATTAAGATATTATTTAATATAAATATAAAACTCAAAACTAGTTGCTTTTATATAAATATATAGCGATTTTATTTAAATTAAATTTTATTTTTAAATTAATAATATAAAATTTCCTTTATATCTCTTATAACTTATTAAGCCCCTTAATAATTAAGCTGCAAGGCTTATAATTCCTTTGTTAATTCTTTAATAATTGAGTTATCATTTACTTATATTACTTTATTTAAAGCTTATTTAAAAGCTGCAGCTATAATTAACTTTATTTTAATACTTTATAAATAAAGTTAAAGTTAAAAAGGCTGCTATTAAAAAGGTTAATTAAGCCATTTAATATTTATTTAATTAAGGGGAAACTATTAAGCTTATAAAAACTATAAAAATAATAGCCTTTAGGCTTTTAATATTAATAATTACGGAAAATTAATATTAAAAAAAGGTTTAAGAATTTAATATAAAGGTATTCTGCTAAACCTAAAGCTTTAATATATCTAACTTAATTAACTTATAAATAAATATCTTAAGTTTTAATGCCTTTATATTATTTATTCAATTATTATATTCCTTATTCTTTATAGTTATTAAAAATAAAAATTATATTAATTAAAGCTTATAATAATATAATATCCAGGGGGTACATTATTATTTAAAAATTAAAATTATTAAAATTATTATTATTAATTAAGATTATATATTACTTAAAAGTTAATACCTTTAACCTTTTAATCTTATATTTCTTCTTTTTATATATCTTTATATATATTAAAGAAGACCTTTATTAACGTTAATTACTTTTAATTTATTATCTTTTTTATTATAATATTATAATTTATTTAAATTTATTATATTTAAATCATTAATAATTTCTTTCAAAAATCTTATATTTTATAAATTTCTTATTTTTCCATTATAATAAAAATTTAATTAAATCTTAAGATATTCTTTTATAAATCTTAAATTAATAAGATAATAATATCTTTAAAGGTATATTAAAGTTATTATTTAAAGGTATATAGCTAAGCGATATCTTTATCTTTATATAATTTTAAAAGCTACTTCTTTTATTTAGCTTAAATCATTATATTAATTATAAATATTTATAATTTAGCGGCTATTAAAAGATCTTTTATAATTCCTTTAAGCACTTTTAAAGCCTACTTATTTAAAATATTTAAAGCTTCCTTAATAAACTTATATTATTTTAAATAATTAATAATATTATAGTTATTAAAAAGATTAATATTTAACTTAAGCACTTTATTATAAATTAATATTTATATTACTTAATAATATATAATAATTATATTATATTTTCTTATTTTAATATTTATTAAGCTAAATTATTAATTATTTAATAATAAAGGTACCATTATTAATATATTAATAAAAAAGCTAGCTATAATAGCTATAATAGCTTTATATTTTACCTTATGTTAACGCCTCTCTTTATTTATACCCAATAATTATTTCCTTAATTTAATTATTATTTCTTAATATTTAAAATTAAATGCATTAATTAATATATTTTAAATTATTATAAATATTTATAATAATGCTAATAATTTTATTAATTTATATCTTTTTTAAATTATATTTTATATTTAAATTATTTATTATATTAATACTTTAATAATAAATAATAGAAATGCTTATATATTAAATAATAAAAATTACTATATATTATATATTATTTCTTAAAAAATTAAATTATAATGAAGATTTATTATTATATTTTAATAACTTAAAATATTAATAAATTTATTATTTAAAAATATAAAGTTATAATATTATATATATATTACGGCTAATATTCTCCTTTAAGAAATATTTATATATTCTCTTATTTCATTATAAGTTATTTTATAATATTATTAACTTATATTTTAATAAATATAGATTTTAATACTTATTTCTTGCCGCAATTTAACTACCCCTTTATTTTAATAATTAAAAAAACCTATATATAAAAGCCTTTTATTATCCTTATCTTATTTAAATTAATTAATATTATTATTATAAAAGTTTTTATATATTAATAATATTTATTCTTTAATATTTAATATAATTAAATATAAAGAATCCTATAATTATTTATTAATATAATTATAATTAATATCATTACTTATAAATTTAAAGGATTTCATCCTTTAATTAAATAAAAAATAAAATATAATTATAATAAATTATATTATAATATTATTAATTATATCTTAAGGCTATTTAAAAAGAATAAAGGAGAGATAATCTTTTTCTTTTTTTTATAAAGGGGGCGCAATGGCGCTTATTTAAGCTATTTATATTTCAAGGGGTCCGTGGTATATATTATTAACCCTTAAAACATTATTTAAGTTTTTTATAAGGTTTTTTTTTATTTCATTATTTATTTAATTTATTATAAATTATTATTTTTTAAATATTATTTTAAAAGTTATTTATTTTTATATATTTAATATTTAAATAATTTAAGTTATTATTATTTATTATTATATTATATAATAATCCTTTTCTTTTTATTATTAATTATTATTTTTAATAAGATTTCTTAAAAAATTAATTAAAACCTTTTTTTAAAAGGTATAATATATATTAATTATTAAAATAAAAAGTTTAATTAAACGCTTTATATTTATTATTAATATATATTATTTATTTAAAATTAAATAAAAGATTATTTAATTTTTTATTATTATTAAAATAAATTAAATATTTTATATAAAGGTTAAATTAATAAATATAAAATATTTTACTTTTTAAATATATTAAATATTATTTATTAAATTAATAGCTGCAATATTTAAATAGCTTTTATTATTAAGTTATATTAATTTATTATTATTTTTTAAAAATAAGTTTTTATTATTTTTTAAATTATTAATAAATATTAATAAAGTATTTTAATCTTTTATAATTATAATAATCTTTATTATTTAGCTTTTATTAAATTATATTAAATTTTATAAAATTTATATTAATATTTATTATTATATTATTATATTCTTATTAATATTAAAGTTTATTATTATATTAATATTTCTTTTTTATATTTAATTAATTATAATTTCTTTTATAATTTTTAAAGTTCTTATAATTATATTTTTATTATTATTTAAATAATTAATTATTAATATATATTATTATAATAATATATTTAATTAAGTTATTAAGTTAATTTATTTAAAAAAAATTATTTTTAATATCTTTTTTAAATTCTTTATAAAATTAATTTATAAATACCTTTTTTTTAATTAATATAAATAATAAGCTATTTAAAATATGTTATATATTTAAAGGTTAACCCTTTTTATTTAAATTTTATAAGCTTATATTTTATAAACCTTTTTTTATTTCAATCTTTAAAAAATATCTTTAAAAGCTTATTTAAAACAATTAAAGTTTTTAAAAACTTTCTTAATATTATTATTTTATTTTTATTTATTATTTTTTAAATAACTTTTAAAAATAAATTTAAATTATATAAATATATTATCTTTAAGTTAATATTTAATGAAAATAATTATATTATATTAAATATTAAATTAATATTTATAATATTTAAAATAAATATAATATTAAATAATAAATCTTTAAAAGGTTTTCTTTTTTTTATAAAAGATTAATTTATTTATTTTATAAGCCTTAGCTTATTTTATTATATAAAGGAAATTAACCTTTTATTAATATATAATAATTTATATAATTTAAAAATTATTATTATTAATAATAAAGAAGGTAAGAGTTTAAAATATTATTATATCTTTATATTATTTAATTAATTAATTATATAATTATTTTAAATAAAAGTTATTAAAATATAATAATTATATTAAACCTTTATAAAGTTTAATAAATAACTTATAAGGTTTATATTAATAATTTAATATAAAGGTAATATTTAATTATTTTAATATATAAAAATATTATTTTAATTATTTAATAATATAATTATTAATTATAAAGTTATTTGATTATTAAATTAAATATTTAAATTAATAATTAAAAGATTTATTTTATAAAAGCTATTTATTATAATAATAATTATATCTTTATATATTTTAATTCTTTAATAGCTTAATATAATTAATAATAAGCTTATTAATTTTAAATTAATATTATTTAATTAAATTAATATTAAGCTTATTAATTTAATTCTTTAAAGTAAATCCTAGATTTTAACATTAGTTTTTATATATTTTATAATTTTATATTTTAATGCTATTATTTTTTCATTAAAATATCCTTTTTTAAACCTTTAAGCTATTAATATTAAATACTTTAATATTAATTATATTAATTTATAATATATAATATATTATAATAATTTAAAAATTAATTATTATTATTATTATAATTATAATAAATTAATAACTTTAATAATTTAATATTAAAATAATTTATTTATATAATTATTTAAAATATAATATTTATATATAATTATTATAAAAATATTAAATATTATTTAAAAATTAATATATTATTTTAAAACTTTTAAATATTTTATATAAACTTAAATAATTAAATTATAAATAATTTAATATCCTTTTTTTAAAAAAAGTAATTAAATATTTTATAAAAACGATATTTAAGTTTTATATATTTATTAAAAACTAGTTAATTATTATTATTTATATTAATATTATTTTTATAATTAAAAAATCTTTTTATATTAATAAATTTTATATAAAACTTATATAATAATTTAAATATAAAGATTTTAATTTTTATAAATATTCATTTAACTTTAAAATTATTTAAATTAATAATAATATTTATATATTATAAAAGATATATATTTAATAAATTTTAAAGCAATTTAATATAATTAATTATAATTAAAAGTAAATTTTTATAATTTTAAATTTATTTTTATAATATAAAAAACTTAATAATATTATAATAAAGATAATAATATATTAATTATTTACCGGATTTATTAATTTTTTATTATTAAAATAAAATAAAATTTTATATTATTATATATAATATTAATAATATTTAATATAAAGCTTATAATATATTATTTTAATATTATAAAAAACGTATTTTATTATATTTAATATATATTAAATTATATTATAAAATATTTAAAATAAACTTTATTTCAATTTATTATATTTAATATATATATTTATATTTTTTATAATATTAACTTAGATAATTTAAAAGTATTTAATAAATATATATAAATTTTAATAATAATTTAATTATTTAATTATTAAAGCATTAATTTATTATTATTAAGTTTATATATAAAGTTAAGTATATAATATATTCTTTAATATTATTATATTTTTAATAAATAATTTAAACTTTTAAAAACTTAAATATTAAATATATAAAATATTTATTTATTTTATATATTAATAATTAATTAATATTAAACTTTATTTAAAATTTTAAATTAAATTTTCAATTTAAATATATTATTATTTATTATTATTTTATTTATAAAAAAAAATTAAAAAATATATAATATTTATTATACTATATTTAAAAATAATTTTATTAATCTTTATATAAAAGTATTACTTTATTTTATTTTTTAAAAAGCTTATATAAAATTAAAATTAAGTGAAATATAAAGTTTATATTAAAGCAGTTAATATTAATTAATGTTATTTAATATTTAAATAATAAGTTAAAAATAATATAAATAGAATATATAAATATTATATAATATTTATATAATAATTTTATTATAAATTATAACGAAATATTGAAATTATATTTTAATTATTATATATTATATCTTTTATTATTATTAAAATAATAATATTTATAATAGGGGGTATATTAAAAGCTGCAAGGGTTATATGCTCACGCTAATGCTAGCCTATAAATAGGCTCCTTCAGAGCGTTTCATAGCGGGAGACTTCTTCTCCTCAACACACAACAATCAACAATCATTTGCTTCATTGCTTCATCACGATGAACTCTCCCAGGCAAGCCTCTTGAAACCTTTCTTCAGCCAGCATGTCCCATTCGCCACTTGACCAGGATCCGCCACTCCGTCCGGGTCCGGAGTCTGTGATGTCTCACATAACTGTGGTCTATGATCCAATGGGATGCCGTTTCCCCACAACTTAACGTATGTCGGTAAGCTTTTAGTGAGCTATTCACCGTTCGGGGGTTTCTTTTAACGCGAAGCGCGGTAGAGAGGCAGATGGGCCAATGGCGGCTAGAACGCGGCTCATTAAAGGTGTATCCTGGCCTGAGCTTCGCGTAAGAATTTGATGGTCGTAATTCTGTTTCAAGAATATCCCTGTGCTTCCGGTATTGTAGCTGCATGCGCATGGATGGTACTTGGGTCTTTGCCTTCGGCCCGCTGTCACTCTGCACGAGGGTGGCCCCCCCTTTTGAGCCCGTAGCAAAGTTGGCGCTCACCACAGTAGCTATGTTTCATAACCCATCCTGCTCCTTGTGTGGCGACGGCTGCTTTGAGTCGGAGAGGAGAATAAATATTCAGAATCAATGCAGAGCCAGCTACTTTCCCACAAGTTTGGTTAATCAAGAACGTTTAATTGAATCTGAATGCTGATTGAGCCTGACAATGATTATCAGACTACATTATTTTATTGTTGTCTGAGACGGATAATCTGCAGTTGAGAGTATATTCTTCGGATGCTCAGGATATTTGTGGATCATGTGAACATTGTCTGGGCATTTTCACTTACATGTAACTTACACATGCCAGCATGTGACTGCTGCCTAGAATTGCGGCCCAAGGACTCTTGGAAGAGCGCCGATGTCGAATCAAATTTGAGGGGCCACCCGATCCGAAGCTCGATGATGATCGCAGTTCCCACGGAAAAAAATGGCGTCACTGGAAGAAGAAGCAGAGTGCTGGCCGATCGAGCTCCGGGCCGACCGGGGAAGCGAGCTGATGGGGCGGTGGTGGCTATTATCTGATCAATCTGATAAGATCCTTCGCGGCCGAAAAGGGGAGTCAAGACACGCAGGACGGCCTGGTGCAGGGTAGTCCCCTCGTCTAATAGGATCGCAGTGGAGAATACTCTGTCTTGGTAGCCCAGTACTGTCCATCCTTCCCCCACCGGGGCCTGCTTGCCCAGGCCAGACCGGCATGTTCAAATATGCTTAAAACGGTGGTGTCCTTCCGGCCTGCCTGGTGTTCCTTCTGGACCTCACAATGCGGTCCCTAGCAGCTTCTCTTATTCGCGGCATTCTTTTTCTTCCCAATCGCTCCCTTGTGCACAAGTCTCAACTCGCCCTCTTCAACAACAGATGGTCGTCTACCTGCGTTTCCTCACGGCATATCTCGAGTTTCACCAACATGGGTTCTCAGTTTGATGCTTCCGAGTTGACACCTTTCAAGGTGCTCGTCCTCGGCGGCTGCTATGGAGGACTATCCGCTGCGCTCAATTTGATAGACCTTTCCGAGGGACGCGCCGCGCGACAAGGCAACGGAGTTGTTCCAGGCCATGATGGCAAGATTCCAATCGATATCACAATTGTCGATGAACGAGATGGTTACTGTATGTTTGAACGACCCCATCGCATATATTCCACTACACGGAGACAGGGCACTCCTAAGGCTTGACTGTCTCAACCACGTATAAATTTCTACACAATTTCGTAAACTCGAGAATAGAAAGCTTCGAGATCGCCTATCACTCAGCCAGAGGTATGTACTAACAACGTTGCAAAGACCATCTGATCGGTTCTCCCCTGGCCCTCGCAGACGACGCCTACGCAGCCAAGGCCTGGGTCAGGTACGCAGACATCCCCGCGCTGAAGACGCCCAAGATCACAACGATCCAGGGCAAAGCCACGGGCGTCAACCCGGCCAGCAAGCGCGCCACCGTCCTCGAGACGGTCACGCAAGCCCAGAGGGACCTGGCGTACGACTACCTAGTCGTGGCAACCGGCCTGCGCCGCGCGTGGCCCGTCGTGCCGCAGTCCCTGTACCGCAAGCAGTACCTGACGGAAGCCGGCTCGCACATCAGCGTTGTGACCGACGCCCCCGCGGGCGTCGTGGTGGTGGGCGGCGGCGCGGTGGGCATCGAGATGGCGGCCGAGCTCAAGGCCGTCCGCCCTGAGACGCGCGTCACGCTCGTGCACTCGCGCGACAAGCTGCTCAGCTCCGAGCCGCTGCCGGACGAGTGCAAGGACAGGGCGCTCGAGCTGGTGCGGGACGCGGGCGTTGAGACGGTCCTGGGCAGGAGGCTGGCCGGCACCGAGGAGGTGGCCCGCGAGGGCGGCAAGACCGTGACGGAGGTGACCTTCACCGACGGTCAGAAGATGGACGCCAGCGTCGTCATCATGGCCGTCAGCAGGTCCATGCCGTCGACCGAGTTCCTGCCCGCGGAGGCGCTGGAGGAGGGGGGCCTCATCAGGGCCAGGCCAGACCTTAGGTTCGCGGGCGAGGTGCCAAACGCCGACGTGCACTTCGGCATCGGCGATGCCATCAAGTGGTCTGGCATCAAGCGGTGCGGCGGCGCTATGCACATGGGCTATTATGCCGCGCACAACATCCACGAGCTCGTGCTGGAGAAGCTCAAGGGCACCGCGCCCAAGTTGCTGGAGCTGGGCGAGATACCGCCCATGATCGGGCTGGCTGTTGGCAGGAAGGCCATGTCTTATAGCCCGGGCCAGGGCGTGGACTCTGGGGAAGAGGTGATGAGGGTGTTCTTTGGCGACGACCTGGGCTTCGACATCTGCTGGAGGCATATGCGACTTGGTGAGCAAACTGGTCTGCCCAAGGGCAGCCCTGTCGGGGGCTGATGGGTTAGAAGAAAATGAGGACCAAAGTGGATTATCTGCACGATATAATGGCGTTTATATCGGAGTTCATAGGCAATGCTTGTTTGCTTAGACCTTTTCGGACAATGCAATGGGTTTGATAATTATCCCGAAGCCAATCCGAAATGTTGCATGTTCTTCATTATGAACTTGTTACAAAGTCAGCGAACTGTATATACAATATATCCTCCCACAGTCTGCCAGGCATCACAGCTTCGGCACCAAGCCAACCAGCGTCCCGCCGACGACCTTCTGCTTCCTCTCGCGCTCATCCTCGGCAAGAGGACAAATCTGGAAGAAGCGTTCGCGGGAACAGCTCATCAGGGCTCCCCTCTTGTGCGGCAGGTCGACAAACTTGTCCAGACCAAAGCCGTGGACGAGGTCGTAAGCCAGCACAGTGGAGTTTGTGAACTTGGGGTCGCCAACAACCTGCATGGTGCGCGGGTCGTCAAGGAACAAGTAGTGCATAAGACTGCTCCACCACGCGCCAACACGATGGGCACCGCGATACCGCACGTCGCCGACGAGGCTGTGGCGGCCGCGGTCGAAGTCGCTGGTGCTCGGGTAGTACGCGCCCAGGGGGTCCTCGCGGGCCCAGTAGGTCTCAAAGTACGCGAAGAAGACCCCGTCGAACGCCGCCAGCACCGCGAGCCGGTGCGGGTCCGCGTGCGCCCGCGCGAGGTACCCGCGGTGCTGGTCCAGCGTGCCGGCCTCGTCCCAGCCGGCGCTGACGCGCGGGTCGTTCTGCCACGCGTGGAACAGCTCCACGTGCGCCGGGTCGGCGGGGTCCAGCGCCACCATGCTGAAGGTCTCGCGCAGGTGCGGCACCCACCGCGAGTAGACGGTGCTCCCGGGCCGTGGCTTGGGCGCCCGCCGCGGGTGCCACGCCTGCGCCGCGCCCGCGTCTGAGGTCATCGTGTAAGTAAGGGCCGGGGCCGCTGCCGAGGCGTACACCGTCCCGGGGATATCTGTCGGGACCCAGGCGCCGCGTGCGCCGAAGGGCGACCCTGCGCCCTGCCAGAAGGACGCGCGCAGCAGGACCAGCTCCTCAGGCGCCCCGGCGTTGGAGCTGTTGCCGTGCGGGTGATCGATTGCCAGCATGGTGGCGCGCAGCTGGTTTGAGAGGGTGTCGCTGCTGGCGCCGTTGAGGCTGAGGCGGATGAATTCCTCGTCCGGCCGGACGGTGAACAGAACATAGATGAAAAGCCACGTTTGGGCCAGCGTCGGGGCGGCGTCACCATCCCAGACGAGGCTGGACGAGGGTGAGCGCCTTGCGCGCGCCCATGCTGTGTTGTTGGACTGGGGCGGGAGCTCGCTGGACTTGAGGTCCTCGGGCTCGCTAAAGTGGAGACTCTCGCTGTGAAGAGGCTCTGGAGGAGCCTGGGTCTGGGAGTCGGGTTGTTCAGGTGTGCTCAGCTGGTGCAGCTTCGCCGAAGAGGATGATGCAGTCTTGCTGGAGGGTGTGATGAAGTATGGTGTCAGGTACGGGTGTGGAAGTTTGATGACTGGGTCAGCCGAGGCCCAGGTTGCCAGCGAGAGGCGTGCCATTCTGGACCCGTAGATGACGCCTTCTGAATGGAACTTGATGAGCACTTGAGACAGGGCGCAACAGAGCTGCTAGGAGGTTATTACCGCAGAAGCAATGTCCTCTTCTCACGAGAGATCCCACATATTGGAGCACACGCCGAAGAGGTCCCCGTTTGATGAATACCTCTCGTATCGAAGCGACACCCACCAGGCTCGCACAGAGTTCCAGGATCGACCCTTCAAGCCTGGATCAGGTACAGCCGATGAGCCGAGCAGCCGAGCAGAGAGGCTGGGTCTTGATAACTTGCTCACCACACAGACCACGATCAAGGATGGAGGGTCGTCTCCCTCGAATGGCGTTGGGCCAGAGGCCGACCTGCTCCTTTTTGTCTAGGAGCAAATACGACGTGTTCCCCATCATGCCGGGCTCCATCGACACATGGTGCCCCCGGACGGAAAGTGATTGGGTGGAATTGGGTGGGTTTTTGGGATCTTCAAAGGCTGCGAACACTTCGAAAACCTGTCACCGGAAGGGCTGCGCAGGCGAGTGCGACAACCCCAACTTAGAACGGCTCCCCACGCGTCGTGAGGCAAGGGGAGGGCTTGCATTAGACCGGATCTGATAACTTCAGCGGGACAACCGGCCCCATCCTCGTGCGGATCTGATAAAAAATCCATCAAGCTAGCGCTGCCGATCTCGCTGGCCTGCGTGCCTGTTTACGCGGACTTTTGGGGGTTGGACTGATCAGATAAAAATTCTGGTGTGGGTCGCACCGAGGGCTAAGCCTTTCCCAATGCGACGCCCGAGGCTAAGCATTTCTGACTGGGCCCCCCAGTCCGCCCGGATTGGCTGGAGACATGTTGATCGCTCGAGACCCCCGTGAGGATCGTCTTGGCTGTTGCTGCGTTCGTTGATCGCGGGTCACGGTGGAAGATTCCACTTCAGATGGAGAGAGTATCGGTTATCCTGCCGAAGGTACCGAGAGAAGATCAGGGTCCTGTGTCTGTGTGTGTTGTCTATCTCTAGGGATATCTCCTTTCCCCCCACGCCAAGTGTAAAGCCACGTCTAAATCCAAGAAGAGAAAACACAGATAGGTAGCGCCAAGATAAATATGAACATGAACGAGAAAGAAAAGGATCGAGAAGAAAAAAAAGTCTAAAGCTTGGCCTCCTTGCCCACTCCCTTGGACAGGATCTCCTCGCCCAGCTTGGCCAGCTCAAACTTGCGCACCTTGCCGCTGCCCGTCAGCGGCACCGTGGCCGGCACGCCGCCCTCGCCCATCCAGAAAACGTGGGCGGGCGCCTTGTGCTTGCCCAGCCGCTTGGTGACCCAGTCGCGTACATCGGCCTTGGTGAGGCGCGACTCGGCCCCCTTGGCCGTGGGCTTGCTGTCCAGGAACGCGCCGACCACCTCGCCGTAGTGCTCGTCCTTGAGGCCCACGACCACCGCCAGCGACACGGACGGGTGCGCCATGAGGCGCTCCTCGATCTCGAGGGGGTAGATGTTCTCGCCACCTGAACGAAGTTGTTAGCTTTCTTTTTTATATCTAATATGACCTGAGATATGTGGATGGTATCAGTGAGTGTGAATCCGGGGGAACTTGCCTCGAATGATAATATCCTTAAACCGCCCGGTGATACTGCAGTACCCATGCTCGTCAAACACGGCCTCGTCGCCCGTGTGCAGCCAGAGCATGCCGTTCTCGTCGCGCGTCATCACCTCGGCCGTCTTCTCGCTGTTGTTCCAGTAGCCCGCGCACAGCTGGTACCCGCCCATGAGCAGCTCGCCCCTCTGGCCGACGGGGAGCGTGTAGCCGTCGCGGTCGACGATCTTGGCGTACGCGTGCGGCATCAGCGTGCCCACCGTGCTGAGGCGCGTCTGGATCGGGTCGTCGGTGAAGGCGTTGAAGCACGTCGGGCTGGCCTCGGTGAGCCCGTACGACGACGTGAACTCGGTCATGCCCAGCTTCGACACCAGCTGCTGCATCAGGTACCGCGGCACCGGCGCGCCCGCGATGATCCCCGTGCGCAGCCTTAGTTTTGACGCGTCTAGGGAGGCCGCCTCCGGCAGCGCGAGCAGCGTGTCGAACATGGCCGGCACGCCGTGAAGCGCCGTGCACTGTTCCTCCTGGATCGCCCGGATCGTCGCTGGGCCGTCGAAGACTTCGGCCGGGTAGACGATCTTGGCGCCGTGGGTTATCACGGCCAGCAGCCCGAGCACGAGGCCGAAGCAGTGGAACAACGGCGGTGGGCAGCAGAGGACATCGTAGTTGGTGAGGCGCATGCGGTCGCCGATGAAGCGGGAGTTGTTGACGATGTTGTGGTGGGTGAGCATTGCTGCCTTGGGGTTGCCTGTTGTGCCGCTCGTGAACTGGAGATTACACACGTCGTATGTCGACACCTTGGTCTCCTGACTATATAGCTCTGCCGGGTCTTGCTTGCTCCCTTGCAGGATCATATCCTCATATGTTCTGTAGCCCTCGCTCTCCCCCCTGAGGATGACCACCTTTGGCGCGTTGTCCTTGGCCGCCACCTGTGCGAGCAGCGGCTCGTTATTTGTCCTTCCGATCTTCTTGGTCGTGAAGAAAAACTTGCACGCCGTGAACTCAAGTCCGTATATGGCCTCGGAGGGTGTGTATGTGTTGTTGAGAATAACGAGGATGCCGCCGATCCTCACCACTGCAAAGAAGATGGCCGCATACTGCTCGCAGTTGCCAGCCATGATGGCCACTCGGTCGCCATGTCGGATCCCTTCGGCGAGTAGGGCCCGCGCGATAAGGCTGGACTGCCGGCGGAGGTCGTCGTATGACCAGCGGGCGCCCGTCCATGGGATGCTGATGCAATCTGCCTCTCCGTTGTGCTGGCACTGTAGTTCGAGAAGCTCACCGAGGGTGAAGTCGCTCAGAGGAGGGTCGACGGGGCCATGTAGAATTGATGGGGTCTCGCGCTTGATTATGGGCTGTTCGATAGCCGAGGGCAAAGTTTGTGTTGCCATCGCGGGTCTTGACGTGAAAGCTTCTTCGAGCTTTCGAAGTATTTCAGCGAGGTTTCGATGATTTCGATCCGGTTTCACTGATATTGCCGCCGGTTTCTTGAGAAGATCTGTACCTTAGTTTCGCCTTGCGACAATATCTTCAACGGTACGTTTTCAGCAATTTGGCCACCCCCGTATCGAGTGCCTTGCTCCTCTCCATCGCGCCGGGGGCTGCTTGGATACTCGGACCACGGCATCGAGGAAATATGGGCCCGGCCATGGCTGCCGTGAAAGCAAGGGAAATGGACCCCCTCAGGCAAGATCCCACACTGCTTCCAATTTCACGGACCGAAGTGGGCACAAGCGTCCCAATCGCGCCAGTCGCAGGCCTCAGCTCCCCTTCGAGACTGCAGACGCCGTGGGGCTGACACACCTTCTCTCCTTCTTTACCCGTTCGAGCTGCATCCCACACGCGACCCAGAACAGGATCATCGCCATGCTCCGAGCCCGAGGGCGAGGCCAGTCGGCAGCCAGGCCGTCTAAGCTGCCACATGCAGTTAGCGAGGAGACGCAAGGACAAGGGTGGCCATGCAGTCTAGATCCTGGCCACGCCAAGATAGTGTGCCTGAGACATCACTTAATGAGATGATCTGATAAGATTTCCACACCTCCATGAATGGGCTCTCATACCCTTGTACCCAGTCTGATGTGGGATCATCTCGAGGCCTGGTCTCGGCGTGCATGACGATCGCGTCGGCACGACCCACACTTGATGGGACACAATGGGACCGAGGAGCTGGGTCCAATCTCAAAAGCTCTGCAGCCACTCGGCCATTACGTAGGCTCCCGCGTACACAATTGTGTGCGAGTGGCCGAACTCTCTCGTATCACCGAGCGCACATTGGGCAGGAACAGCCCAAATGAATCATGACCAAGTAGAAGCTGGAAGGTGGCGGTCTTTCAGGAAGACCATGAGGTGAGCAAGATGCTGACGAGATGATTAATATAGGCGTGGGGACGATCAGAATGCCACGCTTATGGCTGCTTTGGAACCCAGTTCTTGCAGCATGCCGCGGTTCAACACCATAGGTGTGCACTTCACACCACGCGGCCCTTGACTTGTCTGAACTGGGACACCTTTACATTCCTCCAGACAACAACAACAACAACAACAACAACAACAACAACAACAACAGAGGGTATTGCAATCAGCAACACGCCCAATCCGGCAAGAACCATGCGCCGCTGAGCAGTAGTGTACGCATAGACAATTGCATCTCGCACTGGGCTGCCTACCGGATAACTGAGCTGCCGCTGCAAATCCTCGTAGATTTGCGAGACCTGGTCCTTCGAATCATCTGGCAGGAGCCTCAGCAACTCGGCGTACACAGTGTTTGTCCATATGGCCCCGGACACGGAACTTCCGATGCCAGAGCCGACGGCGCTGGAGAGGCCGAGTAATGCGATGAGTGAGGCAACCTCTCCGTGTTTTGCAACAGCCATGACAGCCATCTGCATCGTCATCACGAGTGTGCCACCACCAAGAGCCTGGAGTATCTGTGGCAGGATGACCCAGACTAAAGGCGTAGACGGCTGCCCGAAGAAAACCATCAGGACGCCGCTCATTATCTGCACCGGTACAGCAATTAGCGCAAGCCACTTGAAGCGGTCTGAGGATTTGATCAGCCACCCGGCCCCGAAGGCCCACAGGCCGCTCACAATGGTGTATGTGTTGTTGACGTAACCCGCTTGGTAGACAGAGAGTTGGTGGACTACCTGCAGGTAGGACGTGTAATAGCCGTCCCAGCAGTAGTAGGCGATGAATAAGCTGGCTGACAGGATGAAAGAGCCCATCACATTACGGGAGCATAGCAGATTAAATGGCACGAAGGGCTTGGGGGCCCAGTAACGTTTGAAGAAGACAAAACCAGCGGTCAAGATGATTCCCAGCATCAGCATGGAAATTACTGATGCTGACCACTTGCTCCCTGCTGACCCAGCGATTGAGAAAGGTAGGAGGGACAGGGTCAAGCCAACACCCAAAAGCAAGACGACAACGGCGGGACGTTGTCAGCGAAGTACTTGAAATGCACATAATTCAAAACCTACCATCGAATTCAACAGAATAATGCCAGATAGCCCCCGACCAAGTCCGTTCACTCTTGGAGGGCTTGAGGATCCCGAGCTTCTTCGCCCGATTTGCATTGACCTGGAGAATAGCCAGAACAGGGAATGCAACCAGCGGCGTGAGAACAGTGAATAGCGCGAAAGCCGCCCGCCATGAGCTGTAACGGAGGAACCACTGCGCAGTAGGCGGTCCCAGGAAATTGGTGACGATGGCAGGAGACCCTGCAAAAGCAAAGGCCAGGGTGCGATCCTGGAGCGAGGAGGTGTCGGCGACGATGATGTCCAGGATGTAGGTGAAGCCACTGAACCCAACGGCGTGCAGGATCTGAGCCGCCGCGTAGGTGGCGGCGCTGCTACACCCGGCCATCATGGCCAGCCAGACAGTGGCGATAGCAACCATGGCAGCGAGGCCCTGTGGGCGGCCCCAGGTGTCGATGATCTTAGCGACGGGCAGCCTGAGGACGCCGCTCAGGATGAAGGAGGCGATTCCGATGGCAGGGATGAGCGAGTGGGCCGAGAAGTCGATGACGACGAAGGGGAGGAGATTGGCCGTGGTCTGCTGCTCCATGGAAGTGAGGCAGAAGTTGACGAAGATAAAGGTGTAGGCAAGAACCAAGGCTGATTTCGTCTAGACGAGGGTGACAGCATCGGCTTGCTGCACGCCTTTCTGTGCCTCGGAGTCCGGGGAGCCCTTGGGCAAGTCGGTCCAGCGAGGGCTGGTGTATCTCCGTCGATGTCAGGACCGTCCTCGAAGGCATCGTCGTGTCTGTTGGAAAGCAGTGGCTCTTGGGCTTCGGGGTCGCCAACACGATCCCCCATTTTTGGCAGGTGACGAAGGCGGAGAGCCACGGTCAACAAGATTTCTGAAGGCAGGGGCAAGAGGACATCTGGAAAAAGACATGAGGCTCAGACCGGCTGGGTGGAGAGGATACATAAAGTGTTTGGAACGGGCCAAGGCTTGCCTGGTTTATCAATCGATCTGATAAGATCCAGAAGGATGCGAGGAGGAAGAGTCAGGTGGTGCAGAGTGGAAGACTTGGCCGCTTGGCCCGCTGAAGGCCGATCAACAGAGAGCTTGAGCCCCGCCACGCCGACTCCCTCACGACCCACTCGCCAGGGAACCGTGGGTCAAGATGCTTGTGGTCGTTTGAGATTAGCTTTTGGACATGTGGCAGCCGACTCTATACTGTAAGGCTGATAGAAGGTTTACTGGGATACTACATACCCAGAGTCGATCATTCAAAGTGGACGAGGAAGACCCTTGCATGTGGTGTGTTACACGGTCCAGTATGAGTACCAGCAAATGATAAGACACACTGCGGCTGCCGTGTATCGCATGCATGGCAAGATCGCCACGCCTGCTTTATTGGCCGCCCAGGGCGGAAGTGAGATGAAGCGATGCCGAGGCGGCAGATCTTGCTGGATGAAATGTTGGCCCTGTATCTGTGGTGAAGGTGCTCACCATTCTTCTGACGATGGCTTCAATCAGTCAGCCCAGCGACGTGGTCGGCAAGTCCGGGAGGGGTAATAGTACATCTGCATCCTGGCTGCTGTATTTCTAATACATATCTTCAGTAGGGCTTGACTACAGGTTGATCAGTAAGCTTGAGAGCGCGACATCCCATACCGTCCCCAGACGACGGAGCTGTCAACGGCTTGCGGGGATGGGCCAGCCCGCAACCTTAAAAATTGCCCTGCTTGTCTCTCACAGGCCCGTGACAGGCTCCCGAGCTCCTACCCCTGCTGCAGCTCCTCTCAAGCCCCCCCACCTGCAGTGTTACTGTGTGCATGCAACTCCTCACTGACCAACAGGCAACACCTCTTTTGTCAAGCCAACACAGCTTTTGCATTTCCCCTCTTTCTTTGCTTTCACTTCTTTTGTCCCCTTGTCCATGCCTTCACGTCCTCTGTTCCTGTGCCCCTGTCCTTGCCTCGCCCATCACCCACTGTCGCCACGGTGATGGACTTCATTCTTAATACTCTTCTCCAACGGCCCAGCGTTGTCGCGGACCATCTTCACGACAACGTCACCCAGCCTCCAGCCGTCGATGCTACCGTTGGCTATGGCCTCGTCCAGCAGCCCGTCGCCCGCTCGACTGCGTGGCTGATCGGCGTCCCTGCCGTCCTTGGTCTCTGGGTCATCCTGTGCTCCTCCCTCCGCTTCAGAAATGAGAAGGCCATGCTCCGCCGTTACAACTACTCAACCCGGGCTTCTCTCGCCAAGATGACCAACGATGATGCCCAGCAGATCCTGAAGTACATCTTGGACTCCGAATTCCCCTTCACCTATAAGCTGTCGTTGCAATTTGCTCTCTTCAAGGTGAGAAACTAGCCCATCCAGCCACTCCTACATGCTGCCACCGCAATAACTGACCACATGATCAGACCTACGCCTTTTCTACGATTTCTTCCCTTCTGGCACACACAAAATCCTTCTCTGATCCTACTATGGCACCTAAGCGGTACGAGGATACCACCGTAATCTTTGGCGAGTTCAGCGTCAATCCGCCTACGTCCGAGCGCGCCATCCAAGCCATCGCCCGGATGAACGACCTACACAGGCCCTACAAGAAGGCCGGCAAGATTTCCAACGCAGATCTGCTATACACCCTTTCAGTGGCTGTCACCGAGCCCATCAAGTGGATCGGGCTCTATGAATGGCGGCCCCTGAACGACCTAGAGGTCTGCGCGATCGGTACCTTCTGGAAGAGCATCGGCGACGCCATGGAGATTGAGTACAAGGGTTATCTTACCCAGGATAATTGGAGGGATGGCATTGAGTTTGTTGACGACATTACCGCCTGGGCCAAAAGCTACGAGCTCAGAGACATGAAGCCGCATGCGAGCAACAGGATCCTCGCCGACGCGCTGGTGGGCATGTTGCTTCCCTTTATACCAGCAGCTGATTTCGCGCTGCAGATCATGGCCGTACTGATGAACGACCGCGTGCGTGAGGCATTCATGTATCCCGAGCCCGGAATCTCCGCCTGCCTCGTTACATATGCCGCCCTCAACCTCCGCCGCTTCATCCTGCGCTACTTCTGCCTCCCGCGCCTGGGGCCGATAATCTTTTTCTCCGAGGAGGCTGACCCCCACACCGGCCGCGTCACGCACTTCGACTACCTACTTGAGCCGTTCTACCACCCCCCGACCTTCTGGAGCCGCTGGGGACCGATAGCATTGGTCTTTCGCCTGGTCGGGGGAACGGTTCCCGGTGCGTCGGAATTTCTACCTGAAGGCTTCATCCCGACGGATCTAGGGCCGAGGAACAGGATGGGCAAGGGGGCTGAGGAGATGGAAATTGATATGGCGAGGATGAGGAAGACTCGCCCTTCTGGTAGTCCATTTTCAGCCCACTTGGACTGAGTCTGTACTTGCTTGTCTGTCCGCTACTGTCTTTTGGCTAAGCCCCCTCCCCTCCAAAGGGATATCCTGTTTGAAGATTGCATCTTGATGTTATCCGTTTATGAACGCAAGATGATTGTATTTCTGCTTTACGATATGCGGATACCAAAACGTTGTTATTCCATTGCTGTGCTTCTAGCAGCTTTTATGCCTTCTTATGGCATGATACCGATGTCGTCCTCGGAACCCCTTCGTAGGTTGGGATATGATAAGCATAGACCCATAAGCGAATGCTGAACAGGTGTGCACTGTGTTCATCGTCATGCAATGCACATGTGCTCAACAGTCAACCTTGAATTTCCTGCCGAGCTCTCACTCTCTTCCATGCTTTGGTAGGATACAAAACTGCTTCAGAACACAGTCGACTTCAACGTGACCGACTCATGCCCAGTCGGGTCCCCTCGAAAAAGGAGTACAGAGATTCCCTTTCAGTTCCAGGTCCAAACGAGACGGTAGGCTTTGCTGGATTTGGCAGAAGCATTTACGCACTGGTGTTTTCGTCCGATGTTTCTCAGCCGTAGGCTCTCTCTGGCTCAGATCCTGCCGTTTTGGAAGTTCAGCAGTCTATGGTCTCGTCACAACAGTCGGCGAAGCTTCTTGCTTTCCTTTCTGAATCAGATCCATCCAATCACATTTCTTCATTTCCTTCCAATCGCGCTCTTCATGCAGCATTCCTCACGATCTTCCCTCGCCTCGAGAAGTTCTGGGCGCAACCGTTACGCCCGTCCTCATAGCCTTAGACACCCACCTTCGCGAAGCAGCATTTACACTTCAGAACAAGCTGACATCGAAGCGATTCTGGAAAACATTCATATCCATCGTATCAAGCCAGCAGGAGACCTGCAAAGCCTCGGCCACCTGACGCACGAATTGCTGGTTTCGGTCATTCCTTACATTGGGGGGCATGTTTCGCTCTTGTACCGACTGCACTTTTTCAGTTTCTTTCCATTTTACCGTCACCTCTGACCTCAGTCGCACGCCAGAGTCTTCAAAAGCTTCTTAGCGACATGTCGGGCTTCACAGAACGTAGACTGCTCTGGGAACATTGGTCCTAGACTTTCCTCGTGGTGACAGGCACCACAACTCTCTTTGCGAAAACGCTGACGTTGTCATCGATCACGTCCTGGCCGCTCATACATGGAAAGCCGATCATGGATCCTCCCGAGTACGGCTACGAGTACTGGAAGTACTACCACAGCGACTGCGAGCTTGTCCACGTCATCTGGACCGACTACTGTGGCATCCTTCACGAGAAGCTTGTCCCTGCCGACAGCTTCGGCAGGATGTACCGCAAACATGCTTACAACATCTTTGATTCCGACGACCTCATTCCATTGACAGTTAGCGCCGCCGCCCTCACGAGCCTTCCCGATGGAAAGTCGGCCGCCGAGAAAATCTACCCTTCTTACAAGACTTGCAATTTGACCCCGGACTACGAGACCATACAGCCCTGTATCGATAACAGAAGTCGCGCTACTGTCTTCGCCAAAGTGGAGGTTAGCGATGGTCCTCTCGCTGACCCTCGCGAAATACTGAAGGAAGTGTGCGAGGGACTCGGTTCTGGAAAGAAGCGGAAGATCAGAGCATCTTTGGAGTTTCAGTTCGTGCTACGAAATCTTTCCGATGGAAAATTATACCTACCCAGCGGCGATGGCCCAGCCCAGATCATAGTGCAAAAGCTGGCACGAGCCTTGCATACCCACGGTCTCAGCGCCACAGGTCTCTCCGTGAGAAGCAGCGAAGTCTCGGGGGATGGAGTGGTCACGATCGCTCTCTTCATGAGTGACGACGTGTTGGAAGCCGTAGATAACTTTTACAGGGTCAAGAGGACAGTCCAATCCATCGCGAGCGCGGAAAACTTACGGCCATCGTTTTTCTATGCATCGGAAAACGTGTCGGGAGCTGCATACTCTGGCACTCCCCTCGATGTAATGTGCAAGAACGACTTGCGCTGTCGCCTTCACCTAGCTCATACGTCCGGAAAACATGCCCGTAACTTTGCGGCGGGGATCATGGAGGCCGAGGAGGAGACATCAGCGAACCCAAGCATCTACTCATTCACTAAGCCAAACTGGCTCACCTACGGGCAGCGGCGGCAATATCAGGGAGGTCTGTCACCGGAACGCGAGTGGATGACCTGGGGCGTTCGCAACTCGAAGACCACCATCAACTTCCCCGAGGGATGCGACGCGGGGCGAATGGAGTTTGGCGACATTGATTGCATGGCCAACATGTACCTTGTCGGCGCTGCGATTGTGACCCTTGGGACCCGGAGAATTGCACATCCCCTTGCACTGGAAATTATTCCACAGGGTATGTTGGCTTCCTTGACGAACGTCCTCGTCGAAAATGTGCGCAAGTCAACTCGCTAACAGCTAGCTTGAAGCGACGGATGTTGATGGATATGATCCTGGATTCACTGGCTCTCGTTTCTTTGAGACAATGAGAGTCCCTTTGTCTGGTCTCCTTGCGTGTCACAGCATCCGAAAAAGCGCACGGCTTCATGGGTCGCTGTTAAGAGACATATGGGAAGCTTACTTGGCGGTGCGAAAGATGGAGGACAAGAGCATCGTGGAATCGGTGGCACATGGCCGAGCGACGTCGGCGCGGGAGCTGCTTGAAAAATGGTACTGATCCCATAAATTCCCAGTCAGATGCATCTTTAATTTGGGGCAAGATGATCAAGGGCAATTACCTTGACCGAATCCGCGAACGTACCTTGCCTTTTAAACCCCATTTTTCATCTTAGCAGTTGGCGATCTGTTCTCGCCTTCCAAGGATAATGACTTCAGATTTTTGAAGCTTCGTGAAGCCGAGAGAGGGATGAGGGCCCTTGTAAGATGCGCACATGACAAGTGGGAGAAGCGCGTCGATGATGAGAGCCATGGGGAGCTCCTCGAATGCCTTGCCACGGAGCCGGTGTCAAAACGAGGCTTTATCCACGTAGACCCTCAACTTGTCACATTTCGGGCAGAACGGTGCACCTTGATGGATAATTTCCAATTATATTGGAGGTTTCTTTTCATAGTGCTCAGCCTCTCAACTCGCCCATTCCTCTTTCAGGCCACCAAATTGCGCGTCGAGCATACTTGACACGGCCGGGTACGGCCTGACAGGCTCCATCTCATACAACGCCACAACACTGCGGCGTCGGAAATCCTGGCTGGCAGGACTCGGTATCTGTTCCCATGTCTCATCAAGCCCTACTGACCTAGTCTCCAGCTTCGAACGGCTTAGGCGGGACTTATGCCTTAAACTCGTCGTGTAGCGCTCGGCCTTTGACTTCAGATTGCTCACGCAACTCGAGCCCCCGTCCTTCAAATCTGTCACGTATTTTGAGCTCTCGTAGCCTGTGCCTCTATCGCGGACCAGGACGCGAAGTATGGGTATAGATTGTGCAACGATGGTCAAGAGAGGCTCGATGATGTCGAGGCCCATTGACACAACGAACCAGTCTGAGGGATGTTAGATTCTTTGTTGTCACCGTGATAGCATATGTCAACTTACCCGGAAACCCTGGAGTACCTCGCATTCGTTGCGAGACGATCAGCTTGCAAAGGGGGACAATGGAGACTCTATTAGGTCATTGTCAGCTCTGCACAATAGAAATATGTCATGGGCGGTCTTCTTACAAGATTCCACAGCCCATTGCTGTGGCTGCTCCAACTTTCTCTGCCGGACTGAGCCGAAGGCGACAGATCAACTGCAAAGGAATGAGAGACAGAATGAAACTAATGGAATTTCACGGTCAGTAAGTGATGCAACCGCCATGCTGGCAATTTCACGATCGGGATGCACTCACTCTGTCACTGCCGAGTAGGCCATGTGAAAGTCGGCGATTCCAGTCACAACCTCATTCGGCCAACAATGTCCCCTCCCCAATGGGTTCGTCAACCGCACATCGCCGTCTTCGTAGTCAAACACGCACTGCCTAGCCCACTGCCGGATGACCAGCAGAATAGTTGCCAGGTTGAAAGACACCATGAGATACCAGACAAGCCATCTCCACGCTGGATGGTGCCCCGGATTCAACAGCCTCAAGATCGTGGCGCAGAAAGCGGTCTTGGTGAGCGCGCACGCGATTGCAGCTGCGACCTTGGCGAAAAGGAGGCTGAAATTCCCATCGTCAGGTGTCGCGGCTAGGTAGACGGAGGCGGAGACGTTGGCCGCGACGATGCAGCCCCAGCCGCCGAGCAGGACGTGGTCGTCCCACCAGAAGCCCGCGACGTAATGCTGGCGGCACCAGAGGCGCAGGCCAAGGAATGTCGTGGAGAGGGCGAAGAGGACCCAAATCGTGGCTAATACCCCAGCCTCGGTGGATGCCATGGCGGCGGGTTGTGTTGCGAGTCCGAAAACCGTTTTGCGATAGAAGGTAGAGCCTATGTCGAGGCGGCGCCCTTCTCATATTCCATGGCAGCTAGACTGCAGGTGCTATAATTGAGCTCGGAGGCTCCGATCGCTGTTGATCGCCAGCACGTTGGCTGTGGCGTGGGTGGTTGGCCGGCCATAATCGCAAATTTCGTCTTCCCAGGTTCCAAGCTTCGCCGAAGTCCGTTGCACTCTCCCTTTCCTTAGCCGGCTGGTCCCTGTATATAGTTGTCGACTCGTATCTGCATGGAGCGTGGTTACAAATAGAACCTTGCGCCGCAGGCCGTTGTGAAAAGGGAGCCCCTGACTCGAGGCCGCGTGCCCACACAATTTCATAACAAGATTTGGGGGCCAACCCGATTATGGGGAACCCGTAATTTGCAGCCAGCCTCTGTGTCCTCGAGTATCGTCATAATGACTTGAGAGTTTTTGCGGGCATTGAATTACATCGCCACAATGCTCACCTCGTGTTTTTGCTCTATGCCATCAAGAAACCACATGGTGAAGTCCATATTTAGTGCCCTTGGAATTCATCTCGCTTAGGGCTCCGGGCGTAGGATGCGGGCTGCCAAACCCTGAGGCTGAGGGACAGACATCTTCATGTGGTAAAATGCTCCGTGCCCCTGCCTGGAAGTGCTACACGAGGCCGGTGGAAATAGCTTGGATGTCCTTGCCAGCATAACCAAGAAAGGAGAGTTTTCATGCCAAGATGTTTTCTGACAACATCGGAGGGTCACTTCTGTTGTGCACTGAAAGTGGGCAGTAACCGTGCAGGTGACAACAAATTTTGAGTTCCATGCCGCCAGTCAAGTATTATTGCAGCCCGGGGAAGCTTTGGGGTTGAGATGCTGCAGCTCTTGGAAATAGCTGTCAAGGCGCAGGACCATATCTGTTGAGGTACAAAGGCCTTCAAATTGTTTCATTCTTTCTGAAGTAGGTCCAAAAAGACAGCTGACCGTTACTGATCATATCAGGAGTAATTCCCAACGAGGCTTGAAAGCGGGTGCAGGAGTTGTGGAGCTTCGACAGAGAAATGAAGTGCTAACGAAGGCCAATGAAGTAGGCGGTTTCAGTAGTGTTTGAGCCTTTCCAGCTCATGGATTCAGATGCGGATGAATGAAGGAGGATAGGTGCTGGTGTTTGCCGCATTTGCCATCAAAACTTTGCTGGGGATGACTTGTCAACGTGGACTTTTGAGTCCCAAGGTCGGTCTCAAGCTGTACCAAGGCATTTCCCATTCAATTCTATTGATACAGACTTTAAACGCAGTAATTATTGTGCGATAGGGAGTAACTTACCTAGGTATAAAAGCCGTTGCCGAGCCGTATCCATGATTTTGTCTCAGAATCGTCGTGCTTCTTGGATCGCATTCCAAAGATTCACCAGTTGACGGGTACGTGACTGGCACAGTTTCTAGCTTGTAACATTTTGCAATCAAGACGGCCAAGGTCTCTCCATTTCGTACTAGATACTGGTGTGTATCAAGCATCATCTTCGCTTCTGGTCAGCTGGAAATGCATAGGTAATATCGCGGTCTCGAGCCCTTCAAACAGTATAGACCGGTAGCGAAGAATTCGAGAAAAAGCTACAATTCAAACAATGGACATCCAGGTGAGTGTCTGTGCCTGTGTTTGTATAAGTGAGGTACATGCACTGTCAGTCATGTGGGTACAAGTAGCACCTTTGATCAGTATTTACAATGTTGAAGCTTATTTGCTAGAAACCACGTGGGCACTCTAGCAATGACTCCGATGCTGCTCAGATTATTAACATCGAGATCTGTTCCCATCCAAGGTCTGTCCCAACACCTTCATAAACTCAGGGCAAACTCTGATCCAGGTTCTTAGTTACAATCGATTTGACATCTTTGCTCCCAAATTACATCGCCAGATATGAATTTGACCAATGACTCTGAGTCGTCAGATGGACACCTGAATCACATTCGCGCTTGTCCATGGTGTGAAGGTTGTGCGAAATTACGGGGCTGACATCCAGACGCTTCTGCCATGCGCGAAGACAGTGCCTGGTGCCAATCATGGTAGCTGTTCTTGACTGCTTGGGACAAATTTTCTTCCTACTGCTAGATAATAAGGCTGCGAACTAGGCTCAATAACATCGACCATGTACTTCATGGAGAACACTTGGCCAGAATGGAGACGATGACCAGGCTCGATGACTCACTTAGCAAGGTGAGGATTTATGGTCTCGTTTTTAATCTGTACACATATGCTTCTTAAGCAGTATGCATCCAGTGCCTTCATACAGTGATAAACGCTTAAACACCTAGCGTTTAAAAAAAATTACAATGTCGATAACAATAGGTTTCGAACACAATTATAGCTTGTGGCTAAGAAGACAGTGACAGAGTGAGGATTTAATGAGCACCCACAGACATCAGCTGCCTAGGCTGGTCGCAGGACTATGTTTGCCACGGCTGCAGACCACACCTATGGAAAATGTGTAAAGTTTGGCCAATAACGACAGCGGTCAGAATGAAGAGGACAGTCCTGATGTCTGATGCGGTATAGCCGGGAGGCCGGGACTCACTGACACTTTTGGGGTCGAACAGGGAGCTCTGGGTACTCCGGCAAGGAGTAGAGGATACACCGTTCATTCCAGTAGCCGAATGGAATCAAAAGAACGGATAGGGCCGCCAAGAGCCCCGGGAGCTGTAGATTGGTTGCTGGTTGTCCCACCGAGGTCAACGATTGCGCGTGGAAGCGGGAATGGCAAGTAAAGGAAATCCCTTTGGTTACGTTGGAGGTTGCAGCCAGTGGTATTGAATTTGGACCACATGTAGGAGTACAGAGTACATCGGCCCTTGCAAGTCGGGGGTAGCAGTATTGGTTGTGCATCCATCTCATTAACAACAGGCAGGCTTGGGGTTTGCAAGTCCATATATCCGCATGTCCGATTTCGCTTATACCCGCCGAGGGAGGGGAGGGACATAGCCCGGATATTGCCACGTTCCACTCAAATGCTTCTCTACTTCGCAAAGTACTTAGATACCATTTGTAAAATAGAGAGGTGAAGGGGAGAGGATAAGGTTGCCGACCTCGTGCCAGTAGTGAACATAATTGATTTCCTGCAACCTCACAAGAGTTGCTGTCCAACATTTGAAGAGGAGGCGGAAGGAGAGTCCTGCAGGCGTGCTCCACATTTCAGCACTCACACCCAATTTCACATCTCGATTGCCCCAGCCGGATCAGCATAGCGGCTTAATCGGACTGCATCGGTAGCGTGCCTGCATGCCCGAGCAAAGCCGTCAATGCAGAGCCGGACAGGCGCGATGTAAAGTGAAGACGCGTACTTTGTTAGTGCAAAGTAGCACTGGCGGGTCAGTGAGACGTCAGAACGTGTGTTAATGATCAATTGATAGCCGGTTCGTCCGATGCTCATCTTGGCTCCCGATTTCCGTTTCGTTTCCCGCCTAGGTTCTAGGGTGCATGCAGGTCTGGAGCAAAACTTCCGGGCCGTAGGCCAAGGGGGCTAAGATGGCGGCATTTCGATGTTTATTCAGATCTAGGCTTGAGGCTCAACGTTTCTGTGTGTGCGCCAGGACGCCCATTGCCAGGGTGCAGGGATAATCACTCATCACATCCCCGGGACCTTGCATTTACGCCGCCATGTGGTCTCCTCGTATCGGTGTGATTTACTACACACTGCTGTACTCAATTCTTTGCAATTTCACGCGTGGTCCACGGGAGATCGTCAATGTACCCGTCATTGAATGCGGGATATGTCCGTATGTCTGAGCAAGTGATGGGTATTTCCGAGGCGCCGAGAATTTGTTCTCGGACAATTGGGGATATCTGGTCGAGGTGAAATTCGGTAACGCGGAAGAAATCGTAGACGTCACTGGCTCACCACCCCACGCCTTTGCTCGCAATGATTTGCGGCCCTGCACATGCAATTGCTCTCCCGTAGAGTGAGGTCTTTTCGCCCACTCCACACCTGTCTGCATCTGCAACCGCGAATGCCACCTCGAACACTAGAAGACTAGTCGCCTCCCCAACGTGCTGCATGTGGTCCATCAGGCAGACAGCAATGCAGCGACAGGTCAGCATCGTGAGAAATGATAGACTGTTGGTCATGTACTACCCAAGAACACATGTAAAAGAAGAAATTTCAAACACCGGTTGCCACTCTGAAGGCTTGTGAGACCACCTTGAAGACCACGTGCGAACAGCGATCTCACCAGCACCAGTTGCAGGGATAACGTAATTTTTCTGCGGTCTGGAAGTCAACGACGTAAGTGCTCCGGCCGGGATGGCGATCATACCTTGACAAGGTCCTTGCCACATGTGCGCAGAGTGCGCCTTTGCGTTACTCACGCCGTACCTGATTTCGAAGCAGGATCTGGTGAGAACCATGGGATTTGCCATGGCTAGCACGCTCGATATGGCAAAGAGCCCACATCCCGATGGCCCCTCGTCATAGAGGTCAGAGATGTTGAGGATGCATACAGATGGATCACTGTATACTAGTATATAATGAAAGAGCTTCCTCATTGCGTTATGTCTCAAATTTGCACTGCACCTCTCACTCATCTCACCTAAGACAATCATGGCTGGATTCTTCGCCGTCGGTGGTATTCTTGCTCTCACAAGGCCGGCTTTTGCCGCGCCCGTCATCGAAGAGCGTGTGGTCTCTTACCCGGCGACCACCATCACATCGGCCGCGGCCATGACGGCATCGGTCGTGCCTCATACCGATGTTACGAGCCACGGCCCGTACACCGGCCCCTCGCCCACGACTACCGGAGCGATGTCTACAAGCGTCCTTGCCGCCTCTGTCCCGGCTCTGCCGCCAAACCCAGCAAAGTTCGACTACCCTGCGGACGGTGAGCTTCATGCCGACCAGCCTGCGCCTTACACACCTGCCGGTGGGCAAGGTACAAATGGCTCTGAGCCCGTGTACCGCGTACAATCCGACTTCGACTACCAGTCTATCTCGCTCGGCCTGTACCAAGAATGGATCGAGTTGGATCTTTTCCACTACGGTCTTGCCACTTACTCCGATGAGGATTTCGAGGCTGCCGGCTTGACTGGCGAGGACCGATACTTGTTGCAGTTTATGGCTGAGCAGGAGGTCGGACACGCGACACTTCTCACCAACATGCTCGGTGATAATGCTCCCAAGCAGTGCACGTACAACTACCCATCGATGAACGTGCGCGAGTACGTCGACTTCTCCCAGAAGTTGACTCGATGGGGCGAGTCTGGTGTTTACGGTTTCCTCAACCACCTCGATGCTCGCGAGGTCGGACAGCTCTTGCTGCAGTCCATCACCACTGAGGCGCGTCAGCAGATGATTTTCCGCCAGTTCAACGGCCAGTTCCCAATGCCCGTCTGGTTCGAGTGCGGAATTCCCCAGTCGTGGGCGTGGACCCTGCTCGCCCCGTACATCTCGTCCTGCCCCCAGGGATCACAGCAACTCATCTGGCAGAACTTCCCCGCTCTCCATATCCTGAACCAGCCCAACGCAGCCCGTATCGACGGCGCTGACGTGTGGAACGAGACTCTCGGCGACTACGCCAACACCCTGAGCACCGACGACATCGAGCTTCAGGACGCGTGCGCGGACTCGGATGTCGTCGGCGAGGACTGCTCCCCGGCCATCACCCACAACCGCACCCAACCGCTGTCCTACCCTGGTCGCCAGGTCTTCCTACAATGGGAGGAACCCGGGCAGGCTGTCGGCCCAAACAATAGCTACGTCACGTCAACCTCGGCCGGTACGCCCAAGTTCGCGCTCTGGGCCTCGCAGCTCAACGTGACTTACTCTCCGCTGCTCAACGTCAGCGGCAACTCGGCCTACACCATCCAGCCCAACGTCTCCACCTATGAGGGCGACCCGGCTATCAACGGTACCATGTTTTTGGCCCTCACTGATGAGGACCTTTATGTCACGCCATTCAACCTCAGCGCTGTGAATCCTCACGTCTATGCTCTGGCTCTGTACCAGGCTGGTTAGAAATAGCTCAAATTGTATCAATGTAGGAGAGATTGTTGATTAATTTAGTCAAGGCAAGGTGGAAGAAGATTATTCTCATGTGTGTAGTCACACCTAATTAGTGAATATTTGAATCATAACATATGCCAACAGTCTTCCGAAATCTCATTGTGATGTGAACGCTCTTGTGATGGTTCATTACCCGGTTACAATCAATGTGTCTAATAAAACAAATTCAACTATTAAGGCGATGACATTGAATTTTTTGTCTTGAAATCTTAGCTCCATGCAACTCAGGAGTCAGTTTAAAACCGAGTGAACTATTTATGAACTGATAAAACGCCTTCAACTACCACAACCTAGTTCGCGTTGTGTCCAGAAAGTAAAATCCCTTCGTGCATAGCCAACAGCGCACATCTCCATGGAGCAATGTACGGTATGCGTAGTCGGTACGCTCAAACCCGTTTTCTCATCCTGTTGTCTGGTTCATAGATCTGACATAGCAGCTCTGCGAAACAAGTCATGCTCGCGCTGGCTATCAGGGCTTAGGACTTTTGGAAAGACATCAAGCCATATGCAAGCAAACTGCAAATCCTCTAACACCTTCGCGGACGCTGCAGTCGAAAGATCTTCTTCTCTTTCTCCTCGCCGTGGGACGGCGTTGATCTGTCCGCAACATGGACAAAGCCACACTTCACAGCAACTCGCTCACTGCCCTCGTTCCCGACAATGATATGAGTTTCGAGGAAGTCGCGTGTCCACTCATCCAGCCCCCTCAAGCCCTCCGGAAAGGCATTCCAGTACGTATCCAAGAACCCCTGTAGCGCCTCGGTCGCGTAGCCGCTGCCCCAGAACTTGTCATCCAGAATATAGAAAACCTCGGGCGGCGCCGTGATGCCGATGAACCCGATCACGGTGCCATACGCGAGACCCTCTGCAATACTGGACTCATGTGCTGGGTCTGGGACGACGATGGCGAATGAGAACCCGTCTGGTTTCATCATCAGCTCGATGCGCCTGACGCTGTGTGAGTTGACGGCGTCTTTCTCGGTCTCGACTCCAGGCCTGGAAAGGGCGGTCAGTCATTGGAAGGGCCTGGATTGGTGGAGTTGAGTCGAGGCTCACATGTACTGCATTACATTGGAGTTCATTCTGATAGTATGAAGTGGAGACAGGTCTTCGGGTGTAACGGGACGAAGGTAGATGCGCTCGGTCCTGACGGCGACCGCATGTTGGGGTGGGAGATCCGGGTACTTTGACATGGTGACACCTCTGGCATAGGATAGGGTATTCACACTTTGTGACATGTACTGAGTGGTTAGTGGATGGCGATGTTGTCCACAATGAAAGGAAGGGTGGTGGCAAAGAGCTCCACGAGCTGTACTTCTGGAGAGTACACCTATGCCCTGGACACATATTTTGGGGGGAATTGCCAGTTGGTCAGCGATCTCAGGCTCATCTCAAATTGTACTAGCTTCCTCATTAATGCTTACCGCGCTTCTAAGACAACAGCCCTCAGTGCATAATTTTAGATTGATCTAGGCGTGAGGGCCGCGTCCAGTAGGACTGCACCTAAATAAGCCATCATGTCGATCAGGGAACGTAAAGCTGCACGTTGAGACATGCACCGCTCCTACTGATAAGGCAGTGTACCTGAGCCTAGTAGTTAGCCACAACTTATGTGTTACACTCAATGTTCTGCGCGCCAGACGTACATGACATTCATTTAGCACGTAAGCTACTCCGAAGCCAACTCAGGATTGGATGTGAGTCTGAGACGTGTGCGATTAACAAAGATAACTTCTCTGGGACAGAATTTACTTTCTGGTCACCCCACTCGCAGCGTTCACTTGTCTACACCGCTTGCAAAATTGACTGCCTGGAAAACTTCGGAAACATCGAGCGGGACTCTTTACACATTTTCATATTCGTCGTCATCATCAATTTTCCCTTCACAAAAAAAAAGGAAGGCGTCATTCGAACACCCGGCCTTGAAAATCACTGGCGGGATAGATTCACGTCTGACATCAGGCATTTCGTTGAGCAGACGAGGAATTCAATTCCAAGCCCAGCAAATATCTTGAATTTCGATGGCACGGTCGTAGTAGAAAGGTTGAGAAGGGGTGACAGACAGACAGACAGACAGACAGACAGACAGGCAGGCAGGCAGGCAGACTTGAACGTTTTCATGTGGAAAGACAGGTGTTTCGGTTTAAGAGTGAGGTGCAGGCGTGGACTATGAGAGGAATTAGACCACGCCTAATATCTGCTAAATGATGGAATTTCATAAGAGGAGACACAGTAAAATAAAAGACCAGGTGTTCGGTAATTCAACGCAAATCAAATTGAGGTGCAAAAAGTAAGAGCCAAAAATTAGCTAACAAGCTACCAAATACAGGCTCAGATTGCTCCTTGATGACCGGAAGAGCTAGTTAAATATGTCCTAGCAAACAAAATCTGAGTTTATGACACTTGGAGCCTGCCTCAAGCTACAGCGACTGTTCAACTGCAGACATGGAGCTGCTTCCTGCCAAGTAGTCCTTGCTTGGGTCATACTTTGGCAGGCCAGGTATTGGAGTTTTGCTATACTTCTCAATGAGGTACAGCATATTGTTCAGGGCACTGTATACCGTCAGACTGCTGTCTCAGGTGCGACCATGATGAGCGTCTCGTACTTACGCATTTCTGAATCTCTTTTGCCCTTCGCAAGCGGCCACATTGAGGTCGAATTTCAAGCTGTAGAGCCTGTTCCGGTCATCGAAGCCATCCTGCGGCTCGGATGGTGGGAATATTCGCTTGTACTCGTCCAAGTATGGTTGACCAAGATTCTCTGCACGAGGTCGCCTCCAGGCCCCAAGGTCCAACTCGTTATGACCATAGAAAGAGCCCGTATCCACAAACATGATGTCGCCCGTCTCCTTATCCGTGCCGATATTTCCTGTCCATATGTCTCCATGAATGAGGCGGGGCTTGATAGGGCTCGGTCCGCGTTGCAGCGGGTCTAACAGAATCGGGACGACAGCCTCGAGGAGGTGCTCAGCTGCCTTGGACAACTCTGGCCAGTTACTGTTCTTCGCGGCATCCGTATCGACAGCTGTCTTCAGAACCCGCGTGAAGTACACCGTCCAGCTGCTTTCCCAGCCTTCAGGATGTGGTGCGATTGCCTGGTGTGTAGGCACGGCGAGCCCGAACTTGGCGCTGGGAGAGACCAGACTGTGCATCTGAACCAAACGCTGGGCTACTCTTTGGGGACTAGGGATACTGCCATCCAGGTGATGGAAATCCTCGATCAAGTAGAACGTGTCCGGATCAGTGAATTCATACTTACCCCAGCCGACTGGCTTAGAGTAGTGTGTTCACCCCGACAAAGCTGTGGCGCAATTTTTTCACTTGCCAACTTTTCAGAAACAAAGGTTATTAGCGACCAGATTCCTTGTTGGATGGAGTCTCCCTCATGGGTGATGGCAAATCGTCATACCTTCACGAAATACTGTTTGACCTCTCCACCAGGAAGCTCGACATCCATGCAGCCGGTTTGAGTGTAAGCGGAATTCCCATGATTATCTGCTTTTAAGACTTTTGAGCCGGCCGGTAATACTGCAAGACTCAGAGTAAGTGATCATCTTTTGCAAGTAAACTCAACCCACCGCCACAGATGTCTTACCTTCCAAGACTGTCTTGTCCACCGGAAAATCCCCAGTGATCCCCGGGAGAATGCCTTCTTTCTTTATCTTAATGTTCAGATGCATTCTGAATCTTGTGGTTCTGAGAATTTGGTGCTGGAAACTCTGCAGTTTGGATCTGAAATGGTGAGAGAGTGTGTGTGTAATTGGACACTGTTTCTAGGCCTTTGTCAGGTAGAAGATCAAGGAACCATCAAGAGCATATAAGTCGTCAGATATGGTTTGTGCATGTGAATTGTGAGTTGTTGATTGTACATTGTTGGCTGGAAGGAAACAGTTTGGGAAGGGTACTGACCCAGCAATTTATATCAGCAACATAAAGCAAGCGTGAGCCATCCAATGGAAGCTGGCTACAAACTCACATGAGTCCCAGCCTGAGTTGTGATTCAGAGTGATGAGGGACAGCAATCAGGTCTGTGCCTGGTCCAGGTGAAGTGACGTGCGGTGTCAGTCACAGCTGACATTCCTGTGGGCAGCACACAGGCTTGATTTAAGCCCTGAAGACTGGCTGCTTCGTTCCTTTGTTATGTCTCCAAGTGTGTTCTTTTTATTGCTTTGTTTGCCTAACGCCAGTCGGCCTTGTGACCAAAACCGCGTAAAGATGCACAACATGATACCAAATTGTCTAAATCAGCAAGATCAACAAAATAGACCATATTACTGATAATACCCCGGGCCACACCCAGGTTTTATGAGGGCTCTTGGGCCTTCGGCCTACCACACAAACTGAGTAATGTCCTCATTCAAGTCCACGATCCCAACAATCTTGACCCAACAATCAGCATCATATATCGCCCACCAACGAGCCCACAGTATATGTGATCCATGGAACATTATCTTGTCATAATGAATGTTTAGGCATCTTCCAACAAGAGTCCGCCCTCGCCAGTGCCTAGCCAATTCTAATTCGTGTATACATCAAATTGTGTTGTAGGTCAACATTCCCTAAACTCACAACGTGCCAAGTTGGCAATCTGCTATCATAAAAATCTATCTTTGCATGAGCTTAAGCTTGCTACGCCACTCTGGGCGCAGAAAATATGAGAGCTCATGACAAGAACACCACCGCTGCAAAACCCCGATAGGGCTTGGCGCACTTTTCATGCGAGAATGCTGCTGCTCAATGAGATATCCATCGAAATCACCATGAGTTTGAAGATTCAAGTCCTGGTAGTCTATTTACTGTAACTACCAGCCATAGGCAAGGCTGCGCTTCCACATACTTGGCATTCACACCGAGACAAGTAGTCCAAAGCCAATGGCCTCAGTGACTCATCAAACAAATAGTACATCAACTCTTTCATGTGCTCACACTTGAGGAGATGATTCTGAGTAATTAAGCTATCAATTCAAGCCAATTTGTAAGGTAACAAAGAAACAAAGATATAATCCAAAGAACTAATAAGAGGACGAATGTACTGGACTAGACGATGCTCGCTTCATGTAATCACAAAAGCTGGCAGCAGCTATAACGATAAGGGCTGAGGACGATTTCTTTCTTGGTCGTGCAGCTGTGAGCTCAATTCCATCACAGAATCGTCATGCAGGCTTCTGTATCGATGGATGAGGCGACGAATATACAGTGTTGCACTTAATCGACTCGCTCTCAATAACTCGGCAAGCAAACCCACAGCACATATCCGTCTAGACGTCACTTGACAAATGGTAATTTCCTCATTGCAGCCTAGATGCAACCCAGTGCAACTTCCAGGTTGGTAGTTGTTGTAGCACTCATGATACGAGTTGTGGTGTTTGCTATCTGTGTAGCGTCGTATCCCACGGCTGTGTTAGCTAACACGGAGCTTTTGTACCACAATCCTGGGGCTCATTTGCTCCCTCATGTGCAATTTCTCCTCCTGGTTCTCTTTATGACACCTTTATTTTTCTTGTGATTATTTGATCCAAAGGATATAAACACCAGCACGTTGAAGAACCGACCTCTGAAAACTTGAACAATGGATATACACGAAATGCTCAACTCAGAGACCACAACATCATACCCAGCACAGAACAGAACCATCAATGTTGACTTCGAATCAGCAGAGGGACCTGCTGAAGCCGAGGATAAGCATGCAAAATCGAAACGAGTTCTCCAAGGCCTGCGACCCCGACGCAGAAGACTGGTCAGAAGAGCCGACCCTTGCACAATTGACTTAATTATGAAGCTGCGCCAAATCAATACCCACCTGACACAAATGACTGCTCAGCAAAGAAGTCAACAATCTGAGCAAGCGCAAACGTTGAGGAACACCCGTGCCAGCATCTCCTGCGTGCCCGTCACAACCTCAGAGCTCTCTTCAGGAAGCCGCTTGCTCCATACTGAATGGTATTCATGATTCAGCTCTAGGTCGATGAGGGATCTCAAATTCTACTTTCTGGCCATCTCCGGTGGGGATTGGAACCCAGATGTGTCGGTAAATAGCGATTTCCATGCCTTTAATTGCGGAAGGGACCCTATACAAGTTGATCGCCGCCTTGAGCTCATATCTCTCGACTATGACTCGCCGCATGATGGGCGCAATTTCAAGACTCGGAGCTTAGGAGCCTGGGACCAGCGCGCCTTGCCAGAAGCTGAGAGCATTGCAATGTACTACTCGTCCGATCACCCCCGGGACGACGGCGTTGAGTGGCCAACTCGCCGTAACCTGGGGACGTTGAGAAGCATAGTTCATGCGCACTGGTTTGTAAAACTGGTGATTTCTCGGGGAAGAGCGTTCACTTTATATATTGGCGATAGCTCTTTCAAGAACTGCTATCTTGACACTCTCGTGTTTCTCGCTGCGGACACCCCATTCCCGGCATTACGACGCTTGGGTGGACCTCCATACATGTATGCGCAGGATGAGGAAGGCAATTGTAGTCACAACTGTCGTTCCTATGAACCTGAAGATGATCCTCGACCTATAATTGGCCATATCTGGTAAGTTCGTGGTGTTGTCTCTGTTGATGTACCTAGTTATGATGAAAATTGAAGCTGACTGTGCATTACCTAGGGATTTCGATCAGTTTACAAGCAGGTCAAGTTACGACCACGAGCTTATGATCGTATTTCCCTTCAAGGCAATCTCGCTAATGCTGTCACTTATGGACAACACTTTTCTTCGAGGAAGAGAAATGGGCGATATTAAAAGTGGTGTGGTCCCCGGGATGCAATTTGAAGCATTTCACTTTTTACGATCTTTCTGCGGTACTTGGCCCGAGAATCGAGCAATGAGAACACTGCTTAACGCAACCTTTTTGTTGGGCTTCGCCACAGCACAACTCCATCTTCGCTTTCTAGACAGCAGCAAACAGCCAGAATCACTACCGTCACAAAGCGATAATTTTTCCCGATTTGAGGGATTTGGAATGATCCGAGAGCACCACTCACTGAGTGCTTCATTGCCCACTCGAAAGGGAAACCACTACACACTCTTGGAGCACCGCATCTCACTCTCATTTCATGGCCTTCTGGACGCAAAATATCCTCCCGTGTTCTCACTCATCGTTCTTCGAGATACTGGTGGTAAAAGATTCGAGATGTTTGAAGGTTACGGAGTTGAAAAGAAACCATTACATGTTGAATGTAGTGGTAGGGCTGCGGGCTTGTGTGCCTTCCAGGGAGTGGTCTGGGCGGCCCTGGAGAAATGGCATCGAGGCTGGCAGGATGTGCTCGACCTGCTGGATAATGAATTGAGCGTCAGTGTGAGTAGTTCAGACCTGATTAGTTCGGTGGCTTGCATTTACCCCAGCTGTTTGTACTTTCACATGGCGCCACTGTCTCTGTGAGACGGGTAGATGTCGATCGCGTCACGGTTCTACGATTTGAGAGATGCTGACCTGTGGACAACAAGTTGGACGATATACTTGACACTTCTCTGCGAGATGAACACATCTTCAGCGACCCGTTTGAGCGATCTAAGATGTACTTCAGTGTACTAGAGTTGTTGCGAGACATGTCTGAATGGAGGGCACAAACCTGCCGGGATCTCAAAGTTTATGATGGCATGTTCTATGGACCCAACAAATTCACAGAAATGAGTCCTTGTCTCACTACGAACTGGAAATCATTTTCTCTCCATTTTTCAGAGATCGAAAGAGAGTTTCAAGCGCGCATATCTGAGAAACATGACCAGATCAAGGGCTTGCGGGACGGCGTAAGTACAATTCCATCATCTATGTCTGGGTCCGCGGATAAAGCCCTAGATGTATTGACATACATTGTCAGCTTTTCAATGTCACAACAGTAATGGAGGCTACAAGATCGAAATCTTTGAACCGACACGTTATCGTACTCACCATAGTAACCGTCGTCTTCTTGCCTCCGAGCTTCGTGGCAGTGAGTGGACAACATAGCTTTCAGACGCCAAACCGAACATGAATTTTCTTTTCTGACGACTAGACAGACTGTCCTCAATATTCAAGCTTTCCAGAAAGGAGATGTTGGCACAACTTACAAGATCACCACAGCGATCTTGTCTCTCGTCACGTACCTTGTAGCAATCCTACTCGTTATTTTCGTGGCGAAATGGAAGTCTGTTAAGACGGCGACCTGGTCCGTGGTAGGAGATGCCTTGCGGACAGCGAAAGCGAAGGTGTCAAGCTACGCTCGGAAAACAGGTTCGGGGAAGGATAAGCCCGAGAGGTCTAGCTGCAGGACATCACGATCTAGCGATGGTTTGAGCTCAGAACAAGGTAGCGCGAGTTGAAGTCTTTGAATTCAGTGACATCATAATCATGAACGATTAAATATGCCAGTGGTCTTCACATTGTACAGGTGCAGGCCATGTTCTTCGCAGCCAAAAATTGCAATATGTGGCAACGGCCTCGAATGCGATTGTACGCTTTCACGACCAGAAAAGCAAACCGATACGAATTCATCAAACGACTACCTGCGGTCACAACCGACCGGTTGTTTTGAAGTGTCAGCACACCCTGTGACGCGGCCTCGAGGTCGGTACGTAGAAGCGTCAGACGGAGGTTGAGTCACCCCGGCGTGTTTCACAAGGTTCATCTGACATACGCTTGCGCGCCTTACGGCCACACAACGGTGCGCATTCTACAATTGCCGTGGGGAAATTCCTTTGTGTCTACGCCCCAGAGCACAGTCAGATGTTCGTGTCCGGGCTGGAGAAAAAAGCGATGCTGCCTGCTGTTTGTACCTAGGTACATCAGGTAACATTTTCCCGGCCTGCAACCCAGCAGTGTGACAAAATTCTCCTGTGCATCTCAACAAAACCCGGCGTTCGCCTCGCCTGTTTTCCGATGAACTCGGAGTCCTAGTCCGTTCTCACGCTTGCGGAGCGAAATCGAACAAAGGGCGATCTGCCGAGAGAGCTACAGATGGTCCGGCTCATCGCCTAGGTATCACCACGAACAGACGCACGACTCCTCTGACAACCGCCTGGGCAAGCGAGTCGCAAATACTCACCTGCTATGCGCTATTGCAAGCTGTTCGTACCATACCGACAACTTGTGTACCACATTCCCGGAAAACTTGCGTCGTACACGTCGTCATAAGCAACTAGCCGGCCGAGCCGCCATGAACACTGCCTTACCGACTCAGGGTTTCAAATGCAATGATCCTCGAAAACCCAGATCATTTTCTGCACAGTCATAACAGAAGTCGCACCAGAAGTAGCAGAGTGTTGGGAGTCTCGGGCTTGGGCTGTCTTGTTGAGCCGACCCGAGATGTGGACATCGATGCTCCACCAGAACCGGACGATGCTTCCTGCACCACAAAGGCTCCTCTATTTCCTCCTGATAATACTCGCAAATATCCAAACCGCATTCACATATCACCAAGACATCATTATTGGAGATGATGAGAGAATCGATAGCATCTCGGGCAATTCCGGTGCTACAGCGCCAGTTCACGACAGCAGCTCCTCTGCCAACGATAACGCGGATTCGAGTACACTGGATGCCATTGGGAACCAGTCGTTCGGTGTTCAATTCGGCGGAGGCTTCGTTGTGGGCTGCATAATTGGGGTGCTAGGATATATTCTGTACAGGACAATATCGAGCTGTTTTCGAAGACGACGCTCGAGGCGGCGTAACCCGATCGAGGGCGGCACACGCGGAAGCCAGGTTGAGAATGGTCCCGAAGCAAGCAGGCCTTGACGGCATTTGAGGTAATGGAAGTGATTGTTGATGTTATACAGGAATGTTTGCGCAAAGCAAACTGGCTTGCCTGGAGTCATCGACGCGAACTCTGGCAATTCGTTACACCATGAGGCGTTTTCAGCTTCGTCAGATTATGCTTCTAAATGATCTATTTCGTACAAATTGTCTCTATACATCGCCTTTGCCATAAGTAAACATCTCAAGGGAGGAGACGGGGATCACCGGCTCACGGTGTTCACCAACCAGTCGACTGCGCCCTTCACCCCGGTCTCTATAACTCTCCGATACCTGAACCACAGCACCACACCACCAGCCACCAGCGGAACTCCGACCGTGGCCCCAAAGACCCTCATCAAAATCTTGCCCTGGTAGTCACTCCTCGCGATGACCTCGGAGTACCTCTCGTTGCTGAATGACACCCGGCTGTACTTGGTCTGCCAGCCCAGGCCGGGCAGGTACTTGCTCAGACTCTCCTCCAGGAACTTCCTCAGCCTGTACGTCGGGCTCAACACGCTGGCGCGCATCTCAACGTAGTTCTGCAGCGCCAGATCGTTGATACTGTGCGCGTCGGGTACCCTGTGGGCAGTGTACTCGTCCAGGGCCCTCGCACGGTCCCCGCCCGCGTGCTTGTCCAGGAATGTGAAGAGGGTCTGCACATCCTCCAGGCCAGCATTCATGCCCTGACCGTAGAAGGGAACCATCGCATGCGCGGCGTCGCCGACCAGAGCGACGGACGATGAGAAGTGGTGTGGCTTGCACTTGATGGTGATGAGCGGCAGGTGGGGGTTCTGCTGGAAGCTCTCGACCAGGTCGGCCGCGGAGATTAGTTCGGTCACGCCGGGGAAGTACCTGTCGAAGAACTCCGGGACGTTGGCCGGGTTCGCCTCGAGGTAGGCGTACTTTTCTCCCGGAGCGAATAGCGTGCAGGTGAAGGTGCCGTCCTCGGACGGGATGGCGATGAACATGAACTCCTTGCCGGGCCAGATGTGCAGGTGGTTCGGGCTAATGCGGAACTGGCTCATCGGCTTCGTGGCGTCAAAGTGCTCCCTGGGCTGGATCTGGAACTCGCACCACTGCGCGTCGATGTACCGCTGCTCGTAGTCCATGCGTGTGTACTTCATCATGTGGTACCGCACAGAGGAGTGGGCGCCGTCAGCGCCGATCATGAAGTCGAATGGGATCTCGATCTCCGTTGGCCGGCTCTCCGAGGTGCCGTCTTTGTGCTCGAACCAGGCCTTGCGCTTCCGGAAGTCTGCGCCTGTGAGCTTGTGGTTGAAGAAGAACTTGACGTTGGGCATGCTCTCGAGCACATCCAGGAGGCGCTTGTTCAGGCCGCCACGGTCCACGGCGAATATTGTCTGGCAGCTGTGTCAACCTCGATTTTCAAGATGAGATCTAGCTAGAATTGTACTCACACGTCCGTGTACATCATAATCCTGTGCCTCCTCGTACAAATCTCCATTTGCTTTCCTGCCGTGGATCATGCGACCTCTCATGGGGATTGTGGCGGCTAGGACATGGTCCAGCAGCTTGCGCTCTCCCTCTGGCGTATTTGGCTCTGCATTCTGCATGGCAGTTATGCCACGCACAGACAGGGCCAGGTTGATGGATTTGGTGAAGTTCAGTGGTACTGTTGAGGGGTCTCTCAGGTCTGCGCATCCTCTGTCAGCAGTGAGTCAGGGGCGAAAGCATTCGTGAGTGCAGTTCAGGTCGGCCGTTGACAGCATCTACCTCTGTACTTGGTGTAGCCCATTTATGGAATTGGAATGTGTGCCTTGATATGTCTGGGGATTTTCATACCATTTCTGAGCTCGTAGATCTCAACCTCGTAGCCTCTTTGTGCAGCATACAGAGCTGCCAGTGAGCCGACGGGTCCGGCTCCCACCACAACGACCTTTGTTGACGACATGATGTGCTATATGTTTCACTGAGCGAAGAGAAGATGAGGAGGCGTGAACAGAGATTACATATGGCTGTTATAGCACACTGCTTAGTGAAAGTCTATGAAGCTCTTATGATCAGGAGATTTTCGGAAGTCGGAAGGGCGGAACTTCAGGGTGCGGAACGACCAAGACTAAGCAGAAGCAGCAACTTTTCTCTCTGCGAATAACCTCAGAAGATCATCGAACCGTCCTCGACAGACCTTTGTGGGGCCGGAAGCGGAAGCAGAGATGCGCTGTTGATATTTTCTATCAATAGTCGAGTCATCTAATGCTCATCAATACATACATTAATTCCAGTCGATGCAGGAGACGCCGGCCGATAGCACCTTGGTCTTGATGATGCCGAAATGCTCTCGGCCGATCGAGGGACGGCTATTGCCGGGCCCTGCCCTGCCTTTGCAAACCCTCGATTTCAGGGTTGGGAGCAACACCCAACCCCCCCCCGGCTCAGCCCTCCCGGTACCTGAGAAAGGCGAGCAGTCAGTCACTCAGGCAGGGTCCTCGGCTCAACGCAAAGGCTCGTCCAGGTGGGTTCAGTTGCAATCCCTGCCCCCGATATGCTCTGATTTCCGCCCACTTAGCCCACTTACATTTTCAGAAGACGGATTTAGCGACTGACTGTCCGTTGGCAGTGAGACGCAAAAAGGTGTTGCTACTTGTCAAAACCCATATTTTCCACGTCTGGAGCTTCTGTGACTCTTTGGCTTGTTCTCTGTTCACGCACCGCCTTGTCCTAGCAGCACCAATCGCCACATCCCGGGATCCGAACCTGCTCCAACCCGTCAACGACCTTTGCGACTGACCCGCGAACCTACCCTCCACCATGACCGACGAGCCTCCCTCCAAGCGCAAGTGCCTCAGCGTCGACTGCGAAAACGATGCTGGGTCGCTCCAGTGCCCGACATGCCTAAAGTTGGGGATCAAGGACAGCTTCTTTTGCTCTCAGGACTGTTTCAAGAAGAACTGGGTTAGTTCATCTCTGGCCTGAGAGACGACGTCGTCCTTGCCCCACCTCTACAACATCACTCAGTCGCGTGTTGCGCGACGTGGCCGGCAGCCTGTGGTGCTCGTAGCTGACCAGCATTTCTGTTCAGGGCAGTCATAAGTCAATGCACAAGCAAGAAAACAGTATAATCCAAAACACCTTGAACATTCCGCCCAAAGTAGTATCTAAACCTGACCCAGAGACCGGCTACTACAACCCGTTCCCGAACTTTTCTTACACCGGCCCCCTTCGACCCGTTTACCCTCTGTCGCCGAGACGCGAAATCTCAAAGACGATCCCTCACCCCGACTACGCCGCCGATGGCATTCCCAAGGCAGGACGGTCCCTCGTCAACCGGAACAAGGTCGAGATCCTCGACAAGAAGGCGCAGGATGCGATGCGCAAGGTCTGCCGGCTGGCCCGAGAGGTCCTCGACATCGCTGCTGCTGCGGTCCGACCTGGCATCTCTACCGACGAGATCGACAGAATCGTACACGAAGAGTGTATCAAGCGCAATGTGAGCATGAGTCCATATGGAGAGCCACCAGGAGGGGCTGAGGAATACGGACACTAACGTTGGTTCTAGTCCTACCCATCGCCCCTGAACTACAACCACTTCCCGAAGTCTGTCTGCACCTCGATCAATGAGGTCATCTGCCACGGTATTCCCGACCAGCGCATCCTCATGGACGGCGACATTGTCAACCTGGATGTCACGCTCTACCACGAGGGCTACCACGGTGACCTGAACGAGACGTACTACGTGGGCGACCGGGCGAAGGCTGATCCTGACACCGTGCGCGTCGTTGAGGCGGCTAGAGAGTGTCTTGATGAGGCGATCAAGCTCGTCAAGCCAGGGACGCTGTACCGTGACTTTGGCAATGCGATTGAGAAGCACGCCAAGACCAAGAACACCAGCGTCATCCGGACTTACGTCGGCCACGGCATCAACACGATCTTCCACTGCCCGCCAAACATCCCTCATTACGCCAAGAACAAGGCAGTTGGTGAGTGCAAGCCTGGACAGACCTTTACTATCGAGCCGATGATTGCGCTGGGCAAGTATCGTGACATTACTTGGCCGGATAACTGGACCAGCACGACTATTGACGGGAAGAAGACGGCCCAGTTTGGTAAGTTGTTCCATGCATTTTAGCATTCGAAGTAGGACGTGGGGGAAGCCCCAACTGACGCATGTTTCCAGAGCACACGTTGCTTGTTACTGAGGATGGTGTCGAGGTCCTGACTGCACGTCTCCCGAACTCTCCTGGTGGTCCTATACCTGTGCCTGAAAAGGCGACTAATGGAGCTGAGTAAATAAATGGATGAGATATCGGTGTTGACATGATGTTGGTGTTCATACGTGGCGGGCCATGAGCGTTGAATAATGTGCACAGCGTGTGTAGCTCGGGCAACGTGAGCAATCTGCGATCAGTTTCTGCTGGACTATCTCCGGTAAGGTTTGCCCATCTCTCATGGTCTAATCGCTCAGTCGGGACAACTCATTTCGCCATTGTCAACGGGCAACTCTTGAGTCTGTCTGCAAATTATTATACTACTTGCATGTATTGTCATCTTGATCGCCGGCGTCATAAGTAAATGATCTGCTCTGGCTGGGGGCCACGCCTTATCTGGCAGTCTGGGCAGAGCGATCCTGGTGGCACAGCAGGCCTGGCAAAGCAGAGCTCGCGCCACATGCTGCCCCAGCAGAACCCCAACGGCCCCGAGCTATCCATTCTGGGAGCTCTGCCATTGGCTGCCGGGCAGAGGAATCGCCCGAGTGACGCCCCCCTCCCCCCAAACAACGGGGCGGCGGGCAAAGCTCTGAACCTTGGAAAGGCAGCATTTTTGCGTAGACGTTCCCAGTGTAGTCTAGTGTGGAGAGCGAGCGACATCATCCCGCTGCTTCGTGCCTTACCGACCTCGACTCACCTCGCCCTCCCCTTCCTCGACCTGCCACCGCCGCTTCGGACCGCTGCAAAATCCAAACCTCGAGGACAGATATTTGCATCTGTACCGCCACCACCGATCCCCTCTCCCCGAGCTGTCGTGTCGTGTCTTGTCCCATCGAGGCTGCAGCTGCCGTTGTTGACACCCGAGAAAATCCTTCGCGCCTGTCTTGTCTGTCTGCTCGTCCGTGATAAGCTCGCCCTCGGCCGGTTCTCCACCTGCCTGCCCACCTCTGCGGGATATCCAGATCTGTGTCCCATATCCTTACATACACACACACACACACACACACACACACACCATCGCATCGCGCCGCTTCGAGTCCAAGCTCCCGGCAGTCGCAGCTCCAGAGACCCGAGTCGCAACTACACCACCCAATTAGGATATAGCTCCAATCCAACCATCAAGATGTCTGGCGAGGCGTGGCTCTTCCTGTTCTCGGTGCTTATAAATGCCGTCAACTTGTTCCTCCAGGTCTTCTTCACCATTATGTACAGCGATCTCGAATGGTATGAAGCCTGCCCCTCCTACATCCCCTCGACAGCAAGCGGCCATTGCTGGTCTTGCGTGTCATGGCCAAGCTAACGCGATATGCCCTGCAGTGACTACATCAACCCCATCGACCTCTGCAACCGCCTGAACACCTACATCATCCCCGAGGCTGCCGTACACGGATTCTTAACCTTCTTGTTCCTCATCAACGGATACTGGATTCCTTTGATAGTCAACCTTCCACTGTTGGCCTGGAATGCCAAGAAGTACGTCACCCACCACCACCTGGGAACAGGCGATGCGCCCCGAGCTCGAGCTCGAGTCGGGCGATGACAAGATGGCTGACTGACCGTACCGTAGGATCGTCGAGAACACGCACCTGCTGGACGCAACCGAGATCTTCAGGAAGCTGAACGTTCATAAGAAGGAGTCCTTCATCAAGCTCGGTTTCCACCTGCTCATGTTCTTCTTCTACCTCTACAAGATGATCGTTGCCCTCATTAAGGACGAGGCCAACTAAGAGGCGCGCTCCTGAGCAATCTCTCATACGCCGTCATGACCTACAAGCGGCCTCCCCGAGGCTCTTGGACGAGGCCGGCTGAGAGGAGGGGGCCAGGAAGCAACCTCCGATAGAGAGAGAGGACACGCCCATACACCGCTACGAAGCGACTACACGGTGGCCGAAATTCTGGTGCGGATGGAGAAGCGGACGACGAGCCCAGGGGAATGGTGATAGGGAAGGAAGCTATCACTAACTGGACGGTTGCGATGGGGATGGTGGTTGAGACTGGGTTGGGGCAGGGCGATAGCGGCGGCAGCGCATACCACGGACAGGAACGCTGCTGGCTGGATGACTTGCTTGGAGCATGAATGGTGGATACGATACAATGTCTCACAATGTCGCGATGATCATTCGTGTACGGTCGTGCAATAATCGGCGTGGCGGAGAGGAGTCAAAGGATTATATGGAAGCAAATGCAGTTATGGATGATTATCACGATACACAGAACCTCTGCAGTTACCTGTGATGCCTACATGCTCTGCGTTTGATGGTGCTTTTGGGACTTGATAGGAGCTGGACCGTCACCTAGTCCCTGCAGCGGAGAATGGAACAGTACTCGTTGCCTGTGCCCTTTAGGTATCCTTGATACTTGGCTCTTCGGTGTCCCAGAACAGGCCGCAGGGAGCCAAAATTTGAGTTTCCGGTGTACCTAGCATACCATTCTCCACGGATGACCGTCAACCTCCTGTCCGCCACTCTCCCTTGGGATACCGTCTTGGGGGTCACTTTCCTGTGGGATAGGTACTCTTCTGTGGGATACTCTCTTGTGGGATACTCTCTTGTGGGGTACTCTCTTGTGGGATACTTTCCTGTGGGATACTCCCCTGTGGGATACTTCCCTGTGGGATAATGTTTCAAGGATAATTTAATGTGGCATAGTCTCCTGTGGGTGATTGTCTTATGAGATACCTCTACTGGGATACCATAGCCTTGTATTACTATCACTGGGATGGCGTGGGACTAATAAACGCAAGCAGGAGCGCTACAGGGCGTTTATCGATAAGGCATGTCTTCTCACCCCTGTCCAACCTAGGTAGCTGCCCTCTATGACTGCAGTCTGAGTGCGCAACGGCTTCTGTTTTAGTAGGCAATTCTTGCCGAAAATCAACATATCTAATCGAGCCTTCCTACGTCGTGCAGAGAGCCTTCCCGCCGTACAGACGTACCCACTCTCTCACACCACCGAATTCGCTACAGTCTTCCTTCATTCACGACGCTCACAATGGCCGACTTTGGCGCATACCCGCCGAACATGGCGCCCCAAGATGCCCTCATCGTCCGACAGGAAGCCGAGCCGGATCACGCAGTCGTACCCTACACCGGTGAAGACCTCGCGCGACCAAAGGTCGGACCCGTCAACCCTTTTCGCGACGAGGTCTCTCACCCGTCTCTCAAGCGAAAGAATGTGCTCACCGGATACGCGACCGAGACATATCTGAGCGAGCATGCCTTCCGAGCCAAACACCGCGCGATAGAACGTGGCGAGGGTCCGGAGAGGGAAGACAAGAGCGGGAAGCAGATCAAGGAAGAGGCCGCTGCTATTCGGGCAAAGAGAGAGGGCAAAGGCAGCGCGCTAGTCGCAGAGGGTGACGGCGAGTACAAAGGGCCCTGGGCAAAATACAAGAGGACCGAGTACGAGGAGGTCGATGAAGAGGCGGAACTTGGCAGCAACGAGGAGTACGAGATCGTCTACGAGGATGAAGATGACGACGTAATCGAGAGTGGCGCCGTGGTCGCTGCACCCACAGAAGCGCTGGCAAGGCGGAAAGCAGTCGAGGAGTTGGGCGACGAGACCACGACGTTCCACGGCGAGAGCGAGTACGACTACCAGGGCCGGACGTACATGCATGTCCCGCAGGACCTGGATATCGATCTGCGAAAGGAGCCGGGCAGTGTCACCAATTACATTCCCAAGAAGATGGTGCACACATGGAAGCACCACACCAAGGCGGTCACGTCGCTGCGGTTCTTTCCTCACAGTGGTCACCTTTTGCTGTCGGGCTCGGCGGACACGACCATAAAGATCTGGGACGTCTACCACCAGAAGGAGCTCCTACGGACGTTCTCTGGCCACTCCAAGGCGATATCAGATCTGTCTTTCAACAACGATGGCACGAGGTTCTTGTCGGGGTCGTATGACAGGCAAATGAAGCTCTGGGACACCGAGACCGGAAAGTGCATCAGCAAATTCAGCACTGGCAAAACCCCACACTGCCTGGTTTTCAACCCGACAGCTGAGCACGGCCATGAGTTCCTGGCTGGCATGTCCGACAAGAAGATTGTTCAGTTCGACACGCGGGCAGGCAACGAGACTGTCCAGGAGTACGATCATCATCTGGCGGCCATCAACACAATCACCTTCACACAAGACGGCGACCGCTTTATGACCACGTCAGACGACAAGTCGCTGCGCGCATGGGACTACAACATCCCCGTCCCCATCAAATACATCGCCGAGACGTACATGTACCCAATGACGCGATCCGCCCTGCATCCTTCCGGCAAATACGTTGCGTACCAATCTTCTGACAACCAAATTGTGGTATACAATGCCAACGATAAATTCCGCCAGAACAGGAAGAAGAGCTACCGCGGACACAACAACGCGGGAACGGCTATCGACATTGACATTAGTCCCGATGGCCAGTTTATTGCCAGTGGTGACACGGCGGGATACCTTGTCTTCTGGGACTGGAAGACATGCAAGATGTACCACAAGATCGAGACGAAGGACCCGGTTACGTGTGTGAAGTGGCATCCCCAGGAGACCTCCAAGCTGGTATCAGCTGGAGCAGATGGAGTCATTCGGTACTGGGACTAGAGAGCATTGCAAAGCTTTGGTCTTTCGTTGAAATCACTTGATGATTCTTTCTGAAGCATTGGAGGGCATAGAGGGCATATTTAGGTAATGACTCAATTCTATCAAACTCATGGTAACCCAAACTGTTCTGACACATTTAACTCCTTAAGCGCCTATGCTAGTTCATCACTCATACTCGGCATCCAGTTGCCTCCTCCACATCTTCACGGGCATGGGCCCGAGAATGTGGTTCATTGTCTCCAACCTCTCCAACTCGAAACCAGGCGCCATGGCCATGTCAAACCTGTGTAGTATACTCGCCACACAGACAGTCTGCTCCAGATACGAGATGTTGCGGCCTATGCACCCGCGAGCCCCTAGAATTCGTCAGCTCAAAGCACTGAGGAAGTAGTTCTATACAAATGCAGGGGGGGTTAGGCCACTGTGCGGTCATGACCTGTCTCACAACCAGCAGCCTGATGAGAAAACTTGAGGTACAGGCTCCAGATGGGAGAGGAGACTTCTCAAAGGGGTTAACACTGTATCTGAAATCTGCTTACCGGCGCTAAAGGTCACGAAGTAGGGCTGCAACTCCTTGCCCTTTTTCCCTAGCCAGCGTTCGGGGATGAATTTCTCGGGCTCGTAGAAGACGCTCTCGTCGCGGTGGGCGACCATGGCGGAGATGCTCACGGTGGTGTCTCCGGCGATCCGCTCACCCAGAATCATGGCTCCCTCGGGCGGGGTAGCACGAGGCAGGCCGTGGGGCGTCGGAGGGAAGAGGCGAAGGGACTCGTCCAGACAGGCGCGCAGGTATGGGAGGTGCTTGACCTTGTCGTAGGGGGCGACGACCTCGTCCGGGTCGAGGACGGCGTCGATCTCCTCGCGCAGGCGGCGCAGGCAGGCCGGGTTCTTGAGCAGCTGGAAGGTGACGTTGGCGATGGCGATGGCTGTGGTGACGCTGCCGGCGTTCATCATGATGTTGACTTCGGCGAGGATCTCGCCCCACTCGAGCAGGTTGGGGGAGCCGGACTTGTCCTCCATGAGGGCCTGGAAGAAGTCGTCGAGCTTCTCGCCCGCGCGGTAGCGCTCCAGCCGCTTGTTTCCGCGGCCCAGGATGATGTCGTCCCAGCCGCGGGAGGACTCGGTCATGCGGCGGTAGAAGGGGATCACGTTGGCCATCTTGTCGACGAGCTTGTACCAGCCGTAGGACCAGATCAGGAGCGACTGCTTGCGGGCGGTGGGGTACAGGCACTCGCGCAGGTTGGTCTCGTACGTGGAGCCGTCCTTGTGCTGGGCGACGACGCGGTCGGTGCCCTGGTCCAGGAAGCCGAGGCGGTCGCTCAGCCCGATGTCGGCGATGGCGTCCAGGGCGAAAAAGTTGGTCCACATGCGGTAGTCGATGCTGAGCTCCTCGGGCGCGGGGAAGGTGCCCTCCTTCTGCGGGAGGGCGGCGCACCGCCTGTCGAACTGCCCGATCATGCGCTCCACCTTGTCGGCGACTTTGTACTCCCAGCTCTCGAGGTTCTTGAGCGCGTACGCCGACGACAGCACCTTGCGCTTGCGGGCGTGGTCGCTCTTGTCCACGACATCGGCAAGGTGGTAGTGCGTGCCGGCGAGGAGCGCGTACGACTCGTCCTTGAAGCAAGGCGTGCCGTGGCCGTAGATGTCCTTGATGGCGCGGACGGTTCCGAAAGAGAGGGTGTTGGGCCCCGTGCGCAGGATGGGCCAGTCCTTGTGCAGCTTGGCCAGGCGCCTTGAACGGTCACCCGAGTGGGCCAGAATTGTGAATGGGATGCTGGAGATGCCAGAGAAGGGACTGAAGTTGGGGAACCTTCGCAGGCCTGGGGCAGAGCTGTTAGCTCACTGGTTGCTGTCTTCCTGTCTAGGCCCCGGGGTTTTGCTTACCTTTGGGATCTTGGATGTACTCTACGAAGGGGTATACAATGAAGTAGGAGACAAGGAACAACAGCAGGGCTGCGGCGTAAGGGGCCGATGCCCACGACACCAGAGGAGTCCCCATGACGGTGCTGGAGGATGGTCTGGCTTCTTCGTCAAGGGCTGAGGCTGGGTGGAAATATGATTGTAGGATGTTTGAAGTGTGAGGTTATGATATCAAGTCCACCTCTAAGCAAAGCCTCTTAGTATTGACGGGACTTCTAGAAAGGAAGAGTGACGATATTGGCACACAGCAGATAATGAACATTGTCAAGGAAGCACATCAGACACGGGTACTACGCAGCATGGGCATCGTCTAAATATTCGCGACCTCTGCCTACCCTCCATGACAGACACGAGCCGGACTGGCGATGTAAGCGGTGCGTCCTGGATGGGATGGCATGGCATAGCATGGCATGGGATAGGTGGGTAGGAGTCGCCCTTGCGGGTCGTCGGTAACGGGTACGAGGCTCGCAGAGGTTTCATGGAGATAGTGTCCTACTTCGATAGACCGCAAGCCTGATCGGCGAACGAAGCCTGTTCAGGCCTGGGACGCTGCCTCTGGTCCATCCACGCAGGCGCCTAGGCCATTGACGCAAGTGCTTGACACAGCACACGGCCTTCCCCTCATCTGGTGCTTCACGATGATGCTGGCTGGTGTGGGTTGGACAGACTTGGCAGGTGTGCAAGCTTCCGCCTCTCCATCCAACCTGCACGAGGACACACATTGGCCAGATTGGGTGGAGGGCTGGATCGACTCGGCACAGATAGCCTGTCCAATGTAGACTACAATAATGCAATGCAGTCCAGCGGGTGATGTCAGGGCAGTACCCCAGAAAAAGAGCACGTTGGAAAAGAGGAAAGCGCAGGGGGCGTCCCCACCCCCACACACACACACATGTCAATCCGATCCTCAACAGGGGAAAGACCAGCGAGGAGAGGGAAAAACCGGTCCCCTTCCCCACACGCTCTCCTGGCTCGCAGATTCGCCAGATTCCCAGACACCCCAGACGCCCCAAGACCTGTAACTTGACAAGGGCCGCAGCAATGCAGAGCCATCAAGCACCGCGGGATTCTTTCCCCCTCTGCCAAACACAGCTATAAACCAGCGAGCCCACCGTCACCCACCCTGCTTTGGCTTTCCACACCCCTTGTTTCTGATTCTGGCCACGGTGCTTCCCTCGTGTCCTCTTGGAGGTTGGGATTCGGCTACGCGTCCTGCCGCAACATGCCACCGCCTGGACCTCAGACGGAGACAAAGAAGAGGAGGCCAGGGTGTGACGTGAGTGCCATCTTCCCAAACAAGAAAGAAATGCCCGTGAGATTGACCCAGGTACTTTGCTCCTCTCCCAGGGATGCCGATCGAGGTAAGCAAGCACACCTGTGGGACTCGGCGCCACGGCCGCCCGAGTCTCGGTCTACGAGCTGCGCCCGGATAAACACATACACACACTCCTATCGCACACACTCTCTCCTGCTAGGCCTACCCTCTCACACGTATCGAGATTGCACGACCGACCATTCAGACCTAACCATAAGCTAATCTGAGATTGTGTCTTCGCCTCTGTAGGCATCTGAAGTGTGGGTACCCTGTCTTGTCGCCTCTCCAATCACGGCGTCGGCCTTACTAATGAGCCACTGCCACCACAGGCGACACCAAGGAGCAGTGCTCCCAATGTGTCAAGAGAGGCCAGCCCTGCGTGCGAGGAATCAGGGTCCGCTTCCGTCATACGTACAATCCGGGGTAAGCAGCCTCCGCAGGCCGCCCTGTCCCCAGTCCCTGGCGCCATCCTTCTAGAAGGGTCTCGGATCAAGTGTGCTGATTGGGCTGCCATGTGCCGTGCCGTGCTACAGCCTGGATGAGAGCCAGTATACCTTCACCTCGGACCAGACGTGGTGCAAGACCACCAACAAGAGGATCAGATTCGTCGACGAGACCGAGGAGGTGGCCTCGTTCTACGAGGGAGACCTCAGTGACGACGACGACGACGAGGGCTTCCAGGGCCCGATACTTTATCAGGACCTCCCCTCTCCAGATGCCTCGACCGCACTCAGTCCCACACCTACTATTCGGCTGCCGGCCTCAAGGTCCGCCCTATTCCACGACACCGGCAGTGCCCTTCCTTCGTCATCGGGTCGCTCCTACTTTGAGCAAGATGCTGGCTCAAGACAGGGCATCTCAGAACCGACAGGACCTCGGACTCCCGCCTTGAATGCCTTCCCCACCCCGTCGTCCTTTCCATCACCCGAGACCGCACATTCAAACAACCCACATCCACTGTACCCGAAGGTCGACGCGTCTCTCTTGCCACTGAAAAACGCCCACGAGGCAGATCTCATCTACCGGTTTAGCATAGGTATAGCACCACAGTTTGACATATGCGACCAGGAAAAGACCTTCGCCTCTGTTCTGCCCAACAAATCTTCCATATGCCCTCTCTTGTACAAAGCCATCCTTGCCGTTACTGTCAAGAGTGCCCGGAACGGCCTCGGTGGATTTCCGTCCGCCGAGGAGGCGGCCTACCTCCGCGATGCCTTTCAGGACTTGGCGCCCGTGCTGAACGGCTGCGTGGTCGGCATGGTGGATGAGAGCACAGGCCTGTTGGCCGCTGCTGTCCTGCTCCAGCACCACATGGTCATCCAGACACCGAGGGAGAAACCTATCGCAGAGTCAGACTCCCTTGACATGAAGCTCATCCAGTCCAAGCTGGTGCTGGAGCTCGTCGACTTTGTGGGGCAGCCAGTCCTCTGGGCAAGTGTCCGGCAAGCTATCTACATGGCCATTATGCATCAGAAGACGCCTATCCTGTACAGGGAGTGCCTCAATATCGATCCGACCAGCACGAGCCCAGGCGATGATCGGAGATGGGCCGCCAGGATCACCCTCCTTCTCGTGGACGTGATATGCTACTGCTTCGGGGAGGACAAGAGCCTGGCCGAGCACAGCGCGCTCGTCGAGTACGCAGAGGAGTGGATGAAGAATAGGCCTGAGACTTTCAGCCCCGTTTTCATCTGTAAGGAGGACGACAGGCCGTTCCCGGAGATCTTCCTCCTCAACGAACACGCCGTCCTCGGGCTGCAGTACTACCACCTTGTGCGCATCCTGCTCATCGCCTATGACCCGGGCATACCAAGGCTCGGGCTCGAGCAGAAGGCCGCGGTGCGGTCCATGGACGAGACGCTCCGCGAGGACGTCAGGATCGTGTGCGGCATTGCCGACGCCATCAGCCATGTCAACACTGCGCACCTTGCCGCGAGCATGGCCATTGCCCTGGCCGGCGACCGTTTCGACGACCCCGATGAGCAGCAGGCTATGCTGGACGTTTTGCTCAGGACAGAGAAGGGGCTGAATTGGTCGACCTTGCCAGCGTGAGTTGAACGACGTGATAGAAGACGAGTTGTGTGCTGACTATCGTATAGTCGCGAGGCTCTGAGACAGGCTTGACGATACGGCGGGGCAGTGGATAATGCCAAATCCTTGTCCAGCGCTCCGAGCAGCAGTATATTGTGATGTGGTCAAGTGAGTGTTGTGACGCTGGGAGTCGAGCATCTTCGTTGTGCACATATGCGGACTCGTTGGCGCTGGTACTTTGAACATATCGAACTCTGTGGCGTAAAGCTTCCGAGAAACATATATCTTCATGATCTGTGCAGCCCGCTCATGGCCTTCATGGAAATAGCATGTGTCTATAATCCAATGATCGCTTCTATGGACAAAATGGAAAACCAACAGAATTCAGATTCTTTATCCCCAAACATCTTCCTGCCATGTCCTACCTCTCTTCATCCTTTCGGTCCACTCCTTGATCTGCTCTTGGCCCCACCCCTTCTGCTTACCAACCAGTTCGCCCACCACGCCGCCCACCTCCCTCGCCATGCTCGCCCGGCCGCACATGTACACCGACGCGCCTCCATCCAGCACAAGCCTCACAACTTCCGCACCGAGCTCCCTGACCCGGTCCTGCACATACGTCTTCGGCAACCCCTCCTCCCTCGAGAACGCAGTGACGATGCGCAGCCTCCCGCCCAGCTCGCGCTCGTACCCCTCGAGCTCCTCGCGGTAGATGTAGTCCTCTCGCGCGCGCCGGCACCCGAAGAACAGAACCATCTCGCCAACCTCCTTGCCGATCTGCAGCATGCGCGCTCGCTCCGCCAGGAACGCCCGGAACGGCGCCACGCCTGTCCCTGCGGCGACCATGACCAGCGGGTGGGACGGCTGCGCGGGGAGCTTGAAGCGCGACCTGTGTACGTGCGCGTAGACGCGCCCACCGGAGAGGGCGCCGCCCGGGCCGGCGAGGGGGTATGTCAGGCGTGCTGGGTGGGCCGGGGCCGGCGTGGACTCCGGCGCCAGGGAGTGTGAGAGGCCGAGGAGGTAGTTCGTTGCCAGGCCCGGGATCGAGGCTGGTGCTGGGGGCGTGTCTTCTGAGGCTGCGGGGGTGGTGGAGGTGGCTAGGGGTGTTGTTGAGACCAGGGCGGTGATGGTCGGATGGCGCGGAGAGATCATGCTCGAGGAGGAGATGGAGTAGTACCGGGGTTGCATCTTGGGCAGCGTCTCGATGAGGAAGGAGAGCGGAAGGGACGTCCAGGTGGTGTTGCTGCTGCCGGGCTGGCCCTGCTGCGCGGCCGTCTCAAGGAGGCGGCCGAGGTTGAGGTGCTTGTCGGCGATGAACTTTTCGAAGCTGGCGCGGTCCTCGCTCAAGGCGGCGAGAAAATCCTTGGCCTGCCCCGTCGGCGCAAAGTGGGCGAGGGCCTTGACGGCGTCCCGGGAGATCGGGGCACAGATCTCGAGGTAGTGCCGCAGGACGGCCTCGATGGTCGTGGGCGAGGGGACCGGCACCTTGACCGACGTGTCGAGCGCCTGCACCAAGAGGGGGACGTCACGGCGCTCAGCGAGGCCCATGACGGTGAGAAGCCGCTCGACCTCCTCGTCCGGGTTCATGGCCCAGACGGCGAGGTGGTCGCCCGTCTTGTAGGTGATCTGGGGGTGCTCGGTGAGGTCGAGGTCGAGGTGCAGGCAGTTGCGCGGGGTGTCGCTGAACAGCTCGCGGACGCCCCGGATCTTGAGCGGCCGCACCTCGCTGGCGCCCTTGTCCGCCGAGCGGAGGGGCTCACCCAGGTGCAGATCGGCCAGGTCGAGGGAGTCGTCCTGCACGACCGATAGCTGAGGCTCGTACTTGACCTCGTGCTGCTGCATGCCGAGCCCCTTGACGCAGAAGGTGAAGAGGTCATCCTTCCACGCCAGGAAGTCCTCCTCCGTCGCCCCCGCGGCGTCGTCGGCCCTGCGGACGTCGAGCAGCCTCTCGGCGCCGGCCTTCTGGAGCGCCCCGTCGACCACGTCCACGACGCGGTTGTAATACCTGTACTGCGTGTTGCCGAGGCCGAACGCGGCGTAGCGGAGCGAGGACAGGGCGCCGCTGCCCGTGAGCTTGGTCAACCAGTCCCAGAAGGGCCCTGCGTTATCGCTCGGGTCGCCCTCGCCGTAGGTCGAGAGGATGAAGATTGCGATCTTGCTCTTGGGCAGGAGCGCGATCGTCTTGGAGTCGAAGTCTGACAGGTCTGCCGACAGGGCGTCCAGCCCAAGCCGCTGGTGCAGTTCCCTCGCGAGGCGGTTGGCGAAGCCCTCTGCCGTGCCGGATTGGGAGCCCCAGAAGACGACTGCATCTTTGTTCTGCGTTGGAGGGATCTGATTAGTACCGAGCACGTTGTCTGTACGACCTCATCCCAACTTACAAGTTCTTCTAGTCTCTCTGCGATGTTTCTGGTGGTTTTGACCTTGTTCAAGAACCCCTCCTGAGCCTGGGGCTTCTCGAAGAAGATATACTCATGTGGATCCGGCTTGTCCCATGTGTACCGGCGGAGAAGGAATGCTGATGACACGAGGCCGACTGCGGCCTGGGCAGCTGTATCTGCGAACGACGAGGGAGCGAGCTGTTTCAGTACTTGGGCCACCTCAGCGGGTAGAGCATCTCGTTGGAAAAACGCATTTGCTACTGAGCTTGCGTTGAGTTGGAAGACTGAATCGGCCATTGTGCTTAGATGTGGGAGCAAACAGCAAAGTATTTCGGCATCAATCTCTAGATCATTGACAAGGGGATGCTTCGTGGGATCCAGCTTGTGAATGATCTTATATTCTCGGTATCATGTCGTCTCCTACGCCAATGCTTAGGTTGGCAGTCGCCCACAGGCAGGATGAGGGACCAGTGCCAAAACTACCAAATCCTCTCAAGAAGTACAGTATCGGCGGATTTTGGCGGAGATCACTGCGTTTGGAAATACCCCATGCGCATCTCCCTGTCTCCAGCTGTGAGACGACAGTGTACCCGCTACCCCACGATGGAAGGAGGGTGCATGTCGTCAAGTTCCCCAAGAATGCGGAGAAGGAGGGTCCCCGGGGAGAATTGCCCCTCTTAGTAGACTAGGCATGTCTCGCGCCAGACAGACGCGTGGGGAGCTCAACAGGGTAAGTTTTTCCGTCTTCCCCCCAGGGCCCGTTGCTGCGGCTGTCAGAATAAACTCGAGCCTCAGGTGGGGTACTTTGCAGGCCCAAACACTAGATGTTAGTGGGGGTGGCGGGTGGCTCCTGCTTTCGCCTTGATTGCTCTCTTGGCGAGTATGGATCTACACGGCAGTGGGCTGCGTGGGCGTGGGATTCCGCTACCGCACGCCGGCGTGCCGTCATTCTCACTCTGGGACTGCACGGCTCCTGGGGGTCACCATTAAACCAATTACATTATTCTCCGTGACGCTCGAGTCACTCAATGGCTGATGTAGTCCTGTGACCACTCCTCCCTCAGCTTCTTGATCATGTACTTGCACCGCCATCCCGACAGCTGCTCCATGTCCTCTAGGAAGGTGACGACCTCCTCCCGCTCGCGTGGGTCCCTCAGACACGACCCACACGCCTGTATGCAGTGGGTCGCCGTGAACCTGGAGTTGACGACCTCCGGGTTGCTTATCGAGATCCCTATGAGCGTGCGCAGGTGTGCGAGGGCTATCCTGTCCGCCCTCTGCCTCTGTCGGAACGTGTCAAACCCGTTCGAACAAAGCCGAGGGTCAAATATTGCAAGAAGCATCTTAGCCATGTGATAGTGCTGGTATCCCGCGACGTAACCGTGCCGCACGAGCCGCACCGTTGGAAACGCTGTAGCGGCCGTCGTGCTCTGTGACTTCTCCTCGAGCCACAGCGCCTGGAAGTGCCATGGTTTGGACTTGTTCCAGGCGTCAACCTCGGCATCCATCTGGTCCCACCACGTAGTATGGGTGTTCTTGACGGGGTCAAGGGCGTAGGACAGTATCTTGCTGCAGAGATACACCATCCTGTTGGCGATGGACTCGGGGTCCCACTCGGTGAAGGCGCGCGAGCCCATGATGTTCTCCAGTGGCGCGCTCGGGGGCTGGGACCGCGTGAGTGAAATGAACATGTCCTGCCTCATCACCACCCAGAAGCAGGCCTCCGCCAGACCACTCGAGCCCGACGAGGTGAAGTTCTTGAGCACGCGGGAGCTGCCCAGGAGGTGCGTTCCCATGTCCAGCTCCTCGGACACCAGGCCCTCGGTGATGTCTTTGCCGCTGGGCCGCCCCGACCTCTCCTCGTAGAGGCGCAAGAGCACGATGCCGCAGAGGACATTCTCGTCAAAGTGGTCGGCCGAGCGGTCCAGCTCGGGGATTAGCAGGCGCAGTGCCTGGCTGTAGTACCCAGCAGACTCGGTGTCCTGCGAATTTGTGGTGAGCTCCAAGTGCTGGCACGCGAATGCCAGGATCCCATATGCCAGGAGGGGGATGCGAAGCGCCCGTTTGGGCACCTCAGTTCCGAAGTGTGCCTTCTTGTCGCACGTGTCGATCTAGGTTGCTGTTAGCGGCGCGCTGTTGGGGGTGGGCAAGGCGAGCTGGGTGAACATGCCCATAGCGACAGCGTGTGCACATAGTGCATGAAGAGGACAGCCTCTCTGCGGTCCTTCAGGGGCGACTCGGGGACAACTGGCAGGTGCGGATTGGCCAGGATGTCGATTCCGGCCACCAGGAAGCGGCTGGACTCGCTCGGCGTCGCGGCGTCGCTACACGGGTCGTCGGCCATCAGCTGGGTGGTTCTGCTTCCGGGGCGGCGTCCCAAGCACACGGGGCCTGGTTCATGGACCGGACGTACCCATTGTCCTCGCCGGAATCGCTTCCACGACCCAAGATCCAGGTCCCTTTGGCCACCGGGGTCCCCACCCGCGACAAGGCGTTTGGTAGGGAGAAGCTCTTTGTTCTGGGCGTTGGTGCTGGAACTGACCGCGAAATCAACGGACTCGCCCGTGGTTGTGTCTGTGGCTCAGGCCGTGACATGGTTGCAAAGACACTGTCCTGCACATGTCGGTTTTGCGCATGGGGAGCAGGCTGGCCAGTGATGGGGCCCCACGGAATAATATGCCGAAAAGGCTGAATGGGAAGCTTGGGCCAGGGCCCGGATCTGGTTCATGTGGGGCTGCCGCTGCGACGGGGAAAACTGCCGACCTCGTCAAGAGCGGAAAGTCTTTGCTTCTAGTTCGGCCAGCTGAACCGCCTCCACACCGTCCCGTATGGTACAGTACGTCGAACATCTCTCATCCCCAGACCCCGCAATCTCGATGGCGGGACTTTTCAGATTCTGGCGTAAGGTCGTCGCGTCCTCTTGGCTCCTTGCGCCGAATGAATGTGCCTGGGTGATGCTTGGACTGCTCGGGTGGGGAGTTTTCGTCCTTCCGGACAACCGAAGAAGTCCGCCGAAGGCACCCTAGACCTGGTGTTGACTGTTTGTGGTACTATGTAATATTCATCACTGTACAGAGCACACTATTTCACCCATTGTGTTAAACGAGACAACTTCTCTGCATATATTTACAGTAGGCAGTATAGACGTTGATCTGAGGTATTGCAGCTGGATAGAAAGATCTGGTTGGGTGGATATTGGCAACCTTTTATCGCCCCAGGGAACACCACTCCGATTAGTATTCATAGCCTGGATCACACGCCATTAGGTCTCTCGCTTCCTTTCCTTCTTTCTGCAGTAACAGCAACGCATCTACTGACTGATTGATTGCCCGGCCCACCACGGAAGTATGGTTCAAGGGGGCCTCTTCGCGGCGTTTACCAACACAGACATGAAGCTTTTGCAATACAATCAGCTAGAAAATGATTACTATCCCTCCAATGAGTCCTCTATCACATTTACATATGTGCTCCAAATGAGGGTGAATGGGCCGCACAGACATAAGAGTTTAGCAACTTGCTATCAAGACAGGACTGCCGTCGCGAGTCCAACTTGCTGTGCCGTATGTTTTTTTCTGGCATTCCGCTCTAGGGTTGAAATCATGTTACTTCTAAGATTCCATGGGTTGCAAGATTTTTAAGCCGGAAATCCTGTAGTCTGGATGTTTTCAGAACAGACTTGCAATTCATTGAGGACGCCTAAAGAGGGCATATTTTCACTTGCCAATTTCTTCGTCCCCACAAACCCGTTATCATCATCAATATTACAGTTCGTTTCGACAAATGGAGAGCACTGAGTGTTGCTTTTATTGGTATCTTATTTCTATCTGTATCATTGCCACAACATGATGACTAGGACCTTCCACTTTTGTCTCTACAAAACAACGCAGCTATTCCACATTCCTACTGGGGTCATCCGAAACTGGAACGTCATGCTGCAATGGCAAAGCAATGAAAACTGCTTGCAGCTAATTACGTCTCGCTGCCCCATCTCTCACGCCCGTTCCCAATAATCTCACCTTCGACACAGGTTGACCACTGCACAGCTGAACGGCCTGTAGTACCTATATGTGCTTACTTGGTGAGCGATATAATCATGGTGCCAGCCAATAGTACTCTAGAGTATTTCGACAATGACAGGCTTCGGAAATGGGGAGTCGTGGAAGTGCCGAGCCCTTGGAATAAGACGGAGATCTTAGCGGACCTGGAGGACATTGCACTTTCTAGACGGACACAGAGGGCTCTGTTCAAGTTCATGGGCTTGGAACGGTTTCCCGTTCCTAAACTGTTGCATTTCTGCCAGTATCACTCGATTCCCGAGTCCGAGCCCAGCTTTCCGCAACTCCCAGGTGCGACTCAAACACGGTCGACCATTGTTTTTGATAAAACCGAGGCACGCTGTCACCAAAACCAAAAACAATATATGCACACACGTCGTAAGCCCTCCCATGCTACATACATCCCAATATGTACCCAGTCCCACAACGATGAACGCCAAGCGTATCATGAAGTTTTGCAAATGTGCAGTGCCAACTCTTTGACGGCATCATAATGAACCCCCGGAAGTTTCTTAAGGGCACCAAATAATTATGTGGGGAGTCAGGGAATTTCCCGCTTCCTCCTTCCCAATCAACACCGCCCGTTATCTCGACCCCACAGGCGGCCCCCGTTCAGTCCGAGCGGCTCCCCAGGCCGAGGAACTTGCCGATCCGCGAGAGCGGCCTTCGGTGGCCCCTCTTGAAGCCCTCGTTGTTGACGAGCAGCGAGACGCGGGTTGCCTCCTCGAGGACCTCGAGCACGCCGTCGCCGGTGCGGGCGGAGCACTCGAGGTAGCGGATGGCGCCGATGCTGTGGCGCAGCTGCTCGCCCTGCTCCGGCGTCACCAGCGTCTTGCCGTGCTTGCGCAGCTTCTCGACCGTCTTGGCGTGCCAGCGGATGTCGCTCTTGAGGCCGACGAGGAGGATGGCGGCCCCGGGGCAGTTGCGGTTGACTTCTGTCACCCACTGTTGTTTTTTGCCAAACAGGTTAGCAATTGCAATCCTTGCTCTGTACCTAGGTATGTTCATTCATTTCGTCACTTTGGGGGGCGCGCAGTAACTCACCCGTCCGAGATGCTTCCCCTTGGCATCGGTCGACGCGATGTTCACGCTGAAGCAGATGAGCGCCACCTGCGCGTTGCTGAGCCACGAGGGGTCGTAGTCGATGCCGCGAATGTCCCACAGCGACAGCTCGACGGGCTCCTCGTCGACCGACACCCTGACCGTCTCGGTGACGCTGGCGCGGTCGCCGTTGCCGTCGCCCCTGGGGTAGTGGCCCCGCGCCATGCGCGTGATCAGGCACGTCTTGCCGCAGCTGAAGTTGCCCACCACCACCGCCTTCTTCCGGATGAAGGGCCCGGGGTACTGCGGCACGTACACCAGCGGCGTCCGCGGCAGCGGCTTGCCCTGCAGGAAGCTCTGCGTGTTCATGGTCGACATCGAGGCCTGTTGGCGGATCTCGCGGGAGTGGGGCTGTGGTGGTTGTGGTGGCTGCGGCGCCTGCGCTGGCTGGTGCCCGGCCGCTTGTTGTGGCAGCACCTGCTCACCGGGGTGGGCCTCGTGGGTGGCCGCGGGTGGTGTCACTTGTGTCACGTCAATCTGGGAGAATTGCAGGTGCCCGTCCCGGAGGCTGCCGGTATCGCTCGTGCCCGTCGATGCGGCGTACCCCTCGCCCTCGGCCTCCTCCATCTCGCCCTCCGTCTCGAATGTCGAGATGGACCTGTCGAAGCTCGTCCCGTCCGAACAACTCCGGCCTGAGTTGTTGGTGTAGACTTGCCCGACCAGGTTTACTGACAACCGCCCCATGATATGGACGGGGACCTGGGCGAATGCCAGGGCCTCCTCTGTGATTTCCTCTTCCCCGTCCTCCATGTAGCTGGAAGCTGCCGTGCTCACCCTGCTCGGTGCAATTCCTATCCTGTGCGCGGCCGCCCCTGGCACGAGTAACTCACTGGGAATGGCCTTATTTTCTGTGTCGAACACGCCCGGATCGGTCGATGGTGTCTCTATTGGTGCGGTCGCGTCTTCTGCTTCCTCTGCTGACGCAGGCTTTCCAAAACTCATTGGCGATATCGGCTCCGATTCCTCCTTGGCAGGTTCTGAAGCGTCTGTTGTGTTCTCCTCAATTCCCGGTCCTCTGTATGTCATTGGTGATATTGACCCCCCCTGTTCTCGATTGGAGCCACCGAAAGTGTTGATAGATAATCCCCCAGTGGTCAGCGGCGACACTATGATCGCCTTCCTGCTCGGAGTGCTTAGTGTGGTAGTGTGGTTGGCTGTCCTCGCCGCGCCGATGGTTGCGCCGGACAATGCTGGTGAGTATGATTTGGGCCTTGCGCGTAGGCTCTCGATACCGTCGATGATGCGGTCCTGTGATGGGCTTTCTCTTATGGACGTGATCGGGGATACTGGCTCCGAAGTTGATTCTGAGGGCCGGGTCTCTCCGTCCTCCCCCGCAGCATCAATAGTCTTTACCGCCTCGTCCCATGCATCCGGTTTGTTGAGCGTCTCCGCGAAGGCGATAATCTGGCCGAGGTGGACCTGCAATGCAAAGTGCTGTCGCGCCAGGGTGGCGTTGCTGTCGCTGACAAGAATAGACGACCTCACGTCCTGGAGGTCTTCAATCACATCCTTGACCTGGAGCTCGGCCTCCTGAGTGCCTCCGGGGCCGCCGTCCTTGGACGCCCTCGAGATAGATATCGAGATGAGATCAGAGATATGACCCAGGGCGCCACGGTGCACTTCCAGCGAGGGCCGCAGCTCAGCCATGTCCGTCCTGCCCTGTGCAGTCCATTTGGCAGAGCCATCGGCGTCGCCCTGGCCATGGCGCCGAAGCACGCCGTCGATGCGGAGGACTACCGTGATACAGTTGCTGAGGATGGGCCTGAGGTGAGCCTGCAGCTCTGGGGGGATGGCGTCCTGCTGGCGGTTCTCCCCGTGCTGGCCATACTGCCCGAAGTCGTTGAGCAGCTCCAGGACCATCTGCAGCTCGGACAGCTCCCTGGTGATCGGGGTGAGGTCTGCCCTGGCGGGGCGGCAGTGGCGGACAAAGTTTGTGACGTCGGCGACGGTCTTGCCAACGGTGGACTCGAGTGCCAGGCACGCAGAACCGATGATGGACCTTGGCCTGGACTCCATGGTCAGGCGGTGTCGGGGTCGGTCTCTGGGGCGGCGGTCGTCTGCGTCTGCGTCTGCGTCTGCGGCTGGGTCTGCATCACCATCACCGTCACCACTACCACTGCCGTGTCGGTCGGGGCGTGGATCGTCGTCGGCAGCAGTCCGGCTGGAGAAGGACATGCGCGACGGGGAGTCCGGGGCATGGAGGGCGAAGCGCAGGTCGCCCGACCGGCGGGAGTTTTGTTGTGATGACTGGGCCACATGGCATCCCTCAAGCCTACGCTGGGCCCGCATGCAACGCCTCATTGGTGGGGTGGGCCAGGGGGAGGCGAAGGATTCCTTTTTGCGGGTAGGCTGGAATCCTGGAGAGGACAGGGTCTCGTCGGGCGGCATCGCGGCAGCTCCAACAGCTCCGGGCTGCTGTGGTGCGTCGTGGGTTTTGTTTTGGTTTGTTCAGTCAGTCTTCGCGAGAGGATCGAGGCCGAGACATCGTCATCTCTTCTGGCCAGGGCTAGAAGTACGCACGGGAGTGAACATGGCCAGCATCTTACATATGTGACGGGGCGGCATGACATGTAAGCACCATCTTGGGGGCCGTGGAGCTGCACCCCAACCCCTGCTTGGGTGCCCGTCCTCCTGTGCCCGTCCGCGGTCCTCTCACGCCTCTCTCTACCTCCTACCTCTCTATCCTTCCTGCAAGTGCTAAAGTACGCGTGCAGTAGTCCTGCAGTAGCCCGGTCCGCCCAATAGGTTGCCACCCTATTTTCGGCCCTCTGATTCCCTGCCGCCTGCAGTGAAACAGGCGGGTATCGAGCAAGGGCAGCAAAGAGGATCGCCTTTTGCCCATCCCCATCCTCCTTCAATTCTCCTGCCCGACTACTGCGCGCTGCCCACCGCCTGCTGGCCTAACCCTGCCCAGAGAAGGGCCTGTTCAACGGCGGATCTGACGGCCACATTGCCTGACCCGCGCACCATGCGTCCCCAGTAATCTGACTCCCGCCTCCCACGGTTGGAGCGCGCGTGAGAGATTGCAGCAAACGATCCGTCGGCAGAAGACCCGAATGGAGAAGTGTGCATGTGCAGCGTTACATTCGAGCCACTGACATGTCGTCACCCCGGCACATATTACGTCCAGACCAACCAACAAATCCTATCGGTCAGTTCCATTCATCCCTCAACCGACAGGCCTCAATACTTGGCAAACATAAAATATGAGATGGCGATAGAGTCAATCTCCATTGTCCACTGTACTACCCCAAGTTACCTCCCTCTATCTCAAACCCCCCTCCCCATCTGCCCGTGCTCCTCGCTTGCTTCTTGTCGAATCTGGTCCGGGCGGGCCGGCAATATAGGCTCGGTCCGAACTGAAGGATCATCCCCAAGGTGCGTCTATTTTTAGACCCCTCCTTGTCCTCTCGGATCCTTGGAATGACTGGATCGTACTTGGCCGATCCCACCTGCCTGCAGGTTGCACAGGCGGGTGCCAGTCGGCTCAGGGTTTAAGTTATATTGGCGGCCCCAGCTCCTAATAAGGGTTTGTGCCAATTGCCAGTGGCCGTGTTATCGAGCGTGCGACCTGTTCCACCCTCGCCCGGGCGGGCAGCTTTTTATTCGGCCTTCCACCCCCGGTCCTATGTCGGCCCCTGGTTCATAGTTGAACCCTCCGTGCATCAACAGCCGCAGCGTCGTTTTCGCCTTCTCAAAAACAGCCCCGACTTATTAGTTCACGGTCGATCAGCTGTGGCACGACCTTCCTGCACTCGCGTCCTCTGCTGTTGTCGAAGCATACCGTGTTGCCTGATGGCCTGAGTGGCCACAGAAGGGCCGATCCGCAAAGTAATCAGCTCCCCTCGCGGCGTCGATCATCCTTTGGTAGGGAGCTTTGCTGCGTCTGCTGTCGCGGGCCGAAGTCGTCGCCTGGATGTCTTCGTGTTCCTCTAGTAATTCCTCGCCCAACATGGACGCCCACATTGCTCAAGTCGTAAGCGAGGTCGCGAGCCGGCTGGTAAGATCTACACCGGCGGCACCGAACTTGGAGTCGCTCGAGAGCTTCGCAGAGGCAGCAGACATCAGGCTCTGTTTCATCATGTCACCCGCCCATTCCAAGACAACCTTTCCCAGCCGGAGACCGATCTCCTGCAGCAATGCCTGAGTCTCTATGTCGCTTGCAGCTGGCCGAGGAGGCTGGGGCTGCTCGGGAGTTGCTGCTAGCTGGCCGGGCTCGGTCGACACAAGGGCCTGAAGCTCTGGCGAGTCCGGTGGCGTTGGCAAGGGGACTTCTCTTGGGATCTCAACAACGCCCTCCATCTTGTAAGTCAATAGCTTGAGTGATTCCGTGTGCTTCTCCTGGAGCATCTGATAGTCCATCTCGAGCTTCTCAAGGCGTCGCTCGATGTCTGACGGGATAGTGAGAGTATCAGAGGATACAAGTCGCCCCACATCATTTCCCGCAACGCTTTTCTCGGGCGGAGGCTCCAGTTGTGTCCTTGATTTCAGAAACTCTGTCGTCTGCATGGCGAGCTCCGGCTTCAGCTGGAGAACCTTGGTGCCGAACCAGTAGAGTACGTTGGATGGGACTTTCGATAAAACATCTAGGACATTTCAGTATCGAGCACTCGCTGGGACTGCCATCCATCCAAGCAGTAAAGTGGAGGAAGTGCTTACATTGAACGATATGATGAGCGTTCTCAGCGACACTAACCGGACCGCCCTTGTTCAACAGGTCTTTCACATATCTGGTGAGTTTCGAATCGGGGTTCGATTGCATCAAGTGATAGATTACGGGGACGACGACGAGAGGAATTGGTGGCCCCCGGAAACCAACACCGTTCTGAATCGGGCACATTGGACCACCCATTTTGTCAAGTACTTAGCGTACGTAGTGATACGAAAGGGTCTTGAGAGTGCTGAAGAGTACTAGGAGTTATGATCAAAGACTAGCTTGTCCACATCGCTAGTTATGTGTTGCGGGACCGATTCCTTTAAGTGCAGGCAACTGGATCATCAAACAACCCATGCTTGAGGCTTGAGATGGCGGCCGAGCTCTGCGGAACCTCGCTCTTGAACGGACTGACAAAGCTCCGTGGTGCATGACTCTGATTGGCTTTGCGTGGGTGTGTAACCCGATTTGGCTCTTTCGGGACCGACGCGAAACTGCCCGACCGAATGCGAGCGGCTCGCTGTGACGGTCTCGGACAAGTTCAAGGGCCCGACATTGATGATAATCTTCCCGCGACAGCCCCGCTTATCTCCGCCTAGTCTAAGCACATGATCAAGGTTTCAACGTCCAGATGGCATGATACACCTATTTCACTATGTAGCAAGCACACTAGTAGACCAACATTAATACCGAGACCTCGGAGATGGTTGGACAAGCTCGGTCATAGTATAATACACCCAGGTGCCATGACGCAAAATCAAGTGAAGGCACAGTCGATAGGAATAGTTCTCGTCTAAGGCTGTCTCAGGGTTTGCTACTGGCCAAATAGTTGCTGCCAACGAAATTGAATTTCACCTCAGCTTCGGGCAAATCCAAACAATTATCCATAGACGCGAAAGAGACTTCTGATGATTAGGATATCGGCCAGTGTTCGTGCTGTACCTATTCTTGGCTATAATTATTCATATGCTCTATATGCCAATCGGGAATGCTCGTTCACTCTGCCTTGTAACTTGCCGAGCAGGAATCAAAGCCAGGTTTTTTTTTTCCATGCCCGAAAGTAGAATGACTCGATATTTTGGTAGTCGGGTACAAATTCAGGTCAAACTTCTGTTCATCGCAGTTACCGAAGGACCTATGAATTTTCCAGAGCCGTTGGAAATGCTAACTGGGGTTTAAGGACAGGCACAACTTCCCATAACAGAATCGCACATATTACCGTACACTCCGATGACATTGGTACTGCACACCGAAGAAAACACATCAGCATGTTGCATGAAATACCAGCCAGGTCACTCAGCATGTCAGGCACACATGAATGTGCTCAGATGGTCTTACTTGAACTTCTACGTCGTGAGTACTGGACACTTGACTGGCGTAAAGTACAGTTTGATCACCCTGGACTCCCTTCTCTTCAAATCGTCAAAGACGTGCACACTTGTCCAACCCAGGAACTCCCACACTACTCAAACACGGAAACCCTCCCAAGGCCGCCACCAACAGCCTTCACCCTCGATCCAATCTCGAGCGGGCTCCCCTCAGACACAATGAAATGACCGTCCTTCGCCTTGGGCACCTCGATGCCCAGGATCTTGTACACATTCGCCGAGACGAGCGCCAGGGCGTCCTTCTCGCTTAGCCGCCCCTCGCCATTCCTGTAGGCCCGGCCCGCCAACAGGGCGAGATCACGGATGAGCCAGTCCTCCTCGAGCCCGATGGCAGTGACCACGCCAGCGTCGACAAGCTTGTCGATGGCCGTCCCGTTGGTCAGGGGCGCGCCAGAGAGGGCGCGGCGCTGGTCCCAACCGGTGGCATAACTCTCCGCCGGGGCGAGCACGACGCCGACGCCCGCGGCAGCCAGCTCGTCGGCGAGGATGTAGGACTCGGCGCCGCCGATGATGGACAGCCGGAGCTTGCCGCCCTCCTTCTCAACCGCGCGCTTCACCTTCAACACCGAGGCGATGGCGTCCGCGCTGTGGACGGTGACGACGAGAGGCAGGTCGCCCGCGACGACCTTCTTCAGGTACGCCTCCTCCGAGTACGCGTCCTTGACCTCATCGTCGGACCCGAGGGCCGCGAGCAGCTTGCGGCGGAACGCGCCGACCGCGCTCGACGTGGACGGCGTCTTGTCCCGCTTCGCCGCGAGGCTGAGCGTGTAGTGCACCGCGGCGTCGTCGGCCCACACGGCGCCCTCGTCCAGGGCCGTCTTGGCCCCCGTCGTGAAGCCCACGCTGACGCCCTGGCGCGCGGCGTTGGACCCACCCGCGAACTTGGGCGCCGTGACGGCCCGCGTGACGCCAAACTCGTGCGCGACCTTGAGCTTCTTGTTGTCCAGGGCCAGGCCGTCCGCCGCGCGGCTGAAGACGTCCGAGTTGTCGCCGTCGTCGGTGCTGGACTCGGCGTCGATCTCGTTGAGGCCTATTGTCGAGCCGAACGCGGTGAAGCTGTCCGTTAGGTAGCCGTTCTTGAGGTTGATCACTTTGGTTCCTGCTGTGGTGGCAGAACGCAGCTCCGCCTCGCAAGCCCCGATACAGGAGAGCTTGCCCCTGGATATGGCGACGTTCAAAGTCGCTCCAGCACCGGCGACCTCGTCGTGATCGGAGAGCAGAACACTGGAGACACCAGTGAACAAGACGTCCTTGAGCTGCGCAGTCTCCTCGTTCGTCTTGTTCAGCGCCAGGTCTGGCACGAGTGGTGCGGTGACAGGCTTGTTCAGCTCGACTGGGTCCTCCCACTGACTAGTACCGTCGATCCACACCTGGACAGGAGTCGCTCCAACGCTCAACGGGTCGCTGTCCCAGACGACCACGTCCGCGTCGTAACCAGGCTTGATCTTTCCGAGTCGTTTCCCGAGGCCGAGAAGATCTGCGGGCTCGCTCGTCACACCAGCCAAGGCCGCATGGTATGGCAGACCGAATTTGTAGCCTTTGGCTGCCTCAAAAATGACGTGCTGAGCATTCAAGACTGGGTTGTCGCTGACATAGACCGTCGTAAGGCCTTGCTCGTACAGGAACTTTCCAGCGTACTCGGATCCGATGTAAGACTCCGCCTTGTAATACATGTTTGTTGCGAAGATCGCTGACGCAGGAGGCCGGCCACCCCACGTGCGCTTGAGAATCTAGCGCCATGTCAGCTTGAACTGTTTCAGAAGCAACAAATGCCGGTTGATAAACTCACCTCGGGTACGAGGAATGTCTGATGTGCGTGATGGAAAGCTCGCACGGGGAACTTGAACTCATTCGTGTGGTCCACCATGGCCTCCAGGTCGGGAATAGTGTAACAGTGGGTGTTGATGTGCACCTGTCCTCGCAACGCCGCGGCTAGGGACTCCCATTGCAGCTCCTGCGGAAGGTAAGAGCTCATGTTCTCCACGCCAAAGGCATCCGCAGCGTTGCACCAGTCGTCCTGCTCGCGGTTGACCTTGGCCGCCTGCTCAAACGCGTGGCGGAACTCCCACGATTCGCCCAGCCGGCTCACAGGACCCCTCTCGCCGGCCTTCCCGTAGACCCGTTTGGCATTCTCGCCGCACGCCATCTTCATGTACCTCCAGTTCTTGTCCGGATCCGCAAGCATGTCCTCGGCACTGATCTCCTCGCGGCCGTCGGGCTTCCCTACGGCGTGCTTGATCACGTATGCCTCGCCACCTATGTTGTTGCCGGATCCTGGGAGGACCAAGCTGGTGGTCACACCGCCGGACTTGATCACTTGGATCTGATGGTCCGTGGGCTGAATTCCGTCGATGGAGCGGACATACGGCGTGGTATCCGAGGACATCTCATTGACGTCGCTGTTGCCTCGCAATTCCGGCAGGGAATCGACTCCTGAATGGCTGTGCATGTCGATGACACCGGCAGTCAGCTGTCGCCCCTTGGCATCCCAGATGATGGTATCCTTGGGCAGGTTCGCAACGGCAATATCCTTGCCAACTTCCTTGATGAGACCATGCTCCAGGAAGACATCGGCATTGATCCACTCCCAGCCCTCCCCAGCTCGTGCAGCCTCGGCGGATGTGCCCTCGACAGGCTCACCCGACCAGACGGTGGCATTCCGAATGAGCGTGGGCTTGTGGCCATCGATGTATCTGGCGTTGCGCTCACGGCCCAGGCCGACTGGGTCGCTGGGCGTCGCGCGCAGCTTCGAGCAGACGGCAAGGTCAGCCTGCAGCTTTGAGAGGGACAGCCCATTGACCGAGACGGCCTGACTGCCGTCGCTGTCGAGAGATTGAGCCGGGATTTGCTTCCATTGTGCGTAGACAATGAAGGCCAGGAACGACAGCGCCATCAGGCGCACTGCTCGAGATCGTCGCACATGCCGTCGGCCCTGCTGATGCCATGGCTGCGCCGGCGAACCAGCCACAGCGCTGTACGGGGGTAACCCGTGCTTCTCCGCATCCATCTTTTCCTTCCGTCGATTAATTCTTCCAAGCTCGCAACCAATGCCCAATTCCTTTCGGGCTTTTTCTCTGACCTGCAGTATTTTCGGGAGGGGAAGACGGATGGGGTTGACGTCGAGCTTGGCCAGCGAAGCTGTGGGCCGTTTGATAAGCACGAGATCGGTGCCGATTAAGGCGTGCCATTGCCGAAGATCCTCGCCCTCACGCACTTCTCTAACCTCAAGGGGCAGGTCATTGGTGTCCATGAATCACCCCGCGAACTCATGCCGTCTACCTCATACAATTCATCTCAGGTCTTGTTAAGTTGCGTTAAACACAAAGAAGGTCTTCCAGATCAATAATTTCCAACTCACCAGCCTATTTCTAGGTGCATTCGCATTTGAACAGGAAAGGGCCCTGGCGCGAGACTTGCACTGACAAGACTCAACCAACTTGCTGGATCGTGCCAGTCTTCCCGCTGTAGGCGCCTCAGATTTGGCTTTATTTCCCCCTAATAACTCAGGTAATTCCACGTTGGGCATTTTCGATAGAGCCATGGAATATCAGATTTACCTCAGTTGCCTTCTAGCGTTGGGATTGGTTGGCACGTCAGTGGCAGGGCTCTGGGTAAACAACCGGTTGAGCGACATTTATCAGCATCCGAATTAAACATGCATGGTGAACTCGCCGGCTTGCAGCACCTGTTCAGAACCTTTCGCAAAGAAAAGTACAAATTGTGAATTGGGGGGGAAAGCTTGGACGCGGCTGGGTTCCAACCAGCGACCCGGAATGTTAATGAGAACCCGGCATGTTACCATTTACACCACGCGCCCTTGGCAGACCCACAAAACTATCGCATCATGACCAATGAGGATCAGCGAGCGGGTACCCTTTCCTGCGCCCAGACCGCACTGTTACTGACAGGACACCGCCCCCAAACGGCACTCCAGGCAATTCTCGTTCATAGACGACGGTGTCTTTACTCTATTTCATAGCTGCACGCCATGTTGCAGGAAACTAACGCGTCAGCGCCTCGGTGAGCCCTGCTACTCCACGTGGTCATCTCATGGTTACTGCCTTGAGATCTCTCGGTACCGCGTGTACAGGACGGGAAGTTACCCTTGCTTTTTTCCAGTTACAGGCAATTTCCATCGACGTGGACGGTACAGAAGCCACTGCACGCACTTGTTTCTTTTGGGTGTTGCTGATAGTTAAGTAGATATGGACAACTCGGGATGAGCAATGACAGACTGCTACTAATGGTTGCTTCCTTGAGCACTGACGCCAGTAACTGCACAGACGAGCATGTCTGCCTGTGGCTCAACCCTTTCGAAAACAGAACAAAGTAGTGGTCTCTTCCAGAGCTGGTTTTTAGAAATCTTGTCACACCGGCAGCTCAGAGACCAGATACGCACAAATGCTGTCTTACGGAGAGCCTAGTGGGACGACCGTGAAACCGAAGCACCATGCTCGACTAATTTCTCTTCCACAGATGTGGATTTGCGCAATGCTTGATGAACAAGATCGGGCGGCGATGAAGGCGTCTGTTCCATCGCCGCTTGAGATCGATATGTCGGGAGAAGATCTCAGTGTGAGCGATGAGGACAACGGCTTTACTGTTGAACAGACAATAGAAGATGGGCAACTCGTTTTATGTGTTCTGGCTAGGTGGCTAGCTGCCTTGATTGGCAATCCCACTGGAGCGGTCTCGTCTTCGTTGCTAACCGGATTGACGGATAGTATAACGCTGGTACCCAGTTGCGAGACACTTCAGTCTCTTTACCTAGGAAACTCTATGCTTCCCCAAGTCAGCCGCATAGACTATCTCGACTGGAATACTGGGCCCACTTGGTAAGTACCACACTTTCTCCTGTCGAGGGCTATTCCACATCTATGAATTGTGAGGTGCGCATTTTCGTATGCGTCATCGCTAGTGGTCGTCGGAAGGGTGACTGTGTTCAGTGATGTCGTCTCTGTAGTCCAGGTTATTCAGCGGTATACCTGCACCAGTATCGATCTTCTTGTAGCCTGCCTTCCTCGATCTGTACCGCCTCACAGCATATATGACGCCGAAGATCATCGAAATCAACATGCAAAGAAGTATCATGCCCGAAGCCCAGACTCTCCATCCACGCAAACAGCATGGGTAGAGCGACATGAAGAGGCCAATGCCCCATTGCAGCCAGGTCTTGGGCTCGCGATGGTCGGGGAACAGACCCTTTCTCACAAGCTTCTTCGTTATCGGGCCCGAAGGACCGGAGACGTAGCGTTTCAGGCCGAATCGGGGTTCGGTCGTCTGGCGAGGGTCGCTGTCTGGATACTGGACGTCGCCCCAAAGCCCGGAGAAATAGATGGCTGACGTGAAGTTGGATCCTTCGGGTGATCCAGGTGGAAAGATACGGGCCAGCTCGGAGGTGAGTGGGTCAAAGCGATAGAAGTATGCAGAAGACACGGGGTCCCATCGCTGGCCTGCATCACAGTTGTCCTGTATCACCGCATCGTGGACATGGGCTCTGGAATGACCGGAATTAGCTGGATTGTACCGATAGATGATGGGTTGCGACCAACCTACCCGGGAGATGCATAGTTTGCATGAGAGCCATATGCGCTGTATACAACGGGCTAGGAAATTTCAGAGTTAATTGGCATGCAGACAGTCACATAGATGCATTGCAACAAACTCACGCGCTCATCTTCCATTGACAGGGCCGCATCGCTCCACTTGTAAGCAGCGCCGTCAGAGTGTTGGCTGAAATAGATGCCAGTAGGTTTTCCATCCCGGAACCGAACCATGTTGTGCTCCCTGGGTGGGAAATCACCTGTCAGCCAAGGCTACGGGTGAGGCAAAAGTATCCGTGGGGACTTACCAGTCTCCAACATGATCCCCGAAATTCATTCCAGGCTCGATATCCTCCTCTAACATACTTTTTATCGGCTCCAAAACCTGAGTGATGTTGGGTCCGCGGTTGTAGGAGTAGAAGTAGAAGTAGAATGCCGCCAGGTCGCCCGAGACCCCCTCGGACTCTACGAGAATCACCACACAGGCAGTCGCGTTGTGGAGCCTTCCAGACTCGTCCGGCGTCTCCCCTAGAAACCAAGAGGGCAACTCCGTGACCTCATCGATAGCCGTCAGTGCGATCGGACTGCCGTCGAGTCCTCTGTTGTTGAGCAAGGCCAGGTTGTCCAGGCCGAGTTCCGGCAGCCCGTCTAGGGGCTCGCCATTAACCGTAGGCGCGGTATGGCGCACATGCTGGAGGAGGTCTGATGGTCTAAATGGATCCTCTGAGTGTAGCCAAACAAGCGGTGCTGGTGAAGATTAGCCTCGGGTCCTGGTTCGAGTGTCCGCTGTTACCGGGTGAGATGGGTTGAGTCACCATAGCGAATTACGTAGTCTGGTACCGTCGCTAACGTTTCCGTAGCTGCAAACTGATCTTGGGGGAGCGTAGCGCACACGGAGGGCCCTGCGCTCAATAGCAGCAAGCACGACCACAGTGGAAGCAGCGGAACTCGGACCTGGCGGGACGACGAGGTCGGAGGGCCCCGGCGGCAATGGGCCTCCTGCATGCCTGCGGCGGACGTGCAAATTTCAAGTGACCCGACTCTTCCGACCTCTGAGGTCTGTCAATAGGGCTGCTCCGGATTACAATACAGCCGTTGAAAGTTGGTGAGAGCTGAAGACAAGGCTCGGATGGTCAGAGCAGCGTCTTCGTAATTAAAGTATGTTGGTTGGTCGCGGCAGGCAACGCCCCTGGCGGCTGCTTACAGACCCAACACGTCGCCACATCTTTTTTCTGTCTCCCGTAGTAAATCTTATTTTCGGAACATGTTCTACTTTCTCTTCAAGCAAATATGGTTGCAAATTCACTATCACCAAGAAAACACGAAATCGGTGTACTGCAATACTCTCACAAGCCACGACAACGTGATACAGTCGACAATTTCGATTTTCTATAAAGTGACCTGGAAATCACTTGACCGACAGAGAAACATTCCTGGAAGCTACGGTATAATCATAATTATGGATCAAACTATATGTATAGCAAAGGTGCTATTGAGATCTCGTGATAGTAAGAATGGGCTTGCAATATTCCAGGCTGCTAAGAGTATCTGAGATTTTCCTGAGCACAAGTGTAAATCTTCAAAAACAATCCTGAATAACCAATTCGTTCCTTGGGAATGAGTTTGGTATGCATTTTCTTGCATTTTCTTCCTCTTCTTCTTATGCAAAGCGTGTCTCAACTGGACAGCTGGTATATTGTGTGCTGCCTTCCCAGTTTGCGGCCACCTGCACATTATTCCAATGGGTTGGTGTATGACCATACAGGTCTGGACTCAATTGAGCCCTTCGACGAACATACCATACCAAGGTGCAAGAAAGTGCGTGAATCAAATGCTAGTCATGGACGGGCATGATCATAAATCTAACCATTGGACAGTGGGAAGAATCCTACATTTTAGTGTGCTTGAAAAGATCCTGAGGTCTATACGCGGATCTATTCGTCTAAAGAACTAATCTCATGTACGAACAGGAACTATAGACAGTGACGGCACTGAGCACGATGTGACGTGATATCGGTGTACTGCTACGCCAGATGCACCCGTGGAAAAGATTAGCCGGTTACCAAGTCAGGTTGAACGTTGAGCCTGGATTAAGCATTCAAGCGTGTCCGGGTATCTCTCCCGAATCTTAGTTTCCACCATGAACAGAAGGTAACAACAGACTGGACCACCCAAAGAAGGTATGATGTGTGAGTACGCGTGTTGCTATCTGCCAGCCTGCCAGGGACTTGATCTACCCTGTCAACTGGGTGTGTATGTGGGCCAATGGTAACAATGTAATGCAATGGCAGTGTTCGCAAACGGTTAAGACCTGCATGTCTCATCAAGATGATCTGGGCCCGGCTCGATGACGCTAGCTCCCGTTTGAAAAGCAAGGTAGTGTGTAGTTGCTTAAGCTCACAATCGAGGAGACGTTGAATTCCGCGAAACTCAAGACATGGTTTCCTTGTCACAGCGGCCATACTGACGACAAGCTGAGGTGGTCTAGTATGATTGAGCTCGGAGACGAGTCTCATATCATCTTGAAGCTGCTGTGGGCCAATGTCTCCTTACACAGTCTTGGACCCTTGGTATCCTGCACTCAGGGAGGCGGCGGGATTGTGGGTATTGGCTGTGTACATGGATTATTAGCCGAACGTGCCGAATAGCCTCGGGCCCGGGCAACGGCCGGGGTGTCGGCTTAAAGAAACAGAGATATCACCCACTCAATCTACCATGACATTTGCGAAATAGAAAAGGAAGGCGATGTCCTGCTCATTGTCACATATCATATTTTAAAACATCAACACGATATCAGGTCAATCCGTATTTCTACCACATTTCCTTCCTAGTCTCATGGTTTGACGGGTAAGAATTCTTTAGCATCGTTGGCTCGAATTATGAACTCGGGACACAAGGCTTGCACACAGTAAACTTCTCTGCGTGATGTTTTTGCTCAACGTTTTCCACAGGCCGCTGCCACGCCGTTTCAACATAATGACCAATTACTTGGGATTAATGGAGTACGTGTAAACAACTGGTTCCTATGCTTCGAGACGTGGAAAGCGCGTGTAACATGCCACCCTAGAAGACGACGCGTTGAGAGTTCGAACAAGACTCGTACGGGCCACTTCCGTGCAACTGAAGAATTGTGCGCGTTGACGGCATGAATACGAATCTTAGTCCTGGTATGAAGGCATGATGAAGTCGAACAGAATATTGAGCCGGGGGAGGAGATCACACAGAAATTGGTAAAACCTCGGATTTGCCGGGGTGCGCCAGGGTTCAGCCTCTGAACAAACGGTGATGGTTGCATGCCAAGATAGACGAACGGACCGATGCTGGGGGGGTGGCATTGGTCGTATTTCTTGGGAGTTGCGTCTCGGGAGTGGTCTCGGCTTTCCTGATACAAAGCATGTGCTAAGTGATTATCCACAAATGCTGTCGCCTCTCTGGAGTTCAGTCACATCATCCAGCGCCGCAGACGAAGAAGCCAAATAGGGTAACTTATTTGGAAGTTTTTGTGGCGTTTGGGGTAAGGAATCTTCCTCCCTGTGATCTGTCATCTGTGTGTACATCATGTATATGCAGAGTGAGTTTTAGTTCTAACCCCTGCGCCGTTGCAACCTCGGGTCTCCTATTTGTTGCATTTCACTATCTCGCATATGCGACATATGCGAATACAACAGTATGCGGACAGCTCCCACCTTCCCAGAGAAACATGCTAGCATCGTCAACATCATCTTTGCGTGGATTTGATCGTGAACTGGAGACAGTGGCGGGCGTCTAGAGATCTTGGCTTGTCCGAACATTCCCCAAATCCTGGGGCGGGAAATCCGGGGAGGATGCGGGGAATCCTAGGAAACAAGGAGCTATGGCGTCGACGGTGGATAACCGCAATCAAATGCCGCCAACATAATAGGCATAGGAGCCCAGGTTGGACCGGGGGCCATCCCAAAGCTGTGGGAACTACCGCCTGTGGGGACCGCGCTCTGTCTTCCACATTTGTCTTGGACGGTGAAGCCAAGGAAGGAACTGATAGGCCAGGGCAGCGCGACGGCAGCGGCGAAAGGGGGTTAGACAACGCGTGGCAGGAACCTAGCTGCCCTGTCGCTGGATAGCCCATCACTGCTGGATAGGCGGATGGGTGGCAGCGGTGCGACATCCGATGCGATCCCACTCCAACATCCATGCACCCAGGTCGACTCCCAGCTTGCCCTGTGATGCAGAAAAGGGCCGTTTGCCCCACGCCTCTCCATTTAACTAGGTTTCCAGCCCTTGCACTATTCCTCCATCGCTTGAAGAGCGTCCGAGGACGATATCCATAAAGGTTGTCTGTCTTCCAAGTGTGTCGTTGGCTCTCTGTTCCACTCGCACACTTCGCCGCCATACTTGCACCTGCAACCTACGGCACCATCTCCGACGATACCATGGCCAGCTCTGACAAGGACGAAGGCGTGTCATATGTCCACCGAGACACGGGCACTGGGGTGCAGACTGCTGCTGGGCAGGGTCAATATGCCACAGACAAGTACGACACCAGAGTCTAGTGAACTACATTGACCACGCGTCTTTTGCTGATGATCTATCCTATAGATATGGCCAGTCCCTAGTGGAGCTGGACCCAGCGGCGGAGGCCAAACTTCGACGGAAGATTGACCTGATGATCGTCCCGACCGTGGCCCTGCTGTACCTTTTCTGCTTCATCGATCGTGCCAACATCGGTAAGTCATCACTATACATCATTTAAAGAGCCGAAGATGTACTCGGGATACTGACGAGGAACTAGGAAACGCTCGTCTCGCGGGACTCGAAAAGGACCTGGGCCTCGTCAAAAATGACTACAATGCGCTTCTCTCCATCTTCTATATCAGCTACATCCTCTTTGAGATCCCAGCAAACATCCTCTGCAAGTGGATGGGCCCGGGCTGGTTCATCCCGCTTACCTCCCTGGGCTTTGGTATCTCATCAATTGGCACCGCGTTCGTGCACACGGAGGCCCAGGCCTCCGGCGTCCGCTTCATTCTCGGAGTCTTTGAGGCTGGCATGTTACCCGGCATTGCCTATTACATGTCTCGATGGTATCGGCGGAGCGAGCTTGCCTTCCGCCTAGCGATGTGTACGAAACTTCCCCACCAATTCGAGGCCGCAGATGGGCTTCGAGAACATTTTGCCTGGAGATTCTGCTGACTTTTAAACTATTTAAGACATTGTCATGGCGCCACTAGCCGGTGCATTTGGTGGACTCCTTGCGTCGGCGATCCTGAAGCTGCCGGGATTCGGCAGTTTGCACACGTGGCGTATGATATTCGGCATCGAGGGCATCATCACAGTCGGACTAGCGCTCATATCATTCTTCACCCTCACGGACAGGCCCGAGACCGCGCGCTGGCTCAGTCAAGAGGAGAAGGACCTCGCCATCGCCCGCGTCAAGTCCGAGCGTGTCGGGCAGACACAGGTCCTCGACAAGATTGACAAGACAAAGATCTTCCGTGGCATCTTCTGCCCTATCACGCTGTCCACAGCATTCGTCTTCCTGCTCAACAATGTTACTGTCCAAGGCTTGGCTTTTTTCCTCCCAACCATCGTCAAGACCATCTATCCGAAAGAGACCGTCATCAAGCAGCAGCTGTACACAGTGCCCCCTTACATCGTCGGCGCCTTCTTCACCCTGCTTCTACCGCTCATCAGCTCCAAGATCGACAGGCGACAGGTTTTCATCATGGGCGCCGCCCCCTTCATAATGGTCGGATACATTATGTTCCTGGCGAGCGAGAACCCTCAGGTCCGCTACGGCGCCACTTTCATCATCACCGCATCCGCATTCATGCTCGGTGCCCTCACGAACGCGCAAGTGAGCGCAAACGTCGTGAGTGACACCGCACGGAGCGCGGCGATCGGCACAAATGGTAAGTCTCCCACGTCTTTGCTCATCCGGTTGATTTGAGCACATCTGGGCTACGCTTGGGGACACCTGCTAACATCTTCCTCCACCACAGTCATGTTTGGCAACATCGGTGGACTCGTCGCCACGTGGAGCTTCTTCAGCTGGGATGCACCAAACTACCACATCGGGAACGGGCTCAACCTCGCTACCGGCAGCACCATCCTGATCACCGCCACCCTGACGCTGTTCTGGATGAAGCGCGACAACCACAAGCGCGAGAACCGCAGCCTTGAGGAAGAGCTGGCGGGATACTCTCCGGAAGAGGCCTCGGATCTGGACTGGAAGCATCCCGGCTTCCGATGGAGGCCGTAAAGGAAGGCTTGGCTCCCTAGTGCCTTGGCCTGTGTTTGTGTTTGTGTGTAATGCTATTCATACTTGGTCCAGTCATGCAGCACAATGTATTCAGGATGGAAGAGGTCAAACATGTCTTAGTGTTGCTCATGTGACCCCAATGAACATCAGTTGTCTTCAATTTTGGAACGGAAGCCATGTAACACATAGTACTTGACGCAAGTTGGATACCCAAATGATTTGATTACATCAATATGCTGTCCCAAGCCATAGAAGCAATCCTTCAAGGTCTTGACCTGATCTTGGCCCTTGGTCTCGCAAAGCGTTGGTTGTACTGGCTACATCTGTGTGAAAGTTCGAAGCCAAGCAAGCTCTTGCAACAGGAGTCCATGGCCGTAGTATTATTTGGACATCACCGAGTCCATGCCAATATTTCTAGATACTAACGGAGACATAAGCTTGTCCACAACGCTCGAAGAGGGCGTGGGCATTGCAGGTTTCATGCCTCTCATCGATAGATCGAGTGACCTTTCCTATGGATCTTCAAGCCATTTTAAAATTGCCGATTGGGTTGAGGCAGCCGTGACAATGGGGAATGCCGTTTGAACTCGCACAATTCCAGGGGTGTGACTTGAGGGCAAGTCAATGTAGACTGGCAGCCCCGAACTATTTTCTCCTCGGTAAGGTTTATTCCTTGATCATATCCGCCCAATGTGAACACAAACAGATGCAGGAATTTTACAGAATAAATGTATGCTGATAGAAGAAATTGACTGTGTGTATTCCCAAGCTGATTTCAGCCTCCATTTAACCCTGGAGGGTTGAACCCCGCCGCAAACGGACCGGCACTACCCTGTAGCTTCCAGGCATCATTTGTCCGAACAGACCTTGGCACGAGTGCGTTACCTTTCACCTCTATAACATCGTGCTTACTTACAGCACAGCTCCTGCATAAATCTCATGAAGCTTCTTCTGGACCGACACAAATGTGAATTTGGCGTTCAAGGGCATTCCCGGGGCTCATCCTCAAACAGAACACTTCAAGCTGCAGCTTACAACGCTGTCCCACTCAGTTAAGGGAAGGACGGCTTTTAGCTTTCAGCCATATTCAGGCTCACGGCATGGTTTCCTCCGCAGATAAAGCTTTGGTTGGACCCTTCAGCCTCAAAGAATGGGAAGGTTTCCTAACCAACGAATCCGCCGGACGAGGGCGTCCGTCTACTCCTGCGCAAGTCCAAATCCACCGCCCCGGGGATCAACTACGTCGACGCACGAGATACGGCCCTCTGCTTCGGCTGGGTCGACAGCACCGCACGCAGCCACGATGAGGATTACCAGGAGAGATGTTTCACGCCGCGCAGGGCGCGCAGCCGCTGGTCGTAGGTGAACAGGGAGGTCGTGGAGAAGCTGACGGCTGAGGGAAGGATGCGCGAGGGCGGCCTGGCGGAAGTCGACCGGGCAAAGGCCGACGGGAGGTGGGATTCTGCGTACCGGATGAAGACTGCGGAGCCTGACGACGAGTTCCAGGCGGCGCTTGATGCAAACAGACGGGCGAAAGCATTTTGGGAGACGCTGGGCAGAACCAAAAAGTTCCCCTTTCTGTTCAGGCTTATGAATATCAAGAGACCAGAGACGAAGACGAAGAAGATTCAATTGTTCATTGAGACTTTAGAAAGGCATGAGACTCTGAAGGCATGAGTTTAGACTGCCTTTTGCCAATGGAGCATATGCAAGTTCACTGCCAGGCTAGTTATCTGGGTACATGGCCGGCAGCCCTCTAGTCAATGCTTGCTGTACAAAATCGAGACTGGCCATGTGGGTCCCAGTTTGCATGTATGGCCTTTTCTAATAGTTGGCATGTAGCCCTTCTGGACTGTGAAGAATGAGAGGGTACGAGGGTGGCCTCAATGGGTTCAGACACGACAACTGCCAGCAATGACTTTGGGAGCACCATCGTCTCAAACAGGCGCTCTCTGATTAAATATTCTTCTGGATATAAACACTTTTGGTACTCCATAGACTGGCTATGCATCCACGAAAATGTAACATTTCCACCCTTTGAGGTCTCACCATCGTGATCTCTGCTGTGCCAGTTTCGTCACACATGCTGTGAATCGCATCGCATTCTGCTGTGCGTTGCGACCATTCAAATCCTGGAATCAGTCCCTCGTATACTTGGAAAGTTGCCGCCATCTGTATCCATATCTGAATATAGATATAGGAATCGGAATGGTGGTGACACTTATTGCTGCGAACACCGTGAAGCCCCAACCGTACCCGAACTTCGACACAAGAGGTTCCGTAGCCAGCGGCACGAACGTCCCCATGAGGCAGCGTGTCACAATGACAGCACTCACCGCAGAAGCTGAGTAGATTCCAAACGCGTCGACGACGTATGCCATTACCGGGAGGAAACACAGCATCAGGAAAGCCCCCAGAATCACCACGGCGGAGAGCAGGACAGCCACGTGCAGGTGCCACTGAGTCGCCCATCCGTAGACCAGGACAGGGAAAGGGAAGAGCAGACTTCCGAGAATTATGAATGGCAAGCGGTACTCTGGTTGTCCCACTCCTTGATGCATGTTGCGCAACTTGACGTAGACCTTGTCGAGATACACGTTGCACATCACAACAGATACGGTCGATCCGACGCCTTGAAATCATGAGGTTAGATTAATTCCGCGGACAGCTTCAAGGCCAGAGATGCTTACTGAAGGAGAGGAATGCAAAGCCTGTGGCCGCTGGTGTAAAGTGATAGTACTGTTGCAATATCGGTGGCAGACTTGTCGACATGATGTAGAAGTAAGTGAAAGTGAACGAGCCGAACAGTGCCAAAATCTGCAGCGCAAAGCTGCTCTTGAGCACGATCAAGGGACGCAGCACTGATTCCCCAATGAGCTGCCAGCTGTGCCCGCCCTCCTCGGCGTCAAATTCGGACCTGGGCGCAGAGTTACCAGTCTCTTTCCTGAGCCGGGCAGCCTTCCGCTTCAGGATCTCCACCCTGTAAGTCTCCCGGAAGCACAGCAAGAAGGCCACCTCGCAGGCGCCGGCAAGGACAGCGCTCATCCATAGAACCTTCCTCCAGCCCAAGGTCTGTGCTACGGCGCCCGCTATAGCTGGGCCAGCGGCTCCTCCTATCAGCGGGGCGAGCGAGATTAAACTCATAGCTGTGCCACGTTTCTCAGAGACGAAGATGTCGCCGACGATAGCCGGGCTGAGTACATTGGTGGCGACTGCGACACCTGTCAGAGCGCGCGCGAAAATAAGAATCCCCGTGGTTGGGCTCAGGGCGGCGAGCACTGTAAATGCCGTGAAGAGCGCGTTGGCGATGTTGATGACTGGGTAACGTCCGTATAGCTCGGAAAGCGGTGCGATGAGCAGAGGGCCCGCAGCTTCGCCGAGTTCCCATATGGTTACAAGTAGTACGCTCGAAGAGCTGGAGGCGTGCCCGTGGTCCAGATCATCCACGATGGTGTTGGCTATCGGCACCACTGAGATACACGTGAAGGTTCTACAAGACGTTCGTTAGCTCCACCTCTGTCGACCCCCGCGTCCGGGTGTGTGGCGAACTTCAGCAGAAAAATTCTGCTTGCTTACACTGTGAATGCCATGATCGATAGTAAAGCCACGATCACCCATTTGTAACTCTGTGGCCAGTCCAAGGGGTTTTCATCGTCGCCATTGGGGTCAAAATCAACAAAGTCCTTGCTCGGCACTCTGTGTAGCTGGTCATCTCTCGGAATGGGTGCTGTCGCTGCATCTGGCAGCAGCGGAGTGGTCTCATCCATAGTGAGAGGCCACGGCAGCAACGTCGGCGTGAGGACTTGTTGATGTATTGGCGGTGAAAATGTTTGTTGTAGAAAGAAGACACGAGATGCACTGGAACTGCGGTCCCTGGCATACCGACTGAAGAGTATTGCGACTGGAAACTGATAACAAATCAAAACCCCGAGTCAAAATCTGACTCAAACTACCGGACTTTGCAGCAAGGGTCCAGTTCTAGCCGAACACAGCCAGATCCGGCCGATATCGTGCAGGCTAAACGCCGCACTGCGGAGAAAGACGCAGCTAACGGAGACGCCCTTTGAGAACAAATGTGACCGTAGTTGTGGCTGTTTCTTGGGAGGTTTATGTGGCTCAGTCACCCCGGTTCCTTGTAATGGGTTTGATCTCATCATTCTGGCAGTAAATGGCGACCAAGATTGCCGCTCTGCTCTGCTCTCGCAATCATGCTCCGCACTGGAGTCATCCCACCTTGGTAGCACATCCCTACCTGCATATGCAGGTAGTCACACACTGCGATTTTTCCAGGGGCCAGGGTGAAAATGGCATCTCACCTTGAAATCTAAGCGCGGTTGCTCCACACCAAATAAACCGGCACCAGCCACAGTAGCCCATATCAAGCATTCTAGAGTTTCGCGCGTAAACCAAAAAGTTCTTGTCGATGTCGTGGCCAGAAAGGGTATCCTTGTTGATTCTTGGCTTCTTGCACTGCTACATGCGATTGGGCAAGTTTGCCGCGATCAATTGCGCTGCGAACCAGGAGACTAAGGGGATAATGTCACGAACGACGCAGTTTGACAAGTTGAGGAGATGGAGTTGCCATTCAGTGACCCGCCATTGAAGCGGCTGAACCATTGCTTATCAGACGCTTTGCAACAGCCCTTCCGCTATGCTGTGCTATGCCCCAAAGACGGCTCAACTGTGTAAATGCAGTTGCTCGAGCAGAAGATACTGTGCTAACTCTCTAAAGCAAACCAATCTTACGCATATTGCTATTCCTGAGCAAGCTGCATCACGGCAACAACACTCAATAGGGCAAGTTTTAAGATTGACAGTGCTAATGTTTGGCGAGCTTAAGGCACCGGCGGCTTCTAGACACACAATCCTTCACAATTTGCAAATTATCATGTGATTTCCTCGCCATCCTACTGTGGCCAAGTCACCGGTCACCGATCACCAATGAATTACCCTCTCTTTCCATTTACCCCCTGAGACCATCTCTCAAAGACTCTCGGCACCTGACACACAACATCAAGTCTTCCCGGTTGAGCTTGTCAGCAGTCGATAGGAACGGCGGCGAGAAATAATGACCGCACCCTATGTGACGCGGTCGCATCTGTCTCTGCACCAATTCCACGCATTTCCAGCAGAAAAGGTACGCCACCTTCCTATTGACTCCGTCGTGGATGTCGACAAACCAGTGGGAACTGTCCCCCGTTGGGGAGAGCTGACGTGCGTGTACCCAGGGCAGCCCGCAGTGGAAGCATTTGCTGGGCGGGTGGGTTTCTTTTCTGGAAAAACTCCCAGAGCCGCAGTATAGGGTAGCTTCATCTGCTGGGATCTGTCAGATCAGCCCTCGGATCGGGGTGAAGTGATGGCTCCTCACCAGGAAGTGTGCTTGCAGAGAGACTTTCCGAGTAGTAACTTAGTGGAGTCACGTTCCTTTTTGTGGAGGGCGAAAAGCCACAGGAATCTTTCCGCGGAGGCCTGCTCTCCGGGGCAAGCTGAGGCGATTCGACTTGACGGCCTTGCATGCTCGTGCGCGTATCAAAGGTAGCGATGCCCTTCTTGAAGGTCCATGCGCCCATGGATTCAATCGAACCTCGAGGGGGCCAGTCAAAGGCTGTGTGCCGAGGGATCTTGAACACTGTCTGCGAACCCATGCTTGTGACAAAAAAGCTGTTTGGTGTATGTATGTGGGTGTTCGAATCGAAAGTTGGACGTGGCAAGCTCGGAGAAGACTCCAGGCCCGTGTCACGCACAAAACTATATATCGGGGAGCACAGGCCTGCTGCAAAAACACGTAAAATCACAAGAAAAGATATTGAAGAGTCTTGCTGCTATCCGATCACGAGATGCTTGCCCGCTGCTCAAGAGGCCAGACACCTTTATAGGAAATACGAGCCTACATCTTAACATGGTGACAGCGTGAGATGTGAGGGATTCGTCCGTCAAAGGAGACTCATGGCAGCTGAACTGCCCCAAATCGTCCACGGCGTCCAGGGGAAACAAAGGCCGAAAATGACAGGGCTGAAACATCGCATCTAGTGACTTGCAACGGTGATGAGTGAATCCTTTTTTGCAAGTCTCTCATTTCTCTTTTATCACTATTGACATGTCTACCTGTTGAAACAAGTTTTTGGCACATCGATGAGCGTGCCCCCGTGTGCTTCAATCATGATGCTGTCACTCCATCAAGCCCGCCCCGCCCGGTGTTGTGATTACACTTATGAGCAACCATCCTGCCATGGAATCGTGTGATATGCCATGCGAGAATACAGCGACAAACTTAGTGTGTTCTTTTGTTCCAGAACCTCTCCACTACAGAAGCTGGTAGAGGTCCCTTTCCGGAGGTGGATGCATGAATTCGCAAAGTATAGGGCTTGACAGCCTTCTCGCAGAGAGCCACACAGGACTTGCCCTGGTTCGTGCGGATCGTGTCCCGAAGGCGAGAAAGCAGTGCGGCCATCTTTTGCAGAGCCTCTTGGTTGACTTCGTTCTTCTCCCAGGCCTCAAGCTCTTCTCTTAGGTCATACACACGAACGTCGTCGAAGGTGCCGTTCTCATGATGGCCCGTGATCAAGTATCGCGTCCGTCCCAACCAGAGCTGAGGAAGCCAATTCGGCTTTGGCTTCGAACCATGGTCCTTCCTGCTCTTCAACTCCGCAACACTCGCCTGGTCCGTCCCTGCGCCGCGGGGAATCGTGTCTGCTGAGCCACCGGTAGACCCCGAGCCAGCCTTTTTCACTGCGATCGAAGAGAAGGCGGTTGCAAGAGACGCGACTTCCTCGCCATACGATTCAGCTTTGGCAACATGGCGCTCACCTTCTCCGACGGTGTCGGGATCATCATAAGATGCATCCACTTCAAAGCGGACAGCACACTTCAGTCCTCCAAGGTCGTATCGAAGAACGCGGTGATGGCCTGAGCTGTTCTCAAGACCTCGAGACGATCGGGTCGCGGCCTTTTCGAAGTTGTGGCCGAAGCCTGAATCGCTTGACCCGTGTAAAAACTCGGTTGTTGACCTTACACACCGCTCGATGATCAAAGTGTCGTTGACCAGATGTAAGTTGACGCGGAAGCTTTCCTGGACGCGGCCCTTGCAGAAGTCGAAGAACTTTCGCAAGCTGTTCCGGTTAGTGAGTACGTCGATCTCGTCGAAACGGACAGTTGGGTTCATCAGCTCTGCAGCTTGGAACACGACTTCAAATGGATAGTCGGGAATTTTCTTAGCATTCTGATTGATGAAGTGGCGACCGGAGTCTGGCTTGATGGTCAAGGGAAGGGAGATTGCTTCGAAGATGGGTGCGCCGCCTAAAACACTTCATCAACATAAACGCGCAAACGACATGCCGGGATGGAGAACCCGACCTGGAACATAAATTGTTGGTCTCTTCTTGTTCACCCAATTGTAGCTGCATATGAGATCATAATGATCACTGCTCGAGATGCACGGCTCTGAGCTGCAAAGATTGAGTGAAGCGCTGGTGAGCGTGCCAACCACGTTTCCAGCTCCTTTGGCCAGCCATCGATCTTTGGGGTTGCGTATTTCGGGGGCCTTTTTGGTGTCAGTCAATACCAAAGACGCGTGATGAGAACATCGGATCCGTGGCCCAAGTAACAATGAGAAAGAGAAGAGAAGCGGGCGTCTTGCCTTTGAGGACTCCATAGGGACGGAGTCGGGCACGCGAGAGATCTCGATATTGACACAAGGATTGGGGACTGCCGAAGCAGAGGCTGAGCGTGTTTTGTCCCGGCGATGCTGGTCGAGGGCGGCCTTGCTGAGAAAGTTTCGCCCACAGCCACATGCAACGATGCAATCCGAAGTCATGGCGCTAGAATTGTTTTGTCTTCGGAACGCGGGATAGAGAGCAGTCGATTCGAAACAACCTGCTTTCTGTAGTGTTCGACAGATCTTTGCGTAACACGGCAGGATGAGAACGGATAACGATGAAAGTTCAATTGCTCAGAAGGTAAGGAAAGTACGAGACGACTTGACGGCTGCTGCAAAGGTGGGAAAAGGGCAGACATCAAACTTGAAAAGACAGCGAGACATCAAGTTGGGTCGGGAGGAAGCGACACGTGCTTGTCAGGCTTTTCGTACCAACATCGGAGTCCTCAGTCGTCAGGTAAATGCATGTAGGCAGCAAATCGACTTTTAACATGCACAGCCCAGTTCAAGGCCTAATCCACGCCTGACTGCCTGGAAAAGTTGTTGGCTATGCAGGAGGCCTACCAGAGTGGGGCACTTTGCAAATGTGCCTGGTCTTCCGTTGGCCTTGATTGACCCTCTTCACCTGTGTCTGCTACCATGCATGCACAATGAGAATTGCGTTTTGTTCTTGGGCATTGTATTCTCTTAATTCTCGGCCAGCTTCAGTCCCGAGAGTGGGATTGAAGAGTTGGTCAAACTTTGGCTCCAGCATTGGACGGCTTATGTTTCCAGACTTCTGAAGACGAACCAGGAAGGTATGGCTTTGCCGAACCAAGACTTCATGAATATCATGAACAAATTGCAGCTCTCTGGGGTGAAATTCTTCTCAATTGAGAGGAGCCTAGAACATGAGTGAGAAAATTTCACGACATGAGCATCCGTTTTGTAACTAGATAACGAGAGAGAGGCGTTGCAGTTTTCCTACCAAGATGACAAGACATTCCTGGATGAGACCCTCCGGACTTCACCACATGGCAACGGAAAGGCCTAGGATCAGACAAATGCAAGAAGACGACGTTTCTCATAGACAGTCATATTTCGTTGACTTTGATATATGAACAATGAATCTCGAAGCTTTTTCCACTCCAACCTGTGGCTCAAGGGCCAAGAAACCCATATGTAAATGTCTGCCCATATTCAATATTGGCGCCCTCCAATCCGCACCCATAACTCCGAGAAAATCATCATAACCTCATATCCCCTTGGAGATGCCACCAAAAAAGGCTCCCCAAACCTACTGCACAAACGCCTTCGACGACAAAACACCTGTCTTCTGCATGACCGCAAAATTAGGCGCGCTCGCCGCAGGGCAGCCAACGCCGGCCCCGTTCAGATTCTGCAGCGTGACCAGCATGGCCGTGGCCCGCTGCTTGTTGGTCGCCGCGCTCTGGTCGCCGGCGTCGTTGTTAAATTGGACCTTCTCGCCCTGCACGCTCCCCGCGGCGACGTTCTTGTCCAGCGCGGCGAGGAACGACGCCCGGGACGGCGGGCAGGAGCAGGGGATGTTGACGACGGCGTTGCTGGCCGCGTTGAAGCCGTCGCACGACCCTTGCTGCCGCGCGTTGGCGTTGGCGTTCTGGGCCACGCCGAAGTCTGGTACCAGGCTCGGGTCGATGTTTCCTGATGCGCCGCCGCCGCCCCCTCTTGTGGAGTTTGACGAGCCTTGAGCGGCGTTGTTTGTTGTACCGCCTCCTGTGCACGTGGATGGTGAAGTGGCCCCTTTGGTCCTGATGACTGGCATGCCTGTGGGAACGGCCAGGACTGAGGCAGATGAGATGAGAAGGAGGATGGAGACGAAGAAGTTCATTTTGGCGGAGGCAGGGATTCTCAAAATTGTGGGAGAGAAAGCTGTGGCAGAAGTAATACAGTCCTGCTGCGGTGGATTACAAAAATTGTGTTGGAAAAGAGGTCGTCAAGACCAACAGAAAAGAGAAAATATGGCTCCAGGCCTCGAAAGTGAAAATGAAAGTTCGGCTGTGGGTTGGATGAACACCGCCAACTCTGGCAAGATGCGGAGGCTCTGCTGCCATCTTATGAAGCCCTCAACCCAAAATCACGCACATCAGACCAGCCCCATATTCACAGGTCAAAATTTCTACATCAGACAGGACCAGTATCGGACGGTCACACGGGTAAAACAAAGTAGGACCCTGAGACATCAGCAACTTGGCACGGCGCCTACATGAGTCTGGACGCTTTTCGCGTCTGGCTAACCGGGAGTCGCAAGGCATGCATGAGGGTACCTTGCCGCGATGTTTGGTTTCGCCGAGTGGCAACCACAACGCCCACACTTTTGTATGGGGGCCGTCCGAGCATTGCGGCTCGCCATGTGCTGGGGTAGCCCCGGCAGCCACGGCTCTTCGTGGGAACCTGGCCGCCGATGGGGGCGATCTTGAAACAGAACACAGGTACCTGTGAAACTTGTTCCCCCACACCGCGCAGACGGGCTCCGGAGCCCTTCACAGATCTAACAATAAGCGCCCTGCGGGGGTTTGACCCAATTGGCTGGAAACATTGTGCAGATGAGAGAAACACTACAGAAACAATCGGGGGGTTTGTGATGCAGGGGTGCTGAGTCTCGCCTCCGATAATGGGTGTGCTATCTACCAAGGCAGATTGGCCGGCTGATGGTTGGGACGAGACAACAGTTCCTCTGCCGAGTCTGGCAATTTTGACCTCCTACATGCCGGCGGGAGTAGTCGAGTCCATCACTCGGAAGCAGAGGCGGTGGTTCGATGCGACGGCGGCTCCTGAAACCTTTTGTAGTGACAGTAGGGAAAGGATAAGCTCCAATAATTATGAATCTTCCAAGTAATCTCTAACCAGATGCAAATAACAAACGCCTTTCTAGTCCCACAGCTGTGCACGAGAACCTCGGAACAGACGGTGATTATCAAAAATATACAAATTAGCCAGTCAGAGGGCCATATCTCCAAATGAAAATGCCAAGAGCAACGGTCAATATGCTGCATGCGACGCCCTTCGTGCCAGAGACTGTATGATAGATATGTCCGAGTCCCGATATGCAGAAACCCAACGATGAGAAAATGCCAACCCGTCTACAAATCTTTGAGATCCCACTTTGTCCTCATCCACTCTCCCTTGGCCACTGCAGCATTTCAAGTCAGCCATTAAAGAACAAAAAGAGTCTGAAACGGATATGGGCAGGAGGAGGCCATGGTGTGAGCATATATATCTCCAAATCTGCAGCCTGACAAAGCCTTGAGGCGTATGCCATAGGAGATGATAGAGAATTCTGCTTTTGAGAGGGTTGAACTTGTATCCGGAAGTTACTTACTGATCCAGAAGGGTAGTGGAGCCAGCGCTAAGGCAATGAAGCCCAGCAGGCTGTTGCCCCATCCCAGACCAAGAGCGTCGTACATGGACAGTCCCGCCAACGGCAGTACAGCACCTGCTACGGATCGGACCACTGTGTTGGCGGCGAGTGAGCTGGCGGCAAACACGGTGAATGCATCGACAAGATATCTGTTGGAAGGATCAGAATTAGCTTTGGCTTCGTAGTGTAATAAATCTCGGTCTAGGCGCTTTTTTGTTTCCTTGGGGAAAGCCCGCGGGGGGGGGGGCGCTTGCTCACAGCTGTAAGCTCATGAAGATGATGATATTGCCCATGCCGATAATGCCTGTTGCTATGATAGGGACAATCCAGTGGACGTGATATTGCGCCGTCCATCCATAGAGGAAGAAGCCACCTGGGAGCAAGAAGGCACCAACTGGCAACTGTCTCAGACGGTATTCTGGCTTCATTCCCTTGCCCTCTATCTTGGCCATCTTCTGGATATAGCGGTCCGAGGTAGCCGAGAAGTAGGCCAGCCCTGCCATAGAACCAACACCCATTCCAAGGAAGATCAGGCCGGTAATGCTGGTGCTAAAGTGGTATGTCTCCTGGAAGACTTGTGACATGGACGTGAACATGATGTACAGGTACCCATAGACCACGGCGATGTACACGGCGAAGAGAGCAACAATCGGTGACCGGATGAGCATCTTCAACGGCCTAATAATACTGCGGTAGAAATGATCTCGCGGGGACAACCCGATGTCGAGCTTCGACCGCAGCAGCTCATTGCCCGTCTCCTTGCGCAGCTTGGCGGTCTTCCACTGCAGAATAACGGGGGCATATGTCTCGCGCATGAGCAGGAGCATGGCCACGGTCACCACGCCAGCAACCATGGCCAGCACCCAGAAGACCCAGCGCCAGCCTTTGGCCTCAGTCAAGAAGCCGCCTGCGACGGGGCCAATGATGGGGCCGAGTAAGGGGCCGACGCTGAACGCAGCCATAGCGGTGCCTCGCTTTTCCTGTCGGATTATGTCTGCGATCGAGCCGCCGCCGTTGGTGAGTGGGCTGGCGCCGAAGCAGCCGCAGAAGAATCGGAAGACGACAAGGCTGTTCAGATCTGGGGCTAGCGCGCAGCCAACGAGGAAGGCGACGAAGCCCACGTTGCTGACATGGTACACTATGCTCCGCCCATACAGCTCACTCATAGGGGCTAAGAGACTGGTTAGTAAAAGGTTCACTCTTCAATCTGATCTTAATGCAAGCTGAGTCCGGGTGAGAAAAGCAAAAAAATTACGAACCCATAATCAATGGTCCAAAGGCAAAACCCAGGACATAGACGGACACGACGAAAGAGGCCAGCAGGTTGCTGTCAGATTTGAAATCGGCCATGAGGTCCGGGATGCCCGGCGCAAAGATGGAGGACGCAAGCGGCGTGACAAAAGTCAGGACCGAGATGATGGTGCAGGTGAGCACCTTGCGCCAGCTGGGCCAGTTCATTGGGTTCTCCGGGTCGTCGGGCCCGTCCCACCAGACGACGTTCGGATCGCTCTCGCCCTCGACGACCGCATGAGCATCCTTGCCCTCGCTCTCGGGAGTGACGCCCTTCTCGAGGTCGCCGGTGCCGGCATGGTGGGACGTGTTGCTCCTACTCTTGGCCAGCGCGAGGTTCGTCTGCTCGGCGATGGAGCGCTGCCTCTTCAGCTCGCCTCGCTCGTCGAGTAGGTAGCCAATATTAGAGGGGATGTCTGCATCGTGGCCTTCTGCTAGTGCCGCTTCGATTTTCCTTTCCCGGTCCAGGTCGTCGTGTGCTAATTCATTGTGCTTCTCGTATTCGGTCTCCGTGGTGCTCGATGTGGTGTGGTGATCTGCCACGGCCCCATCATATGAGCCTGAGTCGCTGTGTTCTGCACCAGCCATCGCGTGCAACAACCCCTGCTGTCACTTTTGACCCTGTTAGCCATGGTGATGGTGATTTTGCGATGCTATGAAAAGGTGAATTGATTTGAGTAAACTGATTTTGGAAATTCTAGAAGCTCACGAAGTATTCAGTAGTTCGGGCGAGGAAGCTTAGCTCTCCCCAGAATGTTGGTCCCGTCTTTCCAGGTCCTACCCCAGCTTGTCGGGCGCTTCCGAGACCTTAATCAAACCGGGTGGTACTGTGCGTCCGATTGTGACTGTGACTGGTTCCGAGGATTCTTTGGCGCAAACAGTCCAACTGCAGAAAGCTTAAGGCGACTTGAGGTTTGACCGCGATCGAAGAGATGTCACGTCAATTTGGGGACGAGAAACACGCTTATATGCTAAATTCCACAGCGGAATAGGATTCAACGACAGCTTCGGCAGGAAAATGCATCGACTAAATGGGAATGCGATAGAAAGTGCTCGGTACCTAGGTACGACCGAGACCGAGTAGCCAATGCGAATACGGAACTCGTTCCCGCCTCACACCACCAGGCAACCACCCCCTAGCTCTATGCCTGCCACCCTTCCTCGCGCACAACTGCTCGTTCTTGCACAAACTAGTAACGGTTGGGCATCGGTGCCGAATTCCGTTCCAGCCACTGCATAACTCGCTGCATAATTAAGGCCTCCGGCCCGGCATTTGGACCTGGATTTATCGGGTCGTCCGTCATCTCCGGCTCCGGGTGGGTGTCTCACTTTTGGGGTCTAGGACTTGGGTGTGGGCGGGCAGGGCGTGTCCATCCGCCTGAAATGGATGTGCCTAGGTAAGGATATCTTGGCCACCTGACACCATCAAAGGATCTTGACTGGTCCACAATGCAGATGGTTTCGTTGCCTCATGACAACCAATGTCAGGTCGATCCCTTACGCCACTTATGTGGGAATGACCCCGGGTTACCAGCAGTCGAGCCGCTAAAGATGAGGAGTCGGTGGAGGAATAGGATAAGTCCCATACAGGCATTATGTCCGAGATTCGCGCGCATCTAACGGCAGGGTGAGCGAGTTACCATCAAATGGCAGAAACCAGAACCTATATCGTCCCTGACCGACGTGCTACAACATTCATGAGGGCCGGATCTACATTGTCACGTGGCCAATTATAACGTTTTCGTCCTTGCGTGGCTTTCTGTTGGCTTCAAGTCATCCGCCAAGTGATGCGACAGTGAGAAACGGTGTGACGATGAACAAGTCCCAATTAGATAGGCTCTTCGCGTGTGTGGTTTCACCGCCCGGCGGCATCAGCATGACAACAACGTGGAGCTGTCCCAGCACAAGTGCACCTGAAGCTGTGTTGAAAGTAAAGTCCAGGTCATCAGGCGGTAGTCAAATTGAGTAAGAGAAAGGGTCCCTAAACGCCCGAGGGAGAAGGAATACGTGACAGATAAGTAGGGTGTTGCCGGTTGCAACACGAAATTGAGCAAGACACAGGCTTCAGCAGTACTGCCGCATATGTAACAAGGCATAAAATTGAGACTGCGCAGTAATCGCTAGACCAAATAACTCAGAGTGCTGGCCACTAAACTCTTCTTAGCTTTTATCTAGACCAGGCGGTCTAAGCGGAGCAAATGGTAAGTATAGACAACACTGCACCAGCTGTCTTAGAAGCAAAGGAGCTTATGGCCACACTGCTACCAGCCCAAAACATTCCACTGGCTAGAAGCAATTTGAAGTGTGAAGTGTATGCAATCATCAGCCCGTGAGCCGACACCAAGCACACTCTGGCTTCCTTGGAGGAAATACGGCGGTCAGCATTCAAATCTTGACCTAAAAAGTCCAGACTGTCAGCAGGCACATGTACGCTAGTAGCGGCACCCCGAAGACAAAATAGTGATGGTGACGATGAATCCATCGCGAACCGCGACTCGGTCGCCCAGGGCGTGAGAGCTCTCGTCGTTACTAACCCGAAGAATTTAAGCTTCTATCCCGCATGAGACGCATGCACATGCAAAGTCAGGGACACACCTTAATCATTGTGCGACATTGACTTTCAAAACTTGATGGTTTTCCCCAATGGAGCAGAGCCCAGAGGGTTAGATAGACCCTCGATTGTCTGTCTGACTGAGGGTAGCGAGGTCTGGCAGGGTTTTGGTGCTTGGGGAGATGGGGAGGGGGTCCCAGAGGGTCTCACCAACGCTCCGCCCAGCCACAGAGTCGGAAACCCCGATGCCAAGCAGCCATGGGGAAATTCACAAATTTCCATCTTATACCAGGGAAAAGTACCCAGACAGGATTGGAAAAATTAATTAACGTATTTAGCCCAGAAAGTGCAGTGATAGGCAGGGCAGGAGTCACGCAAAAGCTAATATGGAGACTTCTCGGGCAGGAACGGAGGGATGTGCCGAGGTCAAAGCTCGCTCCCACTCACCCGGGTCGGCAATATATGAGACGGCAAACCCCCCATCGTGCTTTACGGTCCTTGGCTACACTTTTTGGACCTGTCTTTTGAACTCTGAGGAAATCATGAGCCGGGAAACCCCCTCCTCTCCCAATTAAGTCGGCTCTAATGCGTACAGACACACATCGTCTCACAATGTGCGGCCGTCGATCCCATGGGGCGGCCAGCTGAGTTTGCTATCACTAGGGACAAAGAGACGGCCATGAATTCAATTTTTTTTTCTTCATTCTATTTCATACTGCCAAAGTCTATCCGATGTATCCCTCATAAAACCATACAGCCTCATACCATGTGTGCCACGCTATTTGTGCAGCGCGGACGGCTCCTTTTTTTGCACCCAAAAACATCCACTGCAAGAGAAACCCCATCCCGGACAACAGTTCACCATTAGCCCTCGAGCTTGCCGATACCAAGGTCTTCAGTGTCGGCCTTGACAATCCGCAGGGTGTTGGTGTTACCCATGCCACCCTTCCATCCCTGAACGACGACAACGGTGTCGTTCTTGGACAGGACGTTGAGCTCCTTAGCCCTCGCCACGGCCCACTTGATACGGCGGTCGACATCCTCCTGCCAGTTAACCTTGGAGAAGTCGGGCTTTTCTTCGGGGAAGTGGAAGGGGTACACGCCACGGTACAGGTGAGCATACCGAGAGGCGCTGGCGTTGCGGGTCACCATGAAAATGGGGCAAACGGGGCGGTACTTGGAGAGCAGACGAGCGGATTCGCCCGAGGTGGAAAGGACGATGATACCACCGGCGTTCAGGTCTAGCGATGCCCGCACGGCAGACATGGCGCAAGACTCGACGACGCTGATGGGGCGCTTGATCTGTGAGCACAACTCCTCGAAGTGGGAGACGTACGGGATGGTGTTCTCGGCCTTCAGGCAAGCTGTAACAGTCTATCAGCACCACGGCCTTGATCGAAGTTTCGATATTGGGGGGAGTGGGGGGAACATACCTTCACTCATCTCATAGACGGCCTCACATGGGTAAGAGCCCTTGGCGGTCTCGCCAGACAGCATGACGCAGTCTGCACCGTCAGTGACGGCGTTGCCGACGTCGCTAATCTCGGCACGAGTGGGCCGGGGGTTCTTGATCATGCTCTCGAGCATCTGGGTGGCGCAGATGACGGGCTTGCCAGCGATGTTGCACATGGCGATCATCTTCTTCTGGGCGGCGAACACCTCGGCGGCGGGGATCTCGATACCCAGGTCACCACGGGCAACCATGACACCATCGGTCTCCTGCAGGATCTCGGCAAAGTTGTTCAGACCTTGTCGGTTCTCGATCTTGGCAATGATCTGGATGTGCTTGCCCTGCTCGCCGAGGACCTCCCGGATGGACTTGATGTCGTCACCCCGTCTGATGAACGAGGCGAAGACCATGTCAACGTTGTTCTTGACGCCAAAGCGCAGATCGTTCTTGTCCTTCTCGGAAAGCGCAGGAAGATCGACGTCGGTGTTGGGCAGGTTGACACCCTTTCTTGAGGAGATGAAGCCGTTGTTCTTGCATCGGACACGGAGGGTCTTGTCGTCAACGATGTCCAGCACCTCGAATGCCAGGATACCATCATCGACGTAGATGGTACGGCCCTTCTGGATGACCTTGGTAATGTTCTTGTAGTCAACGTACATGTTCTCGGTGTCGCATGCCGTCTTGTACTTGTCGTCGGTTGTAATGTTCATCTCCGTGCCAGCCGAGATGGGAAGGTCGGCATCTCCCGTTGTGTTTCCGGTTCGGATTTCCTATTCACGACATGGTGAGTCTTTTGGATTTCCTATGAGCATGGCGGAGCTTCACATACAGGTCCCTTGGTGTCGAGGGCAATGGCGACCTGGCGGCCGGGCTGGGACTTCTCGGCAGCGCGAGCATTGTCGATGACAGACTGGTGGTACTCGTACTCGCCCTACAGCATTGTCAGCTTCCTGTGTGATTTGGGTACATGGACAAGTGTCATGAAGACATACGTGGGAGAAGTTCCTGGGAGTCTCGCGTTAGCATTGAGAAGCACGGGGTAATTGGGTCTGTAACTGGAGCTGGAGCTGGAGCTGGAGCTGGAGCTGGAGCTGGAGCAAGCTTACATTCGGACCACGTTAAGACCCGCATTTCGGAGCTTGTTCAGGACCTCGACCGAGTTGCTCTTGGGACCAATTGTGCAAATCTGATCTCGCGGATTGATGATTAGTTTTGACAACCATCACACGGCGCAGCCTTTCTTGTATCGTGGGTCTTACAATGGATGTCCGGCGGTAGTTCTGGGCGGGCTGGAAGGCAGTGTCGAGCGAGGCGAGCCAGTCGATTCTGCCACCAAGGGCGAGGTGGTCGAGAGCAGTGGCCATCTTGTGAGTAGGGCTGTTGGAATTGCTTGAGTTAGGATCCAGGAATCTCTAGGTGGAAGTGCAAAGGAAGGCGAGGTGATAGGAGTAGAAGTAGGTTGGCAGGTGAGGTGCTGACTTTTTTTGAGAGATTGGTTCGGGGTTGCGGGATATTCGTTGGTATCTTAGGTCAACAAGCTGAGTCGAGAGCGGGAAACGGAGGTCCGATAAGGTTGCTTGTCTGGTGCAGCGAGGCTCTTAAATGTCAGCCTTGTCCGTAACTTATTTATTGTGCTCGGTGAGGGTCCGAGTGGTAGAAAAGGAGATGGCGACCCAGAAGACGAGAAGGCAGGGAGGACTGGGTGGGTTATGGGCAGCCTCTATATCGGCGAGGAAAAAAGCTGTCTCGGGAATGCTGCCACCGTCACACCACGCAGCAGAGGCTGCCGGGGCGTTTGGCGGGGTCCAGGCCTGCCGCACAGCCCACAGCTCGCGAGCCTCAACAGTCGCAGGCCAAACGTCGTCCACGACTGATCCGGCAGTCCCAGGTCCAAGGGGCAGCAGCAATAACTGGAGAATCAGCTCACCTTTTTCTGGCTTCAACACGCGGCTGTCGAATGGAAGGTTTGAGAATGAGAAGTGTGTCGAGGAGTCTGGGTCTCAGAGCTCAGAGGGAAGAGGCGAGAGCGAGTTATTATTAACAGATGGGCGGCCGAGTTTAGAAATCCTGCGATTGCTTGGCTTGTCTCGGCTGGGAGCTGGGAGCTGTTGGAAAAAATGCACAGAGAAAAAAAAAGTCCCTCAACGTTGCTTCCGGTACGGGCCTGGAGCGAGCTTCCATCTCAACATGCCATGCCAGCGGGTGTCAGACTCATGTCCCCCCAAAATCCCGCCCCCCCAAAACTGCCACATCCCACTGCTCGCCCAGCACCCAGCTGCTGCAGGTCGCGACCCCTCCTCCCCAAAATAATCGGGGCTAGGGGACGAAGCTCCCCTCGCTAATCAACAGGCCTCGATAACCCACGCCTGCCGGTGATAAGCTGGGATGTGTGCAGTACCCATTACGGTACTGTTTGTTTGTACCAAGCCCGGCTGTCATTATGTAATCCCCGCCTGGCGGCATGTACTCCAGTACCTGCGCCGATCCGCCTGTCTGGCCGCCAGCTGTGCACGCGGATGCTCTGCCGCGGTTTCGGAAGGTGCCGGGGGTTCCTGCTTGTGGTTCTGCCTCTGCAAGGGTCTCGTGCCTCCTGCCTTCTGCCCTTGGCGTCAACGACTCGACACGGCGGCATATGGACAGAGCTATCCGGACCTGACACGAGCATCCATCCAGACCTCTTGTACTGAGTAACGATAACTCCGGCAGAAACACCGAAGCCAAAGCCAGACAGGCCACACTCTCGCCCGCCCTACGTCCCATCCCCCTCAGGCGTATCATCCCAAGGCTCGCTCCTCCTCTGCCTCACCCTGTGCCCGAACCCCTCGAGCGAACAAGAGTCAAGACAGAAGCCACGTCAAGATGGTGGTGGGTCTCCCCCTCCCCTTGCGCGCCCCAGAATCCCCATCGACGGATCTTCCCTCCCCCTCTCTGCCCAATGGTCGGCCATCCATGCATCGTCACATGCGCCATGGGTGCTAAACAACAACATCTCTCCAGCTCCTCGATTTGCTGACTTTGGGGTTGTGGTCGAAGCTGGGAAGACTTGTCCACTATGGCGTCGATGCCATCCTCAGTAGGTCTCACTCGCAAGCAAAAAATATAGCTCGTCGTCGTCGCGATCGTGCTGACCCCTCTGCCTGCTCCACAGTCTCGACCATCCTCGCCGGAATCCGACGCTCGACCGGCTTGACGTGAGTGAAGACCATCCTATTCTTATACCGCGACACCGAAGCAGAAGAAGCCACCCGTCTGCAGCAGCCGAGCCGGATGGGGGAATACACATAGGCCGACAGCAAAGGCTGACTCCCACCCCATATTGGGGATTCCTAGGCCTAGTTTCAAGTCCGAGAAGATCGCAGGTGACAGCAACGAGACGCAGAAGTGGGTTAGCCGGTACCTGGCCGTTGGCGAGACGGCTATGGACTGGGCTGTTGTGACCGCCGGCCAGAGCGGCTGGTTCGAGCGGAACAGGTAGACATCAGGGGCGACAACAGCTACGAGAATAATGCATACTGGCTCGACGAGACCGTCAAGTCAGCGCAACGACTACCACACCTATTTTAGGGTGGTCAAGGGGTTTATTTGGGTTGGCGTCTGGTATTTGTCTTCTTTCACAACAGCTGATGATAAGTCACTACTTGGAAATATTATGGCAGGAGACCATCTCCGCTTTCCTTGCTGTGCTGAAAATCATTTCATTGAACTCCACATGATAAATCTACGTGCTATCCATAACAAAATAACTGATGTGGGTATATCCGACAAGCCCAACTATGCCATCTAACGCCTCTGCAAGCCGAACAACGAACATCGTAAAGTCATCGTACTCGTCACTCCCTACTATCATGGTGCTCGACGAGGAACTCGGGCGGAACCTCGTTGTCACTGCTCTCGCGGTCCAGCAAAGGAGCCTCGTTGGCCCCGTCTACATTGAGGGCGTCGTCCTGGTGTTGTTCCCCCTCATGACTGTCCGCTTGTGTGACCAACAAATCCGCAGGGACCTCGTTATCGCTTTCGTCGGTCTTTTCGTCCTCATGGTTGTTTGGTAGATCCAGAAGCTGCTCCTGGAGATCCTTCAGGTTGGCGCTGCCGCCGTTGACAGTGTGAAAGGAGTTGTTGGTGCTCGCAGTTATACCGGAGTCCTCCCTCGGCACATCACTCGGGGCCGGATGATCGACCAGGATGCCCGACTCCTTGAGCATATCCCTGTTGATCTTCTGGGCCTGCTTGAAAGCCTCGAGCTCTGCACCGATGGCTGCGATGAGTAGATTCCAGCCCTTGTCCTCTGCAGTGCGCAGCCGTTCTTCCAAACCCATCACTACAGTGTTGATCTTTTCATACTGTAGCCTCAGAATGGTCTCCTTTGGCGGAAGTTCCCGGTCTTTGCCCTTTCCGCCGTGGACTGATGATGCCATCACTCCGGTCATCAGTTTCCTGAGATCGGCCTCAAAGTCCAGGACGAGCCCTACGACCCCTTCCCAGATCTGGCCGCCCTCCTCAAGGGCCGCTCGTTCGGTGTCTACCTGTTCCTTCCGCTTCTCCAGAATACCAATCTCATTTTCCCACCATTCACGGGCCATGTCGATCGTCCGGCGCTCAGGACGAAGATGCATAAACTCAACCCCTCCGGGCGTCGACCTCGGCTCTTCCGTGTTAGTGCTGTCAGTCAGTGCCTCCACATCCAAAGGCTTCACTGGAGGTCGCGCGAGGAAGCTACTCGTAGTGTCTTCAACTTCCTTCAGCGCGTTCTTGTAGCCACTCAACCCAGCCTCTCGGCGGTTCTTTACACCGTCCATTCTGCGCTCCAAGTAACGCCGTCTCGTTCTTAGTTCGGTAAGTCTCTTCTGCAGCTCCTCGATCTTGGAGCATACGCCCCTGTGTTCACTGCCCAGCTCCTCGAGCTCCTTGGCAAGCGGCTCAGCCTCGTCTGTCTCCAGGGCGGCCAGCTCCTCCGCGATGTCATCGTGTTTTGTGGACAGCTTGCGCAACTTCGCAAGGGCTTGTTTCCGCGTGGAGAGTGCGCTTAGGATCGATGCGTCTTCCTCAACCTTCAAGTTGGCCAGCTGTGCCATGCTCCCCGCGATGCCTTCTCTGGCATCACTTATCCCGGCCTTCTTTCGCCGGGGCTGGCGCACAGGGATGATCTCTCCGCCTGGCCCCGACCGCGTGGCAGGCTCGATTATTGACCGTTGAAGACGCCGCGACGAAGAGACACTCGCACTTGTCGGGGTGGCACTCCCATTACTGTGGTCATCGCCATCATCGCCCGAGCGGACACGTGTCAGGATGTCCTCCTGGATCTGCAGGAATTGCTGCACGTCCTGCACGATGGCACGCTCACGCCGCTGTAGGCTACGCCAAACGGAATTGCGATCGTAGGTAACCGGTGTCTCGTCAGGACGGCGCGGAGGATCCACGGCTGACCGATCCCACATGACGCTCCTGATGGCCTTCCGCGCGCTGCCAGGAAGCCAGGAAGTGGCGCCGGCTTGCGCCTCATCCTCCTCGCCGTCGTCATAGTGTGCCTCGGTGTCACGGTACAAGACCCTCGACATGGCGATAGGAGGAGGTGGGCCGGCGAACATGACTCTACCGGGACCCCTCTCTTTTCGGATTTTCGCATCGGTCGAGCCGCCGGAGGAGGAATTGGAGGGCCGACGGTTCATGGCCCCGGTGGGTTTGCGGTTCGAGGACATGCTGGCCGGGGCGGGCCCGTCAAATGCGTGGGGGAGTAGACCATCTCGCTCGGCTTGCGGTGATAGCTCGTCCAGGTCGTATTCGCTGTGCTGGTTTCGGAGGGCGGGATATCGAGAGGTGCTGTTGTGGAAAGGCAAGACGGAGGAATTATCGGTGCGAGAGAGGGAGAGGCGTGGGAGGAAGGAAGATTTGGACGCCATGATTGTGCTGCTTTTATGTTCTCAACGAAGGTGCAAACATCGATTTATTGTCGGCTTGTTGCCTCTGCTTCTGCGAGCTGTCGAGAGCGACTCGCTTGGCCGAATTCTACGGGCACATTGATGGCGAATTAATGGCCCATTTGATGACCTGAAAGAGGAGCGGAGACGACAACAGCACTGGATTTCACAGTTGATGTGGAGCAACGACGGGAGAGAGAAACTGACTGTCCAGTTCCGCAAGTCAGTAGGAGGGTCGGGTTGTGTTGGAGAAGCTGCCACCCGCTCGAAAAGTGTGGTCACAAGCTCGAGGCAGCTGGCATGTGCTAGCAGCTGGGTGAGGTGAGGTGCAACCCACCCCGGTCCAGGCTCCAGTGCTTGCCCCGGATGCATAGTAGCCCGCTTGTCGCTGGTGGAAGCACGGGCCATTGACGGGATCACACACCACTGCGGCACCAAAGTACCCAGGTATCTAGGGACCTACCAAGCATGTCCATGTACTCGAGTATCAACCCACCGGCGCCCACACCATGCTCCATCATTACAGTATTGCCCAACAATGACTAACCGGGGATTCTGTGTACATAACTTTGTCGACTAATGCTACTGAAATGAGTGTTTAAAATCCAATGAAACGATATTGAGTTCGGAGATAATGGTCGCGGGGTGGTTCTGCTCTTCTCATTCGCCGGTGAGAAATATCGTCCTCTCAGAAAACAACTTGACATAATACTGGGTTATCGCAAGAGTCCTAGTAGTCACTCATAGGAATAAGTGAGGAGGGAATCATACAAGACGTCTTGTAAAGATGTCAGTACTCAGGTGGCATGTCCCCCAAGTCCCCCACTGTACATTATGATGACTTTTCGGCTTCATCTCACAGCACCATTCTTTGATTCCACATAACCGGAATCTGGACACACACAGACATTCTGTGCCAGCTCATTGCAACCACATACATTGATTTCTCGTCCAATAAAATCGCAGAATCTATGGGCAACCGTTTTCTGGTTTCCATTAGTTGTTCCTGAGCAACAACCAACTGGGAATTGTATCAATGCGACTGTATGACATGGATAGTACGAGATGTGTTGTTGGGAAGCCTGAATCTATTTTGGGCGCCTGCATCCCGCAATGGAACTGGCTTAGGTCTCGAGCAACACAGCAGGTCCCCGCTGGTGTACAGGGTAAACTTGAAGTGCTCCGCAATTCAGGGTCAAGCGGAACGACAAGCGCACTTACTCCTCTCTACCCATCTATGAATCATGCCTTCTACCACGGACTCGTACTTTACTGCTTTAGGCATCTGATATTCCAAAGTTATGCAGCATGTAATTATCATCCTAAGCAGGTGCGAACTCGGGGCTGACAGGTGGGAATCAAAGCTGACTGCATATCTTTGTACCCACACATGCATGCATCAGCAGAAGGATGCTCGATGGCCGAGATCATGTGCCTTTTCAGCTCACACAAAAACCCACAGGTATGATTGCTGACCGATTACGGCCTTTTTGATAATCGTCTACCTTTTCTCATCCCTTCTCACCCTTCCTCAGCTCGCCGCCGGCTTGTGTGACCAAACTACTGGTTTTAATGAGTAGGATGGCCTACCGACACTCTGAGGATGATGTGTACGACTACATCATTGTCGGTGGTGGTACCGCCGGCCTCGTGGTCGCTTCTCGCTTGAGTGAAGATGCTGACGTCTCTGTGCTCGTTATCGAAGCAGGCGGGGACAAGACCAAGGACCCTTTTGTCCTGACACCGGGCCTGATGGGGGCTTTATACGGCAAAGATGAATATGATTGGAATTTCCTCTCAGTTCCACAGGTGCGTCAACTGCCCTTCGCATCATGCGCATCAACCCATACCACATTTGTTGAACCCAAAATAGCCAACTCTCAACAACCGCATCATCAGCCAAGCTAGAGGTCGAATGTTAGGGGGTTGCTCTGCTCTGAATTTCTTGATGGCGGTGTATCCTGGCAAATCCATTATTGATGCCTGGGAGACAATCGGAAACGAGGGCTGGAACTTCGAGACTCTGGCACCATATTTCCGAAAGTTCGCAAAGACTCATCCGCCGTCTCGTGCTGCAAGTGACACATGTCGAATAGAAGGCCATTATGACCCTGGAATCTCAAGTTCAGAGTCAGGCCCAGTAGCCATCTCAGTCGGCGAGGGATTCGGGCCAAGCAATTCTGCATGGATGGACGCCTTTGAGGAGCTAGGCCTGAAGATGGCTGCTGACCCAAGGAAGGGCTCCGCTGTGGGCGCGTTTCAACAAGCCGCAACCATCGACCCCGTCACAAAGACCAGAGCCTCATCAGCATCCGCATACCTGACCGAAGAGGTCAGAGCTCGTCCAAACCTCTCGATACTGACAGATACTCTAGTCAACCAGGTCATCCTGAGCAAATCAGATGATGGCATCAGTCAGACAGTTGCTACAGGAGTGGAAATTTGCTCTGGTAATGGTGTTAAGCGTACCATCCGCACCAGGATTGAGGTCGTGCTGGCGGCGGGTGCTCTCCAGACCCCGCAGATTCTCGAGCTGTCCGGGATAGGAGACAGAGAGGTATTAACGAAGCAAGGCGTCCCAGTCATTATTGAGAACGAAAACGTCGGGTGTAACCTACAGGATCACCCAATCGTCTGTGAGAGCTTTGAGGTTGCAGACGGCGTGATGTCAGGAGATATTCTCCGAGACCCTGATCTGCTCAATGCGATTGTGGCTCAGTACCAAAGCAGCCAGGATGGGCCTCTAGGGCAGAGCATCATTAGCTCGGCATATGTACCAAGTATGCTTTCATATTTTGGTCACAAGTTGAAAGATTCTGTGCTGACCAAATACTGTGTAGTGGCTGATTCGTCCGGAATTCTCACTATGGAGGCTCGCAGCAAGTTCTTCGAAGCGAACATCGAAACGACTGCAAATGTCACGTCAAGCCAATGCTCTGAATTGGACAGACAGGTGATAAGGAATGTTCTGGAGACGACCAATGAACCGACCTATCAGCTAATGCTGTTCCCGACGCAAGTGACTATTCCAGAGAACCCTTAAAATGTTGCGGATTACATCACGCCAAGTGAGCACGAGAACTATATCACCGTGATGGTGTTTCTCAATCACCCCTTTTCGCGCGGCACGTGCCACATAACATCTCCCAGTGTGGAAGACAAGCCTGTCTGGGATCCGCGGTACAACTCCGAGAAAATCGACATGGAGCTCCTTGCGAGTGGTGTTCAATTCGTGGAGAAGCTGATAGGTACCGAAAAGTTTTCGAGCATCCTAAAACCTAACGGAAAGCGACTTCAGAATCATGTGCACGACCTGGAGTCAGCTAGAGATGTCGTGAGAAGTCGCCAAATCTCAGTGTTCCACCTCAGTGGAAGTGCTTCCATGCGCCCTCAAGGGGCTGGTGGCGTGGTTGACGCTCGACTCAGGGTTTATGGTGTAAAGAATCTGCGGATTGTCGATGCCAGCGTTTTCCCACTCGAGCCTTCGGGGAATATCCAATCAACCGTCTATGCTGTGGCTGAGAGAGCGGCAGATATCCTGAAGGAGGACAGACTGAAAGCAAAGTAGGGAGTGCGCCTGGTCTGGACGAAACGTATTTTACGAAAGCATATTTGTTCATTGGATAACATGGCAATAATAAACGTTGAATTGCATTCATCTTAGAACTGCCCCAAAGTTTCCACCACTTGATATGCATGGCTATATAAGCTTACATCATGAGATTCTGCCCCCCATCAATTCTAATATCTTCTCCAGTTATGTATGTGCTAGACCTGCTAGCCAGCATAACCACTGCCCCCATGAGCTCTTCAGGTTCGCCCATACGTCCCATCGGGTGCTTGTGAAACCACTGGGTCTTGTGCCAGTCCAGCATTGATCCCTCATTAAGGATAGTGTTCATATATCCTGGGGAAATTGTGTTCACTCTGATCCCGTGCACTGCCCACTCCGCAGCCAAAGAGTCCTTCAAGGCCAAGACTCCAGCCTTGGAGACATTGTAGCTGACTTGCGGCTGGGGATAGTTGGGCCGGTGACCGGAGATCGAGGCAGTCATTATGATACTCCCTCGCTTCTTCTGTTCGATCATCACCCGAGCAGCCGCCTGGGCGCACAGGAAAGAGCCCGTCAGGTTGATATCCACGATGAGCCGGAATTGCTCTGGCGTCATGTCCACGGCGTGGACGGTGCTGACAACACCAGCGAAACAGACCAGCACGTCCACTGACCCAAGCTTCTCGGCCGTCTCCCGGACCGCCTCGTTGACTCTCGCCGCGTCCGTGACGTTGACCTTCATGAACTCAACCTTGGCTTCAGGGAAGCTCTCCTTGAGTAGATTGACCTTGGCCGCACCCTCCACCTCGTCGAGGTCGAACATCGCAAGCCCGCTGGCGCCATGCTCGAGGAGAGCACGGCACGCGGTAAACCCGAGATCGCCTGTTGCTCCCGTCACAATAGCATTGTCGGCGACTGAGAATCGCTCCAGGGCCCTAGAACGGGCGTCCTTCCGTGAAAGGGGCGGGGGCGGCGCTGACAGGGTCCCTGGGGCCCCATCGCCGAGAACGATCGAGGGAATCACCCTTGATGTCAGCTGAGAGCGTTCGGTAGTCATTCTATCGCTTTATCTCTGGTACCACTGTAGTCTTCAAATCTCCTTGTAGCTAGGTGAGGATGATCGGGAGTGCAACGACTAACTATCTAGCACCGGTTTCAAGAGGGGAGGAACGAAGTAAATACTCTGGACTGTGCTGTCACTGTATATCGAAAACGAGCGAAATCTAGAAGTGCACAGATGATTTACTTTATAAGGGTATACGTGTTCATGTAAAGCTCACAGCACCGGCAAGAAGGGACTGGGCGAGGGTGACCGTGTCCGAAGTTCCGGAAATCGGTTGTTGGGGCGCGGGGAAGTACAGGTGCAACACAAGCGGATCGCCCATGCACGTTCATCACTGCCAGGTTGCCTGTAGCTACAAAGGCACTAAGGTCCAACATGTACATTTAGGGCGGTAAAAGAAATAGTGTTCTGCCCAGAGTAAACAAGAAGATCGACGCCAAGGACGCAAGTGCGGATGAGGAGCAGGCGCTCGTTGAGATAGGCCCTATATACACGGCTGCCACAATATTGAAGCTACCCCTTCACATAGAAATCAACACAACTCTCATATGTCTGAGAGTTGCCGTCAGACCACCAGAACCACTGCAAGGCGCATTTTCCACCAGCGTTGCATGCAGACCCAAGGCTGTTGGGGATCGTAATGTTGAAGTCCACTAGAAGCTCTTGTTAGTATTTGTTGATCGGGCCTGGAGTTCGACGAAGTCGAGACGTTATTTTCTATGGACTCACCGTCATCCCCTCCACCGGCAACGTTGTCTGGCCACACATCCCACACCTTCACGGGGTCTCCGATGGCTTTGTTACTTGCAAGGTCGATTACAGAGACATTCTGTGCTCCTCGTCAGTCTTGGCAGGTCGATGGATCCCGAGACATCTTAGAAATCGATATCCGATCCAGGATAGAGGAGTCTTACCGCCCAGCCAGGTCGATGAGCTGCCACAAGGTCGACGTGGAACGTCACTACATCACCAGCTGCGTACACCTGGACTTTGTCGGTGTTGTCTTCGTATTGGTAACCGCGGCAGAGATACAAGTTGCACTTGTAACTTGCGTCCGCTACCTTGACGGAATTCTCGATCGGGCCGGCGGGGTCTGAATGCGTGATTGGGTGAGTATGGTGCTTTTACCATGATTTGTGAAGTAATTCAAGAAACGCAAGGGTTGCTTTGGTATTTCTAACGGATGTACACACCATCATCGAGTTTCTTTGTGACAGCCTCGCCACAGAGTGCCAGCGTAGCGTCGCCGGACTAGTCATGCGAATCGAGTTAGCTTTGCCCAGCGACGAATTTCTGATGGCTTTATCACAACATACCCCACGAGGAACTGGCTTCTGAAGGACGGCGTGTCCCAAAATGCAAGGGAGCAGCAATAGGAGGGCGAATGTGGCTTCGAACATGGTCAATGCTGTTCTGCGGAAACGGAGAGCCTGAGACAATTTGCTCAACATTGGCAGATAATGAGTCTGTCGGACGCTACCATATATCTCGTCGCAAACCGTAAATGAAAGGACGTTACTGTGTAAGGGTAGAAGGTGGAATTCGGCCCCAGTAAGGTTTCTCCACCAATGGCAGCAGCAAGTTAATCAATTCTGTCTTGGTTGATGGGGACAGTCTTGGCAAAAGGAAGTTGATCATGTTTCACCTCCACCAATGGTGGCCAAAAATATGGACTGCTATGGTCTTCTTCTGGACTGACGGAGAGACAAAGATACGAAAACGGCAGTATCGGAATTCGGCAGCACAGAGTGCGAGTCGATATCGCGGTCATTTGCCAACCTTGGTCCAGGACTTGATGCAACTTCTAGGGGCGGGTCTTCCGCATCCACTGATCAATTAGACCGTGAGGGACGAGCTTGCGCTCGTCCTGAGGCAGCATCAAATAGCGGATCTTCAACCCATGGAATGGCAAATTGGAAGTGGAGGGCAACGGCCACGCGACCAGTGCAACGTAATACAACAGCTTGGGCATCCTCCTGAGATTTCAAGCCTTGGGAACGATCACGGTCAGCTCCAACGCATCATGCCCAATGTACCCTTCAACAAGTATTGTGTGGCATACGTCTTCGTGGCTTCGAGGACTCGTCAAAGACCCCCCGTCTACCGAGTCTGTGGCACGAGAAGAAGAGTTATCATTGTATGAGGTGGATAAGAGATACCATGAAACTTGTAAAAGATCCAAAGGGTACTTCGTTATCGGAGTAGGTAGGAATGGCTGCGTCACATGCGCGTGGGGTACAACCACCTTTCGCTATGAGCCCACGGAGCCTAGAAGCAGGACAATTTACTTGAGAGTGCGGGAAGAGAGTTACCGACATCTGGACAACCATCTGGGAGCCTAGTGGCTATCACGGGTCTTGTGGAGGAAGGTAGTTACACATCTGGGCAGGGACATCATCATGGACTGATACACAGGCAACTTCATATTCACGTAGTGGGGAGATCCTAAGTGCCAAAAACAAAAATTGTATTCTGCAAGAGTATGATAATGTTTAACTCTCTTCGGAGGTTTTTTCTATGGTATTGGTTTATCAGTTTTTTCCTGAGTACTCCCCACCATATCTAGAGTCAATCTTGCGTCAGTATAAATTGTGCTAGATGACGCACGAAATGAGGATTGGATACTTACATTTATGCGTCGAGGCAGTTTTCGGACTCGCAGACACACTCCAGAGTGTCACAGCAGCGGTCTTGGTTGGGGTCCCCGCCTATAGCACATCTGAATGAGAAGTCGCCGCCGCACAGTGTATCACCGCGGTCGATACACTTGGCGCTGACTCCAGCAGTGACCATGAAAAGAGCGAAGAGGTTCAAGAATTGCATTTTGACAAATTGTAAAGACGGAGCTTTGAACTCAATTAAGACGTTCTGAGATGAATGAGGAGGCTTGTATAGTATGATTATAAGTGAGTGGGAGGATAGCAATACAACAGGTAAGGCAAAGGACGCCGCGTGCTTACTATATATTTGCTATGTTGACAAGGGGTTCGGCCGTCTACTTCTATTTCATCTTAGGGGTAAATATAGCTGTGGGCACCATCTGCTACGTTCCAAGACACATTGCTGCGTGAGCATCTGACTCAGGGCCATCAATACGAAATGCTGGGCCACGGCGTTGGAAAACCCTAAATCTGCCAAGGGAAAGCGATCTCCCGGGAGCAGTACGCTGACTCAAGCTGGGCTTGAATTAGAACACTTCCTAGGTTCAGGGCCAACGTTTGTACTTCCACCGCCCTGAAATCGGAAACGTTCTATGTCAGCTGCAAAACAGGGGGGGATTAAAGCGAGCAGAGCCACTAATCGTACGTCGCTCGCCCATCTGTATCCCAAGCCCTTCAATTGAATCGAGTTTCAAATTGCCGCCTTGGCGTGTCACGATCACGAGCATGAGAGCAACCGTCTACACTCCAGCTCTCAGTCACATTGCCCGGACAGAGCTGTCATCGGCTTAGATGATATTGTAGATGACTGCTCGTTTTACTGTGCATATGAAATCCAGTCCTTATGATCGACAAATCCACATCCAACCTATCGGTAGGACTATACGTACGTATATAGGGGTAACGATCGTGTATATTAGTATTATTATTCTACTTAGAATCTAAAGGGGAAGCCCTTTAAAGGAAGGCTTTAGCTAAGTGCTATAGCAAATACCTATCATTCCTTCCTCTATTATAATACTTATAATCTTCCAAAAGTAAATAGCAACATAATAAACATAAAAAGCCTCTAAAATATTCATCTCTATATAAATATCATCAGCCCTTTTGATAATTCCTAATTAATATCTAAACTAAATAATATTCATATCTTTATATCCTATTATTTAAATAATATTTATATCTTTATATCCTATCATTTTTATTAATATTTAAATTATAATAATATTTATATTTATCCTAATATCACTTATTTAAACCTCCATTATACTATTATTATTATTATCATTAAAATTAAAAAGCTTTTTCTTTTTAATAGTTAATCTTAAAGCTTTAATAAAGGTATTTCTTAATAAAGGCTTTATAAGGCTTATTTTATTCTTAATTATAAAGAAAGTATTAAGGTTTTCCATCGCTTTATAGCTTTTATAATATTCTAAATTCTATTTATATATCTTTTAATATTCCTTATTATATTCCTTAACCTTAACCTTCTTCTTTATATATTCAGCCTTTTATATCTCTTAAAGGTTTTATTAAGCTAACTTTTATTTACATTAAATTAATTTCTTATAAGGGATTATAAAGCCTTTAATATATAGCAATTATATATACTTATTTTTAATTTAATAAAGTAAATCTTAAATCTAAATTAATATATTAATCTATTCCTTAAAAATCTTTTCTATACCTACTTAATAAGAATAAAAGATATATAGGATAGAAATTCCACTTAAGTTAATTATTATAATAATCATAATAATCCTATATCTTAAATAATAATTACTTTAATAATTATCATTATCTTTAATATACTTTATCCTTATAACTATTATCCTAATCTCTTTAATATATTATTTCAACTTTCTAATTAAGATAATAAAAGAATAATGCTTATCTTAATAATATATATTATTAATAATCTTAAATATAATATTTTTAATATCTTTATTAAAATAAAGCGTTTTTACTTAAGTTTTAGCCTTTACTTTAAGGATATTAAAGTTAAGTATATTTTTAAAACCCTCCTTTATTACTAACTTATCTTTTTTAAATCCCTTTATTATAAAGGATATAACTTTTATAAGCTTTATAAATATCTTTTTAATTAAGGCCTAGTTATCTTTATTAATAAGATCTTTATTTTCATTAAAAATATAACTATTATCATTATTATCTAAATTATCATTAACCTTAATATTAATATTATTAATAATATCTTTTATAATATAAATATTATTATTATTCTTTAAATTATTATTAACCTTAATATCATTATTATTTAAAATATTAATATTAAAAAAGTTTTAAATATTATTTATAAGCTATATTTTATTATTTTTATCTTTATCTTTTATAATCTTAAAATCTTCACCCTTATTTATATTATTATAAATATCATTATTTATTATTACCTTTATTTCAGCCTTTTTATAAATATCATTAGCTACTCTTACCTTTATAATTATCTTAATAGCTAAGTTAATCATCTAAGTTAATTTATAAAGGTTAAGCTTCTTTTATAAGAAAAGCTTATAAGCTTTATTTTCTTTAATAGCTACTTTAATGGCATCCTTCTCTACCTTAATAACAAGCCATTACATCTAACTTAATATATAAGGACCAGGTTTTTTTTATAAGAAAGGCTTATAAAATTCATTCTTTTTCTTAATAGCTACCTTAGCTTCCCTCTTTAATTAAGTAGCCTTATAAGCCAGATAAGCTACTTTATAAGGGCTAAGCTCATAAGGTTTGCTTATATATAATCTTATAATGCCCTTTAAAGCTTAAATTACCAACCTAACTTAAGCTTATATTTTCTTCTTATCTTTAATCTTCTCCTTATAACCTTTATTATTATTATCTTTATAATTATCTTTACTATTCTTATCATCATCTTTACTATTTTTATCATCATCCTTACTATCCTTATTATTATCTTCACTATCCTTATTATTATCTTCACTATCCTTATTATCCTCTTTATTATCTTTATTTATTATAAGAGAAATAATAATTATATCTTTCTCTTTTATAAAGTTAATTAATATAATTCTTACTTATATAAAGGTTATATTCTTAAGATTAATAATAATAATAAAAATCAGCTCTATTCTATTTATATTATAGCTTACTTAAGGGGTATTAATTATAAAGGTATTATTTATAGCCTTTATAAATATATATTAATTATATTTATAATCTTTAATAATAACAACGGCTTTTATAAATATTTCTTAATTATAATAATAGCTCTTATAATTAAAAAATTCCATACCTTTATAATTAATAAGCTTTATATATATATCATTAATATTAAAAATTATATTATCTTTATTAATATTAAGGAGTTTCTTATAATTAGTAAACTTTATATATTCATTAATTTTATTATTTTTTTCAAAAGCTATATTAAATTATACCTATTATTTATAACCAGGTAAGGTTAAGACTTTTTAATATAAAAAGTTTATTTAAGAGAATTAAAATAAAAAATAGAAGAATTTAAGGCAAAACTATATAAAAATCATCATTTAATCTTCTTAATTAAAAATTAATAGGCAGGGTATAAATAAAATATATCTAATAATACCATAAATTAAAATCCTCTTCCGTTATTAATAATAACAATAATAAAAGTTAAAAAAATAATGATAATAATTATAATACTTAAGAAATAATAATAAGCTTATTTTTAATTAAATTAATTATAATATAAGCTTAAGAGAAGCTATTAAAATTTAAGCTTTATAATATATTAAGAAGAAGAAAGTTTTAAAGCTAATAATAATAAAATTCAGGGTCTTTTAAGTTTTTACTAGCTTATACCTTCCCTATTAAAAAGAAATAATCCTCCCTTTAGGCCTTTTTATAAACCCTTTTATATATATATAAAGTTTATTCTTATCAACCAACTTTTATAAGGTAGAATTTAATATTCCTTTTATTAAGATATTTATTAAATTATCTTTCCTATTAATTTATCTTACCTTTATAATATCCCTTATTTTATATAATTATTATAACGATATAATATCAATTATAAGGCACTTTTCTTTAATTATTTTAAGCTTTATAAAATATTTATATAAGCTATATAAGTTTATATAAATAATCAAGGATATATTTAATAATAATAATCATCTTATAATTATCTTAATTATTATCCTTAATATAATTTTAATATTTATACCATTTATTATATCATAGATCTTGCTTACTAATATATTCTAGGTAATTTATTTATATTTTATCGAAAACTAATAAAGGATATTACTAATTATAGCAAATCCCTTATCTTTATTTATATAACCTTCATTACTTAAAATAACTATATAACTGAATTGAAATGTTAAATCCTAATTATTTATAAAAAAACTATCTATAAATATAAAGAGCTTAGTTATTTATAAATTTAAGGGCATATATTTAATTCCCCTTAAGGCATTATCTATCTATTATGATAATTATTTATTTAAATATTTATAATAATTCTCTTTTAAGTTCTGCACTTATATAACTATTAAAAGATTATATAATACCTTAAGTTAATAAATAAAGATAATATATATTCCTTAAGCTTTCTATTTTAAATATTATTATAATCCATCCTTAGCTATTATATTAATAAATATAAGCTTATCTTTTTAGCCTTTTTAATGGGTTATAATTAATCTATTAATATTTATAATCATATAAGCATTATTATAATCTATTAACTTTTTAAATATTAGTTTAGATTTTAATTTCCCTTATAATTTTATTATTTTCAATATTATATCTTCTTTATCTTAAAATTCCTTTTCAACTAATAGCAAAATGTTATCTATTTATATACCTATTATTTTAAAGGGTTTTATAAGCTTTATAATTAATAGGCAGGGATTATATATAAAGCAGTTTATATTAAGCTTCTCCTAGTGATATTTCTAATATATATTAAATTAATACACTCTAGCTTTTACGATTTTATATAATAATTTTACAACCTATATAATTATATTATCTAAATATTTACTCCTTAACTCTTTTAATAACTTTATAAAGATTATTCATTATAGCTTTAATTTTAATTAAGGATATACTTAAGTTATATCTTAAAGTTCTAAGGATATATTTTAATATTATATTAATAATAAAATAATTATAATAATTATATATTAACTTATTTATTAAATCATAAGGCTTTAAATTAAAATAAATTCCTTATTATTATCATTATAGCCTTAAATAATTAATTAAGACTTTTTATATAACTTTATTATCTTACCTTTTACTTCTTAAATTATATAAGATTTAAATAAATAATAATCGCCATATACCATCTAAGACCATTTCTTAAATTTAAAAACTCCCTTAATAATTAAGTTATTAATCTCTATCTTATTAAATTCCTTAAAGGGTAATCTAAATATTATAATAACATTATCTTATTTTAATTTTATAATTAAGATATAATCATCATCCTCCCTTTTTAATATATATATTATAATAATATAATCCCTAGTTATTAATAATAATAGTTATATAATCTTAAATATCTATCCCTTAATAAGAATCTTTATTAAAGATAAATATTATATCTTCTTTTCTTTATCTTTATAATATAGCTAAATAACTATTAATTTAAATATAATAAGCCCATTTAATATATCTAAAGTCACATTATATTCATTAATTAAAATAACCTTATATAATTTCATCTAGCCTTCTTTCTTTCACTATATATAAATATTACATTAAAGCAAGAAAATAATATTATTAATAAATCCATTTTTAATATTAAATATATCCTAAACCTATCTTTTAACCATAATCTTTCTTAATATCTTTATAACCTTATTTACTACCTTAGCTTTTTTCTAAATAAGTTAAAATAACAATAAATTATATAATACTTATAAATAAGCATTAAAGATAAAAAGCGTAAATATTAATCCATTTAATCCAGCCATATTATTTATAGCCTTTATAGCTATTTATAAAATTACTTTATTATTTATATCATTTATAAAGTCTATATATAAGATATTATAAATATATTTAAACAGGTAATAATATCTCTCAACTTTACTAATTAATTAATATACTTTAATTAAAACTTATTTATATAAGATTCCCATTACCTTTACCTTAATATAAAATTTTAATAAAGTGAAATTCATACCTATATTATAAATAATAATATTTAATAATCCTTAATAAATATTAATCTATAAAGCTTATAATATCTACTAGATATACCTTACCATTATTAATTTTAAAAATCTAACCCCTTAAAAACTTATTATTTAATTTATAATATATAAAACTAAATATCCATTTAAATATATTATATTAATTAAGATTTTATAATTAAACTTATAATTATTATAAAAAGTAAATTTAAACCATCTCAGCATTAATCCATTTATTTAGCATTAATAATATATCTTTTTAATCTCTATTAAGGCTTATTTATCTATATTTATATATCTAGCTTTCTTAAGCATTTAATATAAGCGATTTATCATTAAATATTTAAAATAATAATAAAGGCGATTTAATTTTACTTTAAAAAGAAAGTAAATAATATTAACTATTTTATTAAAGAAAAACTATAAATATCCTTATTTTTTCAAGATAGATATAATAGTTATACCATTATAAGAGATTAACTTATTTATAATATTATTATAATAAATATTAAAGCAGTTTATATTAGCTAAGGAAAATAAGAAAGGGGTTTATATCTTTATAATATAAAATATTATTAAACTAATCAAGGTTTATATATCTATTATTCCTAGAGATTTAATAGCTATCCTATTACCAAATTTAACCTTTACCACAGCTATAAACTTTATATCTATTTAATGCTTTAGGTCTTCCTATTATAAGGTAAGAAATTGCTCCTATCCTATAATAGAAATTATTAATATTCTTATATTAAAGAGAATCTCCTAAAAGCATAACTTAAAGTATTTATCTTTTAATATAAACTAGCTAATTAATATAACCACTATATCTTTAAATATATCCATCTTAATTAATTTATATAAGAAAGATTCATTAGCTAAGAAATTAATATTTACCTTAAAGAATTAAGCCTTAGCTTTATAACCTTCATTATTATTTTCCTTATCCTTATAATTATTATATTCTTCCTTATTTATATCATAGCCTTTAAAATTAAATAAATAATTTTTAAAATTATTATCTTTACAACCTTTATATTTATATTATAAAAGGTAATTTACCCTAGCTATTTATTATTTATTAATAATATATTTTATTAATTAATATCCTTCCTTTTTATAAATAAAATATTTCTTCTTTTATAACTATTTTTTAAATCCTTTATAATTATTAAAGTTTCCATAGCTATATTTAAACTCTTAGCTCCCTTAATAGGAGCCTTATAATAATTATCCTTTCTAGCTTTTAAATTATCCATTATACTTTTAATTAATATAGTATTAATCTTAAGCATTATTTATTATATAAACCATTAAGATATAATTTTAGCTAAATTAAGTTTTTATTATAAATTTTAAATCTAAAAATAACTCTTTATATAATTATATAAGTTTAAATAAAGCCATTTTAAGTTTTAATACTCCTCTATAAGCCTTAATAATTATAATTTAAAGATTATCCTCTTTAATATAATCCATTCCTAGCATATATTAATATAACTAAAGTTTATTAAGCATTATATATAATACCCTATATAAGTCTATATTTAAATTCTATGCTCTTATCTTTATAAATATTATAATTATTTAATTAATATAATAATATTAATGATTTAAGTTTATATTAAAATGCATCTTAATCTTAAGGTATATTATTATAAAGATATTAATTTAACTTATAAAATAAAGGTAATATACCTCTATTTAATCCTTTAATATTTAAGGAAATACTATATAAAATTAACTTAATTAAATTTTAATATAATAATAAATATTAAAAAATATCTTTATCTTATTATTTAATAAATTATATAAATCCTTTAAATATTTTTAAGAAAACTTAAAGGTTTTAATAAATTATATAAACTTTATTAATTTTAATCTCTTATTAAATACCTATTATAAAGGGAATATCTTATAAGGATTATATTTAATAATTAATATATATAAAGATTATATTAATTCTTATACCTATAATTATATTAGATATAATATATATCTTTAAAATAAATTCTATCTCTATTTATCTTATAATCTTAATATAGTAGATTTAGGAAATACTTTTATAAATTATATAATTCTTTATACTCCCTATAAAAAAAGAGGTTATAGCTATAGCTATAATAATATAAAAACTAAAAGGGGCTATAATGGTTATTTAACTGCATCTTATAAGTTTTCTAATAGATTTAAGGGTTTAATTAAAGGTAATTAAAGTAGTTATAGCTAAGGTAGTTAAGGTAGCTAAGGTTTAACTAGCAGAACCGCTATTAATAACCATATATAATATTTATTTATTAAGGATTTAAATATTAAAGGAATGGAATGAAATTTAATATTATTTTATAATAGCCTTTCCTTAGCTTATATTAAAATATATAGTTATAAGGTAATAAGTTAATTATTATATTTAATATATATTCCTTAGATTTATAAAAAGATCTTTAATATCCACCTATATAAAGGTAATAATCTTATAAATATATCCTTTATCTATATTATAAAATCCTCCCAATATATATAAAATAAATCATTATTATATAAATTCTATTAATTATAGCTTATTAAATAGCTTATAAGGTTTATAATAAGATATTTAATTAAGGCATCTTATAGTGAGGGTATAAATTAAAGTTCTGCTCTAATATATCTATAATAGGCTAGGTTAAGGGTTAAATAATTAATTAATAAAATACTTAACTTATAACCTTTAATAAAATTCATACCCTTATCATTAATATCCCTATTAATATATCTAGCTAAAGCTATATTTTAGATAAAGGGAGTATTATAATAATAATTATTATATATTAATATCTATTATATATAAGGAGATATTTAAATATATAGCTTAAATAAATAAATTTAATAAAATAATAATAAAGCTTAAAAAGTTAATATTATTAAAAAAAATTAAAAGCTTTATAAAAAGGATTAGCAATAAGTATTAATATTAGTCATTAGCTTACTAGCTAATATATAAAGAAGTTATTATAATCTATAATTCACTATAATAATATATTATCTATAAGTCAGCCCTCTATAGCAACTATAAATATTATAAGTATTAATAGCTAAATAGTTAAAGGAAAAAAAGTAGCTTATAGCTATTTAGGGTTAAATTTAAGGTATTTTTAAGTTAATTTTAAGTATTTTTAAATATAGAACTTATATATAAATAATATATATTAATTTAGGTGATAATGGATATATAAGGATTATAGGGAAAGTTAAAACGTTAAGTAATCTTTATAGCTTATATTTAAGGGTTTAAAATAAAAAGGCTTAAAAGTAATTAAGCTACTATATAATATACAACTATTAAAGAAAATATATATTAATAAGGAAATCCTTATTAATATACCTCTTCTACCTTACTATCTATGATCTAAGAAACCACTAATCAGTATCGGTAAGACTATATATATATATATAGGAGTAACGATCGTATATATTAGTGTTGTTATTCTGCTTAAAATCTAGAGGGGAAGCCCTTTGAAGGAGGGCTTCGGCTAAGTGCTACAGCAAGTGCCTATCGTTCCTTCCTTTATTGCGACACAACCCCTTTGTAACTCCTCCCTTCAATATAGCCAGGCTTTCCGGTTTTGGGAAGGCGTCCTTGCTGAGGGAGCCAATTGGTTGTTACGACGGGCAGGAACGCTACGTGCTAATAACCAACGTGTTTCAATTTTGGGTGCAAGATTACCCTACGAATTGTCAATAGTTTATTTACCTCGAGACCAGGGATTACTTTGGTGAACGTGCTGTCACTAAATAATGCAAGAGGTAAAGCTTTATGAGACGGAGCACATGTGTAAAATATCAATACAACTCAACTATGATCCTGAAGAGGAAGTATATATCTATAGGTATGTGTAAAGAGCGACTATGTACAAAGCGAGTGTGTTATTTACGATTGAAAGCAATTCAAAAGCCAATGCAAGGTCTATCGAAAGCGAAAACAGCCCCACCATGAACCCATATTACTAAAAGAAACGAATAGGAAATGTATGCTCATAATGCTGTCATCAAGAAGGAGCGTCGTGAGGTCGATGAATCATAAACATTGAGCCGTGAAGCATAAATGCGAAGAATGAGTGATAGCCTGGATGCAGATATGCTGGAAAGTATATTATGCGGAATATAGGGACATCAAGTCAATAAGCCGTTCTAGCAGAGTGTAAGTCAGCGAAGCTCAGGGACGTGGGTAAAGGGCGTGCGGATAGACTCACATGGTACAAATTATAAGGGGCCACCGACGTGCAGAGTCGTTATTCGTATAAAATAGGTAGAAAGAGTGACGATTGAGCGAAGGTGTGGCTATCACTGAATAATGAGAGTCCTGGGCACAATTAATACTCAAACTCTTGCTGCTGAGCGGTGCTTTTATCTCAATCTCACTCACTTAGCTATGTGACAATGAAACCAGATGTGCCTCTATGAGAACGCCTCTAGGTTTTGCAAAATAATTGTACGCCGGAGTGATGCAAAGAAGGAGTTTCCTGAGATCTTTATGTACGGGCGACACAGTCAGGCGTGGGAAATGATCGAAAATAGTTGGCGATGATGCAGTCGACAAGGTAGAATGGAATGAGTGTGGCTGTAAATGAGAGGCGCTAAGATGTGTCGAAGATGTCGCAATTCTATGAGCACGAGTGAGGTCGATATCTTCGACTGCTCAGATGATCGGTAAAGAGTGTAAGTTGAAGCTCCCGAGTGTAAACGACTGGCAGGGAAGAGAACACGAGAATTCGTGGAGTGGTGGCAGATCAGCCATGATCAAGTGAGTGACTGAAGTTGGTACGAAAACACATAGCGAAGGACTCAAACAGGTGTGACCAGGAAATGAGCGACTGATTAATGAATGTCGGTGGTGGTGGTGAAGAACTGATGAGAGGTTGGAAACAGGATGGGATCGGCGCCTCTATTATAGTTGGGAACACAAGCATACACTGTTCGCTAATTCCCTTCATACAGCCAAACGTTCACAGTCAACGCCGTCGGAGCCGGTGAAGCCCTGGTCTGAAACGATGCATGAAAATGTGAGGCCAACGATGGCCACCCTAGCGCCATAGCATTCAGGAACCGTACAGTCATTGGCTATGCAGTGGCATTGAGAGTAGGTCATGTTCGGGGCGGGAAAGTGGAGCGAGGCCGTGCCTGGGTTAGCATTGTTGGCACTTGGCAAACATGGCACGACAACTTAACCGCATTACTACAGTTCGATGGCCGGGCCGACCCAGAACCGTACAATCTCAGCCAATGGCTCTTGAATGCAGGTGAGATCGTGCAGCTGAGCCCTCAATCTATCGGATGTTCAGCCGAGGAACGGGCGGCCACAAATACGGCCGCCTACGCCCCTGGTGGGCTAGAACATGACCGAAACGCCCAGTTCTCGGTTTCAAGCCCGCATTCCGACCGCAGAGGCGACAACTGGAATGAATGGGAATTTGACTTGCGGCATGATCACTGAAGCATGTGGAACAGGTTGGACAATGGTGGCTCGGCCATGCCCCGATTTCAGCCTTGCGGTTTCACCTAGGTTGGACTCGTAGCCCTCGGCCTTCACTCCAATGCGATGCAATTTTATGGGCACGAGAAAGATATCCCTCTATTCTATAAGTCGTGCCGTCTTTCTGGTCATTCATTTGCTCGTCTCGGAGTCGTTTGTCTCTTTATGACCGCCATTGCGGGCTCGGTCTCGTTCAGATGTGTGCTCCTCCACTTCTAGTCACTGGATGATTTTCTCTTCTTATCTCGCACCTCTTTCCTGAGCTGCTTCATAATCTTCTCGTGGACACCCTTGACCTTGCCACTTTTCCTTCTTTTCTGCTGCTGTTTGTTCTTCTCCTCTGCGTTGCAGGAGCCGTGGTCTTTCTTGGCGGCCTTCTCCTCGCGGGCGCAAGCTTCGGCGCACGAGACACACTCATGGATTCGGCTATGGTATTTGCCTCTGTGTATCTCACACTCTATGAGATGTCCTAGCTTTACGCATCGTCTGTTACCCTTCTTGGAACAGACAGGACTTTGAGTAGCAGTCAGTATCGGCATCGTACCAGGGTTAATTGACCTAAGTACTGACCAGTGATGATTTATGTCCAATGCCATCGTTCTCGGCGATATCGAAAACGTTTCGGTTGGGTATCTGTGGTGATTTGACTTGAGCCCTGCTCGATCAGCATATCGGTCAATGTTTGTGCTGTTGATGCGCATGTTTGCGTGTTGTTTGAAATGTGGCAGGAAAAGGGGAGTCCTCATGGTCGAGCACTCGCTGTTGGTGGGGGCTTTCATAGGCTTGCGTGCTGTGACAGCTGCGCGTCAGTGACTGACCTTATATTGCTGCGTTGCGGAGGAGGCCTCGTCAATTCAGCTCAACCAACGCGGCGTTTAGCTGATCTATCAACGGTGGGACATTGTTAGTAGCAGGTGTAGAGTTGATTCAGATCATGCTGAGAAGCATCGGGGCTGTATTTGTTCCTTCGTTCGTTTGATCGAAAATCGGATAGCTGGGTACGGCAAGCTGCATATGTGGTTCATTGTGTACATGACTTCTAGCGCAGCCCAACACTGCTCAACGGGTGTAGACCGGACGAAGAAGTAGAAACTTCCACCAAGTAGTAGATATCTTCATCAATTCCCATCTGAAAATAGTCCCATAATTAGGCCTTGCCGATGTGGCTTCATTGACAACATTTACCTGGCACTTCTCGCACTGCTAACCGTTTCAATTTCCTTACCTTGGATGATTCAACGTAAATCAATGAGAGCCAACAGGTGGAAAGTATATGCAGAAATTTCATCTGTACTCAGGTATTGCATTATTGTTGTGCTGAAAAGGGTGCCGGTTTACAGCATTCTGGTTTCCTAATCTATTAGAAGTACCTCGTCTTTGAAGCCATCATCCACATATCCCCACACTGTCTCAGTTAACGAACGGGAACATATCAAATTTAACTAGCATCTGCGTATAAATCGTCATCGTCATAGAGATTGGCCTCTCTAATGGCTGATGTCCCCATCATATAGACCTGTCGAGTTACCCAAATGCTCTTATCCACATGGAAGAGGGGTACCTGCATGATCCATAGCCCTTCAATGCTTTTTATATTGTGGCCCAATATTGATGACACTTTGAGGCAAATGCCGTCGTACAGCGGAAATTTTTTTGATAAGAGATGGGGGCATGGCGTATGTATATTTAACCGATTAATGTCTACCAAAGTTCACAAGTGTGAGCAAGACGAGAACCAATGTGGGCCAATATTACTTGCGACCTGACGGCAATGGAACTCCCATGCTGTAATCTGAGAAGGCTCGGCATCACTTTATCGACCATGGGGTAACATGGTGGTGCTTCTACACTCATTCGGTGGTTCCCAGCAAATCCGACAATGTTTTTTAAACGAGGACGGATATATCTTAATACGACGGCTCTTCCATGTGAAGATCAAATTGCATCATCCTTCATGATAGGATCCGCGCTGTGCCATGAATTGTGTGAACCGTTCGGCGAAGGTTGCCCATATTGTTCGAAATGGATGCTGACTTCTTCCGTGACGACGACTGTATCCGTCAAGTTCTGCGCGCTATCACTTCGTCGGTCTTCTTTCCACCCTCTTGCTCCCAGATGAACTCCATTCGATGTACAGTCCACATGATTTGATGCTGTTGCGGTGAGGTCACGGAAGCCAGAATCCACGATCGCATGGGATCCCGACGTTGCTGTTCCCTTGCTAAGGGCCGTGGTCTGAAGCCCACTCTGTCCAGAGATTGTTGTCAAGGTGTACGCCGCATTAATAGCGACTGAGAAGTTTCCGTACAAGCTGTCAAATATGTTCTTCATTGTTGGAATGCATGCTGTAATGACAGAGAGGTTGAAGGATATTTGCATCCAGATCATAGGCTCCACAGCCAACCAAGTAAAGTCACTGCTTGGTTTTAGGTAGTTTTGACTGAGCAACGTCGGTATCATGGATACAGGACAACTGGGGCAGGACATGATAAAGTGTCAGTCCAAACGCCGTGGGTCATGATCGTAAACTCTTGGGGAATAGAAAACTGAGAATGATCTACAGTACTCGGAAGGAAAACAACGCAATGACAACACATTTTGTCTTGAAATCGGACTGGATGTTCCATACCATAGCGACAGCCAGAACGTATATTTGCAGATCCGTCATGATGTTGACAGCTGCGTTGTATATGTGTATAGGCCCGATGGCTGGGCAGTCGGAGGAAGACAACGCGCCCCAAGGCTGAGGAAGCGAGCATTGAAAGACCGTCGAGAACATCTCAGGTATAAAACACAGTATTATGATTCCCATCAAAATTTGATTCGCAAGTCGTACTCGGCCATAATTATGGATCAATCGGATAAGCAAGGACAGCGAGACCTTCGTAGCTGTGACGGACACGACTGACAAAATGGAAGCTACATATTGGAGCTGACAGCATAAAACGTTAGCTCACATGCACGATGGCATGGTTCTGTCAGATGGAACACCTTGCGAATATTGTTCCCTTGATCTAATACCTCTGACCGGTGTCTCCCCAGCCCAAGTTTCGAGGCGAAGACAACGCATATGGTTTGAGCAACCATCAAGAACGTTGCAATAAAGAGGAGGATATCGAAATTGTGGATGGCTGTACCGGCGCTTCGGCAAATGAATATTTTCGCAGTCATGGTCGTGATACGAGAAGACAGGATGTGACGGAAACGATCGTGATCAGAGCTGTGTGGCTATCTTGATTGGAGTCCATGAACGGTTCTGACACACTTACGTCCTCCATGCTGAGTTAATACAGTTGACGACGTGGAACTCGGGGTTTTCTTTTTTGTTGGTGGAGGGGGGGGAAGTCTGTCTGGCCGGGTGATATAAAGTTGAGAGAAGGATATAAACGAATAAATAAGGTGAGGCATGCGACATGCGTGTTGGGAGATGAGGATTGTGCTTGGCTTCGAGCCTAGCACATCTGCGCTGTTCTGCACGTTGGCACTAGTACCTGGAAAGTCGAATAAAGGCATCATGGTGAATACCCTGCTCTGTGGTACCGTGGTACTCGTATGTGACCTTCTGACCGAATGCTCACCTTCGGCGAGACCTGATATCATGTGAGTATGTCCTGTTTAGGCTGCTATAGTAGCATAAAAGTGAATGAAAATTTCGTCTTGATGGCTTGTCTTTCGTACAACCCGGAGAGTAATTGATGCAATATAAATGGCAAATTGTGTGAAGATGCTGTATCACATTTGAAAAGCAGCCCACCGATGGTTTCGCGAAGGGTTGAACAGTAACAAAGACAGATCCTGCAGTACCAGCTTGGCAATTCACCTTACCTTTGCGGCTGGTTTCAGAGCCAAATGTCGACTTTGGTTCGTTGGTGGGGAACACGCCTCAAAAATGAAGATCAAATTGTGATTCACACTCATGCTTCACCGAATTCTGCTCGTCTACTCCTGTTGGTCTGTCTGTACCTAGGTACTGATTAGGATTCACTACCTGGGCATCTAAGGGTTGAATTCCCATATCCAGACTGGGTTGTCTCAGACGTTGACCTGCAGTCTCTGTGGCGGAAGGTGAGCGCGAGCGAGCATGTGTTGAATCACGATTACTCAAGTTAAGATCAGCCCTGAACATGATTGTATGCAGGCAGCAGTATTCAAGGTCCATGACCAAAAGTCCTAACAGCATCTTTGTTTTACGGCTAGAATCTAAGCAGCTAAACAACCTGTTAATCTTGGAGACACTCGTTTAACAGTGGTCACAAGAACAGAACAATTAGCCAAGGCACGTATAGTATCTGGAGCTTCTGTATATCCCATGTGATATTATCACCTAGGCTGTAAATTATGAGACCGATGCCAGTAAATTTGTGGTCTCGTGAGTACCGTACAAGCTGCAGATTGAGTATTTTGGTCGATGGAGCCAAGACGTTGTTTTAAGTTCCGCAACATGGGGGTAAGAAGCTTGGAACCGGGGAGAATCGACGATCATATCCCACAGGATCAGATTTCGTGGACCTCTAGGTACCCTTGCTTCCGCTGCTCCGCGGAACCGCTAAACTTGTCTGGGTGAAGATAGTACATATGAAGGAGCTGTCCCTAGGCATGTTTACTCCACCTCGTGTCAACCTTATTGACAGCTCAAAAAGCAACTTTGCTCATCTTGGCTCGACCATTGTGTAGCACAGTTGACAGTCCGATAAGCTGTTCTATTCTACGTTTTAGTTCTCTGATTCAATCAAAAATCTGGCGCATTCCTTAAATGAAGCTCAAGCTACAGGTTGCTTAGTCCATACCAGTGTACTGGCAGCATGTGTAAAGCAATGCAAACCTGTGTACCTCAGTTCAGTATTGTAGTGATAGATCGCATAACTCCCCGGTCACTCTCTGTTTCGAGTCAACTTGACTTTTGGTAGAGTCACGGAGTCGAACCATTGTTGCAGGTCGCCGAGTGCTCGAAGATCCACAAATGCTGCCACCATTTCAGACCCCAGCATGGATTGCTCGTTGCTAGAAAAGGAGGGTGATCTGCGAGAAAGTGGTACGGCCCCAGCCAGCGAAACAACTCACCTAAAGGAATCGTATGAACCATCAATTACCTGTGGCGCTGGAGACGACTCTGGGTTGGTTCTTGGAAACCAAAAATGCTGGTAGAGTGCAGATTAGTGGACTTATATAAATTCTAACAGCCCCCCTTAATCTGCACACTATAGCTACTTATATTTGGTCCTTAAGGCATGAAATATTAGTTCGCTCAGGGACTCAAACGGCCGACCTTCAACATGCTTATGGTTATTTGGAGTAGAAACCCCGTAAGCCGGGTAAAGACCTCTTTGATTATTAAGCACGTCTTATGTCTGCTCGCTCTTCCCAATAAGCCATCCGGGCTTATAACCTCTTGGAAACTAAAAATGCTGGTAGAGTGCAGATTAGTGGACTTATATAAATTCTAACATTGGTGTCATGCGGTCACCAGAGTGTAAAGAATAGCACGAATATGATAGATAATGATTCGAAGCATGTCCTGGAGGAGACAGCCATAGTTTTGGTCACATTTACATATGCCCTCCCGCAGACCAGGACTTTTGTACTCTCCTCCGCAGAGCTCATCCGCATGTGTGACGTGCAGATCTTCACGGGTATTATTCCCGGACAAGAAGGTCGTAAGCCAGAAACACCCAGGTACAGAACAAGCGACCCGCTTAAACATTGGCATGAACTACGCTGCCCTCTCTCCTGCATACGTTCTGATAATAATCCTATCAGTTTCACTGTTCATTTGGCTTCTTAGCTAGACTGACTGGCCACGAATGGAATCTTGGGCCAGGCTTTCCGGCTGGCGCACACCATTCCTCGCTTACCAGTGCATGCGCCTCGGCCGAGTGAACTCATCCCCGCTTGACTCCCTCTGCCCTCTGATATACTTCGATCGTTGACTGTCTACCTTTGTTCATGATTTGGAGGATACTGCTTAATGTAGCGTTTCTTTTGCTTCGTCCAAAATGGAATTCAACGACAAGCATGAGCTCAGCACCATCGAAGTGCACGACCGAAACTCGCTAGCAGCCGTCGATAGCCCCAAAGATGGATCCTCAGTTCTTGTCGCGCAGACGCGCACGAGGCGTCTCTTCTCCCTGCCTCAGCTCTTCTCGTTCTCATTGGTGTATATGGCGACATGGTATTGCGTAGCGATGTAAGAACGGCCGGCAGAATGACTGGAAAAAGCACTAGAGCTGACCACTTGTTCCCCATTTCAGGAACATGTATTTCGCTCTCGCCAACGGCGGCCCGGCAGCATGGTTCTGGAGCTACCTCGTAGTAGCCGCCGGAGCGCTCTCCCAAGCCGCCACATTCGGGGAGCTGGCATCCATCCAGCCCGTTGCGGGTGCTCAATACTACTGGACCTGGACCTTCTCACCACCGAGGTGCAGGAGGTTCCTCACCTGGATTCAGGGCTGGTTCACTTGGACTAGATACGTTGCTCTGCTCACGAGCTGCTTGAACGGGAATACTGTCGTGCTCGAGGGCATAGTCCAACTTGGCAGCCCCGACTACAGCCCCGGCGGCTGGCACACGACTCTCATTATGTTCGCTACGGTGGCCTTCTGTGCAGGAGTGAACCTGTTTGCATTCTGGCTGGTTCCATGGTTTGAGGTTAGTGTTCAAATGTTCTCGTCTGTTGACGTCTTGCTAATTGTTCATTTAACTAGCTCCTCAGTGGCGTTTTAAACATTTGCTTAGTGCTCATCTACCTGGTTGTTCTCTGGGTCATGTCTCCAAGGAACAGCCCCAATATCTTCCTGGTCAGCAGCATAGCGTCGGGGTGGGATAACTACTTTGTTGCGGCAAATCTAGGAGCATTGTCTAGTATATTTCTCTTCTGTGGTAAGTCAAGACCATTCCCAATATACGAAGGGGGCAACTAGCTAATCCTGTCAGCTTTGGAAAATGTTGTTCACATGGGAGAGGAAACGCGAGACGCCAAGCGTGCTGTACCACGAGCTGTGTTTTGGTCCGTCGCAACTAATATTGCGCTTGGACTAGTGATGATAATTACCTTTGGTGTAAGTCATTAGCTGTCTCTGTACATCGAAAGCTCTTCCGATACCTCAAATCCAGGAACGAGCGGTGCTTTGAATCTTGTAACACAATCGCATGTCTGTTGCGGTCTTATAGCGCTGGACTTGTCGGGACGTGACTAACTGATGGTGTAACAGATATGCATGCCCTCTACCGACATCCTCCTTGATTCTTCGAGCCCAATTGTGACGATTCTTCTCAACACCACCGGATCCACAAGAGCAACCACAGCTATGACCTCCGGAATAGTTATTCTCGGCATCTCTGGAAATATGGGCGTACTTTCGTCTGTATCACGTTTAACGTGGGCATGGGCGCGGGACGGCGGTGAGTCTGAGAGCTCTGTTTCATGCCATCTTGTAAATTCATGTAAAAATGCTGACAAGACACAATGCAGGCCTGCCACAGTACTTTGGACATGTAGATGCCAAACACCGCGTCCCCTCCCGCGCTGTCGTGCTCGCGTCGATTGTCGTCCTTCTGCTGTCCCTGCTCAACATAGGAGGCAGTTCCTACATCGCACTGAGTGCTATCGTGTCTTTGTCATCCTTGGCAATCTACTTGAGTTACACAATCATTCTTGCAGTCGTGCTTCATGCTCGTCTCAACAACAGGATTCAATTCGGAGTCTGGAACTTTGGCCGGGCAGGGACATTTCTCAATACCTTCGCCCTCGCGTATACTGTTTATGCAATCATCTGGTTGCCTTTTCCGAATTATTTGCCTGTTACTGCGGCCAACATGAACTATTCTGGGCCAGTCTTCGGTGTCGTCCTGATTGGCGCCGTGACACTGTGGTTTGTCAGGGGCAGATCTGAATGGGACGGTCCAAACAAAGCTGTGATTGACTACGTTTGGAAAGACGAGTCGTAAATAGTTGGGAGACAATTGCAGGGTCCGAGTTCTCAATCCACGTCGTCATATCAGAGGTCATATTCACGTGATGGATATGCTAAAAATAATATCGAAGTTGTCCAGAAACCCAACATCTTTACGCAGATGTCCCGGATCACACCTTAGATTGTAGACTACTGGCTAAGTCGTGGTCCAGGTATGGAGACACAACGTCACTCGTTGGGCTTGCCGAGTTGAAATAGAACAGGGCAGGAACACTCGGCCACTCAAGCACACTGCATGTGGGGACGGGAATTCTTTTGGAGGTCTGTTCAATTGTTGGGCCTCCTTACAACATGAAGCATGCTCTCTCAACTAGATTGTCTTCCCAATACAAGGAGAAGCTAAAGCCGCATAACGGACTTCACGTGCCTATTGCTTCTTAGTTCTCGAAGCACAGGTTTCCGTCCCTGTTCATGATCCTCTCCGTGAGGTTGAGGTCCCGGTCCTCGTACTCGCCATCAATGCTGCGGAGCCTGGCACGCAGGATGGGCTGGTTGTCGCCCTCGATGTGGAAGCGGACATCCTCGGCGGTCTCGAGGAAGTCTGAGGGGCTGTGTCAGCATATATACTACGGAGGAGGTTGAGCACCCTAGTGGTGTCATGGGATGTTCTTACTCTCGCCTCCCCAGAAGAAGTGGCCTGTCTCCCGTTAGCCTTATATCCAAACACAATGTGATAGGAGTAAGTGTCAAGACTAACCGTTGTCGTTACCGATGCAGGAGTTCAGGTTGATCTCAGCATCGACGTACTCGCCATCCTCACGGGCAACACGGCATCGGAGGATGTGGCCATGGTCGATGCGGATGCTGGGGATCTCGCAGGTGTGGTGGAAGTTAGACATGATGAATTTTGTGAGGAGGTGATATGATTTGACTTGAGAGAAGTTTCGTTTACTGAGATGATGTTTCAGACTTGGACCTCTTGTCCTCCGGGGGGGAAGTCGTCTTCTTTATATGCTGTTTCTGCCGTGTTGTCACGTATCAACTTCTCACCGACTTCCGGATCGCATGGCCGTCCCCGCGCAGAACCCACTGAGATTCAGGGGGACTCGTCTCGTGAGAGGGGAGACCTTGACGTCAATACGTGGGCGGTGACCTGTGATCCCCACCGAATAAGCTGCGGCTCAGCCGCCGCATCATGGGGCGCCAAGGGCTGGTGATGCTCTGTGGGGACGATTGAGTGGTTTCGAGAACGGTCTCTGTTAGTCAACATGTGGACCACAGGCAAACACGTTGCGTTGCATTTCACTCAGGAGTGGGTCAAGGGTCCCTATCTGCAGGGAGCCGTGCCAAGTGTGTATAGTAAGGTGGCTGTGTCCTCGCTTGCTGAAGCTGCGAGACCGCAACGGCCTACGAGCAAGTCGCCGTTCTGCAGGCCAAGGGTGCCACGACGGCCAAGCCGTGCAATGCTCAATATTTACCCAGAAGCTGACACGCCTTTGTTCGTCGTCAAATGGGCGTCCGAAGACTGGGGAGAGATTCATGTAGTGACGATGGAGAGAGGCCGCCCGCTGCAAAAGGCTCGTGCATCTGACCCAAGCCAGATCTTCGCATCAAGATCAAGTCATTCGACGGAGATTCCCTTGCGCTAATGATATAACGCCGTTGAAGCAGTCATCAGTAACCGTATGATGTCTGTCAATTCTCGAAACAGTTGGTCTTGTCTGAACCGTCTTCCACGAATCAGTGGACCCCGAGTCAAGCCACAGTCGAGAGGCGTGCCGTGATCCGTGATCAATGTTTGCTACTAATTACATGACACGGGTGTTTCAATGAGAAGTACCTGCACCCCAAAGTATACGGCGTGGTGGACCAACCTCAATACCTAAAAAAGACGACCCCGGCTCTTTCGAGCTCACAATTCTTCTTGGACGTCTCGCGAATAGCATCGGGGACGTTGAGCACCGTGCCAAGCATCGACCGCAGGGCGGCCTCCACGATGTCTCGCCATTCTGCATTTTCCCTGGCCGTCTTCTCGTCCATGATCGTCTCGATGAAGCTCACGAGCTCCTTTACATGCGTTGCAACGTCGTACTTCGTCTTCTTCTCGAACATCCATGCGATTGTCCACGGGCTCCAAGCCAGTATCGGCGACTGGTCTCTAACCGGAAGCACGACGGCTGGGACATGTGTAAACAAATGGAAGGTTATTTTCGCTTCGTTGGGGATCCTGCAGTGCGACCACGCCGACTGCGAAGTGATATACCGGTATGGCGAGATTCCTGTAATGAAGATGGCGACTCGCCTGAACTTCGGGTAGGCAGGCGCTGTCGGCTTGAAACTCTGGTCCTCCCAAGGACAACCAAGGGGCGCCAGGATTGGCGTATCAGCGTCGGTGAACGAGCTCAGCAACACAGGCGCGATTCTCGCATCCGCCGCCAATCGCGGCCGGAGAAGCTGTGCCATGGCAAAATCCTTGCTTCTTGGGATCTCGGGCTCCCTCCCACTGGCATACAGGTAGGGACAGAACCAGCCCTTGGCACAGCCCATCCAGTCATCTGTACTCCTCACTCCTTGGAACACCAGCTCGGCGCCCTCGCCAATGAGTTTATGCCTGATTTTAAGTGTGATACTGTTCACACCGATCTTGCGCACGACTTGATGAGCCTTGCCGTATTTGCCCGTGACTTTGGCTAGGCCCTCGTCTACCCCTTGCTCGGCAGTGGTCTCGACAGCCTTTTCCATGATAGTGACAGCGGAGACTCCAAGAGCGTCGAGTCCGAAGTGCGAAACCCCAGCGAGAGCAAGGTCACGTTTGCGGACGTTTGGGAGGGTGAAAGGCGTGTTGTCACCCCATGGGGACAGGTAAAACGGGAGCCTGGCCGTAGATTCCATCGACTGCCAGGAAGCACGGCCAATCCTGGCAATCATCATGTTCCCAAAGAAACGAGTGACACGACCACTTGTCTTCTCGTCTTGGTTGAGGTGGTCCTGATTAAGCTCTGGAGATGCTAGCTGGTTCGATGAGACGCCTTCGAGGCTCATATTTCCCATCGGCTCCGAGGGTTGCTGAAGCGGTGTTCCAGGATTGGACGTGTCGCCATGCTGGCGGCCTGGCGGTGCTGATGATTGCCGCTGAAGTGTTTCGGGGACCCCGAGCCGAGATGTAGAGCTGGACGAAGACATGGTGCCTGCTGTTGTTGAGAGTCCTTGAGAGGTCTGATAATGAGGCGCATCCGGCCGAGGAGGAGTGTTTGTTGAAACCATCGCAAAGACTTCGAGAGCCCAGGCTGGTTCTGGGGTACGAGACGAGCTTTATCCGGTGTTTCTGCTACCTTGGGCGAACGATTAGGATTGGTGACTGGTGAAGACGTGGGACTCATGAAGAGAAACGGGGAATGTTGGGTTGAAGAAACAGGTCAACGACCAGGATCGTGGCATCTTATGTCACCAGTGGCAGGGACCGGGGACAAGCGACGATCGTCTCGATGACAAGTCGTGACAGCATCTCTGTGTCAAGCAATCAATTGTCTTGATTTGTTCTAAAAATGGCTACTAGAGCTACTGCTTCGAAATGAGGCAAAAGCAGGTGCATTTCTACCATTTCAGGAGGCCAGGACAAGTCGACGTTTGAGATGTGGTCTTGGAGTTCCCATGTTTCCTCCTTGGGAGACACAAGCCAGGTGGTAGGGCTGAGAGCCAAGCTTTACGGGAGTCGGGAGGCCTAGACTGCCTTCCATTCAGGTAGGCAGACCCCTGGGATCTCCAAGCTCATGCTGCCAAGGCCGCCCCTCTCCACCAATAACGCCGCCACCGATTACTCTGAAATTTTTCTGACCCCGCCCCCACCACCACTGACGAAGCGTTGCAACCAAGAGCTTCAACCAACACGGACACGTCGACCAGCTTTCCGGACGAGACGGCACCGCGTTGCGGCCCCGAAACACAATGGCAAACGAACTGACGGCAGCCCCGGTGCTCTCCACCCCAGAAGACCATCTGTTCGAGTACCAGGAACCAGCAGCCGACCCCAGGGGCCCGAGGTCCGACGACGAGCTCCGAGAAACGTACGAGGTCGCGCGAGTTGCTCGAGAAGTACGGCATGGGGCCCACAGGCGAATCGCTCTTCAGTTCCCTGATCATATGTTGGGCGATGCCCCGAAAGTAGTGACACTGTTGCAAGAAGAGCTGGACCGTATACCACAAGTCGAGGACGAGGAGGGCGAGAAGGAAACCGCAGGGGGCAGGACACTACAGCAGGACAAGATATACATCCTAGCAGACACTTCTTACAGCTCCTGCTGCGTCGACGAGATAGCAGCTGAGCACATCGATGCACACGTCGTCGTCCACTTTGGCCGCTCTTGTCTCTCTCCAACATCGAGGCTGCCAGTCATCTACGTCTTCACTAAGCATGCCCTCAACCTTGATGACGCCCTGCAATCCTTCGAGTCTGAGTTCCCAGAAAAGGAAGCAAAAATCGTTCTTATGGCAGACGTGACGTACCAGGACCACGTCCCTGAACTATATCGACACGCCCGGGAACGAGGCTACAAGGAGCTGCTATCTACCAGGATACAACATGATCCCTTGGGAAGCATACCAAACCGAATCATCGTAGATTCTGAAGACAAACAAGTCGTCGTTGACGAGAAAGACGGCATCGACCTGAAGCAATATTCCATATTCCACGTCTCATCGCCGCCGACTGCCCTGCTGTTGGCCCTCTCCTCCCGCGTATCCTCCCTCCACATCTTCGCAACACCGGACTCTCCATCCTCATATTACTCTCCAGCCCGGACAACCCGCGCCCTGCTCGGCCGCCGCTACGCAAAGCTGCTCAACCTAACCACCGCCGGCATAATAGGCATCCTGGTCAACACATTATCCGTGGCCAACTACCTTTCGTCCATCGACGCGATACGGAAACAGATCGCCGCCGCGGGAAAGAAGAGCTACACCGTCGTGGTGGGGAAGCTCAACTCGGCAAAGCTGGCTAATTTCGCCGAGATGGACGGCTGGGTGGTCGTCGGCTGCTGGGAGAGCAGTCTCGTGGAGGAGGATGCGGGTTTCTACAGGCCTGTCCTGACACCTTTTGAGCTGGAGGTTGCGCTGATGCCAGACGAGGAGAGGGTCTGGGGACTGAGCTGGTGGGGCGGCATTGAAAGTGTTAAGGCTATTGAAGACAAGCCTGAGGGCACCGAACCGGACAAGGCGGATGACAATGTCACCGGAGACAGTGGGGTAGAGGTGGACGTGGATGACGACGAGGACGATATACCGGTTTTCGATCTTCGAACAGGCAAGCTTGTGTCGAATGCTCGGCCTATGCGCGTAGCGGCTCGCGCCGCTCGCGAGGCCAAGGGAAACGTGGAAAAGGATCCAGTGGCCGCCAAGCAATCAGATGCGCTGGCTGTGCGGGCAAAGTCGGAACTGGCAACTATCAACGGCGTGTTCAGCCCTGGTGCGGAATACCTCCGATCGCAGAGAACGTGGCAAGGATTAGGAACCGATTTCGAAGAAGAGAAAAGCGCTACTATCGAGGAAGGAAGGAGTGGCGTTGCGAGAGGGTACACGGTTGGTCAGGATGACGAGAGAAGATGACGAGCCAGACTCGTGTGAAAACACATCTCTCACAGGCATCGAAGATACGACAGCAGCATTGGAGTGGAACAGGACTAGTCATCTCTTTGAATACGGATACCCAGAAGCTAGCAACCTTGGAACAACACGTCGACTGCTTCACCATCAAGAAACGTCCGTAAATCCCCTGTCAATTCCCCGTCCACACCTCTACCTCTGGATCTCCGACTGCTCGGCAATGGGGTGTGGCTTTTCATCTGCTCGCGACGAGCCTGTGCCATCTAGAGAAGGAGCCTTGTGGTCGGTGACGCCGAAAAGCTCGTCCATGGCCTCCAGAGACAGACCCTTGGTCTCGGGCACAAGGAACCAGACGAAGAAGAACATGGAGAAGCAGAAGCTTCCAAAGATTAGATACGTGCTGTTTTCGCGAATCAGTCAGAGACGGCCTCTTGCAGCAAAGGAACTTGGAAGGGGCGGCAACTCACCCATAGCCGTGTTCACCGACAGTCACGAGCATGGTTGGCACAGCCCGGGCGACGACGAAGTTGAAGAGCCACTGGGTCGCCGCAGCGTACGAGACGTTCATGGATCGGAGACGGGCAGTCGGGATCTCGGAGGCGTAGATCCAGCATGCTGGGCCCCAGCCGAACTGGAAGAACCTGCGGTACGGTGATTAGCATATGCTTCCTTATCAAAATTCGTTCAAATGGGCCGGTAGGGGACGGTTGCTTACATGGCAAAGAAGAAGATGCAGACCAGCGCGACGTAGCCAGCAGGCGGGACGGCTTCGCCGGCGACCGGTGGTGAGATCCGGACGTATAGGCCGATATAAAACATGCAGATACCCTGGGCGACGGAGCTCATCAGCAGCGACCGCCTGCGCCCGAAAGAGTCGGCCAGGAACAGCAGGAAGGCGACGCAGCTGCAGACCTTGACAATGCCGTAGATGCCGGTGCTGAAGAGACTGATCGACGTGCCGGTGATGCCCAGGTTCTTGAAGATGGTCGGGGCGTACGTGTTGATGGCGTTGGTGCCCGTCATCTGCTGGCAGATCATGAGGCCGATGCTGATGAGAGCGCGGTTGCGGTTTCCCTTGATGGTCCACATCTCCTTGTGCAGGTTCGCGGCGGTGGCGTCCCCGATGAGCCGGCGCTCGTTCTCGAGCTGATCAACGATCTCGGAGAACTCCTCCTCGAGGTAGGGGTGCGTGGGGGAGAGGTTGCGGAGGCGCGCCAGCACCTGCTTGCTCTCCTCCCAGCGGTCCTGGCGAGCCAGCCAGCGGGGCGACTCGTTGCAGAGCAGCATGCAAAAGCACAGCAGCAGGGCGGGGAGCGCCTGGATCGCGAGCGGGAAGATGTACATGACCTTTCCGGTCATGTGGATGTTCACCGAGTAGTTGATCCAGAAGGCGAGCATACCACCTGTCACGATGAAGAGCTGGTATATGCCCGTCAACAGGCCCCTGATGGCACGGGGCGCGTTCTCGCTCACGTACAGTGGGTTGATGGCCGAGGCGGCACCGACTCCGAGGCCGGCGATGAACCGACCGATGTACATGACTGCCAGGTGGCCGCTCGCAGCAGCTTGCATGATGACACCGAGGAGGATGATGAAAGACAGGGCGATGAGGCACCACTTGCGACCGAACTTGTCAGTCAAGGGGCTGGCGGCGAGGGCACCGACGAAACAGCCGGCTTGCAGGGTGGAGACGATGTTTGCGGACAGGTTGGCTGAAGCTGCACTCTTGGGGTCGCCGAGGTTGTAGTCTTTGATGAAAGGGTCCATCACGATGACACCGCCAATCACGGACGAGTCCCAGCCGAAGGACATGGCGCCGAAGCAGGCTGAGAAGGCCAGGAGGTATACGCGCCATCCGTAGATCTCCGGCGGATCATGGGCCATGGCCTCATTTTTGACGATCTTTTGCAGTACTTTGACTCCGATAGACATTTTGGCGGCGGTGGGCGGCTGGCTGCCGCTAGTCGGTGTAAGAGGAGTTTGTGTCTGTATGGCCGGGTTGAGGGGTTGAAGATACGTCTCTACCGGCACAGTATCTAAGCAAAGAAGATTCGGATGGTGACCCGATCTCTCTCACAGCGACAGGCGCGAGAAGAACAAGAGATTGTAAAGACAGAAAATCGGATCTCGAGAGGTGTGGTCAAAAAAATGAGGAGTATGCAGCCGGCGGAGCGTGGTCTCATATAGCCACGCATGCGAGAGTGGACATGCCTAGCTCGCTTCGGTGAATAAGGTATCTAGCCTGCACTAGGTACGACCCCAGGACCTGGCCACCCCACGATGCACCCGGATGAATTGGGCGCCCAGTGCTTGGGTGCTACGGTGGTCCCGGGGGGCGGCCCAGCCAGCCTTCCCCACATGCCCCAGCACGCCGCCGTCTGAGGGCCGTTGGGAGGCGGCAGAGGCTTCGCTTCATCCTCACGCTCACCTGCAAAAGCTTGTCTTCGTTCCAAGACGGCTGGCTGATTTCCCACCAAGGAGGTTGAATACTACCCCAGCTGAGATCCCTAGATCGGGGCAAGTGTTACGCCACCTTGGCGCTGTTGGACAAGGCGGAGAGGAAGCTAGGTGTCTGGGTCAGAGCCACGCGGTTTCCAAAGGACGAGGAGGATCGAGGAGGCACAAAGATCACTAGGGCGCCTTCGTACGAGCCAGATCCAACCAGGACCACATCCAACCAGGACCACGCGTACCCCGAGTGAGCGCGCTTCTGTGATCAGATGGCATAATGTCCCGGGGTCGTGGTGATCAGCCATGCTGATTCCTGCCTGTCTGCCTCAGCGGTCGACCCTTGGCAGCAGGTGGGACAGGACGCCAGCTCAGTATCAAAAGGGCCATAGACCCGACTGGCTTGCCAATCAGACGACTTTAGCCGGAAGGTTGTCAGTAAGCTTCCTGGGGGTTCTAGAGACTTGGCAGACATGGACCCCTGGTCTCCGCACACCTCGTTCTCCAATCCGGGGCAGATCTGGGGAAGTGGATCGGTCCCCGGAGACCTCTCCGCATATTGATCTTCTTGTGTTGCGCGAAGGTCTCTGCCTCGGAAAAGGGGGCCGGAAAAGTGGAAGGACAAATAGAAGGTGGTAATGATGATAAGATTGCCCAAGAAAGATTTGTCTGCGACCTGCTGATTGCTCTGGACACTGCTGCCCTGGAGCTTCACGCGACGCTGGAAGCGACGTTGGTCCTTCTCGGCGGGGATCTCAAAGTTGGGGTCGGTCCCAAAGGTTGGTCGCCCTCGGTCGTTTTTGTCCCAGCGCCTACTGAGCCCATCGGTTTTCTCGGGCTACGGTAAGGCGAGCAAGATCGCTACGAGCAAGACTGCTGTTACAATGCCTTGACCATATCAGCAGGTCTCCTCGTCTGTGCCCCACAAGCCTTCAGGTCTTGGAGTTTCTGGATTCACGTCTCTGGATATCAAGCAAACCTGGCCCGGAGGCAGTCTGGAAGTCTTATATGCCAAGGCAGCCCAGGAGTAGACCAACTCAACGGCGATTTATTTCTCCACGAATTACCATCAATGCCGTCTGCCTGGGTATTTAACCCTAAAAGTCTAAAGAAGAGCCGCCAAGTGCCAACGCGGGAGCTCAGGCTTCGAAGACAATTGGCTCCCGTCCCGTGGGCCTCCTAGTAGTCGCTTGTTTCCTCCTGACCGACTTAGACATCCCTGTCGCCAGAGATCCCCCAACTTCGTACCTAGTGGGAAACCACTGGCCTGGCACCGCCTCTGCACAATCGTCCACTACCAGCCTGTCAGGTGTCGTGAACCATGCTGCCGGATCCAGAAGTGACAGTGCTGGGGGCCGATCCAGCCCATCGGAAGCATTCCATAAATGGATACGCATTCCAGCAGGATGCTATCACGTCCTTTAACGGCTGGCAGTATGCAGTCTTCTACAGCGCCCTGACCCCTGGCTCGGACCCTGAGCCTCTTTTCGTGCATCTTGCTAGGAGACAGCTCCCCTCAGGACCATGGCAGACCATTGTCTTCCAGGACTATCCCCAAACCACAGATGATGGCCACAACACGGTCCAGATGGGCATCTGTCCTGGGGACGGAACCATCCACCTTTCTTACGACCACCACTGTGATGTGTAAGTCTGGCACCATTCCCCTGTTCGACTTGTACGAGCTGACGCCCATCGTAGCTTACGATACCGCTACTCGATACGCGGCGTCGCTCAAGATCCTGCCGCCTTCACATGGTCCCCGTCACTCTTCACCCCAACCCTCGACTACCTGCCCGGACTCCCCAGCACCCACAAGCACTTCGGCTATGTGACCTACCCGCGCCTCGGTGCCCTGGGGGACAGCACCATGTTCATGTCACTGCGCGACGGCAAGGCCGGCCTCGGCTCCGACCACCTGTACCTGTACCGCTCCTCCACCGGCTTCTGGGAGTTCGTGGGCACGCCATTGACGGGCGTGCAGAGCAACCCCTACGTCCACGGCTGGGACTTTAGGGGCGGCCGGCTGCATGTGACGTGGGTGTACCGGGGCTTCGTCCACTATGAAGGCTGGGACGACCCCGCGGATATCAAGCACAAGCAGCAGGCGGGACCGAACGGGGCGGAGAATAACCATAACGTCTGCTATGCTTATTCCGAGGACCTGGGATATACCTGGAAGAATGGCAACGGGAAGGTGATTGCCGACCTGAGAAAAGGGGAGACGATAAACAACTCCTCCGAGGGGATTGTGGCCTTTAATATTCCAAAGGGGAGCGGCCTGATGAACCAGGAAGCGCAGGCGGTGGACCATGATGGTGGAATACACATCTTGAATCGTGACACGCTGGACGGTATCAACGTGTGGAGGCACTACTATCGTTCCCCTAGCGGTGCGTTACCATGTTCAATACCATGTTCAACAATGCTCTTGGCGTCAGACCAGCAACTAATCACATCTCACAGGATCCTGGACATCGAGGGCGGTCCGCCCTATAGATAAGCCCAGGCGAGGTCGGCTGGCTGTCACGAGAGACGGCGACTTGCTGTTTATCTTGCCGCATACAGCCGCCCCAGTCATACGAATACTAAAGGCGGCGAAGTCAAATGGGTACGCTGAGTATGAGGACGTCTGGGTTGGCAATGGTTTGTCAGGTGAACCACTCGTTGATGGTCCGAGACTGGCGAGCGAGAATGTTCTGTCTGTGATTGTTGGGCAGGATGTGGAGGGTAGTGGAGGCAAGAAAAACGTGGCCGTGTTGGACTTTGCATTATGATTCAAGAGTTGATGACCTTTTCAATCTGCAAAAGTCTTCGTGTTGACCTGTCCGTGTTGCTAGTAAGCCATGCAATATAACCCACAGTTGATACTAAGATAGAAATTGAACATTTGATCCGCAGTTCACCAGCAAGGTCAACAATTTAATGGCCTATTGTTCCCACTTTTGCGAAGATGGCAAAACCTATAGCTACAGATAATAGACTTTCCGCCGCTCTTGCCTTTTTGGTTGCTCCAGAAATATTTACGACATGTGGACAGATTCCAAATGAGCTATGTCTTCAATCTCTATGTACAGTTGACACAACGCAGCAATAGCCATAAGTCTGAAGACCTGTGTTTTTATTTAGGCCACTAAGAAACAGACTGTTTTCGTTTCTCTGTGACTATTCCAGTCCCCAAAATATCTGCCTGGCCGTTAACCTGTCGGTGGGAATCTTAATTGTTTCTCCCTTGCACGCCTGAGCTCATACGGCCGCACCGCTGGAACTGGCACCAACTCGTACCACGGAGCATGTGGATGGCCGCTCTGTCACAGTGTGACAGTGAGCACCGTGCCACGGGTCATGCAATGTGCCTATGCGCGATGCGGTAGACAGGTGAGACATGCCAACAGATTGAATGATAGCTGACCATGTTGTGGTCAGCCCCCGATGAGAAGGTTTGATACTGTGTCCGGAGAGGGCATCAAGCACAATGATATTGCACTGCTAGCTCACTGAACTCATCGTGAGCATCATGAATGGCTGGCGATCCATGCTGTAATTGACCAATCAGTACTTCTGGCAATTTTTAGCATACGGAACCGTTACGATGCTCAACCAAATGAGGTCTCACAAGATCCTGGATGACGACTTCCCAAGTCAACAATATTCAGTTGCAATGTCAACATGGCCAATGAGAGCATACACCGCTTCTAAAAGTGCAATGGTAGACATGCCAATATACACTTTTAATAGACATTATAGATTGTGCCGTGGGGCTCAGCTATGAACCAATTATTCTACATGATGATCAAGGCAGGGAGGCATCAACGACGGCCAGTCTAACTTACACCGCAGCTATGCCGTCACGACAGAGGTTCTCTGCACTCAGAAGACAGTCCTGAGACTCCATCCCACAGCCAAAACTCGAGCCGACCCGTAGCAAAGCAAAGCCACGGAGTACGACAAGCCCGAGAAGAGAATGAGCGCCAGCCAGCCGTCTCTGCCACCGTCCCCGAGCAATGCGCCTCCTATGGGCACGCTGCTGAGGGTACCAAAACTCGCCAGGAAGTTCGCCGTGGAGATGTAACGCGCATAGTCCCTCGAGTCGCACAGCTGGCCCAGGCACACAGGCACGAGGCCCAGGTTGCTCCCGCTCGCGAAGCCGAAGATGACGGCAAAGGCGATGATTAGGGATTGCGAGTCTTTCGCGGGGAGCCAAAGTCCCAACACACTCGCACAGCATAGCGATATGGTGACAATGATGACGTTGAACCGCCCGAACCGGTCTGCCATCAGGCCTGGGAGGAACCGGCCGGCTACCGACCCGGCGTTGAGGAGCGACAGCAGGGTGTAGGAGCTCGTGGCGTTCTTCCCGTGGGCCGCGGCGTAGGACACGATGAATGTTATGGGGATGAAGAGGCCCCACTCCATGAAGAAGATGCCCGTGGCGGCGAGTGCGAACCTCTTGTCGCGGAAGACTCGAAAGTCCGGCAGGACGCTCGCTATCTTGGTCCGCAAACTGTGGTGTTCCAGGGGGTTGTTGATGTGTTTTCTTGGGGGCAGCCTGGTCCTGATCCAGAGATTCGAGGGCACCGCAACACCGAGGAGGATGAAGCCGAGGATCCGCGTGCTCCAGGCAAATCCGAGGCGCGGGAGTAGTTTCTGAAGCATGATGGGAAACACTATCCCGCCGATTCCTCCGGCTGTGGTGGCGATTCCCGTCGCGAAGCCGCGTCGCTCGTTGAAGAAATGCGCGATGGTACCGTATGCCGGCGAGTTGAGGAGAGCACCACCGAGGCCACCCATGACGGAGTATGTGAGTAAAATTTGGTAGTATTCTGTGCCGGGCGTCAGTCAGTCAGGACTGGGAACTGGGACCTTCTCAGCAACCTTGCCCGGCCTTGCTCACCTTTGCACAGCCCAAGCAGCATGAGACTCAACACGATAAGCAGACTCCCCACAGCCACCAGCCACCTGGACCCATAGCGGTCGAAGATGGGGCCGACCTGGATGCCGACGAAGAAGACGCAGAACAGGTAGATGCTGAAGATCCAGCCGATCTGGGACGCGCTGTGGGTGGCGAGCTGGTGCTCCGAGAAGTACGACTCGAAGACGGCCGACGAGTTGATGAGGCCAAAGACGGACAGCATGGCGCAGAAGGAGCCCGCGACGGCCAGCCAGCCGTGGAGGCCCCCCTCGGGGAAGGTCAGCGGCGACGACGACGTGGACATGCGCGAGGCGACGCGCTCGGGCAGCGTCGAGGGGGCGCGGCCTGCGTAGACACTGGTCGATGAGGTGGTGTGGGAGCAGGGGCTCAGGTCATGGTCGTGCGCGCCATGGCCGCCGTGGTGGGCGTGCTGTGAGTCGTCCGCGCCGCGGCGTCGTTGCTCCCTGTTGACGTCGATGTGGTCGTCGTCCTCATGGTGGCGGGAGTCGATCTTCTCCAGGTCCCCAGAGGCGGTCGGCGTGCACTCGTCACCGGTGAGAGCGGACGAGAAGGTGTGTCTATAAGGGTGGTTTTTTAAGCAGGTGTCCTCTGCATCGGGGGAGTCGAAGGTCATACTCTGTGAGACGGGGGGAAATGAGAAGGAGAAGCGACGAATGGGAGCAGTGAGGAAGGTCTGGTCCCACAGGGCCGCCTAACAGCGTGCTCGCAGTTCCTTTCTACCTGGCAGCTGCCAAGTTGTCCCGGCCTGTGTTCTGTTTGCCCACGGAGTTGTTCCAGGACTGCACGCTCGGATCGTGCTTGATTCAACCTGGTGGGACGATGTCTTCTTTTCAATGTCCGACAGGAGACGGCTGAGGGCCTGGTACCAAGTAAGGAATGCAACGAATGGTTGACGTAAAGACCCCAGGAATGATTTTGGGCGACGAAGGGGTGCGTGAACACGCCGGTGATGTACTTGGGTGACAGGTGTTGGGGGTGAGTTGGTGACGCAGGTGATGTCTCGGGAAGGCGCAAGACAGGAAGTCACCCAAGAGACATCAATGGAGGGCCGACTTTGGCGAGGCGCAGCCAGCAACACAACAGGAGAAAGACGGTCTTATGAAGCTATATGGGCAGCCAGGGGGATGACATATAGTAGTAAGACGTACCCACTCTGACCTCACCGTAAGTCATATTTCTCACACTGGAATAGTCCAGAAGGGGTGTTCTGGCGCCAGGGGCCCAGGAGATGGGCTGCTGAGGGACGCGCCATGGCTGCGTGATTCCACCCTGGTGCTAAGCCGCTTTCACTTCTCTCGCCATTGGAAAACCCGCGGCAGGCAAAAATTCTCTGCTGTGGTGGACCCTTCCACTAATTCGCGGTGACTAACTCACGAGCCTTGGAACCGTGGCCATCCCGACATCTGGGCCGGGTTTTGTGGAGCAACACGCGAACCAGGTGGAGGCGACCGACCAGCCGGGTACGGCCGAAAACCAGACTCGGTCCCATCCGCCCCGAGTCATCGACATCGGGAGACTCGTCCTTTTTCCCGACCAGACAAGGGGCCTGAGAGGAGGGAAAACTCAATTCATCCTGCGCGAGAACAGGAATACATGCAGCAGCTCTGCGTGTGCGGGCGTGTGCGAGTGTGTGCGAGTATGTGCTCTCGAGCGGAGACAGACATGGCTGAGACAACACATGTCGTCTGGGGTGACATTGTCCCTGACTGCAGAGCCATGGCGCCTTGTCAATCTCGCTTTCCTAGCGCCCAGATCTGCACAGTTTGCATTCACCTGCCATCGATGCAACGGCCTTCGCCAATCTGGTGCTACCCATGCGCAAGATCCCCTGCACGAGGGTGGGCTGGTACCTACCTATATTCTCTGCGTAGTACTGACTCGAAGTAACCCCGGTATTGCCTCTATATATGCGCATGTAGTCATGACAGTTGAGAGCACAGTGACAAGGGAACACGGCAACGACGTCAATCAAGTATGAGACATTACGCCGCTGATTCAATGACATCCGAGTCTATCTATTCTGAATATCAAACAATAATGATGTGCCATCGAAAATGAATCCAGTTACGCGAACATGATTCGCACTGCAGAAGTGTATGGGAAGCCATCTAGCTTCCCTCAGAATGGATTATCACTCAACGTTAGGTGGTCATAGCTACTACCAGAGTCCGGGTGGTAGCTGAGTATAGGTCTTTCAAAAGGAATTAGAGATAGCATCTGTAAAAACGGAGGGGACACCGGTACATAGCCAGCACTAAACCACGTGAGAATTCGCACACCCAACACCCACATCCAATACCCATACCCATGCTCACGACCATGCCCAATTCACACACTTAACATCTAATTAGCCTTATTTGTGTGAATTACCTGTATAGATTGGGTGTATAAGTGTTGTGGGGGTGTGAGTGTGTAGGTGTGTAGGTGTAGGTGTATAGGTGTGGGTATGGACGTGTTGGGTGTGGGTGTGGGTGGGCAAATTAGGCTTGGGTAATGGGCTCTAATCTGCTGCAGCTATGTCATGAGTGATGTATCGGTGTACCCTCTTTGCAGGTCAAAACTTTCGTATTGTTCGAAAATAGTACTTCTATATCTACGCATCTTGCTGCCGGAAGTAAAAGTTTAGCCGTCGGAGAGTGTGAATCATACTGCAAAGCATATGACCCGTAGGCCGTCGTGCCCACAAATTAACATTCAACTGGCATTCGTCCCTGACTCTTCATCACGATGGACTCTTCTGTGCCCTGGCATTGTCCGTCCTCGGACTTCTCCAGGTCCATGATGTGTCTGTTCATCCATGCCAAATATGTCTGCCAGACCAAGCCCGAAAAGGCCTGAAAGATCCCTCTGAATTGAGTTGGCACCACAGAGAAGTTGATGGCGTTGACAATTGGCCAGTACCGGAATGCTGACTTCCAGCTCTGTGGAAGAGTCTGTTGCAGATGCTCCCATGTGCTGGAAAGACTGTGGCCCGACAAAATGTACTGCATGCTGAAGAAGTAGACACTGATTACTGGAGTCACAATGCAGCAGGTGATAGATGTGCGCATCGCAGCGATGAGGATGGTGTTGATGATTTTGGGAAGTCCGGGCCTAGCCTTAAAGCGGGTGGAGATAAATGTAAACCTAGGAGGCACGGTCAGTGAAGCACTTTTTTATATACTGGTATTTCCCATTTCTCAGTTGAGCATTTACCATCTATACATGGGGATCGATGCTGAACCACCAATGATTAACATGCGTCCAGTCTGTGCCGCATCGTACTCTGTCTCGGCAATCTGCTGGGCGACCAAGTCGGCGCTGAACCAGATCGCCAGCGAGGTGCAAAATTGAAATACATATGGTCGTCTTTTGTGTGAATTCTTATAGGTCCGGGAAAATTGTGCCATCCAACCGGCCTTTCCTGACGATGTTGTATCTATCGTTTGGTTATTTGTTTCATTGCCAATGTCTTTATCTTCTCCGATTGTTGAGTTCTTCGGAATTGTGGAACTAGCTCGACGACCTTTCAAGGTTGGCTGACTGTATAGAATGCAACGCCGCGGATGACTTTTGAGTAGTTGCTGAGGATGCAATGAGAAAGTAATTCGTTGTGCAGCCATCTTGCATAGATTCAGAGAACGGAACGGCTAGTCAGAACTGACCGAAGGGCGCCTTCACTGTTGCGCAGTCAGCCTTTTATGTGCGGTAGGAGCATGCCTGCTTCGGACTCGGAGCCTCCAGATGTCAGCTCGGACGGAGGACGTGGGGCAATCTGACACTACACAAAGTCGGCATCGTTGTACATCCTCCTTCAATCAGCCTCTGTTAATTGTACATGCTTACCTCTTTTCTAATTTCGAGTGACCACAGCACTTCCAGAAGAAGCAACGCATCCACTGGCATAAACACCGGTTGACAGAAAAGAACGAATGCTCAAAATTTGAAATCAATTCCAGACTTGCCATCGACTGACACCAAGTTCTTGTCACGTCTTCTCATTTTCGCTTTCGTTGGACTGCTATTGGAGTAATTCAGTCTGCCACTTATTTGATCTGCTGTTTCTTGAACGTCGAGCTCAACCCCATGGCGATATGTTCATGTTGCTTGCATATTTGAGACAATATCTGACGGCAAGGGACATATAAGCATGTCTGCTCTAGACTTCCACCGAAAGTAGGCAACCTCGATGCCAGCAATGTGGATAAAACACGGCACAAAAAAATATTGAATCGACTTTGAGCAATGGCAGGTTCACAAGGTGCGAGGTTCCGCATTGGACAGCTACATTTTCGTCACACAAAAGTGTCCTGGCTCTGTCCGGCTCTGTCCTAGCCGAGAGAGGATGGTACTACACAACACGAGCATTGCCATTATATCTAACATGCTAAGGAATCATTCCAGCTTTCCTAAACAGCTCGAACGCCTTCCGCCATCCTTCCTCCGGTCTGCTTTTCTCAGAAAACCCTGCCTCTTGTCGAAGCCGACGGAGGCTGAGGTGGCGATCAAAAGTGAGCCAGTAACCATAGCTGTCGAGCTGATCCTGGTGCCAGACGCTAGCACCTTTTACGCCTGCTGATTCGAGTAGATCCTTGTTCTCGCGAATGAACTCACTGGGAAGGCTTCCCCGAGAGCCATCGGACGGAGGGCCCACCCCTTTCACTGGACGCAGAACGAGATTGTCAGTGATAGACCCTTCGCAGAGAAACTGCCAATGAAGGGCGTGCAGGGTGACACAGAAAATGTTCACTCAAGTACGGTGGTTATTCGCTGGGACATGTCTCGGGAAAAAAAGAACGAGGTACCCCCTTCTCGGGTGCACATGGTATCTCCAGCCGGACACTTTGTGTAGTCCACCGGGCTCTCACCGAAATGCACGTTTCCCTGAGTCACTGTCTCCGAGCACAACGTCGTACAAAGCGGGGCAGGCGAATAAAAGTCAAATCCAGTACCAAGGTCCCAAGCACCAGACGGCCGGAAGAAAACGGGAAAGGGCAGGACCGAAAAGCAGGCAAGAGAAAGAGCACGAAGACATCAGGTGTAGTTATTTCATCACTTACATCCGAACCAAGCCGCAATCTGAGGCCACCTCTCCCGCATTGTGCCAGGCCCCTCGTCGTCCGCCACGTTGAAGGTCTTGCCGCCGCCACACGCCTCCGGTCTCAGCGACGAGGCGTAGATGGCGAAGCGGGCTAGCGCCCTCGTACTCGCTTCGGTGAACTTGGAGTCGTAGCCGGCCAGCGTACCCGGGAAGGCCACCTCGCTCCCCTCGCCGTGCCGCAGCCGCCACGCGCTGAGGAACGTGGCCCAGTGCGCGGCTAGGGACCACCCGTTGCCATTGGGCGCGAAACCGACGACGGCGTCAGGGCACACCTCGCACCACGTACATGGCTTGCCCTCGCTTGCCCTGGTGAGGAGGCGCCGGAAGGACGGGTATGCGACTGTCTTGGCGTAGTCGTCGGGGAGCGTGCCGATGAGGGACTCGTCGAGAGGCGCGGTGAAGATACCGCCGGGACGGTAGATGCCGTAGCCCCGCGTTCCTGCCGGGAAGACCACGAATTTGAGATTGCTTGTGAGCGACTCGATGGCTTTGATGAACCGGGCCATCATGCCAGTGTTCATCGCAACCTCCGCCTCTTGGTCTTCATCGTTGGCCCTAAAGACTTGGAGATCATCAGCAAAAGATGTCGGTACCCTAGGTTTCCACATCCAACGCACCGAAATAGAACACATGGGTGATGGTTTCAGCATCCGGAATTTTATCTCTGAGCGTGGCGATGACCTTCTCCTCCTCGTCCATCAAGTTGACGCCGTCAACCATGAGGAGCTTAGGCTGGCTGGGGTGTTGGTCGGGCCAGAACGTATCATCTCCTTTGATGGGGCGATTGACGATTGTTGTAACTCTTCCGAAGATGCCCGCCGCAAGGGAATCCTGTGAGAGAAGCTCATCCACTACGCCCCAGCCGACCAGGCCGGAAGCGCCGATGACAACAGCGTGGTTTTGAGCCATGTTTTTCATAAGTACGTATACTCAGTGATGGGGTTTCGTCGATCGTCCGGTCGAAAGATATGGAGGTGGGTGCAGCCATATATTGCGTTGGCAATGTTGAATGGCGGTGCCTCACATGGGCCTTGGGCCACCTTCACGTGCAAAATGGAAGACGGTTTCAGTTGTGCTAAAGCCTAGCGCAAATGGATCACTATGATTCATACCGGGTCATTATTGATAGATATACCTTGGGTCTCTGAGGAAAGTCTTGACAGCAAACTCTTGGGGCGCTTTTATAGAACTTTTGTGGACGTAGGATGAACAAGACCCGCGCCGAAATGATTTACCGGGAAAGAATAGCAAGACCCAAAGCTTGCCTGTCATCCTGGAGTATGCAGGAACGACTCGGTCTGGCAAATGTGCGATTGTTTGTATTCGAAGTGGGCGAAAGCTCTGAGTGAAGAAGGGCCCTGGGCACCCTTTTGAAAGACGGACAGCCCAGTGACTGACCCCTTATTCACTTGACCCCCAGTGACTGCCATAGCTCCTTTGGTTTCCATGGAAGTCTTCCATCTGAAATTGGTGCCTCAATGGCTTACTGACGTTTGGATTGGTTCATTTAATTGTTCTTTGAAGGCTTACTTAGCTAGCCAACCAGAAGTTCAGATGAAAACTTCCCAACTGCAAATTTTGTGACTGTGACAGTTCTGAATGCGCGGCCGGAACGGTGGCAGAACGTAGCCCAAAAATTATTTAAACCCCCAGACCCTCGTCTTTTCAACACTTCCTCTTCCCTTCAACTTCCCTTCAACCTCTCTTCAACAGAGCTCGCCAGCAGGCAACCACAGCAACTTCAAACGGTCCCTCCCTACTACAAAGCTTTCAACATCTGCCACCTTCTCCCTTCCTCCCTCCTTTCAACATGGGCCTCGAGCCGCTACAAAGTTGCTCTAGTCTGGTTCAACAAATCTACCAAAATCACACTTGGCACGTTCAATGAAATTGTTTTGGAGCCATGTATGTAAAGGTCTCCGCCGTTTGAAGGTACATACGAAACCCAACTCAGTGAGAATTTCCCAAAAGCCAGAAAGCTGACACATCTCTCAAAATCAGCCTGACAGCCCTTCGTCACTCAATTAAGCGCACTTATCTTGGACTAATGGCAGGCTTCTCTGACTTGTCAAGAGGCTCGACAGCCGGCACGACTTTTCAGCCAGGCTCAGGCATCCAACTCATAGCTCGGAGGAGCTATGCCCCGTTGCCTCCCTATGCAACTCGACCATGATAAAGCGAAGCCTTAGCTCCATGAGCACCGTTTAGGCTCGTTTGGCCGTTGACTTCGCGGCGCGCAACACCGCACCCTCGACCTTCTTTAGGTCTGTCGCCAGCGCCGTTGATCGATCTCGCGAATGCAACTGACTTTTACTTGTTTTTAGCTACCTACTCCCCATCTTCCTCACCGACTCTTCCTCTTCTACACCAACACCACTGCGATCATGAGCGCCAACTTTGGAAATGACGGTGTCCAGGCCGAGCACCAGCCGATCGGACAAATGCGAATGCTCAAGATGGCGAACCTCAGTGCCACAGACGTCGCCCGTCAGAACCTACAACGCGCGATTGACCGCTCTATCGAGAATGTCCCAAACCTCCGCAATCGGATTAACGACCACAGAATACTGGTTGGCCCGGCCACTCAGGAGCTCACTGACGCTCTGGAGGACGGCAGGCCCCTCGCAACCGCGCCTCGACGCAACCAAAGGATTCAGGCGTGCTCGAGACAGGGCCTTGGAGGATTATCTCGAGCTCAAGCAGACACGCGCCGATGCCGAGGCACAACTCGCGGAGCTCAACCGGACCACTCAGGACCGCGCAGCTTGGCGCCGTGACCGTGGCATCCTCGCGATGCGTCTTCGTGGCGGCGAACGACTGCAAATGGCCGTACTTCTCTCGAATGGTCAAGTCATCGAGTTATTCAAGCGCTTCAAGCGCGCCTCAGCCAAGGGAGCGAGCTGCGCGCAATAGCTGCAAAGTTCACGGCTGGTTTGTCCCATTTCTCGAGGCTGAAGGTCCTGGCGTGAATGGCATGAATGGCATACTATGACGATCTTGCCAAAATCAAGGAGGTCATTAGTGACAATGTGCTCAATGATCAGCAGCGCACGCTTGTCAGCCTCCGCCAGGGGATCAAAGCCAGGACGACCGCAAGCATGAGGGAGAGAGAACAGCTGATTGCCTGGGATATTGAGAACCGGATCGCTGTCTTCATGCTGGGCCGAAGACGCCGGTGACCAGCTACAGTCACCCACCCCGTGGAGAGAAGAGAAAGCGCGCTGACATCTACACTGCTGTGGGCAAGACGCTGGTTACTGACAACCCAGTTCGGAGCACTGTAAGTTACCTTGCAGTCATGTCATAAGACAGTCTTTCTAACCCGAACTTTTAGATGGCGACCCAAGGAAAGGTCATCTACAGCCTCTTGAGGCCTTATGGGCGAAACTGGCGCACCGTCCTTCCTCTGGCTGACTTCTGCCGGGAAACCGACTCCCCATCCCACAACAGCGTGCTAAAGGTTCAGCCCTACATTTAGAAGTCCCTTAAAATCGCCATCCAAATGGCCGATGGTCTCAACGCCTGGTTGAAAGACATCTGTCGCGACCCTGAGGCATGGAAGCAACGCCATCCTTCCGAAACGGCCAATGCTCGAGCCGCGTACTACCAACCTAGATCTGATGCCGCCTATGGATTTGGTGTCGACAATGGACGACCATGCAACTGGTATTGCCAGCCAGGCGACAACGGTCGACTCAGTGTCGTCCACCATGATGGCGTTGCAGTCGTGCGGAGGATTGAGCTCAGTACGGGTTTCAAGGCGAACTACTCTATATCGACATAGACCATGGCGATGAAGCTCATTTATGTCCACGAAATCACGCAGCTCAGGATCAAGACGGCTCCCGAGCACCAACAGAACTAGTACTGGGTATTCGAGTGGCTCAAGACATGCGCTTCTACAAGCGACCTGCCACCTGATCAGAAGCTTGCGAACCAGCGGCGATGGATCGATAGTGACAACGCAAGCGTCGGTGTCATCGAGGATACGGCGAACTCATGTCTCGCCCTTGCTGTCTTCGAGAAGGGTGGCAAAGTGGACAACGCCAACACCGTGCACCTCCTTGCTCACTTCACTCCCCTGGCATCACTCCCCTGGCAATGGAATACGCCGAGCGAGCAGAGCACTGGGCAGCCATCATCAGGAGGATGTTCCCTGCCGACTATCCTGTCCTCGCCGCGGACGTTCAGGTGCACAGTCCCGTCCCAGGCCGCCTCCCTACCACTGTGGGTCATCGTCTTCTACACTCGGGCATCATGACAGTGATGGACTTCGTCCACCTGTCCCTCGCTGGAGAGCAGTACCCGATCAACGAGCGACTGGATTATGGAGTGTGCTTTCGTACTCTGGTGTCGGAGGTGGTTGGAATGGCTGCGGGGGCTCGCCAACATGAATTGGGAGCGATGCAGTGGGATGACGAAGGGTGGCAGGCTGTCGAGGGAAGTGTGGTAGGCCAAGCCGGTTCTGCCAGGCTCCACCAGTCGGGCGGTTAAAGTGACGTTGATGTGGGAAGGAAGCGATTTGTACCTTTAGTTTTCTTTCTCTCAATTGGGCGCCTACTCAACTTAACAAGTGCTGGTAACCGTAGCGCAGGCATAGTTCGAGTTTCAGAAAACCAGAAAAGACCCAGTAGGACGTCAATAGGGGAGGTTTTCACATAGGTCTGGCTTGCCAATTTTTGGCGGTTGACGTTAAAGACACAATTCTGCTGGCATATGATTTTGCATTGACTTGATTGAATGGTAGTCTCTGATCGCCTCTGCTATAGTTAGCGTTTACATACAAAGTCTTCATCTATCTTACAGTCGGGCCTAGTCTCACATACATGATTCGCCCGCATTTCAATGCTGTGTAATGGTCGCTTGTAAGCCTTCTAAAAGGCTTGTGGGTCTCCTTGAGCCGGCCCATTACGACAAGCCGGACGTCGCTGTCCGCAGTTCTTTGGCATTTTGCTATCATCAAGATTCTACTTTATTTGCAAAATATGGATTAAGAAATGATAAGATATTTGGACTTGCTAGGTTAAGGCTTCAGCATCAGGATGAGCTGCATAAGAGAATTAAAAAATAGGAGATAATATAAGTCTAGCCTAGTAATAAATACATTAATAGACCCAGCTATAGATAGCTAAGACCTAAATATACCCTTAAGTATATACCCTTATATAATAATTAATTAAGAAATAATATATTATAAGTAAAAAATTTTTAAGTTTAAGGATATATAAGGTTAGTTAATTAATAATTATTATAATTATTTTTAAATTAATAAAGGCTTAAATTTACTTATTCCTTTTTTATTTTCCTCTTTAAGTTTATCTTTTATATAACTTAAAATATATTTATCTTTATTATTTATTTATTTATTTATTTATTTATTTACTTTTAAAATTATAATAATAAATAATATATATTAATTAAGTTTAATTTAAGCTTAATTATATTAAATATATATTTATATAATAAAGGAATATTATAAAAATAAAAATAGTTTATTATTAAATATTATCCTTTAACCCTTATTATATTTATTTATTATTTATAATTTATAAGTTAACTTAATATATTAAAAAGATATTATAAAGTTTAACTTAAGGAATAATATAAGGATTATTATTATAAACTTTAAAATAATATTATATTAATTTATTAATATATAAATAAAGGTATTATATAAATAATACTTTAATAATTATAGCTTTTAATAAAGTTATATATTAATATTAATTAATAATTTATATATTTTAAATAATTATTATATAAATTATATATAATAAATATTTATCTTATTTTAATTATTTATTTATATTAAATATTTATAATATCTTTTAATAATTAATAAAGTAATAAATATATATAAATAAAATAAATAAAAGGATAAATTACCTTTTTAATAATATTAAATATATTTAAATATAAAGATAATATCTTTTTAATATTTATTTTTTTATTATAATTATTAATTTAATAATTAATTTAATAATATAAGTTAATTTTAATATATAAAAGAAATTAGCTTAAAAAGTAAATAAAGAATATTATTATAACCTTTAATTAAATAATTTAAATATTAAATTAATTATTTTAATTATTAAAGATTAATTAAATCTTTATTAATAAAAGTAATAATTATAATATATTAAATATTAAAGAAAAGATATAATACCCTTTTTATAAAGATATTAATTATTAAGTTAATAAATAAAAATAAAAATAAATAATAAAATAAATATAAAAAAAATATAAAGAAAAGATAAATATATAAATTAAGTTTAACTTTTATTAAAATTAAAAGTAATTAATTTATTAATAAAAATAAAAGGTAAGGGGTTATTTAAATATTAATTAAAATATATTTTTATAATAAATATAAATATATATTAAATATTTTAAATCCTTAGCTATTAAATAAGTTTCTTTTAATATTATAAAAATATATAATAAATTAAGCTAAATTAAATATAAAAGGAAGTTAAAATATAATAATATTTTAATATTAAGGTATTATAATATATAAAGATATAAGGTAATTATAAAGAATTTAAATATAAGCTTTAAATATATATTTAATAAATTAAAGGTAATAAAAAAAGGAAATTAAAATAAGTTTTTTAATATAATAATTATATTTAAAATAAATCTTAATTTAATTATAAAAGATTAAAGTTATAATAAAGAAAAGGGATAAAAGGTATTTAAAAAAAGCTATAAAATAAGTTAAAATATATATTTAAAGGTATTAATTATAAATATATAATTAATTCTTTATTAAAATAAAAGCTTATAAATAAAATTTAATATTAATAAAAATAATATAATTAAAAATAAAATAAAATATAAAATATATAAAATAATATAAGTTAATAAAATATAAAATATAATAATAAAAAACTTAAAACTTAATAATATTTATTATAAAATATTAAATATTAAAAAATAAATAATTTATTTTTAATTATAATTTAAATTTTAAAATATTTTAATATTTTAATTATTTATTATTATTATAAATATAAATTTATATATATTTAATAAATAATAAGTTAATTATTATATTATTATAATAAATTTCTTTTCTTTATTTATTTAATTTTTTATAAAATATTATTATCTTTTAATAAATAAATATATTTAATATATATCTTTAATATTATATATTAAAAAGAAATAATTATTTAATATATTACCTTTAAAATAATTAATAATTATAATTAAAATTTAAAGCTTAAAATATATATTTAGCTTTATAATTATAATAAAATAATAAATATTAAAAGAATTATAATATAAGGTAAATTAATAATTAACTTTATATTTATTTTATTTAAACTTTATAAATAAAGTAAAATTAATTATTATAACTTTAAATAAATATAATAAGATATAATTAAATTAAAATAATAATATCTTTATTTTAAAATTTATTATTTATTCTTTATTATAATATTATATTTAATAATTAATTAAAGCCTTTAAATAAAATATTTATTATAAAATTAATTATAATAAATAATATTAAATTTAATAATTAAATAAAATTTAAAATAAAATATTTATTTTAAAATTAATTATTTATTATTTATTATAATATAATATTTAATAATTAATTAAAGCTTAAAATAATATATTTAATTTAAATTTAATTATTTATTATTTATTATAATATTAAATTTAATAATTAATTAAATCTTAAATTAAAATATTTATTTTAAAATTAATTATTTATAATTTATTATAATATTATTTATTATAATATTAAATTTTTAATATATTTATTTTAAAATTAATTATTTATTATTTATTATAATATTAAATTTAATAATTAATTAAAATTTAAATTATAATATTTATTTTAAAATTAATTATTTATAATTTATTATAATATTATTTATTATAATATTATTTATTATAATATTATTAATAATTATATTATTTATTATAATATTATTTATTATAATATTATTTATTAATTATATTAATTTATAATATATTATTTATTATAATATTATTTATTATAATATTAAATTTTTAATATAATTATTTTAAAATTAATTATTTAAAATTTAAATTAATATATTTATTTTAAAATTAATTATTTATTTATTTTAAAATTAATTAATTATTTATTTTATAATTAATTATTTATTTATTTTAAAATTAATTATTTATTTATTTTATAATTAATTATTTATTTATTTTAAAATTAATTATTTATTTATTTTATAATTAATTATTTAAAACTTAAATTAATATATTTATTTTAAAATTAATTATTTATTATAATATTATATTTAATAATTAATTAAATTTTTTTAAAAATATTAAATTTAATAAATATATATAATTTTATATAATATTTTATTTTATCTTTTTATATATCTTTTAATATTATTTTATTTATTAATATATTATAAAAGATTTTAATATAATTTTAATTATATTAAAAAATTTATTTATATAAAAAAATAAAAAAATTAATTTATAATTATTAAATTTATTTTTTAATATATATATATTAAAAAGATTTAATTAAAATATTATTTTAATTTTTAAAAAATTATTTAAAACTTTTTTATAATTTATTTTAAAGATTTTAAAATTTATTTTAAAAATTTTTAAAATTTATTTTAAAGATTTTTTATATTTTAATTTATATTAAAGATTTTAAAATTTATTTTAAAGATTTTTATAATTTATTTTAAAGAATTTTAAAATTTATTTTTAAGATTTTTATAATTTTAATTTATTTTAAAGATTTTTATAATTTATTTTAAAGATTTTTATAATTTATTTTAAAGAATTTTTAAAATTTATTTTAAAGAATTTTAAAATTTATTTTAAAGATTTTTATAATTTTAATTTATTTTAAAAATTTTTATAATTTATTTTAAAGATTTTTATAATTTATTTTAAAGATTTTTAAAATTTATTTTATAAAAATATAAAAATCTTTAAAATAAATTATAAAAATCTTTAAAATAACTTTTAAAATTCTTTAAAATAAATTTTAAAATCTTAAAAATAAATTTTAAATTTTTTAAAATAAATTTTAAAATCTTTAAAATAAATTATAAAATTCTTTAAAATAAATTTTAAAATTTTTAAGATAAATTATAAAAATCTTTAAAATAAATTAAAATTTAAAATTTTTTTAAAATAAATTATAAAAAGTTTTAAAATAAATTATAAAAATTTTTAAAATAAATTATAAAAATCTTTAAAATAAATTATAAAATTCTTTAAAATAAATTATAAAAAATAAAAAAATTTAAAATAATTTTTTTAATTTTTTTAATAATTAAAATTATTATATATATAAAATATATATTATTTATTAAAGTTTATTAAAAATATTTTAATAATATATTTTATTAAATTATAAAATAATTATAATAAATATTATAATTAAATTTATATTTAAATTAATTTTAATTATAAAAATATTATATTTTTTAATAACTTTATATTTATTAATTTTTAAATTATAAAACTTTTTAATTAATTTTTTTATTTTAAATTAAATTTAAATAAAAATATTATTATTTAATAAAATTTATTTTAAATATTTTAATAATATTATTTAAAATTATAAAGGTTATTTATAAAGTAAAAAAATTAAACTTAAAGCTTAAATTTAAGAAAATTATTTTAAATTTTTTTTAAATTTATTTTAAACTTTTTAATAAATTTAATATTATAATTTATTATAATAATTATATATAAATAAAAATTATATTATTTAAAAAAGCTTATTAAAATATATATTTTAATTATTTATATAATATATATAATTAATATAATTATAAGTAATTATTAAATAAGTTGATAATAATAATAAGGTAAGATGATTAAGTAATAATTTTATATATAAGCATCTTATTTTATAATTTATATTATTTAAGATAGTTATTAGGATTGAAATTTTATTAAACTTAATATAATATATATATATTAAAAGATAATTTTAATAGCTATGAATTGATTTTTTAAAATTATTATATAAATAAATTTTCTAGTATTTATATTTTAATAATAAAGCCCTTTATAATATATTATAAGGTAATATAATATTAAAGGATATATAAGGGGGAAAAAAAAAAGTTAAGGTTAGCTTTAATTAAATGTTTTTAATAGGTATAATATAATAGTTATTTTAAAACTAACTATTTATATTAATAGGTATAATATAGTGATTATTTTAAAACTAACTATTTATATTAATAGGCTATAATAGTTATTTTAAAGCTAATTATTTATATTAATAATAGTATAATGGTTATTTTAAAGCTAACTATTATATTAATATATAGTATAATAATTATTTTAAAACTAATTATTAATTTTAAATATTAATAATCTTTAATTTAATAAACTTTCTTTATATTTATTAAAATAAAGCTTAAATAAAGTTAATTAATTAAGCTATTTTAATTTTAAATTTATATTATAAATAATAAATATCTCTTATTTATTTAAAAAGAAAAATAATAAAATTTATTTAAATATATATAATAAAGATAAGTTTAATAATTATAAATTATTTTTTAATTTTTATATAATAAATTTTAATATAATTAAATTATATTAAAGTTTATTATAATATATTAATAAATAAATAATATTAAAAGATATATAAAAAAAAAAGTAAAATTAATTTTAATTTATTAATAAATTATTAATAATTTTATTAATTATATTTAAAATATTATTATAAAGTTATAAGCCTTATAAATAAATTATTATTAAAATTTAATTAAATCTTTTAATATATATATAATAAAAGATAAGTTTAATAATTATAAATCAATTTTTTTAATTCCTTATATAAATAAATTTTCTAATATAATTAAAATCATATTAAAGTTTATTATAATATATTAATAGGTAAGATGATGTTAAAGGGTATATAAGAAGGGAAAAAAAAAAGTTAAAGTTAGTTTTAATTTAATAATTTTTAATAGACTTATTAATAGTTTTCTATTAATTTATATCTAAAAATCATTATTATAAAGCTTATAAGCCTTATAAGGTAAATTATTATTAAAATTTAATTAAGTCCTTTTATTATATATATATTAAAAGATAAGTTTAATAGCTATAAATTAATTTTTTCAATTCCTTATATAAATAAATTTTCTAATATAATTAAAATTATATTAAAGTTAACTATAATATATTATAAGATGATATAATATTAAAGGGTATATAAAAGGGGTATATAAAATTATAGGATTAAGAGGCTTACCTTAAGATTCTAATAATATAAGCTCTAAAAATATATTTAAGGAGGGCTATTTAGCTTATTAGGTACCTTATTTTTAAATATAAACTTTTATTAGAAAAGTAAACCATTTCTTTATTTTATTAATAGCCCTTAAGCTTAATTTAATTTAATATAATGAATTTTAAAGTTTTTATAAGTTCTTTATAAAAAGTATAAATTAATTAATTTAAGCTAGCCCTTTTTATAAGGTTAAAGGTCTTTAAGCAGTTCACTTAATATAATAATTAATAATAAGTTAAAGATAATAATACTTAATAATTATCTAGAATAAATTATATATATTATTTAGCTATATATTAAACTAAAGTACTTTTAATAATTATTTAGGATGAATCATATATATTATTTAGCTATATATTAAGTTAAAGTCTTTAGGTATAAACCTTTATTAAAAAGGTAAATTATTTCTTTATTTTATTAATAGCCCCTTTAAGGGCTTAATTTAACTTAATATAATAAGTTTTAAGGCTTTTATAAGTTCTTTATAAAAGGTATAAATTAATTAATTTTAGTTAATATTCTTTATAAGATAAAGGTTTTTAAGCAGTTTATTTAATATAATAATTATTAATAAGTTAAGGATAATAATATTTTTAATATTTACTTATAATAAACTAAATAATAGTTATAATATAAGGCCTTTAAGTTATAATAGCTAAAGTAAGTTTTATATCTTAATTAGTTTTTATTATATAGTTTTTTAAATAGCTTAATAAGCTTAATAGCTTTAATTATAATTAATTTATAGCTTAAATTAAATATATTATTAATAAGAGTACTTTAATATAATTATTAATAATTTATTTAAAGGCATTGAATATTTAGCGCTAAAGGATAAGCTTGATAAATGGGTAGTTAATGGTTATATTGAAATTAGGTAATAGGAGATCCTGCCCCTTTAATGAATATTAAATAGTTATAACCTTAAGAAGCAGTCTCCTTTTAAGGCACTTAAGTAGTATTCTAGGTGATACTTATGCTTTATTAATAGCACCTTAGGGAATTTAAAAGGGGATAATAAAAGCTAGCTATAGCTCTTATAGCTATATTATAAGGGCTATTTATAATAACGCTTAATTAATAATAAAAATCTCCTCTATTAAGTAACTAACAATAAGCATTATAAGGGCCCCTTATTAATATTTATGATAATTATTTAATTAATTTTATTAATAATTATATATTTATTTACTTTTAGTTTTCTAAGGTAGTTATTTTAAAAATAATTATTAGAGAACTTTTAAGTAATAATATAATTAGGTATTATTACTAATAGGATTATAATAGGTTTATTCTCTTTTATAAATAGCAATATAATATAAGGATTATAATAAGTCTCTTTTTTTTTATAAATAATAGTTAAATATAAGTATTTAGATTTTATGGGTTATAAGATTAAGTTATAAAGGTTTAAGCTTAATTATTTAGATAATAAAATTATAAATAGTTTATTAAATTAGTTATTATATATTTAAAAGTACTTATTATTAAATAATTATAATACTTTTAAAGTTAATATATATATATTAGATTTAAAGTTAATACCCTTTTAAATATCCTGGTGATTTATAATAACCTTATAAATTATATAATCTTATATTAATGATGATTTATTTAAATTCCTATCTTATTAACTTAATAGCTAAATATCAGCTAGCTGTAATTATAATGGATAATATAGGGTTTAAGCTTAACCTTAAAGTATAAGTCTTTAAGAAGATTAAATATATTATATTTAAAGAAGGTATTATTAGTATAAATTAATAACTTAATAATTTAAAAGTTCTTAAGTATAGTATATTATTATAAAAAGCTTGATAAATAAAGAAGTTAATAGATAAAGCTAGGGTATTAACCTTTTTATTTTTAAAAGAATATGGTGGGATATCTGTTAATTTGACTAATATATGGCCTTTTTAACCTTTTTAATATATACTTTACTTTTAACTATTTTAGGGTATATAATATTAATAATACCTTATAATATTATTAACCTCCTATTAAGTATTATAATATCTATAATTTAAGTAATGCTATATAAGTTTATTTATATTTATAAAAGCATAATAGGATGTTTATTTATTTAACTACTTTATAGCCCTTTTATATTTATTATATATGCTTTCCCCTTAGCCCTTTAAAGTTTATAGTTTAAGTGATGCTATATAAGTTTATTTATATTTATAAAAGTATAATGGGATATTTATTTATTTAACTACTTTATAGCCCCTTTATATTTATTATATATATTTACCTTTAACCCTTTAAAAACTAATCCTTAACTTAAAAAATCTTAATTAATTTATAAATTAATACTTTAATTATAATTAAATAATTATAAATATTATATTAATTATAATATAATAATTAAAATTTTATATAAACTTATTATTATAAAAAATTATAAGTATTTCTTTAATAAATCTTTAATCTCCTTATCTTAATAATTAAAGATTTATTAAAAAAGAAAAAAAAGAAAAATAAGAATTTAAAAAAAGTATTTAAAATAATAATGTTTACTTTTTAAAGAGGATTTTAAATAGCCTTATAAATAAAATTATTTTATTTATTAATAATTAAAAAATTAAGGAAGGAATTTAAGAAACCTTATAAATTTAAGATTTAATTATTTATTATAAATAAGCTTAATATATTTATTAGGTTTATTATAAGTTTATTTAAACTTAAAAAGCCTTTAAAATATAAAAGATATTTTATTAAAACTTTTCTTTTCTTTTTAATATTTAAATTTCTTTTTTTAATAATTAATTTTATTTATAAAGTTATTATTAAAGAAGGTTTTAAGTTATAAATCATCTTCCTTAATTAATTTAAAAGCTTTATATAATATAAATAATTATTTTTAAAATATATTAATTAATTAATTTATATTTTATCCTTTTTCTTATAACTTAAATAAAGATATATATAATATTAACTTTATATTCTCTTTTTTAATAAATTATATTATTATTATAATTAATATTTTCCTTATTATTTAAAAAAGCTTATTCTTTTTAAATATAAAATAACTTTAATAATAATAATCTTTAAATAAAAATATTAAACTTATTTAATATTTTATTTTTAAGGATTTCTTTAAATTTTTATAAGTTAACCCTATTAAATTAATATTATAAATATATTTATATTAACTTTTTAATTTAAATAATAAAAATGTATCCTTAAATAAATTAATATTTACTTAAAGAAAAGGTTTAAGAAAATTATTAAAGGCCTTTATAATCTTAAAATTAATATTAAATCAACCCTTTAATTATTATATTAAATATTTAATAATTTAAAAATATTTAATATATTTATATTCTACCTTATAAATTTATTTTAAAATAAGATAAAGGAGATTTTAAAGAGGGCTTAATAAATAATAATAAATCCTTTATTTAAAAACTTTAATTAAGTTAAGTTAAGCTAAAGCTTTATTAATATAAAAACTTTAATTAAATTAAATTAAGCTAAAACCTTATTAAGTTTAATTAAAAAGAAGAAGAAAAAAAAAAAAAAGGAAAAAAGAAAGAATAAAAAATAATATAAAGAGGATTATATTAATAAAATAAAAAAGAAAAAGTTAATAATTAAAGAATTATAAAGCTTATAATATCTTAAAAATATTCCCTTATAAGTTATAAATAAATAAACAATATTTCTTAATTCTTATATATTAAAGCTAATATAATATAAGCTTTATATTAATTTAAAACTATTAATTTATTTCTTTTTTAAAACTCTATATTAATTTAAAATTATTAACTTTAAAAAGCTTAAAATATTTATTATTCTTAATTTATAACTTAGGAAATAAAATATTATATATTAATTTATAACTTATATTTAAAATTATTATTAATAATAATAATAATTATAATTTATTTATTAAAGGAAACTTATAATTTCCTTAAATAATACCCTTAACTTAATAAAAGTTAAATTAAAAGGTGATAAGTAATAAATAATAAATATAATAAGATATTAATAATATTTTATTATTAATATTTAATTATATAAGGGGTAATGAAGGTAATTAAGGGTAATAAAAGGATAAATAAAAAGCTTAAAAGTATTTCTAAGAAGAAGGGTTAGTTATTATATTTAAAGAGCTTACCCTTAAAGATATTTAAATAAGCTATTCTTTATATTTTAAAGATTTTTATTTTAAATTATAATATAACTTTTTTAATATTAATTATAAGTTATATTTATCTATATATATTATATATATTAATATTAAAGAGTTATTTAAAAATATTAAAGAAAAAGAAAAGAAAAAGATAAAAGTTAACTTATTATAAGAAATTTATAATTTCCTTAAATAATACCCTGAACTTAATAAAGGTTAAATTAAAAGGGGGGGCTTATTACCTTACCCCTTTTTTAAAGGGTTAATTAAAAAGTAAAGGAATAATAATACCCTTAATTTATATTAAAAGGGTTATTACCCTTAATAATTATTTATAAATAATTAAAATTTAAATATAAAGATTATTAAGGTAATATTTATTTTATTTTATAAGAAATTTAAAAAAAAGAAAAAGAAAAAATAAAGGAAGAAATAAATTAAAATTAAAATTATAAAAATAATAAATATTATATCTTTTATAATTATATATTTAATTATTATAAAAATTAATTATTAACCTTTTATATTATTTACCTCTTTATTATTTACTTTTAATATTATTTATTATATATATTAATTAAGGAATTAATTATAAAGACCCTTTTTATATTTATTTTATATATTATAATCTTAATATTTAATTTAAATACCCTTTTATAATAAAGCAACTTATAATAAATATTATATTAAATTTAAATATAACCTTTTTTAGTTTAATTTTTTTATAATAAATATAAAATCTTTAATAATATAATTATAAGAAAAGGGCTAATACTTAACTATTAAACTTAAAGGATATCCTTTATAATTTAAATTTATATTTATAAAAACTTAAATTTATATCTCTTAACCTTTATTTTTATAATCTCTTTTAAAGGCTTATAAATAAGATTTATAATTATTTAAAAATAACCTTAAAATATAATAAATAGCTAACTTATATTAAATATTATAAATAATATTATAAATAATATAATCTTAAATAATATATTTAAAGCTATATAATTAAAAAGCCTTAAAGTTAATAAGGGGTAATATAAATAAAAAGTATAGCTTAATAGTTTTAATATAACCTTAAATAATTATAATTATAGTTATTAATATTAATATTAATATTAGTATTATTATTAGCAGCTTTAATTAAGTAAGGTTAATATTAAGGTTATATTTAAGGCTTAACTTAATTATAATTAATATTTAAATATATAAATATAAGTTATATTATATTAACTTTTTTAAGGAATTAAAACTTATTATATAATTAAGATATATTATATATCTTTAAAGGCTTTTAATTTTAAGTCTTAATAATCTATCCTTTTCTTTATCCTTTTAAATATATCTTTAAAATCCTTATATTAAAACTTATTATTTACTTCCTTTAAATCTATTTATTTAATTATAATTAATATAATAGCCTTTATTTATTTATAATAGCTATATTAATATTATATAACTTATTAATCTTAAATTTATTAATAAATAAATAAGGTTAATTAATAAATATATAAATAAATATAATATAAAATATATAAATAAAAGGGTAAAGGAGGAAAAAAGGAGGGGTTAATTTTATTTATATAATAAATTCCTTTTATTTAATAATATAAAAGAAGCTATTATTAAAAATAAGATATTTTAAATATTTTTATTATAAAAAGATAATATCTTAAAGGAAGATATCTTTAAGCCATTTAAGCAGCTTAATAAAGGTAATAATAACCTTATTATAACTAATAATAATATATTTTTTATTTAAAGAGTTTCAAAGATTTTTAATTAATTATTAAGTTTAAGCTAAATTTAAAAATATAAGAATTATAATAAATTAACTTACTCTTATAATAAGAAATAAAACTTTATATTTTTATAATTAAACCTTATAATATTCCTTATAAATATATATATAAAAGTAGGTAAATATATATAAATAATATTATTTATATTTTAATTATTAATATATTAAATTTAAGGGTTAAATATATCCTAGCCCTTTTATCTTTATATATTAAATATATATAATAAGTAAGATAACTTAATTAAGAGGATATTAACCCCTTTATAAAACTTTTTAAAATATTTTATATAAATTTAATAAATAAATAATTCCTTTAGCTTCTTAAATAATTTATATATAAATAGCTTAATCTTATATTACTTTTTTAAAGCTTAAAGGTTTAAGAATAAATTTAATTTATTATTCTTTATTTATTAATAAAAGAATAAAAAAAATATAAATTATTTAATAAAATATATAAAAGGATTTTAATTCCTTAAATAAATAATATATTTTATTTAATTATTTTTATTAATCTTATTATAATTTATTAATATTATTAATGCCTTTATATTCTTAGCCTTTAATAATAAATAAAAGATATTAATTAACTTAATATAATTTTAATTATTTTATTAAAGAAATATAAAGTTTATAAAAAGGAAATTAATATTAATATAAAAGGTAATTTTAATTTTATAAAGGGACTTAATATATTATATTAATTATATAAAAGTAAAAACCTTATTTATAATATAAATATCCTTAATTAAATTTATTAAATAATTAATTTAAGATTTATATTTATTAAGTATTATATTTAATAAAAGGGTATTAATAAAGGCCTTAATTATAATATTATAAAGATATTATATTAAATTAATATAATTTATTATTTATTAATTATAAAAGATAATAATAATATTAATATAAGATATAAATATATTTATTTTAGCTTAAAGCTTACTTTAATAAGGGGAGGATTATAATATTTCCAGCTTAAGCTCCTTATCCTCCCTACCCTCCCTACCCTCCTTATCCTTCTTTTCTTCCTCTTCCTCCTCTTCTTCCTCCTCCTCCTCTTCCTTTTTATTATCTTCCTTTATATCTTCCTTTTAATCCTTATTTAATTATTTATTTTAACCCTTTATTAATAAGTTATTAATTATAATAATATTAAGCTTAATAAAAGCTTAAGCTTATAATTATAATTATAACTTTTTAATTATTATAAAATTTAACTTATCTTAAGCTTTTTTCTTTTAACTTATTATCTTACCCTTATATAAATTATTTCTAACCTTATATATAAATAAGGCTTATTTAATTACTTTTATAATTTATCTTTATTATTTAATTATAATATATTTATCCTTTATTAATATTTTATTTAAGATTTTAATTTAAAAAAAGTAAATAAATTTAATTTAATTAATTAAATTATTAAATAAGCTTTAATCTTATATATAATATTAAGGCTATTTATTTAATATAAATAGGAATTTCTTTTTATATTAAGCTTATAAAAAAAAGAAAGGTAAGTAATATTTAATATAAATATAATATATAAAGGATATAAATAAAGCTAATATAATTTATCTTTTATTTAATTTATAGCTTTTTATATATCTTTTATATATTTTTTAACCTTTTAATTTATTTTATATATAAAGTTAAGTTAATAATATAATAATATATATCCTTTATAATTTTATATTATATCTTTATTTTTATCTTTATTTTAATAATAATAATTATTATAATAATTATTATTATTTATATTATTATTTAAATTAAATTCTTTTACTACCCTTTATATATATCTTTATTTATAATAATTATAATTAATTAAATTAAAAATAAAATAAGTTAATAAAGCTTATCTTTTAAGTTAATATATATATAATATATATAATATAATAATAAATAATAATAAATAATTAAAAAAGGAAAAGAAAAAGGAAAAAAAGGGGGTAATAAAGAAAAGGTTATAATTATAATATAATATATATATATTAAATAAAGGGTTAAAAATAACTTTTTATTTATATATAAGCTTATATTAGCTTTAATTTAAGTTTTATTTTTTATATAAGGGGGGAGGGGTTAAATAAAATATATTTTATATTATATATATTTATTATATATATAAGATAAGAGGGTAGCTTATTTAAGCTTATTCCCTTTATATATAAATTAAGGGGGAGGGAAGGTATATAAGAGGGTAATATGGTAGGGTTAAGGGTGTACTTAATGCTAGCCTGTATATATAGGGTTAGGCCGTTTACTACCCTAATAGGGGACCGTCTATTAGTCCACTAGGGCTGATATACATCCAGATATAATGTGAGCAAATTCATAATGCACCATTTCCTATAGAGCAATCTCATGCAGTGTAAGGCAACTTTCCATGGGAGAATCTTCTATATGATAACCTCCTGTGGAATAACCTCCTATAGGACAACCTCCTGTGGGATACTGTTTCATGGGACACACTCCTGTGGGATGCCCTCCTGTGGGATACCCTCCTCTGGGATAGTCTCCTCTGGGATATCCTCCTGTAGGATATCCTCCTATGGACAACCCTCTGAGAGCATCTGTCATGGGTTATATTCTGTAGCTCCTGCAGATTGTATGACGAAATGCATGATCATTGATGGTATCCAGGGAGATTTCATGTGTTTCTGTTTAAATGCTTCTCAAGTTCCTTCAGGGCTTTGTGATTCGTATAAGCAGAATGCGTTGAAGTAGAAACTCCCTATAGCAACACTGGCCAGATAGTAGATTCCAGCCCCATCATGTTCATCATTTGCCCAGCGATTCTGTACAAGGAGAAGTCCAAAGCGCCATCCTAGTTTTCAGACGCAGTGTGTAAACAACACACTCTCGGCTACTGGATCCCCGAGACTTCGACCTGACTTACAGCGGTGACTGTCTACATGAAACATGCGGCTCTCTTGAATGACACCATGAGCAATACGCGTTTTCTTGACTTCGTGACCACAGGCGCTGTGAGATCATGGATCCGAAGCGGCTGTGTGTACCAATTCAGTGGTCTCGCCGGATTGATGGCCTCGATTTGAAAAGGGTTTAAAGTTCACAGAGAGATTATCCCAAATCGTCTCGCCATGCAAGACTTCACATTACACGCACTTCTGTTTCTTGGGCAACGAAAGACGTGGTGATGCTGGAGTAAACATCTTAGCCCCTGGAGGCTTGGTACCTAGGTAGTTACCCCTTCTAGGGGCTAAGAGGCAGGATGCGAACCGTCTTTAGGAGAGAGGGCAAATTTGTCGAGGCCGTTGTCGCCTCCTTCCACGGTTTCAACGCAGGACAGCAGATCAAACACTCCACACTGAATCGGTGCAGCCGATCTCCAACAATTGCAACCTCCAAGGCGACACTAAGTAGGGCGAGTGCTTATTTGGTGGAGGGCGGGTTGCAAGGATACCAGCAGGCTGCAGAGGCCGAAACATGCCCAGCGGAAGTGGTCATGGATTAACAAAAACCAGTGACATAATGGAAATGACCTTGCCACACACACACTTGATGTCAAGCCTCAATTGCTGTGCTGAATTACCGCTGAAGGATGCTAGGTAGTTAGAAACCTTCTGATGTTGCTCTCGGTGAGCTGTGAAGTCGAGCGGTCGAGACAGCGACAGCTTGCCATGGCGCCGCCGGCCAACACCCAGGCACGCTCCCAGCTAACCCGATCACCACAATTGGTGAGTTTCGCCTGCCCAGAGACTTTGAATATCATGTAGTTTCTCCTGTGTGGCGCTATTGAAGAGGATAGTCGAGTCAGTGGACAGAGCCTTAACCGGCACCATGGCCGTCCTAGAAACACAGCACGTTCCAGGGCAGAATACTCTGTTCTCAACCTTATTCGTTGGAGAAGCCTAGATTCCCATCATGTGATCCCAGGTTTCCCAGAGCGTGCGCCCCATTGCAAACATATGCATGCGTTTTACAGACAACGATCGCTGTGCCATTGTGCGCTCTGATGCTGTCGAGGAAAGATGCGCCGGGTCCAAGACTCTGTATTCTTGGACGCCGCCTCTTCCTCCCCGTTCTGCCGTCTAAGCCTCTGGTTCATCTGGACGGCGCATGTTTCGAGGTGGCCTTGAAATAGCTTCTGCAGTGCGTCAAGCCGGGCCAGGCCAGATGATTCTCTAGGCGCGAGTTCGGATCTACGAATCGCAACCAATGTGGGCTCTCTTGGCTTCTACCGCGATGCTGGACCGCGCTTGAGAACCAAGCCTGAAAAACAACGCACATCTGCAAATCTATGTTTGCAGCGACAAGAAATGCCACTAGGTTGCCCCGGATGTTGTGCTTGGTTGAGATGGACAGAAATAGAAGTCAGGATGAAAATCTGACGACCGGATTTGTTCGTCCCGAAAGGCACGGTGTGTCAAGATGTCAACATTGGGGAAGAGGGCCTGAGTGCCCAGATTCCAAGCCTTAGCTGGATCGTCTGACATATGCACTAGGGACTTTGTTAGCTGCTTGACCGCACGCTTGGCATCCTATTGCTGTCATGACAGTCATGACAGTCATGGGCGAGCAGGCCTTGGAAAGCTGCTGTCACAGCGCGAGGACGTTGAAACCGCTGGGCATCCCGTTATGTCAGATCCCCAGGCTTTGAGATGCCCAGACCGTACATGAGCGCCTCCTTTACTACAACGTTGTGCTGAGCCTCCAGAGTCCAGGCACCTAGAGCCCGCTGTGGCGGGTCCAGCGCTGGCGGGCCCTGACTCTGGTTGTTTCTGGGCCTCTACTTGGCAGGCCTCTGCCCGTCTTACTGGCCCGCTGCGGCTCGGACTTGCTGATCCCACCCGACTGTGCTCCACTGGGTGCTCCAGCTTGGTATTCGACCACCCCCCCTTTTCCTGTCTCTTCCTCCAGTCTGCTCTGCCCTGATGGCCAAGCTTCAAGCGGTGGGACACCCTTGGATTAACCTTAAATCCAAAGCCCCTGAACTCTCCGCGGAGCCGCTGCTGACTGCCTACCGCCTGCCCTAGGACCTCCCTGAGATCGTCCGCGGATCTTATTGGCGATGGCCTTCTCCCTCGCCCGCGCAGAACAGATCCTGAGGCAGTGATCCGAGACAACGCCTCGGACCAAGCAACTGATCCCAGAATCATGTCGACAGCCCGGTCATGCCAACACGCGCCCCTCCCCTTTTAGCATCCGCCGATGCCTATCCCAACCTAATCAACATCTGACGTTGATCATCCCGCTGATGTTTAGCAAATCGCCAAACTCTCGGGTCTTAGCCATGTTTCGGGTCAGCTTCCGTAACAACGTTTCCAACGGGACAAGCGGTAGCAAGCGGTGGCACAGCTACACCACACTCGACCTCGGTGACACCATAAACTAGGTAGATAGATGGCTCGAGCTTCCATAGTCGAGATATATCAAGAGAATTTCTGCCGTAGAGTTTCTCCGTTATATTCCCGCCATCATCAAGCTTCTTCGTCCACAGGTTTGATTGTTAGTGATTCTTCCCAGTCTACCGGCTAGACGACGTTCCTTTCTCCCTTTTCGTCTTTATATTCACTTCTTTCGATCTTTTGATAAGACTTCCGCTTTCAAATCCACACAGTCACTATGCTCATCAACGCAAACCTCTCGTGGCAGCATGCCGTCCTGTCGGCTCTCGTCATGAGCTCGGCCGTCTCGGCCAACTACGGCTCCGTCCACGTCCGCCGTGGTGAGCATGCTGTCCGTGACATCCTTCCCACCAATGCGGAGGGCCTGAAGGAGCGAGACCTTCTCTCCACTCTCTCGAGCCTGCTCGGAGGTGCCGAAGCGGGAGCCGACGACGCCGCCGCCGCCGGGCAGCAGCAGGGAGGAAAGGGCCAGGCCAAACAGGGAGCTGCCGGCGCGGGTGAAGCCGCGGCTGGAGGCCAGGACGAGGAGGCCCAGGGAGAAGCCGCTCAGGGCGAGGCAGCCCAAGGTGAAGATGCCCAGGAGGCCGACGACGCGGAGGCCCAAGATGGCCAGGCCCAAGGAAAGGGACAAGCCAGTAAGTCTCTTGCAATTTATGTTTTCTAATTTTCTTATTTACTTCCTCTCCTCCTCTCTCAAACCTGATTGTTCAACTCTTGGTTGGGAGTGTGCCGCTGACGTCGTATTCAGAAGGAAAGGGCGCGCAGGGCGAGGCAGGCAGTAAGTTTTGAGATCCTACAGATCGCATGGACCCAGGACCTAACCCAAGATACAGACGCTGCTGGAGCTGGAGGTATGACGAGCCTCAGTCTTGCTTTCATGCGGACAACTCACTGACATGTGTACTTTATAGCTGCTGCAGGTAACGCGACTGCTGAGGCCGGAGGTACGATCGCTATCTATCTACATTTTAGCAACAGTTTCACTAATACGTTACAGCTGCCAAGGGCAAGGGAAAACAAAATGGAGACGCAGCTCAAGCAGGCTGCGCTGCCGCCGGCGCCAACGCAGGTTAGTGGCGAGCTTTTGACGCAGTCTCCACGCACATAAGAATTATTTCAGAGCAACAACACTGACGTTCCCTACAGGTGAGGCTGCTGCCGCCAAGGGCAAGGGCAAAAACGGAAATGCTGCTGCCGGTGGTAAGAAACTTTTCGTAAACTCGCGCGTTGTGGCTTTTCAGTAATGACTGACAATTTTCCAGGCGAGGCCGCCGCAGCTGAGAAGCAAGGCAAGGGCAAGAACAATGGTGAAGACGCCGCCGCCGCCGCTGGTAAGTTTTTATGAATCCCCTTCGGTTTCGGACCAGACGCTGACGTTGACATCGTTCCAGGCGGAGCCGCAGCTGGAAACGCAACAGCAGACGCCGCCGCCGAGCAGCAACAGGGCAAGGGAAAAGCAAACAAAGCCCAGGATGACGAGGAGGATGCGCAGGCCGGAAATGCCAACGGAAATGCCAACGCTGAGGATGCCAACGCCCAGGCTGGCGATGCTGCCAATGCCGACGATGCGGAGGCGGCTGCTGGCAACGCCAAGGGCGGAAATGCCAACGCCGATGAGGAGGCCCAGGCCGGAGACGCCGCCAACGCTGACGAAAACGCTCAGGCTGGTGATGCCGCCAACGCCGATGAAGCGGCAGCTGGCAACGCCAAGGGTGCCAAGGGTGGAAATGCCAACGCTGATGAGGAGGCCCAGGCCGGTGATGCCGCCAACGCCGACGAGAACGCGCAGGCCGAAGACGCTCAGAACCAGAAGCAGGGAGCAGCAGAGGGCGCGCAGGCTGAGGATGCCCAAGCCGAGGACGCCCAGAGCCAGAACCAGGACGCCGCAGCTGGCCAGGCTCAAGCTGGTGCTGGACATGCCGCCGCCGCTCAGGGCCAGCAGGCCGCCGCCGGTACCGGGAACTCGGCCGTTGATGCCCTGATCGCGGCTGGAAAGAACCTGCCCCCAGGGGCCGCTGGCAAGGTCAAGCTGATGAAGAGTCGCAACGTCATGGCCAACGCGGCTTGGTAAATAACCCACCCACTGGCACCGGGTCCCGGAGCTGAGAGGGAGAGGTTGATTGCTACGTGCGAGGCATGGTCGCTGACTTGCTATACCGCGAGGGAGGATGTGTTGAAGAAATAGGGATTGTTTGGTATTGATTAGTGGACTTGATGGCAAGGACTGGAGTAGATCTCCGTCCTGTAGTTTTTAAAGATATTTGCCACCCTAACAATCCCGATGTTCTTCCAACAAGATTGCAAAAGTGTCCACTCTAGGACAGATACTATTCATTAATCAGCATATGCTGAAGATATCGGTTTTCTGATGACAGACCACGTTCCTTGGTTCCTAGAGCATGACGAGAATAGCCGTACCTAACCACGCATATACGAGCATCAGATACAAGTGCTCATAACTATATACCTTCCCTACGAAGACATGGATATTGACAGTACCGTCAATTCAAGCCTCTCTAGTATTTATGTTCTCAGGAATAACACGAATATCTTTGGGTTTGACCTATGGATCATCTGAGTGAGCGACATCGATTGATCGAGACTAAATGGCTCAAGCCAGGGGTTGGCCTTGCTGAGATATGCATCGCCAGAAACATCGACGACGCAGTCAACACGACAAGGTAATCCTACAAACATCACTGAACGATGGAGAAACGACGGGCGCAAGTGTGCAATTGGAACGGACTATCGCCCCCCGCCCCCCGCCCCCCGGGAAGAATGAATCCCAAATGAGAGCAGTGCCAAACCAGTCCAAAAAAAAAAAAAAACGTCGACCACGAACGCAACATATCTTCACTTTTCCATTCTCGAAACTCCAGTCTAAATTACATAGAATTTTGTCTATTTTTGACTGTCGTGTTTCTGCGTATATGAGGTGTAAGTCGAGGATGTACCTAGGTGTCTCGTCCTTCTTGTTTCAAGGACAGTGGTAATAGACCCTAACCCTCCACGACCATTTCCCTCATGACCAAGTCTTTGAGCAAGCAGCGAGCATCCAACCAGGGCTTGAATGAGAAGCATATGAGCAGCAGGGACATTGCACACAAGTGAGGATACCCAAATAAGCCATGTATTGACTACAACAGAATTCGAGCATGTGCACAGCGTTGGTAGCACAGGTGAGAGGCTCTAACGAGGCAGGGGCATGTGCTCGCCCACGTGATGGCTGCCTGAAGCTGTGAGCGCGACACAGCAACGGCGGCCGTAACAATTTCCCGCCTCCCGTCCCGTCGCCCTCAGGCAGACAGAACGTCGCACGCCGATCCTGGAACAGGCAGGGCGATCGTGAGGCTCAAGGGCACTCGGTAGCACCAAGTGCCATCTACCGGCAATTAATCTGCACCAGAAAGGGGGCCACAGCACGAACCACAACGGCCAACGCGGCTCCCCTGCGTGTTTAGTCCCGGGCGCACGTCAGTACCATCACGTCACCGCCCGTCACTCACCTCTCACCTCCGACCTCCGACCTTCCAGCTCACACCGTCCCACCCGAACGCCTCACGCAAAGGCTTCGCACACTTACTTACACACACACACAGATACACAGACACACAGCCCTCGCCTGCGCGGCCCCAGCCACACCGATTCGACGAGGAGAAAAGTGACCAAGACAAAATAAAGGCCCTTGCATAACTGTCACGGCAACTGTGCTTCTCGAATTTTAGTTCCCGAAGCTACCATCTATTTTGGGACCCGCATGCTCGCCCTTGGCTGGTGTATCCTGTCCTGTCACTAACCGACACCGCTGCGCTGGCCAAGTTACGACGCACAGCATAGTGACAGCCATAGTGTCTCCGATGCGAGGTGAGACGCCAACCAACGCCTTGCTCGTCCTGATCTATCACATCGCGGTGCCCCCCTCCTCTTTCCGCCCACCAAGTACGGTATTTCATCACACACGCACCCTAAGGCGCCTTAGAAGGCCCACAGCCAGCCAGCCATGAAGCGTGACACAGAAGAAAAGGACGACGAGACGACGGCGTCCGACGTAAGCGAGCCGGAAGAGACCACCCGTCCCACGGCCAGCTCATCAGCAGCGCGCACCGCCCAGGACAAGAAGAAACCGACCGAGGACGACGCTCTGACGGCCTCGCCAACGCCTTCTCCAGAATCTTCTCCTCGCCCGTCCAAGTCGGCGGCCAAGAAAAAGGCCGACACGGGTGGTGACGCAAAAGGATCTCCCTCCCCCACGCCTTCTCCGGCATCTTCTCCACGCCCGTCCAGGTCGGCGCCAAAGGAAAAGAAGGCCAGCACAGGTGACGCAAGGGGATCTCCCTCTCCCACCCCGTCGCCGTCCCCACCAGCATCGCCCACACCATCATCATCTCCAACACTATCCCCCTCACCGGAGCCCGAAGAGGGAGACGCCTCAGCTAGAAAGAAAAAGAAGAGAGGACAGGTAAAGGCGGCTGGGGGTTCATCTTCACCTGAGCCCGGGGCGGACAGCAGCCAGCACGGGACATCCAAAAAGGGCAAGCTGGGGGGTCTCAAAGGGACGAAGAAGGCGATGAGCGGCATGGATGGCGCAGCAGATGGGAGATCACCGCGAGCCGAGGGCAGCGGACGTGGTGGGAAACCCGAGGCCGTCGAGGAGGTCAAGGTCGAGACCCCGGATGAGAGGGCTGCTCGGAGACGGGCAGAGCTGGAGAGGGAGTTGGAGAGGAAGGCAGCTGCTGGGCCGGCCAAGAAAAAGCGGAAATTTTGAGACGGGGTCCGTCAATTCCTCACAGGCAGTCACGTTCGTCAAAGAATGTTTTCAGAAATAATCGGACAGGATTGGTATTTACAAGCTGGCCCCTCTAACTTCTAAGATATATTCAAGAAAATTGTCCTTGGCAGTCCCTCCTGTAGCAGCCTAGAGCATTGCCTCGCAGGTCACATCCAACGCACTCTCGTCGACGTTCAAGCAAGATGCCTCGTCCCCCCCTGCGGGACTCACCACGTCGATGTTCTCGGCATAGATGTTCCCGCAGACCTCCTTGCTTGAACAGGCGAAGAGGCCGATGTCGGGCGAATACTTCTTGCTCGTAGTGCCCTTGAAGTTGCGGAAGTAGATATTCTCGATCGTCAAGGGCGAGGGATACTCCAAGCACAAGGTGAGGTTATTCTGGCCGTAGCACTGAGTGATCTCAATGGCATAGTCCACGTTGTCGATGAGCATGCCATCGTAAGTTATGTTGTCGACACGGCCGCTGCCGCCGCCGCCCTGCAAATCACCAGACAGCTCGGAGGCGACATTTGGCCAGACCTTGATGCGGGCACCGTCCGAGGCATTGTGCATCGAGATGTTGGTCACGAAAACGTTCTCCACGATGTCAAACTCGCCGGGGTACTGGCCCAGTGAGCCGACGCTGATCCCGTGGGAGCCGTTGCACCAGAGCGACTCCACAAGGATGTTGGTTGAGTTGGGCTTGAAGGAGACGCAGTCTGTTAGAGGTGTCAGAAAGGTTACTCATGTTCGACGCAGGCCTCGTGGTGACGTGGAATGATGGGCTTCAGGCCTTCAGGGAGCCCAGAGGTAGCCAGACAGACTCTATGGGGTACAGAGGGCACAGGGTTACGGGTGATACTACGCTTGAAGAGGAACCCAGGAGCAGACGTACCATCACCGTTGTTGATCACAGAGTTCATGATTGTGATATCGGATGACCTGTAGGTATCCCAGCCGTCCGTGTTCTTTGCCTCGTTGGAGCTCGATGAATACCCGGAGATGTCAAAGTCGTTGAACACGACGTTGGTAGAGTTGGCGATGAATGTGTAGTATTGTGGCGAGTACCTCAGCACGAGGTCACTCAGGATACTGTTGTGAAGACCATCGATTCCAATGCTAAATGGAGAAGCGAGCCGTCAGCCTCGTGCAATCCGCGACAAGACACCAACAGGGGATAGATGAGCAACTTACAGGACCGGGCGCAAGATGTACTTGTCCGCAGCATAAAGATCGTACCAAGTCTGCCCGTTGCCATCTAGAGTACCGCCTGTGAAACGTGTCAGCTTCGATGTATGCATAGAGACAATGTTGTACAACGGCAGTCACCGTCTTGAGAACATGTATGAGAGGATGAGGTCAAGGCAGCCAGAATGGGGTGGGGTCGGTGAATAAATGAGTGGCATGTGTATTGAATGTATCGCCCGGCTTCCGTGAGGCAGAAAGAAATGATCCCGGCCGCGTGAGGTCGAATCGCACAGAGGGACCAAGGTGTAGGTTGCCCACGGTAGTCCGTAGTTGCCTTGTATCGCTACAAAGCGGGCGAGAGTTGTGACGCTTTACAGTAGTACCGCAGTATTGCAGGCTGTTCGTCCACCAACCCGTCGTACGCCGTGTCTACGGCCGAGAGCTGCCTTTGTGTGTCCTAAGACGCCTGACCGGGGCAAAGTAGACGAGGGCAAGGGACTGGGCAAGGCAGAACAAGGATAAGCACACACCTCCGTAGATAAAAACGTCGTCTCCACCCAGCTTGAAGAAGGTAGTGACGTTTTGGAAGCCGAACTTGAAGGAGTTGGCCTGCCAGTAGTCGGTGTCGTCGGTAAACTTGATATTTCCCCGAATGTCTATCGGCTTCTCATTAGCGGGCCGTCCCCTTTCATGCACGGCTGTTGAAGGCGAGCTGCCTTGCGGTAGTGTCTTGAAACAATGACAGCAGGTACGCGCCGACTCAGATAGGCAGGGCCACACATCATGCCGTCCTAAGAGACGCAGTTCTTGTGCTCAGTCCCGGAAGGTGGGATGGCTGGACTCACCAATGTCGATGGACTTGAGGAAAGTCCAGTCCATGGCAGTACCGATGGTGTACGTGGCGTTCTCGCTGAACACAACATGGCCACCGTTGTTGCAGTCCTTGAAAGCAGACAGGATGTACTCCGAATCGTCCGAGCCATCTCCATTTGTCTTCACGACACACTGCTTCGTCCTGACTGGTGGGTTTGGAAGTGGCAGTCTGGGCTGAGCTGGGGAGGGCACAATCTGAGGACGTGCAGCCGCAACTCCAGCCACCGAGGCCAGCAAAGCCGCGCAAACAGAGGACTTCATGATGTTCTTCTGCTGCAGGTGTCGATGTGTGACTACACTAACGACTCCTTTCCTTAGGCTGCGACGATAGAGCCACTAGGTCAGTACATGTTTACGGGTCGACACAGACCAGATGGGAGCACTCACTTAGACTAGGTAATCTTGGTGGTTGGCGGGCGAGAGAGTCCTTGGGCAGAGACAAGACAGGATCGACAAAGCTCGAGGGAGGAGGCCATTTTGTATCAAGTACCCACTGACTGACTATCTGGTCGATATGCAAGGGTATGTCTACTAGTAATCAATTAAGCCTTTGAGCATGTGGCCGTGGTGGCCTTCGCGTGAAGTGTAGTGCTGGCAGGGGTTGTTTCCCCAATTTCCGAACACCTTCTCGGGGTGGAGCAGGCGAGATTCAGGGGGCCATGGGGCGACGCGGATAGGAGGGTCAGTGAGGGTCAGCGACGGTCGGTGAAGATCACCAGACTCCATGACTCTGTCATTGGCTCTCGCCCGGGCCCAAGCCCGGCCGTGCGATCCGAGAGGGGCCACTCTGGCTCCCGAGGGTCTGGATGTCGACGACAATCGCCTGGATTGGGCTGTTGTCGACGTGATGATGCGTCACCCGGCGCAGAACCAGTATCCAAAGCTGGGGCATGTCGAGCGACGCCTCGGGGGAGAATCCCCAGATCTGAGGGGAAATCTGGGGAAGGACAGGGCCGGGATGGCCGCGACTGCTAACAACTGCACGGGCAGTTCTGGCCTGCATATGTTAAGCCCGTCGCCGCTTGGTGAGAGCTATTGGTGGAATTGTAGCGGTATTTCCTCCGTTCACGCTCAGGGTAACCCTGAGCTTCAGGCCAGCCTTCCCCCTAGCCCTGCTAGCTTGAGAAGGCATGGGGTTTTGTTCGGAATCCTTCCTTCCCCAACTTCAAGCTGCCATTCCACCTGCAGCTTCCCCTTGCAGGACAGGCACGGCGGGGCAGGCGCCTCCCCACAACATGTCTATACCACACAGTACTGTATCCATACTTCGAACGGGCGGGTTTGTCAGTCCGTGCACTCACTTTCTCCATGTGTTCGCCAAGTCGGGACGGTATTGCCGCCTTTAACAAGCACTTTTGGAGTCTGGGCAGCCAGGCATGGCATCGCATGGCATCGCACGCCGTAGCATCTGACACCTCTGCATGCTCATCACCCGTCACTCAGGCCATTGCTCTTTACCAGACCCGATGATGATGGTGTCGAGAGTCAAGTGCTGTGCGAATACAGTCGACAGGCTCATCCACTGCGCAAGCCCTTTCTTGAAGTACGGCTATGGATCTCTTCCGTGGGTTGAGCTTGCCTCACCGTCGCCGAGCTCTGGACCTTCCGCCGTACGTGCAGGCTCCAAGTCCAAGCACACGTTGGAGTGCGGTACTTTCCGCTTTTCTCAGAGCCTCACCGCTGACACTGACCTCCTCCTCTATCCTCTGCCAAGGACGTCACAGCTGTCTCTCATGTCCAACCTCTCTGACAACACTTCGAGATCACACTGGACTGGCTTACTCTACTCTCCGGAACGGTCTCGATGAGCGTGGTTCCCAGCCATAACCCACATTTGTGCACAAGGTAGCAATCCCGGCTTGTGCTGCCGGTGCTGCTGCTGCCACGAGGCAGGACGAACCGAGTCTTGGCTGTCGGACCCCTCTTCGTTGTTCAAGCCCTCCCACACACCTCGCCAACCCGCACATGATGCAGCGTTTCAACCTCAGGACTTCGCACCCATCTCCTGCACCTCTATGCAGTGTCGCCTTCAAATGGCATGCAAGCTGCACTGGGGCCTTCTGCCAGCCATCACTTTCTCATGAAACCATTCCCGAAGAAGTAGGCATTGGATATTGTGTACAGGTCCCGCCCAGGCCTGATGTCTCCGGGTCCGTCTGCCTCGGGGATTCCATCTGCATCCATCCTTAAACCGCCGAGTTCCAGTACTGCTAATATTCTTGCGTTGCATGCATCCCGCTATCATCTATCGACCTCGTACCGGCGCACAGGATGCGCATGACAGCGTATATGCCACACTACTGACGCACGCCCTCGGAACGACAGTCACGTTAATAACTCGTCACATCACAGGTGTCATGATCGGCCTATCTGGCCCGGTCTTCTTTTTGACGCACACCCTCCATCGAAAGCCAAATGCTGTTTGAGTGGACCAGATTCAACGGCGGGAGTCCCGGACACCGAGGGATACTGCTGGAGATGTAGGCGCGTGGCATGCAACGCAACAAGCAGCGCGTCAGGCTAAAAGCTGCAGTGTGCAATGCCACTGTGTTCAGCTCAGCGGATCGAGTCCCCGGCTCACGATCGCGTGCTGCGGCCTCCAAATGGCCGTGGTCAGGCCGTCAAGACTTGCCAGGGGTGATTCAGCACGTGTCACCGAAGCGAGAGAGTGCATCTGACAGCTGACGTGGTTCATCGACTCAACATGCCACCTTCACTCTGTCGTTATGCCTGAAGATCCGCAGAACGTCGTTTGCTCTCGTTGTTTGAGGGTTGCAGATAGGTGTCGAATGTCTCGGCCTAAGCACTGATGGCCAGTACGTGCTCGAGCGATCCCAAGCTCACACGTGCAATCGAACAACTGGTCGCTCACGACATCACAGGAGAGAGCACCAACGTGGAAGAAAGGGGAGATCAGCCTTTTGTACCCCCCACCGCACGAACGCCCCAACCTGAATACCCCTTGTTAGTCTGCGCTAACTTTTGTGGTCGTTTTGTATGGCCAACTGAGGCGCGCCTTCCCCTAGGTTATTGACTGAGCAAATCGGCAGCCCTTCGCTTCTGGGCCAACAGCTTGGTAACCGGGTCCTTGGGTCTCTCGGCTATCTCGATTGTGCAGTGCTAGGAGAGCCTTGAACGAAACCTCGGTCGGGGAAGCTGCCTGTATTCTTCGACTGCTACGGCGTATGAGTGCTCACCTCACTCCACTGACTTGTCACACCTGGGCACCGGAACCCGGTCAGGTCCACCTGGCATCCCTCCCAAGACCAATATATCCATAGCGTCAAGTGGACGCCTTGCATGCAGAGCAAGCATGGTAGCGTTTGCCATCCCGAGTGACTAGGCGGGAAACAAGGACGATTCGTCGTCAACCGTATTCGATCCTAGCCGTTATGGCTGCATCCTTCATCGATGCTCTACAACCTGGCTGTTTCGACGGGCTGAAGTGTTTCCCACCCGGTTTGCGCCATGATGCGGGGTATCTTCCAGCCATCTGGGTCATTTCTCAACTTCAGATTTGAACTGATCGGCCGGCCGAAATGTGATCATGCAGAGACGAGAGTGAAGAAATGGGAACCACTCGAGAGAAGGATCAAGTCAATGCATCTGTCGGCGTCTGCCATCCGGGAACTGCTGCAAGTGACAGGTAACGGCCAAATTGGACTCTGCTCGAGCCTCCGAGCCCGAATACGTCCAGAACGACGTGTTGGACTGGCCTTCCATAGACCGTTGATTCGATGCACTTTCGATCCCCCATGGCCAGCATAATATGACACATCAGAGAGCCCGCAGCGCAATATGGGCCGAGGATTAATCCCCATACTCTCCTGGATGGGATAATACCACACCCCGGCCGCCGTTACGCTTTACCACAAGACAGTTCATCATGTCACTGATACGCAACGCTGTAAGTATCCTCCGAGGCCCAGCTTTCTTGTCACTGTTGTACTGCTAATTCCATCTTGGCAACATGTAACCTCAACCGAATCCACAGTGGAATATGACGCAACTGACAGGTGAACGCGAAGGGTCTTGAAGAACGTTCTGGCCAACGAGTTTGTGGCATAATTGAGAGATGGTGGGCACGCACTAGAGCATCTCCTAACCCACGAGCGGCCCGGTCCATGAACACCTGTTCTGACCACCCATACGGCATCTGCTGTCACATCGCAATTGATGCCTAGCTGGCTTTGGGTCGGCTCACCATGTGGTCTTGTCGCGCCATGGTTGCTACGAGCCTCGCCACGCGCCTACATTGGCATACGCCAATCAACTAGTGTTGGGATTGCAAGACGTTTAAGCTGCGTCACTTGGTCTCTTTCTTCATGTCATTGGGGCTGCAGATAGGGAGAGTACGTGCGCCCAGCGACGTCTCAGCCTGTCATGTATGAACGGGCCCGTATCACACAGCGTCCGTTTCAGCCGATTGTCTGCCTCGCGGCAGCTGGCAGTCCAGGAGGGACTTAACCATCTTTACCGTGACTGCTGCGGCCAGCGGCAATGGCCGAAACGCAGCCTTGGCCGACGTGGGGTGTTTCCTTCACACTACCTGTTCACAGCAGTGGCAGGGTCTTGGTGGCACAGAAGAATGCCGCTTATTCGGTTTAGGTTCCAAGTGCCATTGTTGAGTAAAGACAGCCTCTTCAAATGAAGGCAAGATGATTCCCTGGTGTGAATAGGCCAGGCCCAAGCCGTTGAGGCGGGAATAAGCCGGACGTGATGCAAGATGCTAGTGCTTCGATCTGTGTCACAAAGATCATACTCAAGGCTTTCTACGGCGGCTTGAGTCCGGCTTGTTCCTGTTGGGGCCCGGATGACCCAAAGAATATTAGTGGCTCATGGTTAATTGAGTACTATCGCATCTATCGACTCCTTTAGCAGCATGCTGTCTGGAGGCCATACCGCCAAAGCTAATGTTGCCTGCCTAGTGCCAGATCTTCACCGGATCTTGAACCCAGCGGGCATCTGGATTGATTTGGGGGCCAAAACACTCACCAGCTCAGTTTCCACGTCCCACTTCCGCGAGCGGGGGTACCAATACCCCCTGCCATCAACCAAAGACAGAGAGTTCACTGGCGGGTCCTTGCCGCGACCCCAGACGGTGTGACCCGCTGCTTTGGAACGCTAGAGGGTCATGTAAGCGCACAGACAAAAGAGATCGACTGACAGGCAGCGGTATCCCTGCGAGAAAACCAGCCGGATTGGACCCACGGCCTCAAAAGTGAATCCCCCAAAGGCGACCATCAAGGCCAATGGAAGGTGCTGCGGCGCCTGTGAGGCGCCTGCGGAGCACCCAAAGCCTACTCATTACTGGTTGAAGCGTCTATTGGCTGACCGTTGGTAGCGTAATCTTGGTTCTTGGCCGCTGACGGGAAATGCCGTCCTTGCAGTAGTTTTGAGACTTGAGTTCCGCCCGGTTGTCGTACCCCGTGTACAGCGGAATTTCAACGTTGTGCGGAAGCATGAGGATAAAAGAGCAGCCGATTCCACGGCTGTTCTTAATTATTGTGTGCTTGTCCCGTCCCAAAAGAACAAATGGAAGACTGCTGGGGGTATGAGAGATGGTCCAGATCATACACTTGTACAAGCTCGAAACAGACAAGCGAGAAATGTGGCCACACTGAGGAGAGTCTGCGGCGAGAAGACCCCCCTTTCATACAACCAAAATTTCACGGCCACGCTGGCAATGCTACCACACGAAATATAGCCCACCACTCCTCCCGGGTTCCTGGAAAAATGACAGTTTAGCGAATGACTGCGACCATAATATATCAGACGGACTGGTCTAAATCACAGAGGAGATTCCCGGACACGACATGATCGATCTGAAGTATTAGTGCTTTCCAAGATGGCGTTTCAATGTATTATTTCCCAAGTGGTCCTCAAGCCTGCATTGTTCGGATCAATCCTGCGTCCACGGATCGCACGAGAGCCAGGAAAGTCAGATAGAGTGTCGTAACGCAACACAGAATTTCGGCAGAAAACTTTGAATCAGCCCAGTCGAAGGAATGAGCGTCGGTTTTGCACATGTACGCCCCGACACGAAGTCGTTGAGGAGTCGCCAGCCGCTGGGCAGAAATGTCACCTCAGGCCAGCCTGGCAGCTGCTCCAGTACTGTTCTCAAAGAATTCGATTGGGAGCTCTCGGTGCTACTACACATACATCCAAGAAAGAAACCGGAACCATGTAGGAGACCAGGGGGAAACAAGCCCAGCACGGCATCTACCGTATTCTCGAAACATTCACCCATCCATACTATTTTCCAATTTTCCTCCCAGGACCGAAAGCTGCATATGATACATGATTAAAGGATGGATGGGTACCGTACCCGTCCTCGAAAATTGCGATTTATCACACGACGGCGCAGGAAAGACCTCGTCATCTCGGCCCTTGCAATGGCCTGATGAAAGGTATTAGGGCGGGCCGTCCAGGTGTCTTGGGTCGCATTTTGGGCTTTGACAAACCGGTGCTATATGCGTGGGTGGGAAAGGGACTAGTCTGGCCTCTTCCACGGGAAGGATGTGACGCATTGGATCGACTGCACAGCAGCCGAGCCGCCATGTGCATAGATTCCGTATTCCGCCAGTTGATGATCAGGACTGGGGCAGAACTCCGCGACGTCAGAATTATATCGTACAATAATGTACACATGCACAGGGTCACGAGTTATTTGTTATTCACAAAGCAAAGCAAAGCAGACAGCTCGCAATCAAGCGAAGACGAGACTGCTCCGGAGCCCGAGGCCAAGCAAGTTGAGCGTGGGTATTAAAATGTCATCATCATAGCAAAAAGGTACAATCTCTTTTCGTTCAAACGCCGCCCGCCTCCATGACAACTTTCAGGTTCATAGCCCGGCCTATTCCCAAAACGGTCCGCAGTGCAACCACCTTGAACGCACCAGACACACAGCGTGGCGCCCAATAGGAAACATGCCCGGCAATCCCCGTACCGCATAGATCCATATCAGGCAAGGAGAAACAAATCCTCCCCCCAAAAAGAAAAAGAAGAGAGAGAGAGAAAAAAAAAACCGATTTCATAGCCTATCCCCCCATGCCAACGCAATATGCAGAAACAGCCCGTACCCCCACCACTTTGAGCCCCTTGCCGGCAGCCAAGAAGAAAAAGCAAAACCACTCCGCCACAAGACGCACAGACGTGACGGCCTAGACGGCCTCGAACCCTGAAGCCATGCACAGGATGATCGGCCGGAAAGTCTGGTTGACAGTTGGGCATACATCCCCGGGCTCTGACAGCTCACTAGTGCCCGCAGACCCTGCCTTTTCTTCTCGTCGTTTCTCCGCGACGAACACCCGCAAGGGGCCTGCAGGAGCGCGCGTTGTCAAGAACCCCGCTGCTTGTTCCCTTTAGGGCTGATTAACACACTGCGTTGCGGTGGCGTCAGCCTGCGTTTCTTGATCGATGGAACCGGGTACGGAATCCCTGGTCGAAGGTGCCCGCGCTGCATGACATCCACTTGTGTGCCTGAAACAGGTGGACCGCTCACCTTGGATGTCGCCGCCTGTCACTTTCCTATCAACCGGTTTCCCGTGAGGCACGTTACAAAAAAAACGACAAGAGGGTGAATGACGAGAAGTAGGAACATCGAGAGGGGTGGGGTGCTCGAAAAGCCCAGCGACGAAAAAGTCTCATCCGCAGTCTCATCCGCAGTATGGCCCCGCGTTCGCCCAGGAGGAGTTTGCTGCCATCAAGGCCGCGGCCTCCTCGCCCGTCAGACTATTGCCGCTGAGGAACAGAGGGGTCTCGATCCCCGCGGGGGGCTCGAATATTCCCTCCACCTGGTGGAGCGTGTAACCCGATTGCTGCGGGTAGACCGGGGGTGACAGTGCCGCCGTCGCCACCGCCGCCCGGTGATGGTAGCTGCCGTCGGTATTGGCGAAGAACCCCGGCAGGTAAGGGTGGTGATACTTGTTGCCGTATGAGAGGTCGTCCACCTGCGAATCATGCTCGGAGCCCGGGGGCGTCGTTGGCTCGGCGGCGGGATCGACATCGCTCGATACCCCTTTGTCGTGCGTGCCGTGGGCATTTTCCACGAATTCGGGCTGGAAGTAGTTGATGTTCAGGTGGGCTTGTCGGCTGGGTGGCATCTCGGCGTGTCTTTTCACGCCTTGTGAAGCCTGAATCTGGTAGGGAGAGGACGTGTTCGGAGACAACTGCGGGGGGTATTCAGGGTAGTAGCGGCCATCCTCGTCTGTGTAGAAGTGAGGCCCGCATTGCTGCAGACGTTGGTTTCGCTGGCGAGCTGCTTCTTGTTGCTGTTCAGCTTTCGTCCTCTTCCTGTTGTGGGCGGCTTGGTTACCACCTTTTCTGCCTGACACGGCTTTGACGTTCCCATAAACCGCTCGATCACTCCTGTGGTGGGCCCGGACAGCACCCTTGCTATTGCCCTTGCGGTACCTCGTCGTGCTCTCCACGCCGCCATAGTACTTGGGCTCAAGATACCACTCAGTCGATTTCCTCCCGTCCGTGGCCGAGGCGTCCAAGGACAGGCTCCCATCGCTGTTCAGGGTTGGCTGGTTTGAGCACCGCTTGGTAAATGCCTGCCAAATGGTATCCTGTCAGTCGAACCCCTTTCGCCTCAACTCATCGGGAAAGAATCGCCTACCCCATTCATCGACAAGTTGTGCCTGATGGAATTCTGCCAGCCCTTTCCCGTACTCTTTGCCTTGTCCGTGTGCTCCCTGAACCACTGGTAGATCTCCTGCAGCGTCATTGACTTGTTCGGCCGCGACATGAACGCCCTGTAGATGAGCTGCGCGTACGGCTCGTCACTCTTACCTCCCGCAGGCTCAGTCGATGACCTTGACCCAACAACATCCTCAGCATCGTAGAGGTTGGGGTTGTAAACCATGTCGGCGTCCATGTCGGCGTCAGGGTCGGAGAGGGGCGCAGTGTCCTCCCGACGAATGCAGATGGCGTCGCTACCCATGGCTAGGGTGTTGCTGCAGGGAGACAACCTTGTCAGGGGGATAACATCTGCGGGGCTTTGGTGCCTGTAGGTTCCATGCGTTGGTGGGAAGGAAATGTCGTCTCCTCGGATGTTCTGGTAGGGCTGTCCTGGGCCGCCCGCCGCCGCAGTGTAAGGGAAGGAGGTAGTCTGTGCTCCTTCCGCGGAAGATGCGAGATCAAAGCGACCTGCGGGGTGGAGTGACTGCTGGTAAGTGCCTTCCTGGGGAGGGGCGCAAGGCTCCCAGGCCGCCCATACCCCCCCGGGCTGAGTCTGTACATCCAAATCACACAAGGACAGCCCATCGATGCGGTTGTTGACACTATAGGCGAGACTTGGCCGAGAGGTTGAGACGCTTTCAGCCGCTGGCCCAGAGACTGTGCCCGGGCTGTAGCCGTCGAAATCGGTCGAGTCGCTCGCCTGGAGATTTTGCATGCGTTGCGGGAGGCCCTCCGGGCTGTATTCCACATACTGAGAGTGCAGACCCGCGCCAAGGTGCTGTGGTGTCGGAGATGAGCCACGGCGCTCAGGTCTGTCTGCTCCGTCACTATGATCATGAGACGAGGTCGTGACGGCTGCCGAGCGGCGTATCTCATGAGCTTGGGGCGGGGCAGTGGTAGGCGAGTAGGCACCGTTAAGGCTCGGGTTGATGTCTGTGATAGCTTCAGGAGATGCTTGTGTCGTGCAGAGGGAATACTCTTGTTTCAGATGGACGTTGCTAAACGGTGAGTATGGTCCAGAGGTGTCGGGGGAGGCGACTGGCGGGAGGCCGTCCACATGTTCAGCGTCTTGAGCCATCTCGTCTTCCTGATACCGGACCACAATGCTCAAGGCTGACGGCGATAGCAACTCGCGATGAATGTGGTCTCTGTCTCGGCTATGAAACAATAGATGTTGTTGAGTCATCCGGTTCATTCCTGTTTGGAGGCCACGATTGGGATGGAGTGAAACAATGATGGCGACGAGTCAAGAGGAAACGAAAGACAACAGCTTCTAGGACGGATTTGGGTGTCAGGGCAGGTGCTTGCTTGTGGTGCTTGATATGACGAACTGGAGCACGGTGAAACAATCTAGAAGCTGACGGTGAGTGGGAGCCTGCAGGCTATGCTATGTGTAGGCAGGAGGCTCTGCTCGAACACTTGTAGTTTGGAGGATTCTGCTTTCACTAATATCTCCTTTTCCCTCTCTCCTCTCTCTGTCTTTACCTATCCCTCTTCCTCCTATAAGATGGAGACGATCTGGGCCAGTAGTTGACCAAGATCGATTTTCTATGTCACCCGGAGCGCATGGGCCGTGGAAGATCTGCTTGCGCCCAAATACAGACCTCCCTTGCAGATCAGGACAGACAAGGGTAGTAGGCTACGTCTTGTCGGCATATTGAGAGGCAGTTCGGGGGGGGGGGTTTGTGAGAGGGGTACCAGCCGAAACTTCGAGGAGTGCTCCTAGCGAACGCAAGTCCAGTGATGCAAATGACAAGTTACTTGCCAGCTCAGACATGCTCCAGCAGAGCCCCGTATCGTGTACTTTCTACTTTGTACCTCCATAAAGGGCATGCGGGGCTATTGGACCTGTCTATGCACATGAACTCAGGCAGGTGTGTAAGGCAGTGTGCGTGCGTGTGTGCTTGTGTGCTGCCACGGGTTGCGCGTGCGTGTGTGGATAGGATGTTAGCAAAAGTATTGCGCAAACGAGCCATGACTTGCTACGATTACCGTCTGCCTCCTGAAGCGGTCTCGTCTGGGGACAGACAGCATTCTGTCGCCTGGCAACAGAAGTCTGCGGCTGCATGTGAGGATCGATCTCCACTGCTCCAAGATACAAAGGGATCTTCCTTGGATGCGCAGCATCTAAAGCACTCACATACGTACCGAAGCAACCACAAAGCCGTTCAGGCCCACCCTACCCGCACGCAGGCACAAATGCGTCAGCCCCGTACTGTGACAGGGGGCCAGCCCTGGGTAGCATGGGGGCCGAGCATGGGGGTCGCATCGAGTGTCAGTGGGCCTAGAGTGACACCAAGAAAGTGGAAAGAAACGTAAGGGGGAGGCGAGGATTGTGGAACAAGAGGCGAGCATAAAGAGCCGTGTATACTGGTGAAGGGAAGGTGAAGCTTCACAGGGCTTCTGCCTGGCGGGCCAAAGAAAGAGGTACTTCATCGCGCCTTTTTCGAATGGTCGGCCACGTTGTATCGTTGGGGCAGACCTCGCGCGGACGGTTGGCCGTTCCCCATGGTCTCTACACCGTCAGGGCTTCTTGTGTCTGTCAGAGCCGTGACGGCTGAGGCGCAGAGACGTGCGGAAGGCTGCATTCGATCCCGCCAGCTCTACCAATGATTTCGTTTGAACAGAGGCTACAGGACAGGTCATGACCATGTACCCAAGGGCAACAAATGTAGACCGCCCCCGGGAGAAGGAAGATGCTTGCATGAGACGGGAGGGTGAAGCATCTGGAAGAGCCCAGAAAAGTCGATGCCAGTCTATCGCTAATCAGTCCTAGTTGGGCCATGGTTGCATGCATCTCAAGAAATGGCCAGGCGAGGAGGAAGCCGGCCAGGAGGGCACACCGCTGCCGCCGGGTCTCCTTTGTGGATGGCTTTCGACGCTGGCGCACAGCATTCTTCGCCCAAAGGTTGAAACCACGAAGTCGTGCGCGCCTTTCTTGGAGCCAACGGTCAATTAGTGTAGTGTAGGGGCACCAAGATTTGGGGGGGGGGCACAATAGCAAATAGCGGTATCAGCCATCCCAACAGGGAGCCGCAGGTAGCTGAAGGTTGCACAAGTCAGTTGCCGGGCGAGCGCGGCCAGACTCGATGGTTGAGGGCATGACGATGGCGCGGACAAGATCAGCCTGTCGGGGCGCGGACAACGGGCGATGAGGCCGTGATAGTACCTGCGAGGTTTCACAGAAAGCCTATTGCCGGCCATTAGTCCCATGCGCCCTGCAGCAGAGGCAACGTATGATGCGATTACATAAGTATCAGAGGCTCCCAGAATGACCACCCTTCCAACATCGTGCTGTTTTGTCCACCAGGTGATGCTGGCGATACAGGCAGCAGCATTGCATGTCAGGTCCACCCCTGTCTCAATGGTCTTGCAGCTGTCAAAGGACTAACCATGAATCAAATCTCCGCCGCCCCCAACCTTGGCCCGAGAGGTATGGCATCACCTCAGGCACACACCCGAGCTACTTTCGGGATCCGATGCTTGCATACGTACGTGGAGCAGAAACTGCATCAAGGCCGCATTACTTTCTGTAGTAAATCTATACAAAGCTGTCAGTCTTCCATTTGAACTTTGAGAAAATTACGAAGTCGAGTGAGTATATTACGAACCTTTTTGAACTGGAAATGTAGCTGAAGAATGCCCTGTTGACGATGGTCAGCAACTGGGTAACAAGAGGTCTGCAACCCCACCCCCCTCTTTTCTTTCAAGTCATAGCACTGACAATAAGAAACGTCTTGACCATGTCTCTATTGGGATGACCAGACATTGAAATTCGCACACTTGATGGTAAGGCAAAGTGGAACAATAATGGGACGTACCTTGTCAAAACTGCTTCGGAACCCCCGGTCCCTCTTCGCTGAGTAGTCCCATTCCCGGTCCACAACGCGAAACGCGATATCTTCATACGGCGGACCCGCGATGAATCGGAGTAAGCAGGTATCCTCCTCACCTGCCGGTGCAAAAGACTCTCCTCTGCGTCGCCCGCCCTCCCGGATGATTTTGAACGTGGGTGCCTTGGTCTTGTCGATCAAGTCCGGGTAGAAGATGTTGAACTTGTAACCCTGAACCACCTTTGGGGGAGGATTGTCGTGGTCGTAGTGCGTTTGATTGTATTTGTTCCATTCGTAGCCCATCTGGACACGATTGAAGTACTGGGGCTTTCGAGGTCGATACTTGTCGGCCCATTTCGGTTTCGCGGCGCTCGGTACAGCCTCCTCTGCCGTGAAGATCTCCTCATTTTCGCTGATTCCGCGTGCGACCTCACGCTCGTAAAGGGCCCGAGTAGCCTGGGAGAAGTCCTGCGCTTCGCTCGGCGCAAACCGTGCAGTTCCAGGGGGCGCGCTGTTGCCTTCGGAGGCTGCACCAGCAGCTCCAGCAGAAGAGGTAGCGGCGGGTGGCAGATTCTGCGCACGTGAAGTAGTTCCTCCAGAGTTCACCGCAGCCCGAGGACCATCAACATCAGCTGATGCAAGAGCGTCTGCTTTGGCTGGATTCATTGTTCTAAACTGCTCGATGCGACTCTCCTTGATAGCCTCGCAAATCTTCCTGAGCTTCGCTTTTGCCTTGTAAACAAGCAGATTGCTCAAAAGTCCCTGCCAGTAGTCCGTATCGATATGCTCGTCCGACTGTAATTTCGCCTTGATCTGCCTTTCCAAACTCTCGAGTTGCTCAAAGGTCTTGGGACCGAGGATCCTGTCAACATCCGAGGACACGGAGCTGACGGCGCGGCCTTCATGATCATTTCCCTGTAGTTTAGCCCTCCGATCGCTGCAGAGAGTGAGGAGAGAGCTCCAGTAGTCGCGGTTTCTCTGGCTGGTCTCCAGTGTGTGAAAGGAGGTGATATCTGACTCCAGCTCCTTAAGCTCTGCCAAGTTCGAGCCGTCCACTATTCTTTCAGGCGACGGTACTTCGATTTCGATATCTCCATCGTCATCGTCGAAGACGTCCCGATCGTTGTCAACATAACGGAGGTTGAAAGCCAGGTAGTCGACAGGTCTGGCTCGTCCCTCTCGGACTCGGATGTCGGCCTTTTTCTTGGACTGCTTGAGGACGAACTTGTCTTCGTCGGCTACGAATTTCCTAGATTGATCGTCCTGGCTGAGGAAGCGGGCGGTACTGGCTGCGGCGTTTGAAGGGCTTGGTTTCGAGGGCTTGGTAATTCGGTTATTGGGATCGCGCCGTGGGCCCGTGATGTCCCTGTCCTGCCGTTGCGGCGATCTCCCACCATCAATCATTGCCTGTCGTCCGGGGTCCATTGTCGCCTAAGAGGGAAACAGGGCGCCTCGGGGCGGGTTATGTGTGTACTTGTGGGGTGCCGCGATGTGCTGCTGAGATTCGACGATGACGAAGATGGGAATTATTTCAGGTCGTCGGTCAATCCAAGGCACGCCTCTGACTCTGACAGGCTTGGCGCTTGCTTATGTAAGCCGCCTGGCGCCTGGCACTGTTCCCGTTTGAAGGGGGCACCTATGGGTGTAAGTGCAGGCAGGCCAGGCAGCTATCACCAATTAACCGCAGGTGGACACACCACTTTCAGCCTGGAATAATCTCCATCTCCCGAAGGAAAGCAGATGGTGACTTGACCCATTGTGGAAACCCCAGACCGTTGTAAAAGCATCTTCTCGCGTCTAACAAAAGCGGATCATATCATTCGGAGCAGCGAGGCACAAGGAGGCATATCTCATAATGAGGCGGTAGGCTTGATCCAGCCTCTACAAAATACGCCAAAGCAGTGATTAGGGCCGGTCAGAACTACTATTCGGCATTTTCAATACCTCTTGCCAAGCCCAGAACAATGGAATCCCGGATGCACTGAAGACACCGACTCTGCAGGTCACTAACTTTGTGGCTGGGAATGTATTTGGAACATTATGCGTCCGTGACAAGCGACGCGTTGGATGATTTTCTTGCTGTCAAAATTTCTTTTTCAATTGGCGAGCTATGCCAAGTTTACAGACGGCATGGTGGAGTTGCAACTGGAAGTGAATTTCAGGTAAAGGATAATAATTGATATCTTGTAGCTAACGCAACAATCGAGATTGAATCACTTAATGCTATTTGTTGTCAGACTGTATAAAATAGCATCCGAAGTTTCCCGAGGATCTAGGTATGTGTGAACGTGACTTTCACTTAGGCTTGAGTCCGTGAACATTGGCTTGGATTGTATACGGGAACGCGCTCTTGGCTTTCTGCCTTAAACCGTTCAATCTCTCACATGCGCTGCGTCCATCTCTTGTTTCTGCAATACTTTTTATCAGATTTACACATCTGTCGTGGGTGCGAGTTGACCAAATCTCGATAGTGTGTTCATGATGGTGCAAATTATGTGAAATATCTTCTAGAGACTTTCAGTGCTGAGCAAGCGCTTTTCTCTTTTTCTAGCTAAATAGATCGACCGTGGATCTCTTGCACCTAAATTTTCCCCTATCATCGAGTATAGCCATAAGCACGCAAATCAATGTGGTTTGAAGATGACATAACCAAGACGCTGCCCTTGAAAACTTCCAGCACGGCCGTCCCCGGGGCCTGAGCCTATGCGCTGAGGTGGAGTTTCACTCTCAATTTGGAATCTTGTTGGCCGGTTGCGGTGAATCGCCTTTTCAACGGGTGGAGAGGTCGCCCTGGTGCCATTGCTCCACTCGAGACACAACGCTCGGTTGATCCTTCAGTTCCTTAGATCATAAGAATAAATGACATGGGTCTCAAATAGCGAGAAGGACCCAGAAGCCCATGAATATTTAGTCTTCCTGTCCGTCTGCGCGCTCACATGTATATTAGCTGCGTGATCTTGAGCCCAGATAGGTGGGAGATCCAGATGAGCCGCAAGACAACCTACGTGGCCGGCGATGGTAATCAAGCATCACTCATCTGTGAATGATTCAAGTCTGCAATTCTGATGATCGAACTCAGTCGTCCACTCCAAATGAGTGTCGCTCGAAAGATCATGCATGAATTCCTCCGAGTCTGTGATCTGCCTGGCATTATTTCGGCCGTTGACTGCTCATGCTTGTATAAGTTGAAAATATCTCAGCAAAGGTGAACGGGAAAAGTCATGCAGGGCGATCCGGACTTGGAGTGCTGCAGCCACTTCTACCTGCGAAAAAAAAAGACTGGCAGGTGAGCCAACTTGGCATGGCACCCATCTTGCACCTGGAACAATGATGTATCATATTCAGGTGCGACAGCCACTTGACTCGATCCACCCCGTACCTCGAATGAAATGGGGCACCGGCAGAAGACGTTGTCTCTGAAAACACCTAGCTAGGAAAGGGGCCACCGGAACCTCGAGCCGATTTGACCAATCCAGCAGCGTGGTCCATATTAACATTGCTGTTGGTGCCGGGGCCGAGGCGCTCCAGGTCCAACGACCTATGGGACGCTCGATTGAAGACCCCGGTTGTGGAAGGTAGTGCAAGCGTGCCGTGCTTGCGCATCGTAGCGAGGGCTCACCACTCGAGCCTTTTCGGTTTTTACTTTTTTCTTTCCTTCCTCTCTCTTTCTTCAATCGGGGTCTTATTTTGATGCCGGTCTGGTCCCAGAACCGCGTCATACTGTTTACACTTTTCGTGACTGCGTTCTATTGCGAAGGCTGTTGTCGCCTCTTGCCTTCTAGGAGATATTTCCTCCGGCAACCTTCCGCCGCCTGTTGGCAATGCTGGACTCATTCTTCCTGCGCTCTGGTTCCGAGGAGCTGGCCAAGGCGATCCACTCGCTCTCGGGGGCTGTGACGACCATTTTCCTCTTCACACGGCTCTGGGCAAGGACGAGCTTGTACAAAGGGTTATGGTGGGACGACTATATCCGTAGGTCAATCATACCCGGGCTAGATTCTAGACCAGGACGGATGTGTTGATAATTGAGACAATAAGTGATCGCCTCCTGGGCCTTACTTCTGTGCGGTAATGGCCTGGCCGCCTCTGCGCCTTCATATGGCTTCAGGATCATTGAAGGCACCTCGCATGGGTGGGTACTAGCCTTCTCGTCTATCAGCTTCTTCTATATCGCGATGGCTCTGAGCAAGACCGCCTTTGCGGTGACCTTGATCCGGCTCTCCAGTGGCAGGACGCGAGTGATCCTGTGGGTCGTCGTCTTGTTTGTCTGTGCCGTGAATATTGCGGCGGCTGTAATCACATGGCTAGATCTGTGCGATGCGCTTGCGGACGTCAAGGGGATATCTGGGTTTTGCGTCCCGATGCAGACTGCAGTATGGATACACGTAGCCAATGCCGCTGTCACGATACTTGCCGACGCGTATTTGGCTTATTTACCTTGGAAGGTGCTGGCAAAGATATACATTCCGAGCAGGGAGAAATGGGGGGTGGGCATCACCATGAGTTTGGTTGGTCTAGCAGGTATAGTCTGCTTGGTCAGGTGAGTGACACTACAAAAGCCCAACACCGAGGGTCCTAGACATCCGAGTTCAGCATTTAAGAGGTATTGTTTGGTGCAGGACGGTACTAGCCAGCCAAAGCCCAAAAGCAACTGAAGGCCTGGGGACGCCAGACTGGACCTGTGAGTATCGATCTACGCCGCACAAAACATTGGGAGTGCCTTCCACTGATGCTCAGCAGATGGGTGGGTGGCTCTTGTTGGTCTCTTCCAGGCTGAGGTCGCAATCTACATCATTGCGCAGGCGATTCCCTTGCTTCGGGTTTTCTACCTTGGTCAAATAAAGCAGTCAAGCCGGGCCGCAGGCTCGGTCCAGGAGGCCGCGCCGCCCTCGTTCGTGGGAAAAAAGTTGACGACGCGAGTGACGGGCGGAGAGACTATACACGAGGCTGATGAGAGTATCGAGCTGGTGCAGCTTCCGAGCGGCAAGATTGTCCAAGCCAATTCGGAGGAGGGAAAGGCGTTCAAGGCATCTCGGCCGACCGAGGCAGCCGCTGTGCCTCAGACGCAGTTGCAGCAAACGAGTGGCTTCAACATGGATGACGAGGTCCACCGCATCTGGGCTGATATGGGCCTTTCCAGGAGGGCTTGGTCACAGTCTCCCTCGCCGCCGTCCGCAGGTCGAGAGGTGCAACACCTTGGATGAAGACGCAAGCTTAGATCAGCCAGCGGCGCCTGTTCCTGTTTAGATTGTACTGGAGCATCGGTTGCCAGAAACAAACACACACCATGGAAAGATATGGAGGTCTGTCGAGGCGGCCACAGCCTGCTCGTACGCGCCCTGGGTAGAACAGGGTGTGACGGGGGAGTCAGGGCTCGGCTTAGCTGCTTGAGTTCATGCTAAAATTGACCATCAAGGACGGATGAGATAGCCCAGTAGTCGTAATGTGAAATCAAATGGGTACCCGCATGCTAGATAAGGAGATGATTTGTTGCAAGGCAGTAAGTAATGAGGCTCCCGTTGATTTGAGGTCTTGCCCTCTCGAGGCTCACCCTTGGAGGTCACTGCTGGCCCAAGCTTCTCCAGCTGGGCAGGGGTCCAGGGTCCAGGAGCTGCCCCGCAGCGCAGCCGTTTTCTGAGCTCATGGTCAAGGTTGATGGAAGGGCCTAGAAATCTCCATGCTATTGAAGCCTGCCCGTCCAGCCGGGATGAAAACGGGGGACCAGCACCAGTCTCAGCAACCAACCACCCACTCGTAACCACAACAAATCATAGGCAGTAACACCACCAGTTCTGACCTTCTCCTCCTCAGACATTTCTTTTCCCAAACCCTCAACAAATTTCAAGTAAACCTTGAACCCTTCCGTCTTTTACCGCTCTGTGCCTTGCAAGAGTTCAGCCAAGATCAATTTACTCCACCACCACTGTCGCATCCCCCACCATGTCGACCGCGGACGAGCTGAAAGCTCTGGGCAACAAGGCTATTGCCGCAAAGGACTTCGACGAGGCTGTGTGAGTATATCCCTGCCCTGTTCTATGCTGTTTGCTCCTGCTCTTGCCTCACATTCTAACGGTGGTCCTCTGCAGTGACAAATTCACACAGGCAATTGCCTTGACACCAGAGAACCACGTCCTCTACAGCAACCGCTCCGCAGCATATGCCTCCAAGAGGGACTACGAGAATGCCCTGAAAGACGCCGAGAAGACTACAGAGATCAAGCCCGACTGGCCCAAGGGCTGGAGCCGAAAAGGAGCCGCTCTCCATGGAAAGCGTGACCTTGCCGGCGCCCTCGAGGCCTACAAGAAGTCCTCCGAGCTCGACCCAAACAATGCTGCCGTCAAGAAGGACATTGCGAACATTGAGCGGGCCCTGCAGACTCCAGAAGACCCCATGGGCGATCCCGCGGCCGGGCTCGGCCAGATGTTCAGCGACCCCAACCTCATTGCGAAGCTCGCCGCCAACCCCAAGACGAGCTCCTTCATCTCCGACCCTGTTTTCATGAACAAGATCCAACAGATCCAGCGGGACCCCAAGTCTTTGAACCCTCAGGAGCTCACTGGCGACCCGAGGTTCCTGCAGGTTCTCGGTGTCCTGATGGGTGTCGACATGCAGATGGGCATGCCTGACGAGGCTGGCCCAGCTGGTGGCGCGCCCCGCGAGGCTGAAGAGGTGGTGCCCGAGCCTAGGAGGCCCGAGCCTGCTAAGAAGGCACCTGAGCCCGAGCCCGAGCCCGAGCCCGTGGAGGAGGACGAGGAGTCGATTGCCAAAAGGCAGGCAAAGGAGGAGGCCGATAAGCTGAAGGCTCAGGGTACCGCCGAATACAAGAAGAGGAACTTTGACGCAGCCATTGAGAACTACACCAAGGCATGGGAGACCCACAAGGACATCACCTATCTGACCAACCTGAGCGCCGCCTATTTCGAGAAGGGTGACTATGAGAAGTGCATTGAGGCCTGCAACAAGGCAGTCAACGAGGGCCGGGAGATCTACGCCGACTTCAAGCTGATAGCCAAGGCTCTCGCTCGCATTGGTAGTGCCTACGAGAAGCAGGGCGACTTGGCAAAGGCAATCGAGTACTACAACGAGTCTCTGCGTGAGCACCGTACTCCCGACATCTTGAACAAGCTCCGCGCCGCGGAGAAGCGGAAGCTTGAAGACGCCAAGCAGGCGCTCATCGACCCGGAGAAGGCCGAAGAGTCTCGTCTCCAGGGCAACGAGTTCTTCAAGAAGGCCGAGTACACCGAGGCGTACAAAGCCTACGAGGACATGGCCAAGCGCGCCCCCGAGGACCCCCGAAGTTACTCGAACAAGGCCGCGGCTCTGATCAAGCTCGGCGAGCTGCCCAGTGCTTTGGATGAGTGCAACACTGCCATCAAGAAGGACAAGACCTTCATCCGCGCATACATCCGCAAGGCTCAGGCGCTGTTCATGATGAAGAGATACTCGGACTGCCTGGACGCTTGCGAGGTGGCAGCCGAGGTTGACGCCCAGCACCATAACGGCGCCAGTGCCCGGGAGATCGAGCAGCAGCAGCAGAAGGCGCTGACGAAGATGTACGAGAGCCGCGAGGGCGAGACCGAGGAGCAGACGAGGGAGAGGATCATGCGGGACCCTGATGTAAGTGACACATATACAATCCCATTTGCAGTTGATACACCAAGCTGACCCCCTTCGCAGATCATGGCCGTCATGCAGGACCCAGTCATGCAGTCCATCCTGCAGCAGGCCCAGTCCGACCCTGCGGCTCTTCGCGAGCACATGAAGAACGCGGGTGTGCGCTCCAAGATTCAGAAACTCATTGCAGCTGGTGTTATTCGCGTTGGCTAGGGGCCAGGCTCGACGTCATTCGGCTAAGCAAGCTGCCTTGCGAGCATTCTTCAGTAATCGCAGGCGCGGCGACGATGGAGATTAAAACGGGACAGGCGCGGAAAGGGAGTCGGTCGCATGCGAGGAAAGAAAGATAATGTACGATGAAACGATCATACCCTGAGTGGATTTGGCGAGGTCGACCAAAGAGCAAGGCTTGCATCTGACCAACACCGGGCAGTCCAAGCACGGAAACGCTGGTCCAGACGGCCACTCCCGTCGTCTTCGCTGGCATCGGGCTGTCTTGGAGCAGTCGATGTGCAAGGGCAGCACACGGCTTATTTCTACAGCGTCCATGGAGCAGGTTGCACGGCGATTTATGTATCTGGTCTGCTACATCTGCCACAGGCTTTCGACAATTCTAATCACTATCAAGCTGACTTCCTTGGGATGATAACAAAGTGAAGCCCACATTATATGTGTGTATATATACGCCAAGACTTATGTGAAGTATTTACAGAAGCCCACACTCATTATGTCCAATTTCCCAGTCCATGATCCCCACATGACCACCCCTGGTGACCGGTCCTCTCACGATGGCAGTATGAACATGGTTGTGGCCGCGGGATCAGCCCCATCACCACCACGAACCGGCTCCGGGGGCGGCGGAGGCGACGGGGCAGGAGGGGGCGGAGGCGGAGGCGGTTGTACAGCCGGGGGTGGAGGAGGAGGCGCGGGTGACGAGGGAGGCACGATGACTGTCGTGAACACGGTCGCGGTCGCGGTACCGTTGGCCGCGGCCGGCGGCTTGGGGAGGACCGCGTTCGCGAGCGGGATCGCCCCCGCGATGCCACCAGCGATGGAGCGCCCGGGTACGTTTGCTGGTGCGACGGCAGCGGCGTTGAAGTAGTTGATCAGTTCCGTCGATTGGCTGTTCTCGGGGGTTGGTTTTGTCAGCTGAGCCAGCCTCAGCGCATATGGAGGAGGGAGTAGTAGGAGGCAAGACCCACGCGTTGACCGTCATGACCATGCCCTGCTGGCAGTGCATCGCCTGCGCGCAGTACAGAAACATGGGCTGCGTGTTCATGACGGGGACGTTGAAGGTCCCCACCATGCCGCTCGCGCCGCCGTCAAAGGGTATGAAGCCGCTGTTGACGCCCGGGGCGACCCCGACGCCGGCGTCTATGGGCCGGCAGGGCGAGGTCGGCAGCGACTGCGTGACGGTGTGGTTGCGCGCCGCGAACTGGAACTGCAGCACGTCGCCCGGCCTGGCGGTGACGCTGTTCGGGGTAAAGGTCAGGGCCGTGCCGCCGACGAGGACCGGGATGATCTTGTTGTTCGGTGTGGAGGACGGTGCGAGTGGCCAGGGCTGGCTGTTGACTGGGTGCGGAACAAACAGAAAAGAGGTTAGATATCATTATCTGTGACCATGAGATTTTCTAGGATGATGGGATCACGGCCGTTTTCTGACTCTATGTCTCTTTGTGTGCGCATGTGTGAGGCGGATTGGACTTACCGACAAAGTCAACAGCCCGTGACAGCCTCGCTGCCGTCAGGGCTAGGCATATCGTGAAGACGAGTTGCCTCATTCTCTTCCAGATAGCAGTAATAATAACATGGGGAAAAAAAGGAAGAGAGCGTGTATCTTATTATTATTGCCGCATGACCATGTTCGTAACAGGGAATTATTGATCAGGACTCGCTCGGGGTCAACCCAAGTGAATGCAACAGGAAGAGTCTGAGGGGAACAAGAATAAAGAGAGAGGCTTGCCACCGACAGCTGGACAAGCCCAGGCTTCTCTTCTCGTTTGACACGTCCAAATACAACGCCAGTCAAAACTCTGCCCACAACGTCTGCCTCTTGACACTCCCAAAACCCCCCTCCCCTCCCGCATCCGTCCGCTCGGCGCGCAACCACCGCCCAGCCCTGCATCGTCGTAGGGCTCGCCCTATGACCCTGCCGGGTACGTGCACGTCCGTCTCGAGAGCAGAAAGAGAGAGAGAGCGTGCGCGTGCGCATGTATATGTGACACGGATGTCAGGAACATGAAAAGAAGCATCTCATGCGTTTCTGAGCTTGATGTTTAAAAGCTCTTAGTTCGGATGAGACGACCCCACGAGCGAGTGCATATTACTTGGTGACTATACATACGAGCCCAGTATGCCTACCACAACTCTCTCGCCACCCCGCACCAAGATCGAATTGCCTTCGGGTTTGGGGGGCGGGTCGAGTAGTAAGGTGGGCTGAGCTGATGTTTCAATGGGCACCAGTGGGCGTTTCGCAATGGCTTCATCTGAAGTCGGGAGCTCGGAGCAGGTACCGACGACCCACAGGCGGGTAGGCACGCGGGGACATGATCATGGCGGCAGAACAAGCTCGACGGCCCTCGGTGCGGTGCTGGCCGCCCAAGAATGTTCACAGCTGTCTGATGGGGGACGACCTTGACTTCCCTCAGGTTCCTGATTGACTCCTCCGGTCTCCAGATGAATCAATTGGGTAACTGTTGGGCAAAATTGTCAGCTTATATGGAAAGAAGAAATAAGAGAGAAATCGTGGGTGGACACAAGCATGGAAGCTCGGTCCAATTGCATCGCTCGCACTGATGAGAAGCCAGACACCGGATACCACCACTTGAATGTCGAAGTCAGTGACAAGAAAACATCACGGCCCGAACGATGAATCACAACAATATGTGCCTTGTTTCTATGGTCATATGTACACGTGAAGTAAACAATACCAAACATGAGTAATTAAGGCATGGCGCTGTGAGCAGGTATTCGCTCGTGCCGGCTCGACTCGGACATGTTATGATGCTCGCACATCAATCGCATGCTCTTCTTTACTTCTGGTCTTTTCTAACCGCAACGTCCCCAGCCGCTCTAATTCCATGTTATGTCTTGACATACCCTAACGTCTGGCCCTCTCCACGGCAGCGGCGCTCATGTTGGTCATTGATAGACCGGACGGCGGCGCGGGCGTGCTGGCGCGCGTTGGGGGCGCGGACCTGTTGTGTGCCATGTGTGCCTTCACCAGATGGCCAGCGGCCAAGGCGGCATTAAGCGACAGCTCGCCAGCCAGCACGATCGAGGCGATGACGCGCGCGAGGCGACGGGCATTCTCGCCTGGGGTGACCGGGTGGGCACCGCGCACACCAAGCATGTCCAGCATGGCAGCCTGCGGTTCCAGGATGGTGCCACCGCCAAGTGTGCCAACTTCGATGGAGGGCATTGAGACAGAGATTTGGAGCGAGCCCCGGAGGCTATTAAAGTCTGTTAGCAACTGTAGCATAAATGTTTGGTTTCACACGGCAGGGTATTTCACGCACTTCTTCATGATTGTGATGCAGTTCGCACTCTCCACGACCTGCGCCGGGTCCTGGCCAGTGGCAATAAACACCGCGGCCACCATGTTTGCGGCGTGGGCGTTGAAGCCTCCGACACTAGCAGCCATGGCGGACCCGATCAGGTTCTTGTTGATGTTAAGTTCGACGAGGGTGTCGACATCGGTCTTGAGCACCGACTTGACGACGTCACCGGGGATGATAGCCTCGGCGACCACGCTCTTGCCTCTTCCTTCGATCCAGTTGATAGCGGCGGGCTTCTTGTCGATACAGTAGTTCCCGGATAGAGAAACAATCTGCATGTCCTGGAAGTCATGCTCGTTTGCCATGATATCGAGCGCATGCTCGACACCCTTGGAAATCATGTTCATTCCCATAGCGTCGCCTGTCCTGCTCTTGAAACGAATGTAGAGGTTCGTTCCGGCGATTGTAGACGTCATTGATTGAAGTCGTGCAAAGCGGCTGGTCGAGTTGAAGGCGTTCTTCATCACAGCCTGGCCGGCGTCGGAGTCAAGCCATAGCTTGGCAGCTCCGGTTCGTTCCAATGTTTCAAAGGTCACGCAAGGTCCGCGGGTCATGCCATCACCAGTCAGCACCGTCACAGCACCACCTCCAGCATTGATGGCCTTGCAGCCACGACTGGCACTGGCAACCAAGACACCTTCTGTCGTGGCCATGGGGATGAAGAAGCTCTGCCCATCAACCACCAGGGGCCCCGCAACACCGACCGGCAGAGGCATGTAGCCGATGACATTCTCGCAGCATGCACCAAGGACCAGATCCCAGTTGTAGTTCTGGTACGGGAGCTTGGATCGCTCCAGCACGTTGGTGAGATCTGAAGTGGCCTTGGTGCGAGAAATGATAGCGCGACGGATCTTGACAGCGCGAGTGCAGTCTTTCAGTGTTCTTTCCAGGCTGTGGCCAGGGACCTTGCCCTTGAGTGCGAGAGTAATGATCTCATCATCGTTCATCTCGGGAACACGCTTTTCAGCAAGCAGCTTGTGAAGCTCCTCCAATGGACGTTGAGGACCGTCGTTGACAATAGAGATCGAGGAAGCGACGCGCTTAAAGGCCGACGAATCACTCTCGTCGTCGGTAGCAGCGGGCGTGGGCGGGTGGGCCTCGGTAGGCGACGGGCGAGCTGACCTATCGTATGGGCCGGGTGTCGTGGGGTCCGAGTCGTTGAATCTCTGCGCTCTAGCAAGCTCCTTAACATTGATTGGGTGTTCGGGGACGTTGGGGTCTTTGATTCCCCATCTGGCGGCGTTGAAGAGGTACCCGTTCAGAGCAACGCTCATGGCCAGTGCAATGACGATCCACTTGGACAAGACAGGGTCCTCCAGACTTTTGAGTATGCTGCCAACCACTCTTCCGTAGCCCAGGTCGTCCACGTCATCAGCGTTCGTCTGAGGAATCTTGCCATAGTGGATCGAAGGGAATTCCAGCTCGTACTTGATCGGAGTCAAGATTGTCACCACGACTCCCCGGTTGTTGGCGTTCGTCTGCGCCAGTATGGTATCGAGACCGTTGGAGGCGACCTTGAATGGGTCCACAGGTGGGTTGGCGACAAGGCCACCTAGACCACCTGCCCAGGACGAGATAGTGGATAGGGAGTCAGTGTCCCGGAAGGGAACGGTGCAGAGGTTGATTGCATTGATCAGAACGAACCCAGAGACCATCAGGACCTTGAACTTGGGGACGCTTGTGCTCTTGATCTGCTTTCCAAAGAGAGACGCGCCAGCCTTCTTGCCGTCAGCCCGGGGCCAGTCATTGCTCTGCGCAACATTCTCAGCTACACGGTGGCTGACACCGTCATCCTCGAGGGCTCGTCGCATCTCAACATGGCGCCTGATCCGGTTGATCTCGAGCTTGATGCAAAGAATTGCAGTGTAGAAAGTGAACAGCAGGATGCAGTCGAAGAAGAGGATCCAGGCGGCAAGGAAACAGAACTGCTGCAGTCCTCCCTGGACACCGGAAGCAGCTCCAAGGACAAGCACGACAATTTCGATGACATAATCCTTAACGATATCGTAGCCCTTCTCCTTGATGGCGACCTGAATCGCGGATTGGATGTAATTGGACGTGGTCTCCTTACTCCTGCCGTTTTGTTGCGCAGCCTTGTGCTCGATAGAGTGGTTGAGAACAGCTCGGGTCAGAGTGATGTTCTTCTCGAATCCAATCGTGATGACCAGGAACGGCAAACCCTCAGACAGGAGAACCATGGAAACCGGAACGCCAAGCTTAGTGACGACAACCAAGCTGAACATGAAAGCGAAAGCCGAGGACAAGAGAGTGGTCGCAGCCAGCCAGAAGTTGGAACCCATGCGACGCATCGACAAGAACAAGGAGACGAAGGTCAGATGCATAGAGATGTACCCGAGGAACATGATAGTGATATCGAGGGCCTCAGCATTCTTGAGCAGATCAATGAAGTCGAACCAGGCGTTGTTGGCCCATTCCACGATGCTGTTGCGTGGGCTGACCTTGGCCGCCTTCATGATCCACATCTTCTTCTCCCCGCCATGTTCAGTCTCGCGCGTCTCCTCGCCCGGGATATCGTTGGGAATTTCCTGCGCGGCGGCTAGGAACTGAGGCGCCTGCTTGTAGGGGACGGCGAGTGCCACGGAGGTCTCTTGCGAATAGGTGGTCAAGGAATTGGATGTAGATGGCAGCGAGATGATAGATATGTTCTCCGGTAGGGGGATAGTTTCCAGCAGCGGGGCGGTCTTCGCAGCGGAGTCGGAGAGCGAGTCGGGGAACACGAAGGTCAGGAGGGCCAAGTGGTCAACATCGCTCCCAAGACCGGCATCCGAGTCCCAAGTCTGCCATTTCCACGCCGAATCAGAGCCGGCGTGAAGACTACGGCTGCCCTCAGTCAAGGAGGACCAGTCGGCTGTCCTGACGGTTCTTGTGGCATCGAATAGGCTCTCCTCCAGCAGGCCAAGATAACACGAGCTGGCCAACAGCGCAACGACAACGATGGTGTGGATAGGGTGGGAGGCCGTGATCGCGGAGACAGAACGGAGGAAGGGCGTGATCTTGGTGTTGAGCCAAGAGGGGGGAGGTTTTGCCTGGGAGGCAGGCTGCTCGCCCCGGAACCGGGACGGGAGGAGGGAGGAGGCAATCATGTTGAATAGGTCGAAGTCGGGCAGGTACTGGACGGAACGATTCTACATGGAATGCATTTGCACCGACTGGAGGCTGTTGGTATCGAGGATTACTGGCGCTTGGGTGGCGTGTATCTGGCGAGAAATTTTGTGAGCCATGGTTCAGAGCAGACGTGCAACAGGATGGGCTTGGGAATGTGGACACCGGGGAAACAACCCGGACTGCAAGAAAAGAGTCGGCCGCTGGACCGTACCCAGCAGATGCGTGTGCGATCGTTGGTTCAAATCCACATGTTCGGGCCAATGGACCACCGTTTGGGGCGGTGTGTTGGGAGGACGGCGGAGATGATGAATGTAGCCTACCCTATGTCGCGCCTGCTCTTGATGCTGGCGCGCGAAGTGCTCTGCGAAGCTTGTAGTGCAGCTGGGCTACAGCAAATGAAGACGACTGACTGGAAGGCAGAGCAGAGGAGAAATTGGCCCGGTGCGGCCAAGGTTCGAAGTCGAGGCTGATGGGAGATGGCGAGGATGAGGAGGGAGCGATGAGGGTGGTGGTGAAGAAGAGAGGCGGCCACAGCCTCGGGCCAAATATCAACAAGGCAAGCAGTTGCGGTTGTGTCAGACAGACAGACGCAAGGCGAATGCCGAAGGATTTATTAGGAAGTAAGATTCTCTCGCCGTGGGTGCAGTGGGGGCGTAGGATCCGTCTGACGATAGACAGTCCAGATGGAGGGCTGGCGAGCGGTTGGAGGGAGAGGAGGAGGAGCAGGCAAGGGCTCTGACTGCAGATTACATAGGAGGTCGGCCAAGAGTGAGACAAGAAGGCTATCTGCTGCGATGGGCCGACTCGACAAACCAATACCACGCGGCTCAGGCAGATGAGCGGAGAGTCCGGGGAGCGGAAAGGTGAGAAAGAATTTCGAGAAAGATCCCAGAGCTTCTTGGCAAGGACGAACCACGCAGTGCTCCACGCTCCTGCAGGCAGGCGAAGCCGCCCCGAAATGGCAATTGATGCCCCACACTACGCAATTTCCATGCTGGATGCGGGCTGCCATTGGCGAGTCGTTGGCCCAGGTTCCTGGTCTAGCTGTGGGGAGAGGGAGGGAGGTCCCCTATCTGGCCTCTGCACCAAATTCTGGCATATCGCCCGTGGATACCTGCCGGTGGGCGTGGGTACATCTGCGCCAGGGCAAAGAAGGCCCATGACCCGGGTAACTCTGAGAGGTGGTCATGTATTCCCCCCGTGGCGTAAGAGGTACGTACCGTACTACTTCCAACTTTTTGATGGCCTGAGCTTCCCGCGAGCCTTGTTTGCTTGGTACCTACGTGCTTTTGGTGCTATACCTCAATTAAATGCCTGATGTGACTGCGATTGACCCGGCCGGGCTTTGATATTGTGCTGCCCGTCCTGTCCCTTTGTTTGTGCGTTTCCCTTGGACTCGCAGTACCTGCCTTGGCCTTCTCACAGAGTCAGTCGACAAGCGGGGGGAGCAGGGGAGCCACCTGTCGTGTCTCATTATCCCACTGTTTTGCGTTTCCATGGCCCGCGGGCAACGCCAACAAACATGGGCGCCAAGGGCCTGCATCGACAAAACAACAACTCATCAGCTCTGCCCGACGTCGCCCTGACTCGAATCGCGGTGAAGAGCTGGCGGTGCGCTGCGAGATTAGCTATCTTATCGTCTTATCCGCCCAACGGGGGCCGCCCTGGCTGTGGGGGCGCTGTGGGCCGGGCGGGCTGCTGTCCCTTAGCGAGAAGTGAGCAACGGCAGGACTCGGGCAACTGTCGGGGCGGCGGCTTGGTGATCCCCTCTTCTTTGCTGCGGCCGTCTGCCGTTTGTTACGTGACAGTTACTGCCCTGTGCCTGCCAGTCTGCGCGCACCCAAAGCCCCCTCGCCGCCGGTGCGGTGCGCCTTCGCGCAGAATTTGCACAGGGGTTAAAATGCTCAGAGTTAGTCCACGGTGCATCTTGTGCGCCTGTCATTTGTGAGCTGTGATCGGTGTCGAGCTGCGCCTAGTAAGCACGCGAGCAAGGACGCAACGGCTACATGCGCAATGGTTCCCAGACAGCCAAAAATGCCAATGCTTCAGCCGCAGGTTTGCTGACTCGATATCTTGGACTGCGCTGATTGACAGCCTGCAGAACACAGCGCCCTGCATGGGGAACTTTCCAAGATGGTTACAATATCCATAGATAGCATTTAGACCAGTACTACCTAGGTACCTAGCACCGATGACATTCTATTACGTCGGGGGCCAAAATGCTCCCCACCACCATCTCTCAGAGGCCGGGATAGCCCCGCGGCACAATACCCTCAGCCTCAGCACCTGGATCTGGCATCTGGCATCTGGCACTCTGACGGCTCTTTCCTGCCGGCTGCCAGGGCAAGCAAGGATAGCTAAGACTTCTCCATCGGAGTTCCTGCCATCAAAGCTTGGATCTTTACTGCGTCTCATCGGACGAGTGAAACATCACAAACACCCCACAAGATCGAGATGACACTGTGAAACATGGGGAATACCTGCTGCTCAAATGCCTCGCGTCGGCCTCCAGCAAAGCCTTCTGGTGCAGTCCGCCTGGTCGGAAGCCTGGGGAAGCCTTTGCGCATCGCACTCCGGTCAGGTGCCCTAGTGGAAGGCGAAGCAAAGTTCCGAGGCAAGGATGGATTGCTATCCGATCCAAAAACCCCGGACGAATCGTGTAAATGACAGTTAGCCGAGGCATAAAGTAACGCTTGGAAGCCATGTGCCCGTCAAAGGCTCAGTTTAATGGACGTGAGCACAGACAGTAACAATGAGGAAGTTGTAGATATTGCGCACGTATCTAAAAGCTTCCATCCTTCGGTTTCCCGATCTGAAGAATATAATAATATATAGAATGCGTAAATTAAATTGAAGCAAGCTGACTGTGTTCTCGTCGCGATAGGGGACGTAGTGTGGGGTTTTAGCTTCGGGGCTTATGGACCTTCCCAACAGCTGAGTTCCCTGCCCCGGGTCCTCGACCATCGTAGCATAAGCCTCAAAACCTCGCCAGCTCGCCCTTGGGCCTTGCGTGTTCACAACACAGATGTGCTGCGACTTCTGGACCTGCTTTCTGCCTCTTGTCCCCCCTCTTCAGAACCGTTTCGCACATTGTCTGGATGCCCAGGACCGCCGAGACAAGCCATCGCCAGCAGTGACTGCGTCTCGGGGAGAAGTAGCCCCCCCTCCGGTGTCGATGGTTTTGCGTGCTGGCTGTGGATGACCACGGCCTTTGGTGGCTTTCGGACGACAATGGCTCGATCTTTTCGCGAGAACACATGTCTCCGCGACGTGTTCAACGCAGCGTCCAACATCTCCGGCAGTGCTGCGGGACAACTGGCTGGGGAAACAATCGGCGGTCACCGAGACAGGACGAGACGAAGCGAGACTCCTTGGACCTTGGATGATCATCAACTGGCAGGCTGAAAGAGAAGCCATCCTTCGGGATCTTTCTGCAACATGATCGATACCTTGCGACGGGCCAATGACGGTAGATGTCGGAAGTCATCCAAGAGAAAGGTCGATGGCGACTTTCTAAGCCACCCAGTCAACGCGGCCTAGAGGCTTCGCACTCGATCGACCTTGGCAGGAATCAACTTCAGCCGATCAAAAGACTTTTCCATCGAGGGATGCCTTCACGAACGGGAGGGGCTGTGTTCTAACTTGCCAAGTTAGACACTCGTCTGCAACCTCACCGTCTACTGGACAACACCGTCGAGCTCAAGGTGCGCCAAGCTCAGTTCGTGGGGCCCTTTGTGTCGCGAGGCCCGTCGTCGTGCTGGCAACAAGAACTTTTCATGGCGAGACACTTCAAACAAAGGGAAGAAGAGGACAGCAGATCGTCACCACGACACCGCGGCTTTTCGTCGACGACTCGAGAAACTCATTCTTGGCCCACATGCAGGCTCCAAGTTCCTTCTCAAACTCGGGACGCCAGGTAGGAGGAGATGGCTATACCGCCTGGACATCCGGTGTGCACCATAACTTTGGACAAGTTTGGTAAAGAGTCACCATGTGCGGAGATCTCTCTTTCACTGGCCGTACGGATCGTTCTAGTTGAGCATATTGAAGAATTGTATTACACAACTCGCTCGGCTCAGAAGGTTTGGTTGGCTCCTATCTCCGACAAGACAGAGGTCAAGCTGCGACGTTTCGAGATTCCCTTACTCGGATCCGACTTTCAGCTCCGCATGCAGAGTCATACTCCTGGGGCAACGTGGGCAGTGTGCTTGACATGGCTCACATGATCTTTGAGACCGGAGGGCCCATCTGCAGACAGCTCCGATAAATACGGTACGAGCCGAACTGTCATTGTTCTGGGCCTTCGGGGCTGCAGGGTTCTGGTATTGATTCCGAGGACCCGCCCGTGTTCGGGTGGCCGAGCCCGAAATCTTCGAGACGCCCAGTTGCGCCGGACAATCAAACAGGAGCCTCTGCGTGCAGCTCCTCTCACCATGCAAACCATGACAGGATCATGTTCGCTCGCGCACAACCCGGACTGCAACGTGGTCATCAGATAGGCTTTTCCCGATGATGGTGGTGACGGCGACACTGCCAGGCTCGTAGCGTCATCAGGCAAGCACAGTTGATCGGCCAAGAAAATGCAAGGCGCAGGTTCCCCCATCGACGGCTCTGCAGAACCAAAGGTAATTATTAATTCTCCAGGGGGGTCTGGTGCGGTCTTAGCGGCCCTAGGCGGGTATTCGGCACTCGCTCTTCAACAGGCCCGCCACCGGCATCGCGTGCCCGCTCAGTGTCAGTCAGGGCATCGTGTGCTTTTTGCTGTTCAAGGAGGTCTCCACTTTTAGGTGTAATCGACTCTCGACTCATAGATCTATCCCCTCCAACGCCCGCCGCCTCGGGCCAACTTAACTCGAGGGACGCACAATTGTCACTTTGTTCGCTTTGTTCTCATTTTGCAGCACACTGCTGTTCCTCACTTCCATCATCCATAGCCTATACTTGCCATTCAGAAGCTGCCATCTTCTTATTCGCGTAGAAGCGCAGGCTTTACCGACACTTCGGCAACCTCCGCCCTGCTCGGCGATCTTGAGCTTAAGCTTAACTCTGTCCTGACGGGCAACACGCCTGGGATAACGCCGCACGGAGGCTGTCAAAAACCGTAACACAGCATTGCTATGGCTATTAGCCCAGCCGCTGGCGGCGAGATAATCGACGACGAAAAGGTGCACCACGCGTCAGGGAGCAGCGTGTCCACAACAACGCTAGGCTCCGCAAGCCTCCAGAACGTAGACGCCGCAGCCGTACCGGACGGCCACAAAGGCCCGAGTGAAGTCAAAGGAAACGGCAACGCCAGCCCACGCTCAGATCACACTGCAGATGGTGTTGGGACACCTGCACCACCACAACAGGCCGCTCCAGCCAGTGGCGATGCGGCGTCAACTCCAGGGCAGGATACCGGTGGCGCAAGATCGCCCGAGGACCAACGCACCACCCTTCAGACGACCCTCATCATGATCTCACTCTGCCTGGGAGTTTTCCTAGCCGCTCTGGATGTTACGATCGTCACTGTGGCCGTCCCGAAGATATCTTCTGATTTCGACTCCACCGCTGGCTACACATGGGTTGGCTCTGCCTATCTGCTCGCGAACGCCGCGGCGGCGCCGAGCTGGGGCAAGATATCTGATATCTGGGGCCGCAAGCCTGTGTTGTTGACCGCGGTGGGCGTCTTCTGGGTCGGCTCGCTGCTGGCGGGAGTGAGCGTCAGCATGGGGATGCTCATAGTCGGTCGAGCGATCCAAGGCATCGGCGGCGGCGGGATCCTAATTTTGGTCAACATCTGCATCAGCGACTTGTTCTCAATGCGGAGACGAGGGCAGTTTCTGGGAATCGTCAGCTTAGTATGGGCTCTGGCTGGTGGGTTCGGGCCGGGTAAGTTGACTTACACGTCCCCGCGGCGTTGGGCTGAGACATGGCTGGAAACTGACCTCATCACAGTGCTTGGCGGCGTCTTCACGCAACAGACCACCTGGAGGTGGTGCTTTTACATTAATCTGCCGATCTCAGGCTGTGCCATGGTCATCCTCTTCTTCGCCCTGCATCTTCACAACCCGCGCACGGGCGTCAGGGAAGGCCTCGCAGCGATCGACTGGCTTGGCTCGCTCACTATCGTGGGTGGTACTCTGATGATCCTGCTCGGCCTCGAGTTCGGCGGTGTGACGTTTCCCTGGGACTCTCCCACCGTCATTTGCCTGATCGTGTTTGGCGCTGTGCTCGTGGGCTTGTTCTTCCTGGTTGAGCTCAGGGTGGCCAAGTTTCCGGTCATCCCGCTCCGCATCTTCAAGCAGCCCTCCAACCTTGCCGTCGTCGGTCTCAGCGCCTGCCACGGCTTCGTGTTCATCTCGGCGAGCTACTATCTACCACTGTACTTCCAAGGTGTTTTGGGCGCAGACCCGCTGCTGTCTGGTGTCTATGTCCTGCCCTTCACATTTGTCATGGGTGCTGCAGCAGCAGTGACGGGCTTCTTCATCAAGAAAACAGGGAAATACGTTCCTGCTATCATATTCGGCTTCGTGTTCATGACGCTCGGCTACGGCCTTTTCGTTAACTTCGACTCATCCGAGAACTGGGCCAAGATCGTCATTTACCAGATCATACTTGGCCTCGGCGTGGGCCCAAACTTCCAATCCCCCCTCATAGCGTTGCAGACCACCGTTCAGCCGAAAGATGTAGCAAGCGCAACGGCGACGTACGGGTTCATACGTCAGGTCGCGACGTCCATGAGTGTGGTTATTGGAGGCGTAATTTTTCAAAATGAAATGCAGAAGCAGTACCCTACCCTCGTCGACCAGCTCGGCCCGGACATCGCAGGCTTGCTCAGCGGCGCCAACGCGGCCTCGAGCGTGGAGGAGGTGGCTAAGCTCCCGCAGCCTCAGAGGGGCATCGCCCAGCGGGCGTACTTCAGCGCCATCCGGATCATGTTCATTTTTTACGTGGCATTCGCGGGTCTGGGTCTCATCCTCAGCTTCTTCGTGGGTAGCCGCAAGCTGAGCAAGGAGCACACCGAGCACAAGACGGGGCTGCAGACGCTGCAGCCTGCTCGGGGCCCGGCCGTTGACGAGGAGAAGAGGGCCGGCGGGGACGGGGCTGCCGCTGCTGGCGGCGTGACGGCACAGTCCGAGGCTCGTGAGGAGGGAGCCCAGGATGCCGCTGGTGCTACCCGCGGTTCGCGGCCATGAGTTGGGGATCACCGGGCGAGGGTATAGGGATATTTATCATTTTCGATTTAAGTACATTTACGGCGTTCCTCAGCATCTCCGAGCATTTACATCGAGTTCGGAAAACCCGGGCCAAGAGCCAATCTGGGGCATGATGGCAATGGAAAGCACATATCGGCCGGATCAAGAATGTAAATAGCATACAGCTAGATGATATATATATTTTTAATAAAGCTGGCCTCACGGTCATCAACAAGGCTGATCTTGTTTGCTGTCTTGTCGGAATATTTCGCCTTCACTCATGGCTTAGAGGAATGTGAACGGCCCAAGACGCCTGTCTGTGTGTAAGCGGACAGCTAAGCATTTCACGGCTTGAACCTTATTTTGACAGCACAGAAGTTCTATCTAAAGCCCTGCTCAAGCTTCGTACAAGCCATCTAGTTCGTTTCGGCATCACGAGCCTGACGACCCTCTTTTGGCCAGAGTACCACGAGATTGAAAGACAACAAAATGCGCGTGGACATTTGTTCCGGGCCCCCCTCCCCCATTATTTTCACCGCTGTATATCCGGGGCCCCGGATTCCCTCCATACTCACAGTAGGTAGCTCCGCAAGCGGAGCCCTCGTCGTGCAGCGGGGAATAGCCCGCGGGGGAAATGGTCAGCGAACTGCCTCCTCTTGCGGGGGATTCCACCGAACTTGGAAATAGATGGGGGCCCAAGCTGCCGGGCAAGTGTATACGGGCCGAATCGATTGGACATTACCCCGGATGAACCCATGCGTTCTCCAGTATTCACTACGACAGCGGCGACCGAACAGCTTGCCGGTGGTTTACTCCTCGGCAGCTAGATTTGCACCGAGAGATGACCACCCTCTCACGCCTACCGCACATGCTGACCAGAGACTTCGCGTCTTCCACACACATACGACTTTAAGGCCTCATCTATGTGCATTTTCATTGTAGCCTAAACAGTACCCATGGATGCATCACAGACAAAGGCTGCCGAGGCTCAGCCCGGTGGTCAGATGGACGTAGTAGAGGACGTAGAATACGGAGACAAAGAGGTCGGTAACACACCAGCCCTCAACCGGGGATATGAATAGTTCTGACTGACGGACCCGAACGCTCTTCCTACAGGCTTACGCGACAGACGAGACGCCAATCTCGCCCGAGGCCGAGAAGGCCCTGCTGTGGAAGCAGGACAAGCGCATCGTGCCGCTCTCGGCCGCCATCTACTTCCTGTGTTACCTGGACAGGTCCAACATCGGCAACGCCAAGATCCTCAACGCCTCGACCCATCACGACCTCATGTCGGAGACCAGCATGTCTAACTACCAGTACACGATCGCGCTGATGATATTCTTGGTGGCATACGGGCTGTTCGAGGTACCTTCAAATGGTTCGTGCATCCAGTTCTCCCTTGGTGACGAGCCTCTGATAGAAGCTGGTGAGGCACTGACACTTCCTTCCAGTACTGCTCAAGAAGCTTCGTCCGTCGCGATGGATCGCCATCCTCATGTTTGGTTGGGGCGCCTGCTCCACGGGTCTAGCGGGTGCTCATAATTACGGCACTGTCACTGGCGTCCGCTTCCTCCTCGGGGTCTTCGAGGCCGGTTTATTCGTATGTGAAGATTGTCTCTTCTGTGATACCGTGCTTCGACCTCCGATGATTCTGTTGAATCATGCTCGTGATGCCTAGCGTCAAGTGCTAACATGTTTTAGCCGGGCCTGGTTTATTATCTCACCTTCTGGTACAAAACGGACGAACGGAGCATACGTGTCGCTTTCATCCTCGCCAGCGCCACGCTCGCTGGCGCCTTCGGAGGAGCGATCGCCTATGGAGTAGGGCACATGAACCAGGTCCATGGTCTTTCAGGATGGCGTTGGCTATTTATCATCGAAGGTGTGCCTTCGTGCCTGTCTGCGTTCTTCGTGCTCTTCTTTCTGCCAGATTTCCCCGAGACCGTCAGCTGGCTCTCTGTGGAAGAGAGGGCACTCGCCCTGCGCCGCCTCCACGTCGAGGGTAGCAAGGGACTGCACCAGTCAGACTGGTGGCACGATACGAAGGCGACGCTCCTGGACTGGAGGCTCTGGGGCCACTACGCTGTCTACTTTGGGATTTCGACGCCGTTCAGCAGCCTGTCTCTGTTCACGCCTTCCATCACGGCTGGTCTCGGCTACAAGGATCTTCGGGCCCAATTGATGAGCGTTCCACCCTACGCTGTCGCATACGTGGTCCAGATCTTGGTGTCGTGGTCCGCAGATCGCTTCAACTCCAGAGGCCTCCACTCGGCCGTGAGTGCCACAGTTGGCGCGTGCGGATTCATAGCCTCGGCAGCTCTACCACCAGATGCGTACTCTCATCGCTATGGGTGTCTGATAGTCGCAGCCGCTGGGGCGTTCGCCTGCATACCTCCGCTGTTGGGGTGGCTGTCTTCGAACATCTTCAGCACCGCATCCGTTGGCCTTGCGATTGCTCTCAACATTGGACTTGGGGGCGCACCAGGACAGATCGCGGGCGTGTGGATCTACAAGGCTGATGAGGCGAAGAAGGGATACCCTACCGGACACTGGGTCAATGCCGGTTTGCTCCTCTTTGTTGCAGCCGGGTGCATGCTTCTCCGAATATACTATGGCCTGCAGAACCGAAGACTATTCAGAGAGTCTGGAGGACGGGAAGATGTTCGAATGTATAAATACTGAGCACAGCCACTCTTGGTCGTGGCAAGAAAACCCATTACAAGATGTGCCCATGGGCTCTTGAAAGGCGGGGCAAACCTGAACAATCAAGGCAGGCACCCCAGATAAAGAACAAGTTGATCACTTACGATACCAGTACCAGCATTGCATCTCAGGTCTGACGAAAAGGGCGTTTGTTAAGGTGGAGTCACTGGTCATACTTCGGGTGGTTGCCTGGCCGTCTCTGCCGCTCTCTCATTGGGCAGTGACTAAAGTGCCACCCCAGGTTGGAAAGTGCCAAGTGGGTTTGGCCTGACAACAGACATATAAATTGGACGTGGCTCCCTCGACTCCTCGGAAAGCGAATCTGAGTTCTTTCTCAGATGCAGTTGTCACACTCACACTACTAACCCAGTCTCTTCTATCGACACGAGTCGTATCCAGACATCATGAGCGGCAGCGTCTTCTCCGAGACTCTGCAGCAGATCACGGACACAAAGCTCAACGAGCTCTCCAAGAAGCGTGCTGCCTTCGAAGCGGACAAGGCCTCCACGCTCTCGTCCATAGAGTCTCAGTCAGACCCCATCGAGCGACTAGTCCTTCTTAGTAATGGTGTCAAGAGGTCCTTCGCCATCAAGCTGGACAAGCACGGCAAGGTCACCACACACCTGACCAAGCACCCTCGCCTCGAGGTGCAGCTGAAGAACCTCGACCGCTTCCTAGCACAAGCCCGCCAAGACCCCTCAGTCTCGACCAAGACCCTCTCAGACTGGGAGAATGGTCTGCTACGGCATCTTGAGGTCCAGTCGCTCAAGTTCCAGTATGCCTCTCTGTACGGCCAGCTGGTGACCGAGTGGCTCTCGGGCGACCAGAAAGGCGGGGCCGACAAAGGTGAGGATACTGAGATGGGCGATGCTTTTGAGGACGTCGGCAGCTCGGCGAAGCTCGAGTCCAAGGAGGACTGGGAAAGCAAGGCATTCGAGCCGGCGCACGTGGACGTCGAGTTACTCAATCGCTATCTCAAGGTTGTGTTCGGCCTTTCCACCTCTGTTCAGGGAGAAGACAGCAAGAAAAAGTGGCAGGCTGTCCAAGACCTTCGAGAAGCCGTCCAAGCCTTCGAGGTTGACCTTTCTCGTCCTGACCAACTAAACCACTACAATCTAGGGTGGGCCATCCGAGGCCTCATGTCTTCGGACCTGTTGACCAACGAGAAACGGGAGGTTCTCAAGGATTTCCTGGGAAACCCTGTTATCCTGTCTGAGATCGCCGATGTCCTCAACCTTCGCCTGGCGGCTCTCGATTCTTGGAAATGGGGGCCCGACAGTGTCCCCGTCGAGCAGCGCCGCAAGATCAGCGGAGTATTCTCCATCCACATGCACGAAGATGTTCTCCAGGCCATATTCCTTCAATACATCGGCGTCAAGTGGTCTGTCTTCTTCCGAGAAGCCTTCGTTTCGTTCCGTAAGGCGAACGGTGCCTGGATTTCGCTCTACAAAGATATACCAGAGCTGAAGAAGAGACGGCTTGAATACTATCTCGGACATGTGCCCCGCCGTCGCAGTCTTCAAAGGGAGCGTCAAAAGATCCACAGCAGTGATTACTTCGTCGCAAAGTTGTTGAAGCGCGTTGATGAGGTTGCGGAGACGGCGGACGGGGAGGTGGAAGTCAGTTTTGATATGTTCGCAGCTTCATCGCCGGTCAGGGAGAGGAAGAGAGCTAGGATCTCTACTTATGGCATGGCTCCCAGAAAGCAGCTCGCTTCCAAGGCCGCCAGAAGATCGGCTCCTGCGCCTTCCGAGCCAGAGTCCGATGAAGACGAAGACGGAGACGACGAAAGTGACACAACTGGGCCGGTAAAAACGCTCATGCAGCTCAAACAGCAGCTCGTTCATCTCCTGTCCACCGAGACAGCCATCCACACGAAGCTCCACGGTGAGATCACTGCCTTCCACGCCGTATTTGAGGACTGGGAATCGCTTCTACCGCACGAGACCATCTGCACCGTCCTGAAGTTCCTTGGAGTTTCACAGCACTGGCTTGGATTTTTCAAACAGTACCTTCAGGCTCCACTCCGGTTCTCGGACGAGGACCATGCGTCGTCCAAGGTTCGGCGCCGCGGTGTTCCCACTTCACACGCGCTCAGTGACGTCTTGGGCGAGACAGTTCTCTTTTGCCTGGACTTGGCGGTCAACCAAGCCGGATCTGGCCAGCCCTTGTGGCGATACGGTGATGATCTGTGGTTTTGGTCCCCGAGCCACCATGCAGCAATCGCAGCATGGGAGGCGGTTGAGGACTTTGCGGGAGCAACGGGTACCTTGATCAACCACAGGAAGACTGGCACTGTCCGTATCTCGAACGACAAGACATCCCAGCTCGCAATCGACCAAGTTCTGCCTCCAGGAGAAATTCGATGGGGTTTTCTCGTCCTTTCGCCTCAGACGGGGCGATTCGAGATCGACCAAAAGATGGTCAACGCGCACATTGATGAGCTCAGGAAGCAGCTCAGCGATAAGAGCAGCGTCTTCAGCTTCATCCAGACTTGGAACGCGTTCGCAGCAAAGTTCTTCTCCTCGAACTTTGGCAAGTCTGCGAACTGCTTCGGGCGCCAGCACGTCGACGACATGCTGGCGACGCACAAGCGCATTCAGCAGCAAATATTCGCCTCTGGAACCGGCAGCGGGAGCATGGGGACATCCTCCAGCATCATCGGCCATCTCAGAAAGACGGTCGAACAGCGCTTCGGCATCACAGACGTACCAGACGGCTACTTCTACTTCCCCGTGGAGCTGGGCGGGCTCGAGCTCCAGTCGTCGTTCATATCGCTGCTGCAGATCCGGGACTCGGTCCTCGAGTCCCACGACAGCCTCTTCAACGACATGTTTGACGCTGAGCGCCAGTCCTACATTCGCTACAAGCACAGCTTCGACCACGGCAGCATCTACCGAGAACAGTACGGCGCGCAGCCGCCGTGGCAGCCGGAGGACCAGCACGACCGGGACAACTTCCTCAGCGCCGCCGAGTTCGTCGCGCACCGCGAGGACATTTGTGTCTTTAAGGACCAGTCCACGCCCCATGACATCCTGTGGGTCTTCAAGCAGCTCATGGCGCAGCCGGAGGAGGAGAGCATCGACGAGGTCCCCGAGCTCTGGACGGCGCTGGCTCAGCTCAAGCCTAATGGCCGGTCGATCAAGTCGGAGTGGCACGGCATGGACGCCTCGTGGCGCTGGGTGACGGCCATGTACGGGCCCGAAATCGTTGAGCGGTTTGGAGGGCTGAGCATTGTTGATCCGGGTCTGCTGCCCATGGGGATGGTGAGTCTTATGAGGGAGAAGAGGGTAACGTGGCAGGGGTGAAGTGGTTATGTGGCGAGGGGAAGTCCTTCCATAGTCTGTACGTAATTTTGATGAGGGCGCTGAATACGAGAATCATTTCGTTTTCCTGTGAAAACTTTCCGCATGGATCTGCCCGGTATCTTCACTATAAAGGAAGAGGTATCGTGAATAACGTTAGCCGAGTCCTTAGCAGAAAACGAGCTTGTGAGGATAATCTCTGTTCTTCCTTTTTCTTTCCACGATGGACTGGGTCGCCCTGTCGCTTTCAACCATGGTAGGAAATTGTGAGACATCAAAGCCATCGGGGATGAATTTCATATTTGTAAACAGTTGGTTTTGTGACTCTGGCGGCCGTTTCTGCTCTCACTCATACTGACTCGGCTTCCCTTCAGGGTTATTCTTCTTTCAAAAGCTACCTAGGTAAATCTGAAACCTGCAGTTCTTCCACATGTAAACTAAAAAATGAATTGCACATAGCTCTACCTATATACACAAAGTACTGTATGGTCATCAGAAGACCATGTGAGATTTTCATTCCAATGAGCAGCTGAAACAAGCATACTTGGAAATTTTGTTGACAACAGTTGCATTATTTTCTGTCTATATCAATGCTTGACCTCCGAGGCACAGTGCTCTAGCTGTATACACATCAAGTGACCTAGTCTACCCAGTCGGAGTACGTCGGGAACAGGCCAAAGCAGTTCGCATAGTACGTGGCCGTAGCAGACCAGTCCGAGAAGACAGCCATCACCCCGACCTCCCTGGCGAGGACGTCGAGCAAGTTATAGACATCCCCGTCGTTGTTGGTCACGTTCGCGACCGAGGTGTAATAGTAATCGTCATCCTCCTTGACCTGGCTCAGCGGGCCGGACCGGTCAAACGACCAGGTGACGAGCTTCAGCCCGAGCCTCTTCGCCTCGGCGGCGTACTCGGACGGGACGATGGACTTGCCGTCCTCGCCGACCGCGACCAGGAACGGCAGCGGGGGCGCCATGATCTTGACGCCCGCCGCGGCGTACGAGGACAGGTTGGCGATGTCGCCCTCGGTCTCGGTCAGGAACATGACCTGGCTCGCTATCTCGGGCACCGCCTCGATCCAGTACAGGATGTCGTCGTACAGGAAACTCTGCGGCCACAGCCGCCTCAGGTCGACGCCGGCCTCGACGTACTCGTCGACCATCTGCTGCGCGAACGCCTGCTGCGTGTAGTTGGAGCCGTTGCCGCCGAAGGGCATGGGGACTTGCGGCGTCTTGAGCTCGGGGGTGAACTGCACCTCGGGCCCGCCGAACTCGTCGACCAGCGTGATGAACTCGCGGTGGGTCAGGACCGTGCCGCAGGTGGCGTACAGGTCGGTACGCCAGCTGGGCGTGCCGTGCAGGAAGTCCGCGGGCGTCTCGGCAGTAGCGTTAAAGCCGTCCATCTTGCCGCAGAGGCTCTTGAACTCATCGAGGGTGATGTCGCTGGTGCAGCACTTTGCGCTGGCGGGCGTCCCCGCGGCCGGGTCCGCCGGCGAGAAGGGCTGCGTGCACTTGGCGTTGAGCTCGGGCACGTCGACGATGTTGGTGGTCGAGTGCAGGTCGCACTGGTCGTGGCGGCAGACGAGGCGGCGGTCCGAGGTGAAGACGACGTCGCACTCGAGCACCTCGGAGCCCATGCGCAGGCCGGCGAGCTCGGACTCGCGCGTCTCCTCTGGGATGAGCAGAGTTCCGCCGCCCCGGTGGCCGATGGAGAAGCGGGAAGGCCGCATCTCCATCTCCGAGCAGGCCTCGAGCTCGTCCTTGAGAGGGCTCGGGTCCATGTCGTTGACGAGGAAGTACGGCCGCGGGCCCAATTGGACCTGCTTGATCAGCTGCTGCTGCGTGCCCCCATGCTGGTCGGTCCGTGAGTGAGGCACGATAGGGGTCGCCAAGCCAATTGAGGCCAGTAGACCGGCGACGGCGATCTTTGCGAGCGTCATCGTGCCGGCTGACAGCAGAGCTATTACCGAGAGTATCCCAATTGCTCTGAGAGAAGCAACTTCAACGCGGGCTTCTAGGATGAGTACCTCGATAGACCTGGGGTGCAAGGTCGCTGATGTGCTGGAGTAAACCTCGAGGCAAATCAACCAATTCTCCTGGCCATCTCTTCCCCGTCGTTTATATACCTGATCGACCCCCCGTCCCCCCGCCCCTAACCGCATTGAAAGCCTGGTCAAGCTCCATGTCCATCGATAGCTAGCGAGGCACGTGTGGGCGACCGAGGATCCTATCTGGCTCCAACTGGCAAACGGATCCAATCCATCGGGGAAGCCAAGCCAATGCCAAGTCTAGCGGCGGTTCGTCGGATGTTTGCCTTGCAGGGGAACCGCATGCTGAGCATCAAAGTTAATTCACAACCTGAGTCGCGTCGTGAGTAGTTAAAATTGCAGTATGAAAATAGAAGCAGATCGTCACTGCACTTTGTTTGGAAACACAGCCGGCTGGTAAACACTTTACCAGCAGCTTCCCCACACATGACCCTGACATCGACAGCGGTGCCGAGGGTCTACTTTGGGGGCGGGGCACTTGAGTAAGTCGCATTTGATGTTGGCTGTAGACTAAAAGTATGCAAAATGTCTGTAATTATGAAGCCCGACAGCCATATAAGTGTTTTCTAAGGCACAAGTGTGAAACAGATATATATATATGTGGTATCTTCAGGGTATAAATAATGACTGTAAGTCAGAGCCCCGCTACGTGACCCATACAACGCCTAGAGTACTGTCCTTTCCAATATAAATTCCTCCCGTGTTGCGATGTTTCCCATCCAATTAACACGGCTCAGCGCACGTACTATAAATTACCAGGGGTATTTTGACACCCTTTCCAACAGAGAAGAAACACGGCCACCTAGTGGACTGCTTAGGCGCCAGCGTAGGGCTTGGTGTGACTGTGGTGACCGGTGCCCGTTGAGTGGCGGCGGGACCGCATAGCCTCGATACCATCAAGGATCACGAGGAAGAGGAAGATGGCCCTGTTGAGATGAATCAGTACTTGGTCGAAGCGGATGCAGTTCTCACTGGCAGGAATCAAACTTACCACAAGAAGAAGCCAAACGCGACAGCGGCCTGGGTCGACCCGCACCAGCTGTTGCCATGGCACCTGGGCACACCGATAAAGACGGCCAGGGCGATTGAGCCTGCGAACCAGAAGATCATGGTGATGACCTCGAGGGCCAGGGCAGCGAGGCGGTGGAAGATGCTGGTCAAGTAGAGGGGTGTGAGGCCGATGTATGCGAGGACAAGCAGGGACCAGACGGAGTTGAACAGCATAAAGTTGACGCGGTCAGGCGAGTTGTTCCCAGCGTAATAGTAGCCGTTGCCGTAGGTACCATCGTAGAGGCTGACGACATAGCCTGTCAGGCCGAGCTCTACTATGGAGAAGACGACAGCCACGATGTGGGCGATGGCGACGAAGCCGAGGGCCATGTTGGATTATTTGATTTGTTGTGTGGGAGAGGAAGAGGTTGGCGATCAAAGGTGGGTCTGGAAGTCAACAAGATGGTTGGCTACTGTAGACTTGATCTTGAGGCAGACCGGATGCAACGATATTTACGGATACAGAGGAGAGGGACAACCTTCACCAAGCAGAGGATATGGAACGGTGGCTGGGCTGTTCATATAAGACGACAAAAAAAAACACAGAACATTCCGGCAGCGCATTCAAGCGCCAGGGTGGGCTCAGCAAGATGACGTGGGTATACAGCAAGCCAGTGGGCGAGAGGCGGCGCTTGCCAAGTGAGACTGACTGTGCCTAGGTAGAGAGGGAGTGGGAGAGAGAGACTGGCTTGCCGTCATCGTGTTCCCTACACCCTGGCTGCCCTAGCAGCTATGTGACTGGCCTTGAATCTGGATTCTGGTGGCTTAACGAGACCGTCTTAACCACCCCATGACTTCATTCCACCCAAAAGTCGAGTGCTGCTTTGTCGGTCGAGGTCTGAGGGCCAGGAAGGCACACGTCATTTGGCGCACGCTGGGCTTGTGCTATTGGCTAGTGCGGAGGGAAGGAACCCCACCCGTCGACAGACATGACAGGACTTGCAGGGATGACAGCTGTGCAGAGCTCTCTGGCGGCCTTCTGGGCCTCTCCCTCCCTGGCCTCCCACAGGCTATTCCGCGCCTCCCTCCCAACGACGCCACCCGTCGAAGATCTCCCGCCTAGCACGGCACACTTCCTGCCGGCAGCTCGTGCTCTTTGTCGAGTACTGTACAGGTGTGCGTACCATCGTTGAGATTACTCCACATATGCAAAATCGTGGGCTGGTTTCAGATCTCTGCTCCATCACATCGCGTAAAGGCTGATTGGCATTCGACGCTTGCGCGCCGTTTCATTATCGATGGAGCCACAACCAACAACACTACTGTGCTGCGCCACTCACGACGAGCTGCCAGCCGGTTCACGTTGCCGTTTGGACTTCGTCTGAACGCCTTTCCAATGCTGCTTTACCACGGAAGTTCCCACCCATAAATTCCGTGATCATGCCCGCCAGCACGCATGCCCCCTGTTTCGTTTCGCAAGGCACGTCCTGCACCCGGCCAACTGGCTCAAATAGCCACATGTTGCAACAATCGAGCTATTGTCAATCCAATCGTCAACTCTACCCGCGGCCCACTACTCCCGTTCCCCGCGGTGGGTATATGGAGCTCCGAGACGAAAGCTCCGAGACGAAAGCTCCGAGACGCTCCACAATCTCCGGACCCCGTGTCGAGCAACGTGACCCGACATTGGGACCGCAATGGTGATAGTAGTTGCTCCGGCCGTTTATGCTCAGAGCAACCTAGTCTGTGTGACTCGACATGCTGTGCTCTCTGATCAACTTCATGCGAGGACGACGCTCAGTCCACCGTCTTTTTCAAACTTGAACTTATCGTGTCAATTCGACAACATTCACCCGGCGATGGAACGATTTGGTCTGCACTGGACTATGACTATGGAGAGACCTGTCACCTATCATTAAGCTAGCAGCCCCTTCTGCTTGAGCACATATCCGAACGACTCATCCAGAATCCTCAACCCCTCCTCGATCTCATCCGCGGCCACCGTTACCGGAGGTGCCAGCCTGAAGACACCTCCCATACCAGGAAGGTTGACAATGTTGCATGACAGCCCAATCTCCATCGCTCTGTCACCGACAGCCTGCCCAATCTCTGGCCCTGGGGTCTTTGCCTCCTGATCCGAGATGATCTCAATGCCCTGCATCAGTCCTGTGCCCCGAACATCACCAATGCACCAGTACTTTTCCTGCAGCTTCAGTAGCCCCTTGTGAAGCTGCTCTCCCCTCTCGGCGGCTCGTTGCGCAATATTATCCCTCTCCACGATCTCTAGAACCTTGCACCCCACTGCTGCGGTCAGCGGGTCGTTCAGATGGGTGGTCAACCACAGGAACCCGGCGTCCCTGAGTCCCCTCTCGATTTCAGCAGTCGTGCTCACAGAAGCCAGTGGCAAGCCGCATCCTAGTGTCTTTGATAGACACAGGATGTCCGGCACGACGCCCTCCTCATGCTCAAAGCAAAACATCTTCCCTGTCCGGCCTACCCCCGTCTGCGCTTCGTCCATGATAAGAAGCATCCCACGCTTCCGGCACTCAGCGGCCATGCGTGCGAGATAGCCCTTCGGCAAGACCAAGATCCCGCCAGTGGACAGGATCGGCTCTAAGATGAAGGCCGCTAAGGATCCCACGGATTGCCGGTCGATCATCGCCCAGCCGAAATCCAGTTCCTTCTCCCAGTCATAACTCCCGTCGGCCTTGCGGAATACCGACCGGTAGGCATACGGTGCTGGAAAGGCAAGCTGCCCTGGCATGGCAGGACCACCATTCCTCCGGCCGGTGGAATAGGTCGCGCTTCCAGAACCCGAGGTCAAGCCATGGTAAGACGCGCTGAACGCCACAATCTCAAACTTGCCCGTGTACATCTTTGCCATCTTGATAGCAGCTTCCGTCGTCTCGGATCCCGTATTGAGAAAGAATGACTTTTCGAGCGGACGGGGCAGGAACCTCGCGAGCCGCTCCGCGAGGTCGACCACCGGCTGCGTGACCATGTTCGAGAGGAGGTGGTCCAGCTCGCCCACGGATTGTCGAACCACCTCGACGATCTCAGGGTGGGAGTGACCGAGCAGCGAGCTCATCTGGCCCGAAGTGAAGTCAAGAATGGACCGGCCGGACGCGTCGTATAAGCGAGTGCCCTTCGCCTTGGTGATAACAACAGGGCAGGCAGGGACGCCTGTTGACATGACATATTTGTCGTGCTTGGCCCAGAACGTCTCATTAGGACTGACAGAACCCATGATCAACGCTGTTGATCGGCACCTGTCTCAAGGCTCAAAGTGATTTTAATAAAATGTAGTGACGAGTTTTTATATCGATTGAGTAGTAGTGTGACGGTCGCAGAACTTGGCGCGGTGGCACGTTGATGAACAGAGTTGCTATTCCATGTGAGAGCTACTCGATTTATACTTCTCCGTCCCCTCACCACAAATGCTATCGGCTTGTGAATTGGTCGGTCCCCTAGGCATGGTGTTGATAGCGCTCCGGCGCTGGTAATTGGCTGGGGAGTTTCCCGCGGCATCGTTGACTCGTCACAGTTCCCCGCGGGAAATGACCGGTAATGTTCACGGGTACCTAGGTAGTCATAAGCAGCTTCCGACATTCATCCTTGGTGGGAAGCAATGAATTGAATTGGCTCAATCCAGATGAGTATGGATTATCATTGTGTGATAATTACGTAGCTCAATCACGCCGAGTTCTCTGTCTTGGGTTGCAATCGCACTGGCTGCTTGGGACCTAGACTCCGAGGGCTGGATACCAAGGTACGAAGCTTAGGTCCATCTGATTGCGTCTATACCTAGAAGCCTTACGAGGTTACTCGCAGATTTTTCCATTTGTTTCCAGACAGTTGAGTGGGCCTTCGTAAAAATCAATACCGCGTGCAAATCGTTGGATGAGGATATCCCAGTCGTACAAAACATCTTCCTGGACAAGACTTGGTGATACGTACTTGCGCTCGATGTGAGCAACGTCCTGTTTGGTCAGAGGCACGTCTCATTGGCTCGTCCAACATTGCCATTAATACTATTTAACATTGCCCTCAAACATGTCTATGAACAGGCAATGTTGCTAGACTCTGGCAACTTCAGCCCCTCGTGGCACTGAACTCCATCCTTTCCTACCTTTGCTGCCTTCGACACTTCTGTCATCTATCTGCCATATCATCCGATGATATCCTGTCTCCAGCATTCGATCAGTATGTAATGTGTAGCCCACTCGGCTATGTATCTCGCGTCTGGTACTTGAGCCTCACTTGTTGCTCCCATCTCTACGCCGTATCTTCACCGGTACCTTGCCAGCCGCGTGCGACACGCCACTCCCAAATCCCATGAGTGTGAAGTCCTCTTTCAAATCCATTCCTTCCTCAAGTATCTCGCAGTCAAACAGACTTTCCATCAAGGCGGTGGTAAGTAGTATCTGCCGTTTTGCAAAGTGTCGGCGAGGACATTGCCGCGGCCCGCCTCCGTAGGATATCCAGGACCCTTCGAGCCCCTTTGTCAAGAATTCTGGAGCAGGAGCGGTGCTTTGCGCTTTTGATTCGCCCTTTTCACTTCCTGGCGGATATTTGAGGAACCTCCCGATCCAAAACTGGTCTAAGGGGTGCTCGTTCTGCAAGCCTGTGTACCATGCTTCAGCGTCCATGTGGGCGACTGTCGTCGAAGCCACAACGACCTTTTGTCTCGGTATGATCCAATCCCGGATGCTCATGTCGACCCTGTCTGGCATCCTGATGATGTAGAAGTGCATCCTGAGGCGCAGGGTCTCGGCATAGACGGCTTGGAGGACCGGCAGCCACAGCAACTGGTCGACATCGAACCAAATGCTCCCGTCTTCGCGTTTGAGCGCGCACGCATCTACCTCTGCTCTCACCCTGGCGAGCAGCTCGGTATCACGGTATATTTCGAAGATGGCCCACGACGCAGCAATTATGGACTTCCTTACTCTATAATAGAAGTCAGCTCAACTCAGTCGCAATATCAGGAGGAGGATGCTATAGCTCACGCCCATATTGCTCCAAAGTCCTGTGATGCGATAGCAGCGTGGTCATACCCGTCCATCTCGAGAAACATCTCCTGCCTCTCTCGGAAGAAGCTGCTCCCCCAGAATGGATCATGACCGTCAGCACCGACAGCAGAGGCATCGAAGTGGGCTCTAGCGTGCTCCTGCCAGATCTTGACGGCGTCGAGCACTCTCCTACGAGCTGCGTAGGCCCTGGGAGCCAGAAACCAGGGAATCCCTGGTAACTATGTTAGCTAGGCACGCTGCCATGCTCTTTCAGACGATGTGCATACCTTGAAGATAGGTCTGTAAGTTGCGGTCAAAGTCCCAAAAGTCCTGTAAGAAGTTCGGGTTCAGGCTTAAAAGGTAAGGCCCGCACAGGGCATTGAGAATCGACGATGTGGCCTCGTCCCCGACAAATTTCATCAGGTCAGCGTGATCATGCGTGTCAGTCCCGATGCGATCATTCAGCCCATGTAACTGCTCCGTGATGCTGTCCACGAACCTGGCCCAGAAGGGCAAAAGCTCTCTGCCCTCCAGAAAGCGGCCCACGGACTCGTACACGCGGTAGTCGATACGATTGCGAGCCTCCACATTGCTGCCTGGGTGAGGCACACGGCCGCCGCCCGAGTCGTCCTTGTCGTATAGGCTCAGGGCCTTGGCTGGCAGCCCAAATGCGTAGCCGAGGGCGAACCTGACGAAGGGGACTGAAGTGCACGCCCACGAGTTTTTGAAGAGCGCCTTGATGTTCTCCGGCCCGCGGATCACGTAGAATTCACGCGTGAGTATCTTGACTAGGACAGGCTGATCACTCTGGAAGAAATTGCTGTTGAAAACATCAGCCGCGGCAGTGGATTGGCCATTTCGCAAGCGCTGCAACTTACTTCGGGTCCGAGACAAAGTCTCTCGGCTTCCACAGATATATGATCGGCAGGTTACCCAATAGCGGAAAGACTCAAGGGAACGTCGAGGTCACACCCTTTAAATCATCGCTCTTCTTGTGGATGGCAAAAGCGCCCCGTCTGCTGGGACGCCGAAGCCAGAGTGCAGCGATTAGAACCAGAGAGAGCGCCCCTAAGTTGGCCACGGGCCATGAGATGAGATCAATAAACATGTCCCGAATAATTTATCTGTAGCCTATCAATTGAAGTACTTACAAACATGACTAGATGCTGTTGGTCTCCGGTAGAGAGAGAGAAAAAGGGTTGAGTCTGTGCACGGGTCGGCTGATCTCTGAATTTAAAGGATACTTACCGGGGCATGACAAACGACAAATTATCCAAGTACGAAGCCACGGCAAATTCACAGAGAGGAGGACTGACACCGTGGGTAGCTAAGTTATTACATATATGACGGTTCCCAAGGTGTAGCTGAGGCCGAGGTTGTGCTGCATCCCAGGAGAAAACCTCGTTTACTTATTTATAAGTAGGAAAACTGCAGGAGGGCATACATGAGGGGTCGATTTGCTGTGAATACTTCAGGTGTGGGTGGTCTAACTGAAGAGGGCAAGTCCGGCCAGCAGTGCTCCAAGAGCGGCAGAGTGCATGTGGAGGTGTTGGCTTAGGGCTTGAGGGATTCGTGAGCAGCAACCACTCCGCAGCGCCCTTTTCGTGGTGGCTGTAGATCTCATACGATAACATCTCGTGATCCTCGTGTGGCTCAAGCCCCGGCGCTCAAGTCCTCGTGTTACGGTCACAAATGTCTTGGATAACTCCTGAAATTGCTGATTATTTGTTTGCACAAGAAGATCAAGAACGAATTGGATGCCGAAGAAAGTGTGGGGGCCAGCGGGAGAACTTGATACTTGCTTCTCGCCCAAAAGCGTCACTGGACAGGGCTCACAAGCACAAGATGTCCTGAGTTGGTTGTATAGTGGTCTCTGACAGAACATGTCCCCATGAATGTGCGATACAAGGTGTGCATTTTCATATAAAATATTATACTGCCTTGCTTTTGGTTGCCAATCTCGTTAAAAAGTACCTGCTGATTCTAGCTCTGCGAGACCAAATAAGCACTTCATGGTCGAAAAGTGATAGTTGTTCCTTCAAATTGAGAACTTGTCTTGTTCTTTGGTGTTGAGATTGAGGTTGTCGAATGTATATAGCTGAGGATCTCTTCGTCTGGGCTACTAGTACTGTTATGTAAACGGTGTCTTGCGCTACACGCAGGATTAGGTATGGTGGAGCTAGTATGAATGGTGGAAACAAATAAAAGAGATTTTCTCGACTGAAGAAGTTGAAATAAGATGTGTACACTGTTCTTCATATAGCCTGTATTATTTTCGCTGTCTTCTTCCTCTTTGTTCGTCGGCAGAGCTGTTCACTTGCCTATACCACGGTTGTGTGGATTCTGGCATTTCATTCAAACGTAAATCCCACCAGTCACTGCTAGAGGTAATCGTCCAAATCAATGGTAATAGCTATCACTGGCAGCAGTCACTGTCTCGTTCACGACCACCAACCATTATAAGGACATTTCAAAAACTATTTAAAACCTCATGCCGTCCTTCAATCTTGACTTCCTCCTTTTGCCTCTTTCCTCCATCATCTCTCTTTTCCTTCATTACCTTCTTTCTTCGACAGTCCGAAGTCCACAGTCTGAGAAACATACTTCACCTGACTACCAAAATGCGTTTCGCAACCATTGTCACTGCTCTCTCCGCTGTCGCCGCCACCGGCGTGATGTCGGCCACCGTGGCCCAGCCCAAAGTCGGCGTCGCCACCGACGGAAACGTCACTGCCACCGTGGAGATGGTCAAGCATGACGATGGCACCGAGGTCGCGCGCATCACCTACACCACCGTGGATGTCGATCAACCTGACAAGCTCGCTCCCCCGGTCAGCCGCCTCTGCTGGAACATTGGCCGTGAGTGTTCATCCTTAAAGACCTTGGAAGGGGTGGGGGATGAATCCTCTTTATATAAAATACTCCAGTTCTGACAGCGCATCACAGAATGCCTCGCCGCTCTTTCCCCCATCTTTGTTGTCTGTGCTACGGCGGCCGCTTCCTTCGGAATGAGTAAGTAACAGATCTTCAATCCGAACACCTGGTTGTTTGTTGCTGACTCTGCTTCGCCACCAGACTTTGCTGCCGACGCTGCTTGCGCTGCGGCTGCTGCGAACGCCGGTATCAACCTTGTGGGTCTCGCCCTCTTCCTCGATAGCTGAATACTGACCCGCTTGATGTAGCCCAAGCCTTGTGACGGCTGCTTCTAAGCAGTACCCAAGAGCAAACACTCGCACGAGACGAATTTGTCAGATGTGGTGAGGCATCTGGAATCCTGATGAGGTCAGAGCTGGACTATGGTGGCTGTCCGGGTAGTTGTAGCCTGCAATGAAGCTACATGATGACTTGATGACCTAATTACCACTTGCGGAATGGCCGTATTCAATTGAAGCAGCATGTGTTGTCCTCACGGTGTATCACGGCCGACACCTGAGCATTCTGATATATAGTTAATACTAATCAGGTCGCACGGATTCACTATCTCGGTAGCTGACCCTAAGGTTGTCACCAGGACTGGCTATCCTCGATAACCACCTCAAGCTCCACACCAACATTTGCCCTCGCCGCCTCCCTCCAAAGCCGCAGGACCTCCTCGTCGGGGTGGTACACAGGATGAGACTCGACACACAGCTCCACCACAGCCGCACCGCCACTGGTCCCCGTCCGTGTAGAAGACGGAAAGTTTGTCGCCTCTCACGGCCGGGCTCAGGGTGAAGGAGATGCCGAACAAGTTGGGCATACAGGTCGCCGCCCGCGCGGCAGCCAGCAGCAGCTGGCCAGCGGCGTCCCCGTCCAGCTCCTCGCGAAAGGGGTCCTCCCTGTCGTCGCCCGGGGCCGCGATTGAAGCTTCGTAAGCTTGCATGGAGTCTATGCTGCCTTCATCGTCGTCATCATCCTCATCTTCCGAGGCGTCCGTCGGGCGCTGGAATCGCCACTCGCCGGACGGGGCGATGGGTCCTAGGCCAATGGAGTATCGACCCATGCTCGGCCACCGCGGCTGGTCATTATCTTCTCGTCGTTCTGTTTCAGGTGGCCAGAAGATCTCCGGGCCGACGTCGGCTATCAGCTCAAAGGTATGGAGTCGTTGGGAGAGCTTGCGGAGGGCGATGCTTAGCTTGTCTTCGTGCTGGTCGGTTTCGTCTAGTATACTGGGGGGTCGATGAGAATGGTTCATTGGTGGGCGCCTGTCGTAGAGGAGATAGAAACTATGCAGTGAGGGTGGTAGTGATTCCAGAGCTTCCGCAAAGTCTGTTTTCTCTGTCAGTGCCTTGATTGATGGGTTGCGGGTAGTTTGGATAGATGCTGGAGGGTGGAGTAAGGTTCATGAATGAGGGGGCAAGGAAAGAAGAGAAAAGAATATAAGAAAAGAAAATAACTCGCTCACCTGATCTCAAACATTTCCTTGATGCCACGTCCCTCTTCTCATTGTCGCAAAGCTCCCAGTTTACGCTCCGCAGGCCTGGCATTCTCGAAGCTACGAGGGACAACATCCGGGGTGCAAAAAGCCAACGGCCAGGGGCTTGAGTGGCTTGGACGTCAAGTTCGGAGTCATATAGCAGTTCCGGTAGAGCTTCCGCTTCACCTCGTACAGTCTTCCCAGCTGCGGGGCTAAGATCAAGATACGAGCTTTCGTAGCGGGCTTCAAAGATGTCTCCGGTGCTTATGGCGTTTACTCTTTGCCTATATCGCCGTTCCTCCAAGTTTTCCGTGTCACTCACGCACAGAGCTGCTATGGACAACTTGATCTTGGGACGATAGGCCGTCGGGCTAACGACCTGCTCGGACTGCCGTTCCTGCTGCTGAGCGTTGCAATGTTGTTTAATACGAATGTGCGGGGAATTGAAATTAGCGCGTCATAAGGAAGACAGTGGAGGCTGGTAGAGCCCATACGAAGGCTGACAAGGCCGCAAGGAAGAAAGAGAATTTGGGCGGAATACAGGCGGAGGCTGATTGTCCCCAAGAGGTATAGAAAGTGCCTGGCCAGGTGTACAGTCGCAGTGCTGGGTGCTGTTCAGTGGGCGAGGAGCAGATTTCGAAGAACCTCGGAAGTTGGTATGGCTTGAAGACAGAAGGCGTTTATATTGTTGTGATCATGTTGAGACAAACTATGGCTGATCCAACGTATACTCCTTCAGCGAGGTCCTGTTTTCTTGAACATTGCATGTGGTCCTGGCATCACGGTTTTGCCAGTCAAAATTGGCTCTCTGATCACCGACGTTTGGGTCAACAAAAGCCCTTTGCCTACAGAACGCTTAAGGTATTCAGAAATGCTCCCGAGTTTGCAAGGATGCGGCCTGACTTGATGTATCTATTTAGATCCGAATTTCAGTGTCTATCGTCCACAGATTGGACTGCCTACTAGGCACCTCAGGTATTTCTTGCGCATCGAGCCAGCCATACTGTTTGCAAGATTTGGCAATAGGAGATCACAGCACACAAAGGCATTGGCTTACACCATCTGAGCCTGGCTCGCTACCCGAGACCTATCCATCTCTTTCTCGGCCCAGTCCTCCCGGGGAAAAGATCCCCAAAGCGTCCCAGGATCGCCCGCCATTGCATCATCAGTCCGTGGTGAACTATGTACGTCGACTCGGTCGTTTGCCAAGCGGTTTGGAGTGCGGGGAATTAAGAACTAGGGCCAAGCTTTTGTGGCGGAAACGTCTCCAGAGCCGCAGTGACAGCGAGTAACAATCCAGGACTGCCTCCCCGAATACCGAGTATCTGGGCCGTCCGCCCCATGTTGGGGATAGTTATGGGGAAACATATGGTGGCTGCGGGGGAAGAGAAATCACCTGGGCACTTGAATCGCAAGGTTGGTAATCCCCAGGATGAATTCCAGCCGTCACCACGAGCGACCTTGGAAACCAGTTTCGTTGTCCTCGACAATTGATCTCCTATTCCTATACAGCTTTCTGGGAATCTGAGAAATTCAAGATGGCCTCATCAGACAGATCCCAGAACGAAAAGGCCGATGTCGCCCAGGACGAATTCGGCACCGGCTCCGTCTCCGCCCTCCCTCCGCATCGCCGGCACGGCCACTCCAGAGGCAAGGACGAGATCGACCGCATCGACGCCCTGGCGACGGCGGAGGGGACGACGCTGGACTCGTTCAGGCATCTGGACGAGAAGGCGATCCTGCGCAAGATGGACCTGCGCCTGATCCCCATGCTCTCCCTGCTGTACCTCCTCTCCTTCCTCGACCGGGGCAACATCGGCAACGCGAAGATCGAGGGCCTACAGGAGGACCTCGGCATGCGCAGCTACGAGTACAACTGGTGCCTGACAGCCTTCTTCTTCACCTACGCCGCCTTCGAGGTCCCCAGCAACCTCCTGCTCAAGAAGCTCCGCCCGAGCAGGTGGTTGCCTATTATCATGGTCGCCTGGGGCACGGTGATGACGCTGATGGGGATTGTACGGAACTACCAGGGCCTTTTGGCTGCGCGCTTGTTCCTTGGGGTTACTGAGGCGGGCCTGTATCGTAAGTGATGGTTGCGGCCGAAATGCTGTTGTCTATTGTACATTTTTACCCCAGCCGCGAGGCGCCTAGGAGTATGCTATCTAGATACGACTTCATCATTGAGGAATCCTTAGGTCTTCACCAGTCACTTGTATCAGTGAACAATAATTAACATTCGTTTCGCCCGCAGCTGGTGTAGCATATTACCTTACCATGTGGTATTGCAGACACGAGATCCAGTTCCGCCAGGCCCTGTTCTTTTCTGCCGCCTCAGTTGCTGGTGCGTTCAGCGGCCTCCTGGCCTTCGGCATCTCCAAGATGGACGGCGTTGGAAACCTGGAAGGGTGGCGGTGGATCTTCATATTGGTTAGGATGGCCCACGTTTTGACTCCCGCATTTAATTCAGCAAAGTGTTTATTAACTGATGTTGTCGTTACAGGAAGGGATCGCAACGGTGATCGCTGCTTTTGCGGCTTTCTTCCTGCTTCATGACTTCCCCGAGACGGCGAAATTCCTGACCGAGGAGGAGAGGGCCTTTGTGGTCTTCCGGCTGAAGTACCAAGGGCAGTCGGCCAAGCTGGACGGCGCGAATGGGAGAGCGGCCCAGGTCGCCGAGGCTGACGAGTTCCAGTGGAAATATGTCAGGCAGGCCTTCATGGACTGGCAGATCTGGGTGAACATCTTTGTGTACTGGGGCGTGAGTATTTGTCTCTGCTGCCCAGTATCGGATCCACGCGCTGACTCTTCCTGCTAGATCGTCTGTCCACTGTATGGCACAAGCCTTTTCCTACCAACGATCATCAAGAATCTGGGTTACACCTCGAGCACCGCTCAGCTGATGACGGTTCCGATATATGTCACTGCCGCGATATTAGCCATCATTTTCGCTTACCTATCTGACCGTGCGGGAAAGAGGAGCCCGTTCATCATCCCCTTCCTGTGCGTGATGATTATCGGATTTTCAATGTGCGTCACATTTATCTTCGAATCTTCTGAACGCTCCACAGGGACTGACTTTTCTTCCAGGTGCATCTCAACAGATCCAACAAAGCACCCTCGCGTAGTCTACGGCGGGGTCTTCATAATCGTGTGTGCCATCTACCCAAGCTTCCCGGGCAACATCGCATGGCTGTCCAACAACCTCGCCGGGGGCTACAAGCGCAGCGCAGGGATGGCGATCCAGATCGGTGTGGGAAACCTCGGGGGAGCCATGGCCTCGAACTTCTACCGCCAGCCGGACTCCCCTCGCTACATTCTCGGCCATGGGCTAGAACTGGGTTTTGTGTGCCTGGGGATATTCGCCGCAGTCATACTCAACGTCAGCTATGCCGCCATCAACAAGCGGCGCGAGAAGAAGCTGGCTGAAGGCGGTGAGGGTGGTTTCGATAGCCAGGAGCTGTCTGAACTGGGCGATAAGGCCTACACGTTCAGGTACATGCATTGAGCAAGCGATGGGGAGTGAGTGGAGGGAGGATCTATGTTTCGAGGCGAAGTGCTTCACAACGAGGAATGTACGACTCGAGTTCCAGCGCAATGTTTGAGACCATTGAGTTGTAGAGCAAATCAAGACAGCTAGAAGCGGCTTCAAGGCCAAGGTATACAGGACTCTCTCTCTACCGGGAATTATTACTTAAGAAGCATCTCATGTCTGAGATACATCCCCCGGGCCGCCTCTCCAGGTCTTCTAGAGACCAAACACTTACATTGACGAAGAGACATTGACCTTGGGCGTTGGTTGCAATGGCATTCCACGGCACACTCGCAGACTCCGTGCCCATCTTCTCGCACCTATACAATGCCTCCGTGCTACCGCCGTTCCTGAGCTGAAAGATTGGACTCACATGCTTTACTTACTTAAACTTTCCGATACTTTTCATTCAAAAGGATCCAAAGCCCCTTCACTTAAGCGAGGACCAAGCCCACCCACTATAGGCACTCGTCCCGGATCTTTTCTTGCCCTACCTGAAAGGACTTACCAACGACACAGCATGCTATGAAGATCGAGTGCAACTTACACAGAAGAACCATATTAGACACGTGCTTCAGCGCGGGAACAATGTCACTGTCGAGTGTCACTTGTGCTTCAGCCTGACTTGAGCGCCATCATATGGTTCGAGCCTGCTATAAGCCGGTCATGTTAGCCAACACATGAGTCATCGAGAGCCTGATCACTCCAAATATCAAGCATGACGAGCAAAAGACACGCCAAAAAGGGAGCGAAAACTCTGGGCGACAAGGCATGAGATGAGGCCGAAGCGGTACTCATTATTGCTCTGCCCAACAACTAACTCCACGAAAGTGGTAGTTGTCCCGTCATCAATAGAAAAAAACGTCAAAAGAGTGTTAAGAATAATTTGTTCGTTAGTGCATTTCTGCGAGTCATTACAGTATGTACAACGGCGTCCCCATGTATATACATGGCTTTGGATACCCTCGTCACAATCATGGACCTTACAAGGGCCCGTCCACCATTGGCCACCAACGGCCACCAGCACCACATGATAAACCACACAGACCTAAGCACCGACGTGTCTCCTGCCTCGCTGACGGGAAACCCGTAGCTCAACCGCAGACTTCTGAACCCGACTAGACCTTCCGCGCGGTTCGTACCTCTGTCGGTGACGATCGAGGCTCGTATCCCTCCGTCGCAACTGTCGGGTAGTCGAATGCTGTCTGAGGAAATCCTCATTGGCGGGATGGGCATGGTGAGGATGTACGCGGCTGGAGGATAGGTTACGAGCCTGCAATGGCGATAGCTTCGTGTCGAAGAAAGGTGCTGCGGGTGAGCGAGTATGTTCGAGTTTGGGTGTCGGAGTTTCAGATTCCATGGATTCCATCGAATCCATCGAATGACGTTGAGCGTGACTTATCGAGAGGTATTCGCTATGCGATTCATCATCGAGAATCGCGGTTACCAGCGTGTCCTTCCCTTGGAGCTCGTCAACGTCTGATAAGTCAGATATCGATGTAGATGGAGTCGCTGGGTCATCGGACTGCGATGTAACCTCGTCATCGTGAAGAGTAGGCATTGAATCGTGCATGGCCGCGGGTATGTGGTCAGGCTCAGATTCAGAGAAGGACATTGCCCGCTGCCGCCGGGAGACGCGGGCCTGGTACTGATGTTTGTGTTGACCACGTTCTGAGACCGAGACGCCAGAATCCTCGGACCGCACGGTCATAGACCGTGTGGGTTGGTGTTGGTCAAGCGAGAGGTCGGTGATGTCGAAGGACTGGGAGTGTTCGTTAGTGTAGTAGGTGTCGTCCTCCTCGGGCTCGTCGAAGAACATGGGCCCGCCGTCACAGTCAAAGATTGCAGGATGCGAGCAGCTGTCGGTGCTACTGATAGGCGACCCGGACTCGTCGTTGTGCCAAGGGTGTTCCTGAGGCAGGTAGGATGAGAAGTAGCGGACCAGAGAGTCAAGTGACTTGGTACGAAAGAGCTGGATGGCATACTGCCACTGCTCGGTGCCGATGAGGGAGGGGTTGCCGATGATCTCGAAACTTGCATCCTCCAACATGCCTGTCAAGCTAATTGTCAACGAGGGCCACCTCCTTGCCTGACTTATCGTCGTCTTCAACCCTTACCATTTAATTCCTCCAAGCGTAGCTTTTTGCGGTCCTCCATTAACCGCTCGAACTCGTCAAGGGTACAGGCTCGGGTAGAGAGTTCGTAGACATCGTGGTGGAATGCCTCTGGGTCTTGGATAGCAGACGGGATGGTGTTGTACCGGTCATGTAAAGTAGTGGTGAGGTCGTCCTTTTGCAAGCCAAACTTCCAAAAGGGCCAAGCGCAGCCAGGATCGTCCATGGTATGCGTCGAGAAGTTGTAGGGTTGGTGATCCGATGACGCCAGAAAGGAAACGGAAAGTGGGTATCAAAAGGGGGTATCACGTAGAAGCGCTGTTTGATCAGAGAAAATGCGATAAGGAAGTAGTCGTAAGGCCGAAGAAGGAGGAACCGAGAAGAAAGGGCCGCGTGCTTTGGTTGCTGTTGGTTGATTGATGGCTTGTGTGGTGGTCATTGAAAGCCATTTAGACGAAGATGATGGGACAAGTAGTCATTTTGATGAGTGGTGGTTTTAACTGTTTGTTCGTTTTCTGGGAGAAATACGAGCAAAGTGTCAAGTGGTGGGTGGTGAGGGGATCGTAGACTGCTGTTCCTTGCCTTTCCGAGCGGATTGAGATCGGTGAGGGAGTATTGTCGAAAACGGGCGGTCTTTGCTCTGGTGTCGGACGTGGGCAGAGGCTTGGTGGAGAGAGGGAAAGGGAGCAGCGTAGGCGGGCTGAACGGGGGTCTGTGGTGGTTTTCTGACGGTGATGAGACCAAGAGTCAAGCCGGACTCACAATGATGGACTGACGGTGGGCGACAGCTAGAACACCCACAAAAAGCCCGTGGCCCGCCTGGAAGGAGTGGGTCCACAATGTCTGCATCCGAACCAATTAGAGCCACTCAATAGCGGGCGGTCCAGGCGCTAGCGGTGGCACATGCCGCCCTTATGCAGGCGAGGTTGCACTGCAAGCTGCAGGAGCAGTGTGGCACCACCAGGGCTAGTCCCAGATGGGAATGGGTTCCCCTTCCAGATCGATTTCTTTCTCCGGGCAACGGGTACCCAACCCCTGCCCATTTAGGTCTCTGGCCCTTTGGCCCTTTCCCAGACGTGTTCCTCTCCTGCCCTCTGCCTTCGCAACCGATGATGAAACCCGACCTGGACTACGGACGTACCCGAAGGCTGGATGGCTGAAGCCTGGAGAATATGGAGCACGAACACAGCGTACACATAGCGCATCATTGTTCATTCATCTTATCAGATTTGCTCATTCAAGAGAGTACGCAGTACTCAGAATGACTCTTGGTCAAGCCCTGTCCTCTCGGGGCTCGCTGCTCAAGGCTATCTGTCCCGCCCCAACAAGCTGACAGACGAACAGTGAGCTGTTGCCCAAGGACCGCCCCTCCGCCGTCGGTCGTTACTCAGGATGCATCCTGAGAGGGCGCGGCGCAACGCGAGTGGCGCAAGCCACCCAATGAACAGCCTCACAAGAAAGCCAACCAGCCCAGCCCCGGCCTGCAATCACGAAGCCGGAGGCGGTCATGGCCATGCAGCCATGTGCGGGTAAACGGGTCTGATTTGCTCTAGTTGGCTGGCTGATGTTGGCTGACGCCCGTCTCATCAATACAGCTGATCGATGAGGATTGTCACCCTTTCGCTTCGAAAACGGCCCCCAACGGGCAGACTCACAGGCTGGTCGGCTGTGTGCCGCCAGCTGCAGAGCTCAGATGGCCAGCCGGCAGACAGCTGTTCTCGTTATCCTCCTTCCTACACTTCTGAGGTCGGATTATGCAGGCTGGCAGGCAGGCAACCCGGCTTACTGGTCCTGATTGTCCAGTCCAGGTGAGACTTGGTGTCAGCTGCTCCTGGTCTCAATGTCTGCCTGCTCCATCTACACTCATCCTCGTGCCTCGCCGGGGCCCATCACGCCGTTGAGTTTTGTCTCCGGGTGGTCACACTGCGGTCCTTGTTGTGTCATGCTGGCCTTGCTGGTCCTACTTGTCTTCCCGGCCATCTTGCCCTTCTGGATATCGTGCTCGACATCTGGGGCCTGCATACCGGCGTGTCAAGGTTGTCTGCCACCAGACAACCCACCAAAACAGCCAGCCACTCCAAGGGACACTTGGGCTGCTCTTCTCAGATCCACCGGACCAGCCAAGCACACCGGCATCCAGAGAAAGGCTTCATTTATGACCAGCAACTGCACCCTCTGCACCTTGAAGCCATAGGACGAAAAATCCAAGCTCACTGTTGGCCTACTCCGTGAGCCTTTTCTCGTCCACATCGTGTTGACTCAGGCGGCCTCCCTCACAAGGACTAGGCAGCTGCAAGTCCCCTCGCTCCTGCGAGTCTAACCCTAGGTGCTCTTGGTCCTCGTCTTTTCCGGGGACACTCCAGACCCACCCCTGCATCCAACGAACCCTCCCACTCATCTACCTACCTACTGCACCTCATAGTAGGCAGTGTAGCCAGCTTGAGGACCCTAGGACTTGCGATTCACCTGCTCCTCTGCTAGGGTCAGTTGAGGCTGAATTGCTAAGCACCCCAAGACCCCGGTCAGCAGGGCTCATCGCCCCGTCCTGTTCTTGCTCAACTGCTCTTCCATAATCCGCATCTGACTCTTTTTTTGAACCGCATTTTCAACATCATTTGCATTGCCAGCAAGCCAGCAAGCCAGGTGGCCCTTCGTCTTGGTCTTTCCAGTCCCTGTTGGATTTTCTAGGAATTTCCCTTTCTCTCTCTGCAGCCACATTTAAATACTCGTCCGCCCACTCCAAGCGGCCGCCCAACGACCGGAACCGATCCTCGGGAGCAGCCGTTGCTAGGACCTGACCTTATCTGGAGCCTGTGCCTGTACCAACGAGACCCAAGGGAAAGTGTTTTGTGTGTCATAACAACCGTCTCTCTGCTCGCCGTTGTCTTCCATGCCCTAGGACTAGGCACCTGAGCCGCACATACCCGCGTACATATCTCCTGGTCTCTAGCTTCCTTGTGTGACTCCTCTCCGGATCAGCTTGGTTGCTTCGTCTGCATCATCGTCAGCAGCGCCAGTACTTAGCTAGGCTGCCGTGGCGAAGCCGGCGAGACCGGGTCGCCTTCGCCATGAGACACCTACACGTCGAGCCACCCTCGGAGGTGGCGACCGAGGAGAAGACTGAGCCGTACTCCCAGAGCGAGATCGATGCCCGCCTCAGGAGCTTCCAAGAGCAGAAGGAGATCGATGAGGCGATCGCGGCCGAGAACCATGCAATCCACCTGGATGACCTCGCTGTTCCGAAGGATAGAGACATTCGCATCCTCGTACGACCTCTTACTCGGGCACGGTCTGTGAGCCCCGGCAATCTCGATAGCTGTGAGTGGCTGCAGTTGACAGCCGAAGTTGCGGAACCGAAACAACCTGAGCAGAAGGTCCTCGCGGTCACGCAAACGAGCAGAGACATCAAATTCTCCGTGCGCATTCCCGGAGAGAAGCTAGAAAACGACACAAGGCCTCCACTATGGTGCGAACTGTATTACGACCCAGCCAGCGACAATCAAATATTCCTCAATCGTTCCGGAATTCCATTGTTCTTGTCTAGGGTATCCCAGGTCCCAGCTGCCAGTCCGAGCATCGAGTATACCATCAATCCCCACACCACCAAAGCTCTGATCCCAGGAACATGGAGGATCAAGGTCAGAAACATCAACGTTCTCGACTTCAGGATCGTGGAAAAGCGTCCCGCGATTTTGAGGTCGTCATTGAGCCTGTCAGCATCAAACGAGTCCCTCACCAGCCTGCTCAACTCATCAGGAAAACGGACCCTCACCGCTGAAGACACTGCGTCCTCCCCTGACAAGCGACTTCGCGCTGATGAGTCCATGGTTCGAAGTGATGCGCGAAGTGATGATGGCGTGGTGATGTTTATGAGACCAGGAAGCGCCACGAACCCACTCGTCTTCCCTCTTCCTTCGGGAGAGAAGGGTAAGGAGCTGATGACCACCAATGGTAATCCTCTGCTGGAGCTCGAAGATGGCGATGTTGCCGAAATACCTGGCGCCGAAGTCGACGTTGACGAATATACAATCAAGAAAATCGGTCCCATCGCATCGACCAGCCTAAGTGCTGTGGCCATGGGCGAGTTCTCCCGGGAACCCGACAGCATCATCACCGTCAAGGTTCTCAAAACCCGTCTGAACCAGAAGACACTGGCCACAGCAAAGCCACAAGACGCAGAGCGGAACGTCATTCGCCAAGCTGATATCTGGTTGCGCGAGTTTCTGAACCACGAGGTACTGGATCACAAGTCGATCCCACGCTTGTTCGGCGGTGACGCGAGATATCTGTCCTTGTACATGGAGTACATTGACGCCAGGGATCTTTCGGCAAGAGGCGCCTGGCAGGACCCTCAGACCACTTTCTTTCTCGGCAACCAACAGGATTCTGAGCGTATCCTCCGGGATGTTGCCGGTGCGCTGGACTACATGCACAGCCGTAACATGGTTCATAACGACATCAAGCCAGGAAACATACTCTTTAACCGGGATCGGGGAGCTGTTCTATGCGATTACGGCATGATCACTGATGTCCATGCAAACCAGGAGAGGATAGGTGGCACACCATTCTACATCTGCCCCGAGTTCATCGGTCAGAAGCTCCGCGGCCAGCCTGCGGACGTCTGGGCCTTGGGTGTAACCATGCTGTATGTCCTCGGCAAAATCGGCCTGCCGGATGCTCGAGGCCAGAAGAACCATCCCCGTCATCTCTACTGGATGATTGCGTACATCAACACGGCACCGCAACATCAAAGACAACTACCAAACTTCGACGGACGTACTGCTGCCCAAAAAATGCAGGTCTGGCTCAACGACATCCACGAAGCAAAGATGCGCCTGGATCAGAACAACAAGGTGGAGAGACTCGTTGCGGCCATGTTGGTCTTGAACCCGAAACAGAGGATCACGATGCGCCAAGTCATGCTGGAACTGTCGCGAGTTTCGGCGGAGAAGGAAGAACAAGCAGTGTCTTTACTGCATGGATAGAAGGAATATTTACGGAACGAACATATCAGCGGCGTGAATCAAGGAAAAGGTTCTCATTTATCAATTTTGCTTGCTTGGGCACCAAGTCTTGAAGGCGGCTGAAATTATCAGGAACTAATGGTGGGTAATCTCGATCAAATCCCAATCTTGCCGTCCATAGCAACGAATACATGTTTATGTTGCTCAATATGGATCCCCGTCCCAACTTCTCTATCACATCCTTTTACTCATTGCTCCTCTTGCCTTCCTATAAACGGTCCTCTAGTAAGCACGTAACTGACAGGCATGGCAGATGTCAAGATGATGCAACACCGAAAACTACTCTGGCCTCGAAGATCCGATCAATTATCTAGGCAAGGCCGTTATGGCCGTCCGACACGCAAAGACCCACGGGTGGTGATCCCAAGACCAAGTGATCTGCGGTCTCCGGTATCACTGTCCAGCAGTACCAGATCCCCCACTCCTGTTCAAGTTGGCACCATGGTATCGGAACAGCATGCCAGCTGAGCACGCCCGCTACCTGCACAAAATTCCTGCGCAGGTCATTTAAGAGCTCTAGAGGTGGAGCAAGACTGCCCAAGGCTGTTTTTGGTCAGAATCTCGACGACAGACTCGATTTGATGCTATTCCATGAGGTAAATAGCACTTTGGCACTGGCAGGCCCAAGAATGAGGATTGCATAGACGAGGATAACCTGCGTCATGATGTTTGAGGAGAAGGGGGAGACTGTTCCATACAGAAAGTCTTACATATCACGCACGGCCATTCTAGCTCTTGCGAATTTCTAGCTAAACAATGATACCCACAGGCTAGCTCCTGCTCAAACACCATGTCTTTTTGTTTTGAACCCCCAGTTGCCCATCTCGTATAGGTTACAAAACACCAAAGCTCCGTGCAGAGACACGAGACTAGAGAGACAGCGCCCGATAAATATCTGCCTACGAAAATGGCACACTGCAAGAGGCCGTGCTCATACTGTATACGACCGAAGTACAGAAAATGGGAAGACAACCCTACTCTTGGTCGAAGCTACATACCTAGCTGCTCAAATGCCAGAAGACCACGGAAGCTCAGCCCTTTCTCTCGAAGAAGCGACCTCATCAAGACATCTGAATCCACTGATCCAGCCTGATATTCTTGATAATAGTCGAGAACCCATGCTGCTTCCCCCTCATACACTTGTCCCTCTTCTTCCCAGTCACCTCCTTCCTATCATTGTGTCTGTCACTATCAGGGTCCTCCCCCTTGGGGTATTCGACGTGGAACACGGGCTTGCCCTGCCTCACAAAGGGCAGGAACTGCTCCTCATCCCCGTACTGCACCGCCTGCTCGTTGACGCACCACTGCATCTGGTCCACGACCCGCGGGACAATGTCCCCGCCGTTTTTCAGCCCGATGGACAAGCCCCTCGCGTGCGCCTCGCCCGCCAGCCAGAGGACGTAGTCCTCCGCGTCGCGCCTGGTGAGCTTCAGCCCGTTCTTGTTGTCCCAGGCGTCGATGTTGTCCGGGTCGACGCCGTCGAAGCCCTTGGAGACGGCGAGGTCCATCCGCGCCTGCATGATCTCGCGCACGTTGGCCGAGTTCGTCTGCACCCACTTCTCGCCCTCCCAGTCGTCCATCTTGCGGCCCAGGTCGGAGGGGCGGAAGCGCGACGCGTCGGGCCGCCAGTCCTCGTAGGTGCCCGCCGAGAAGTAGGCGACGACTTTGCGCCCGCGCTGGTGGAGTGCGGCGACCTCGGCGGCGGTGTTGTCGAAGAGGTCGATTATCCAGACCTCCTGGTGCTCGACGGTGTGGTCGAGCTGGACCTTGTGGTGGAGCACGTAGTTCCAAGAGGTGTGGACCGCGGGCTGCCAGAGCGGCCGGTGGAACCCTGGCGGCCGAGGTGGGAGGGGTGGTGCGTTCATCTTTGCGGTGAGTGGACTCAGGAGTGGAGGTCTACTGTGGAATTCATCGATGGATCAGGTCTCGGATGAGACGGACGATGAAGTGTGTTGTGGTGTGGTGAGGGCGAGGTGAGGTCAGGTCTAAGCCATGGTGGCTGTGCTATACGAAGTTGCTCCGTCTGTGCGGGCTGAGCCGGACAAAGAGTCGCCATTGGGGAAGCTTCCAGCTGAGAAACGGCACTAGCAGAAACCCTAGCATCTGCAATACGTGAGAACTTGCCAGGAACATGCCGTTTCTACTACTACATGTTAGACACGGATTCAAAGCCTCCAGCAAACCTTGCGAGCATGGAAACCATGTCTGTGGTTTCAATGCAAGTCAAAAGAGTTCAACTTAAACACAACTGTTTCAGTGTATAATTGCTCTTCAACGTCTCTACCGCTTCATTGCCATATGGTCCTCGTCTCCTAGAATTACAGGGCCCAGAATAATTATACTTGAGGGAAATTTGACATCTGTCTCATCTCATCACGCAACGCACAGTTTAAGAAAGCGTCCTCTTTTGAGTCACCAGTAAGTATAATGAGATGCTAGACAGGGGAAACTTTCGTCATGGAACTTTTATGGAAGCACTGGAGATGCCCTCATCTTCCCCTCTCTCTCTCCCTTTGTCAAGATATGGTATCCCTCAGTTGCCGAAATTAAATGGGCGATGCATATCAACGGGTCTCTTATGTCCCGTGCCGCAGACCACTGGTGTACAGAATCTTCAACCTGCCATCCAGCAGATTTGAAAGAAAGAAAATGAAAAAAAAAAATTTCAAGGTATCCCACAAGGACAGAACAAGAGTACTCTTTGCAGAAGATCTGAAACAATTTGCGGCAGCCCACTAATAGACAGCATGCACTGTCCTTAATACACTGGCCCCTCACCCCTCACGTTTCTCTGATCAGGGCTTCACCTGGAGAGTTCGACTATTCATGGTGACCAAAGGCTCACTCATCATCCTCCATCTTCACATCCCGGCTTTCAGCCGACCTAGACTCATCGTCCTCCATCTTCATACCTTGGCTTTCGGCCAGGTCAGACTCATCATATTCCATTCCCTCGTCCTCGATCTCAACGAACTCAGACTCTGACTTGACAGTGACATCATTCTGATCCTCCTGTCTGTCGATGGGAATCCTGCATGCGCTCCGATAGGACCACCTGCGCGAGACGATGGGGTGTTGAGCTCGACCAGGCTCCAAGGCGTACTCGAAGAGCCATCCACCAGAAAAAGGAAGGCTAGGGTCAAGAAGCGACCGAAGCAGCGCTTCGGCTATGGTGTTGTCACCAGACGAACTATTTGCGCACTCGGTTGCCAGATTGTAGAGCTTGGGCTGCGGGAAGCCGTGATTAGCTGTTGAATTAGGCATAGGTGGAGCACAAGGCCCCCAGATTATCACTTACGTATTGCTGCCACCAGGTTCTTGCGACACCCATGTGACCAATCGTCCGAGGCTCTGGGTTGGCGAGAGGCCAGAACTCCACCACGTACTCCGTGCGCCCCATTGTCTTGACTGTGGTGGCCTCGCAACGGAAGTTGCAGCTACCCAGCGGCATTTCCGTCGACTGCAAAAGGAGCTCGAGTTCAGGGTCCCACTGGATGTAGGAGCCGTTGTGGTTCTCGAAGCAGGTGACAGACCAGCCTCCTCGGTTGCCAAACCTCGGCTCCAGCGACTCGCAGAACTCCTCGTACGCCGTCCAAAGGCCTTTGCGGAACCCAGATTTACGAAGAGAATTGGAGAAGGCCACGCGTGCATTTTGGATGATCTCATCGGCCCTGTCCCTTCGAGCCTTGACCTCTTCAAGCTCGGCCTCGATGTACCGCTTCTTCTCTTCCAGCTCGGTTGCCCTTCCCTCCTCGTGCTCGAGCACCTTCTCGACGTTGTAAAGTCCTCGTCCGGGAGCGTTGTGAGAAGAGAGTAGTTGGTTGAGTGTCGTGAAGGATTGTTGGTCTGGAGTGGAAAGGTGCTGAGCGATGATTTGGCTTGTTTGAGGATAGACGAAATCCTTGATGGCACCGAAGCCAAACCCGATGTCTTCCTCAATCTTGTTGTCTTCCTCGTGGATCGACCTCGCTTCGTCGTCGTCCACATCAGCGTCTTCATCAAAGTCAACGAAAATGCTCCTCTCCTTGTCATGCACGTCGTCATAAGCTAGCTCATGAAGATTGGGCATGGCCAGTTGATGAGTGGTTTCTGAATCTCATCGTTAGCCTCCGTTGGGTTGAAAAGTGGACGAGTGTTGTTTGTAGGGTCGTAGTCGTCCCGAGACCCACTGGCAGTGTTGCTATTGCACTGCATGGGCGACTTGTCTCCGCCGTCCGACTCCTGCATATCTCCCTCACTATCGCTCTCGCTCGAGACCCAATTGAGCTCGGAGTGCTGGACGCCAGCGAAAAAGTCGACTGTGTTGTTTGGGGTCTGATACACGTGGACGTCTTCGGCCTCGCCATCGCGGTCGGCCGCCACGTGGTAAACAACGCGTGGCTGTTGGTCCTCCATGATGCCATCCATGGTGCCAGAAAGCTCGTCCTCCATTTTGAGGTGACTCAATTGCCCTTGAGCATTGTAGACAGCAGTTGGTGTTGCATTGTCGCTGAAAGTCGGCAGGTCGGCAATTGAAAAGGAGCTCGGCCGCCCTGTCGCATTGGTCTTCGTGGACTCATCCATCTTGGCATGGGTGCGCGACTACTTCATAGCTTCCTGTTCTTGGATTCAATTAGGGTTTGACTTGACACTTGTGGCAGGGTACAGATTTGGATTCGGGGATGGGAGCTGGCGCCGTGATGAAGGAGAGGTAAAAGAGGGTATTGAGTCACCTTCGCAGTGTTGCAGCTAGCAACTTGGAGGTCCAAAAGCCCTACCTGAAAAATGCCACAACCTGCCAAACAAGCCTGTCTTCGATTTTCATCCTATGTTTGATTGAACACAGGTCAGTATCTCAGGACCCAAAAGCTCGCCTGTGTAAAAATCAGATAATTTCAATAACAGTTGGGCAAGAAACACACCGCCGCTTTCAAAGCCACTAATTTAGACGTTGAACTGATCTGGAATCTGACATCAATGCATTGCCCTTTCCCCTTTCCAGTACTCGCCACCTTGGCATTTATCATTGACTGAATATTTACTCCTGGCTTAAAGGAAAGTACCGTATCTAGCAGCCGACAAACAGGTCTGCAAAAAACTGCGTGTTAGACTAAGAGATCTAGAACACTTGAAATGCTAAATAACGTCCCTGCGCCTGATTCCGAACACCCCTCTTCCCGAATACCTCCGGCACCTATAATGCCACTATTCCCAACGTTAATTACCCGCCATAACTATCACCAATCCCTCTTCCATTAATATTAAGGAATCATCAAACTTCTCTTTATCTATAGATACCTTATTAGTATTAATTTAGGCCTTTTAAATAGCCTTAATATTAATAAAAATTATATTTAAATTAATTTAAATCTTCTTCCTTATAACCTTCTTATTAGCTTTAATTTAAGCTTTTAATAATTAATTCTTTTTTAAGGTTATTATTAATTTAATAGCTTTTTTATTATATCCCTTAAGGATCTTTTAAAATAATAATTATTATATAAGGCTTAAATATTTCTATTAAATATAATAGGTTATTAAACTCTTTATTTCTTAAGATCTTATTAAGGTTATAAAAATAGGCTTTAAAGGTTAAGAAAAAGATTAAAGAGTATAAAATTAATTACTAAAGCTATTCCCATTACTTAATTATTATAATTTATATTAATCTTAATAATTTTTAAGGATATAAGTGCTTTTTAATACTTAAACCTTATTAATTAGCTAAAGACTTAATACCCTTTATTTAAAATAAATATTTACCTTTATAAGTATTTCTATATATACCTTATAATAATAATAAAGGAATCTCTTCTTTATTATTATTATTATTATTATATAAAGCCTTATTTAATAAAAATACTTCTTAAATATTATCTTAAAGGGGTTAAATATAATAATATTAAATAATTAAAAAATATATAATATATAAATAAGTAAAAAAACTATATATATTTAATATAAGAAATATTCTTATATAAAATTAATAATCATATATATATAATATTTATTTATTATAAAAAGGTATTATTTAAAAGGGTTAATAAAGGTAATCTAAAAAATAAATACCTTTTAAAGTTATTTAATAATTATTTTCTCCTTTATTTACCCCTTTTTTTAAATAATAAATTATTAACCCTTATAATCTTTAAAGGTAATAAAAAACTATTATTATTATAATATAATTCCTTTAAAAATAATTAAGGGAAGGAAGGCTTTATTAAAAATATTAATATATTTTATAAAGGAAGTTTATATTTTTAAATTATAATCTTCTTAATAGATAAGATTATTATTAATATAATTAAAAATAAGGGTATTCTTAAAATATACTTTTATTAACCCTCCCTTATTAATATTTTAATAATTCTCTAACTTAATTATCTTTATAATAAGTAATTTTAAAAGGTTAAATTAAGGCTTAATATTAACTTTTAATAATACCCTTAATCTTTTAACTTTAATATATTAATTCTTATAGCTTTTAAATTAAGGGTAATAAGAGAGGAAGGAGGTAAACTATTAACTTTTAAAGGGAGGGTTATTAAGGGAGGAGGAGGCTATTTAGCTTATTAAAGCCCTTATTTTAAAATAAATTAATATTAGCCTTAAAGTACTTTAATTAAATATAAATAAAGTTAATTAATCCTTTTTAATATTAAAAAGATACCTTTAAGGCTAGGTAGCCTTATAATAACTTTATTTATTAGAAAGATAATTATAAAATATAATTAATAGGATATATTAATACTTAGAAGCTTTTTATAAATCAGCGCTATTTATAATAGCCTTAATAGCTTCCTATATTTTAACTTTTAAATATAACTTTATAATAATAAAGATAATATTAGGGAGAAATTTAATAATTAGAAAAAAATCCCTTATAAAGATATTATGGAGTAAATATAGGGTAGGTATAGATGCGTGTATGCGAAGACGCGATTATGAGGTGTTTGGGAGCAGGGGTGTTCGGGATCGGGTGCAGGGACGTTACAGACTAGAGGTGATTAAAAAGGAAGAAGTCATCTTCCCTGGTTGTCAGTGTCCAAGAACCCACTACCAGCTTTCTGAGAGCCCGATCATCAAAACCGTTCGAGGGCCCAGCGAATGAGTAGAAAATGATGCGTCGGAAGAGATCTTATGCCATACAGTCTTATTTCATTGCCACTTTGAAGATTATTATCCAATTTTTTGCAAGAAAATCATGTCACAAGTGAACAGCAAGTGCCCTGGCTCGTCAGCATATGAGACATCGAGCCTAATTGTTCTGCGCGGCGAAAGTTCAGCACCTGACAGAGGCCAGCTAGGAAAGAGAAATCAGTAAGTCAGTAGTACCAGAGATCGTTCTTGAACAGTCTCATGAAAGCCTGCTTGATATTGCCATCTAAAATATATATACAATCGTAATTCTGGGCTCAACGAACGGGACCAGTGACTTTTCATCTTGATCGCTTTTGCCCAATACCTGGCCAAAAAGTAAAACCCCAGACATCATGCGACCGCTGTTACACCAGAAGTTGAATTATACACAGTTAGGCGAATTCCGCCTGCTGAATTTGATATGTCACCGTCGTACTCGTGGTCTTCGTAATTCCCTTCACATGTACATCCGCGGGTGTCCTAATATCGTCTTCGAAACTCCTCTTGGCCTCGACATGTGTTTTCATAATCGGTTTCCTGCTTACTCTGATGGATTCTCGGATTGGCGCATATGAAACCAGCTCAAAAGATTCTTTGGACATGGGTGTCCCATTCGGCCCGTGCAGGGCGTTCTGGCTGCTCGAGTCGTCGAAAGCTTCCTCAATACCCATCGGCCGCGCGTATGCACTGTTCATCTTATCCGTATTCTTTCCAGACAGACTCTGCCAGTTCTTCTTGCTCCGGCCCAGCGATCCTCCAGCATAATAACATTTCGCCTTATTAGTGCCTGCGCCATACATACTGCCAAGGAACTTCTTGAATAGCGGTCGCAAACTCGGTAGACTGGCTGCGATAATGCCGACGTTCATCTCGAGGACACTCCATGTAGTCAGATACTGCGAGTCCCAAAGCCAGTCGCGGTACTTTCCATAGGTGCTCAAGTATGTTATACGGGTGATGGCGCAGGCGCAGGCAAAACAGCCGAGGCCGAGGACACCGAAAAGAGAGATGCGTGTACGGCGCGTGACGTTTATGTTCCACAGCATCGGGACCGGGATGAAAATAGCGAAAATCAAGTCGGTGATGATGTTGAGAGAGAAGTTTGTATAGGAGAGTGCCAACAGAGTGCTTGGTGCCCAACACGTGGCCTTTGTTGAATAATCCCACAGAATGCGAATGTCGGTGCATTGGACCAGGAGAGTCTGCCTGAAAGTCAAGGTCTGCAGTTGAACGACTTGCTCGGCATGAGACAAGGTTCTAGGGGTAAGCCGAAAATCTCTGGAACTTTACTCACGACAAAGCCGGCAGTGGTATAAGCGAAAACAAAGATCATCACACCAAGGACCAAGTGTTTCCAGAACTTGGTGGATGCTATGCGGAGCAGAGACGCGCCCACTGCAAGTTTGCAGAAGCAGATACCGTACAAATACGTGAGCTGGCTCATGTAATTGAGCCTAAGCCCCATGGGTAGGTCTTGCGGCGAAATATCACCATTATGTCGTCCCGCGCCGTGTTGAACTTGTGCGACTAGTAGCTGTGTTAGGGAATGTTTGGTACATCCATAGAATTGCAGGAGGAGATAGAGGACAGAAAGCGCACTCACTGATTTCACTCATTCCCACGATGGAGATCATAGCCGTTAGACAAATGACCCAGTCCTGTTGCCATATCGTCAGCAAAGATAGTTGGATAATAGAGCCATGTGTTTTCTACTAACATCCCATCCAACTTTACCAACCATAGTGGCTCTGACCCAAAATCGTACCGCAACGGTGATTATCGCTAGGCTTGTGAACAACACAGCGATTCCCATCAAAGTACGACCTGTGTTCTCTGAAGGATTTGATATCAGCGTCGTTGTGGAAGACATCTTGGCCTTCCTTGCCAGGTTCGGCTCAGCTCATGCAGTTATCCAAGGGTTTGCGTGGGGGCTAAAGTGGTGTTGCCTCGTGTAGAGTAGAGTCGAGAGACTTCGCTGGATCGCCCCCAAGATATTTCTTACCTGCGAGAGCAAAGTTACCTCGCCATTGGGCCGCTGTGACTATATCTCTGCACCGCTCCACATTGACCACCGGGATAAAGCCATTTTTGGGTGCGCCGTGTCAGCAGCCCCTTTGCGGAGCGGGCGGAGCAAGCAGCCGGATCTACTCGCCCGTCCTGTAACCTTGTATGCGACAAAGCGCAAGGCAGAATAGACCCACCTGCGATCGGGTGGAGGAAAAGCTTAGGACCACTCTCGAGGCTTGCATAACTTTGATTTGGGTTGCTGCTACGTGACCAGCGGCACTTGCTCGGCCAATCACGGCTCGACACCAGCGCAAAGCCCTCATGATTGTGATGAGAACAAGAACTTTGCACTCAGCAAGATTCCCGTACAAGCCGGCACCGCTACAACAATAAAGAACACTTTCTGGGATGCGGCGAACGGGCGAGTCAGATGGACATGCGCCATCCGGTATCAGCCGCCAGACGCACCACCGCGGCCGAGAGCTACTTCATCGGACGGGCCCCTATTAATAAACCCCACAAACCGGGTGGGAGGGCATCCCGGTATCTGATCGGCCGCATCGTCTGGAATCTACATAGCACTGTGCGGCAGGTGTATGAATCGCGAACCCGGATTGCGTCTGAGCCAGTAGGTGTGGAGATGTCGTCCGAATGCGAGGCATCCGAAGTGCCAAGTCGGCAGCTGGCGTTGCAGTATTGCAAATAAAGGATGGCGTTCCGGGAGATGAATGTATGCGAGACGGCTCTAGCTTGGCCGGAGGACCTCTGTCTCCCCTAGATTCCATACTCATTTGAATGGAAAGCAGATGGGATAGTGATGAGAACGCCACAACTAGAAGTATAAGATTGTTCAAGTAGATTGATAGGGACTTGATGATGAAACAGCACGAGTAGGAACAATCGAGGGCAACGGCAGGGCATTATATTGTCCAAACATGGTGAGATTGATAGACACATGGTCAAGTTTCGGTCGGCTCTAGAGGAGATACAAGAACTTGAACATTGCCACTTTCCAGTTCACATGTGGCAACCGCTACAAGGCGTCATAACTAAACTTTACAATATCATCTGATCCTTTTGAGCTCGGCCTCGGGGCACAGATCTACAGGCCGTCCTCACATTTTTTTTCATTAAAAAAAGCATCTGGTCGGGGACTATTTCCTGTATCAGCTCTCATGGGAGATTGTGCATCGTTGCTGCGAAAGCTATGTTGTATGCTGCTTGCTGTCGATCCTCCCCGAGCCGGGAGCTCCCAGCGGCACGAAGCGGATCTGCAGAGGTCATGCGGGTCGGTGAATTCAATTTCTCGCCAGTTGCTTGTTTACCAGATCAACCCTCAATTTCGTCCCAGATACCGGTTGACATGCATCTGACGAGCTCGCCGTACTTCTCGATGACGCCCCAGATGTACCTTTGTCCAGACTTCGTCCAGAAATGTGTGACATAGTTGAGCTCGCTGCAAATACAACTTGAGGAAAACCAGTTGTTGCCGGAAATCTGCGCGAGGCTGGGCTGGGCTGGTATTTGGTGACAATTTGAGCGTGAATCAATACTTAGGGTCTCTGGACAAGGTTTGGGTTTTATACCTGCTCTGCAATGGTGATTTCGTCAGGCGAAAGAGCCACATAATTGTGCGGTCTCGGAGTTGATTCGCTCGAGGCTCAAACATGCTTCCAGAACACCAGATTTCCTTCAACTGCAACTCCATGAGCTCCCTAGTGCTCGACATGTGCAGAGAAATTGGTAGACTGACACGGCCACAGCGTGGCCCAATAAAAATCGCGAGCTTCTGTGCTGCAATGTGATAATCATACGATGATGCTCAGCTGAACGTAGCCTAGTCAATCTGCGACGCAGGGGTACGTTGGGAAACAAGGCATGTTAGGTACGCCGATGTGGACACGAATGCTCCGAGTCAGCCTTCATGGCACGGCCACTGTCGCTCTTGAATCACCTCGTCCGTGTTACCACAACTAGAGCCAAAGCCGGCCGGCTCGACGGGTGATTTCCTTATCGATTCGAAGATTTAATAGGCGGCCAGCTACGAGTCAGCAGTGAAAGAGGATGCCAATACCTAGGTACTATGAAACTTACCCAGTCCTACGGACCTGTACTAAATGGAGGGCTTGTGCTTATATATAGGCAAGCCCTCAATTTTGTAGACGGTGCGACGGGGCCTTGACTAGAAAATTGCAACATCCACCTGTCATGCTCTTTGCCATGCGGGCGTACACACCAACATTGCTGGCCTAGTATGGGATTGTACATTGTGAACTCAGGCAAAGATGCTCAAGTGGAATAGCGACCTGAGTGATACGATACTAGATTATACGTACATTTCTGCTGGAGGCACACCAGCATAGTATGTAGGCTAACGGTCAATCCTCTGCGGCGGTGGGGCGATCGATGTGGTCCTCAGATCAATGAATCTCATGATACCCACCACGACCCGTTAATCTGAGGATCTGCTTCAGCGTTATACCAAACGAGAGTTCCCTGTCACGGCATCGTGGCTCGTGCATTTGGTCTTTGTCCTCGGTTTCAGTGCCGAAACATTGAGTCAGCCACGGGAAGGATTCAACGTTTTCCCAGGCAAGAGACATGCGTTGTCCCACTGAATCATACCGTGGCACATGAAGAGGGTTTGAGAAGATGGTGAAAGTCAGGCGTTAGAATTTGAAAGACGCATTTGCCGCAGTCACTCAAGTCCAAAGGTAAAGTCAAAAAACATCATTCTGGCAATATTTTACCAAGATACGCTTCACATTGTGAGTATTCCCTAGATACACCAAAATCCATAACTGTGCCGTCAGCTTCACACCTTGATAGGCATTATTTTATCTGGCCCGGGTTACTCCCTAGGATGCTATTTAGCTCACTATCAGGGTTAGCTGTTTGGCAGGTCCTAAACCCCGAAAGCTTTCGAAGACCCCGCCTACGTCACTCATCGGAGACTGTAAATCACATATCGTCTGGACAGCCTACTTCGGTTTAGATTACAGGGTCTTTACATTGCCGGCCGACCGACCGACCAGAACAGTGAAGCTTTCAACTACCACATCGGCGACCATGACTTCGTCGTCGCCGCCGTTTGTTCCTGCACTCATCGTGGTCGACTTCCAGGAGGACTTCTGCCCGCCCTCCGGGTCACTCGCCATCCCGCAGGGCCGCGACATCGCGCCGACCGTCAACGAGCTCCTGTCTCTGCCGTCGTTCGCCGTCCGTATAGCGACGCAGGACTGGCACCCGGCGGACCACATCTCATTCGCGGCGAACCACCACTCCCCGCCCAAGCAGCCATTCGTCGACAGCGCGACCGTCGTGAACCCGCACAACGCGTCCGAGAGCTACGAGACGCGGCTGTGGCCCGTCCACTGCGTCCAGGGGACCAAGGGCGCGGAGCTGGTGCCGGAGCTGGCGGCGGACAGGGTCGACGTCGTGGTCAAGAAGGGCACGGACGCCCGCGTGGAGATGTATAGCGCCTTCTACGACCCGTTTGAGAGCCCGCGGGTGAGCGACTCGGGCCTGGCGCGGGCGCTGAGGGACAGGGGCGTCACACATGTGTACGTCGTCGGGCTGGCTTTCGACTACTGCGTGAGTGCCACGGCTGCGGACGCGGCCAAGGAGGGCTTCGTCACGTACGTGGTGGAGGAGGGTACGCGGGCTGTCGACGCCTCCGCATGGGACAAATGCAAGGAGGGGCTGGCCAGCAAGGGCGTCAAGATTGTCAGCCTGAAGGGGGAAGAGGTTCAGAGACTGAAGGCTGCGGCCTGATAGGCGTGACGCTCCTGGGTCGGTGCCTTGGTTGGCCATGATTCACATGATGCATCTGGGGGACTGGACCGGGGCACATTCCATCCTTGACTTGGGCTCTTAATTCGCCTCCAGCAGCCACCGATTTGACCTCATTTTGATATTTGCGACGTGGGCAGTTCCGGCGTTGGATAAGTCAATGTATCTTGGTTTGATAGCAGCTACGCCTCGAGAGCGTAAATTCCCATGATATCTCTCTTGAACCTGCATTCTCGTTACCGTACGACGGAGAGCTGTCATCATGTACACACTGGGACTCAGGCAAATCCAATTCGAGACTGTGCCGTCAGGATTGCCACTACGGGCAGCAATACTCGGAATGACACCACCATGCAGCCAGCGTCACGAGCCTTGGAAGACCACGAAACGGGGGAATTTGAGCACCAGTCACAACGACCACTGGCTGCATCAGCCTGCGAAGCATCCAAGTCACTGGCGGCAAGATAGTTCTCCATTTTGACGCCGGAAATAACACAGCACCTCTGAAAATCAGTTCTCGTCAGTCATGGGCGGCAAATTGATGGGTATTCCAATGAATCATAAAGTCAGAGACCACGCAAATAATGGATTGTAGCATCGTTCAATAATGGAAAGGAAATTGACTTACATTACAGTGAATCGCAGACTGAAGCAACCTGAATGGGCTGCGGCGATTCTCAAGAATGAGGTTTGTCCCTATCTGTTGATAGGTTCTCAAAGTGAAATTTTGCCACCAAACCATTTGCCCCTATGGCCAAGTGGTAAGGCGTCGCACTTGTAATGCGAAGATCGGTCGTTCGAATCGGCCTGTTCGTCTCCCCACAAGTTCCTCCTTCTAGCGCTTATTCTAACTAAAAATTAGGGGGGCACACTTAAATATGACTTTTTTTTCTTGGGATTTTCTTTTTAGTGATTTCAGATGGCCGTTTATTATATATGGACCTTAGAAACTATTAGTATGTTAATAGCAGCTTGGCTTTTCTTTTATTTTCCAGATGCCTGAAATACATGTGCTAATACATGCATGAAATCAATAGATTCAATGTGTAATACCCATTACTTCACAGCCTTGTGCCGTCAATGTCATACTCTATACCACACCCAGAATGCTTTCTCCACTGCTCTCTTCGAAAACGAACATTAAAAGAAGTACCTGATCTACCTAATTCGCTGGACAAGGCAGCTCTGGAGCAAGTGGACCTAGCAGCTTGCAAGATGGATGAGATGACGCCTGTTGACAGAGAAAGATGCATATCGTGAATACAGACGCACTGATCACACCGAGGGAACCAAGGTGCCCGCCAAATCATTTCGCAGTCTCAGTCGCAAGAAAAAAGAGCGCGAGAGCTCGTAATGGACCAGCAGGAATCCAAGCTCACAAGGCACAGAGGCGTTCCAGCTCTCAGGGCAGGGGCGAGATAGAGGTGCCACCATCAGCAGGATATTGTCAACAACTGACCTGGTTCAGGATAGGGATTTTCTCAGAACGGCGCAGAAGGGTTATAGGAGTCTTATCAAATCACACGGCGATCAGGTCATCGTCCATCTATCGGCGCTGCAGCAGCTGAGTCTGGAGTACTTCAGGAGGAAGTTGGTGGCTCACGCTTTCAATTCACGGTATAATACCAAGAAATATGGCCTGTATGGATCCAATCGTGATTTTACCACGTTTGGTAACGTGCAGATCCCCCTTCCTCTCAATTGTTCTGATACCATGCCCCGAATATCCGTTTCCGGTCTTCTGTCAGTGGAACATCCCATTCTGACCCCAGAGAAGCCAGACGCCGGTCTTCGTCCAACACAATCCCGTTGTATCCCTTCAGAATGATCACGCCGTGTGTCCACCGACTATAAATCGTCAAAACGAAACCTTAAGCTCCACCGTAGTTCAACACGGCCCAATAGAGCCTCGGCTACTCCAACCCTGTGAATGCAACAGCCGCTTGGTTGGATTGCCGGGCTGTGCATGCAAAGGGTTGGGCCCGAAGCAGTCGTTTGAGGGCCATCATTAACAAGCTGTCAAGGAGCTAAGCCTATTTTGTTACACGCGCGGGAGTCCCGCGCGCCTCCAGTTGACCATGCCGTCTCCTCGTGGTCCCAAGGCTGCCAAAGGCTAGCAACTGTCGCCGCACCCGCGCGGAATTGGCGAATGCGTCGGGGCTGAACCTCCACCCCTCGGGAAATCCGATGGATGGGATCTATCAGAACGCGAAAGAACACTCCAATTCTCGGTTCTTCTTCATGTAAGTCTCCATACCTACATATGTAGGTATATCCTTTAATACGTTTTTCCATTGTCAGCGAAGACGTCAAGCTGCGACCGACTTCATCCAGCCGCAGAAGCAGGTCTGGCGAGGAGATCTTCCTAGATGTTCAGAAACTCGAGCATCAATTTGACATACAAGTGAGCAAAGCTCTAACTTCGCCTGGGGGCCATCTCTAATACGAAATGAACCAAAAGCAGGTTATTCAGCATCTTTGCTCAAATGTCTCCCCTAGCATCCGCCCCAACAATCACTCTCCATCCGTCCGGTGCCAGGCACCACACCGACATTGGCTGGCTAAGTTCTTACCAAAGTTTCACAAAGCCTTCAGCATACTCCCCTTTTGGTTCCCTCAAAGCTCTAGGCGAGGACCGTGTCCAACCACTGTCGGGTTCCCCGGCGCACCATCATGAAAACTTCGAAATCTTCACTCTTGTCCTGAGCGGCGAACTTACGCACCGAGACTCGATGCTCACAGCCGCGGATGCTGAGAAGGAAGGCGACAGATCTACCAGGTTTTACCGCATACGCCGCAACGACATACAGTTCACAACAGCAGGGACTGGTATCGACCACTCTGAAATGAACCAGCATGCTTCGGAGACTGTCCACTTGCTTCAAATCTGGGTGATCCCTTGGAAGACCGGTCTGCCTCCGAAATACCATACTCTAAGCTCTGATGAAGGAGAGAAGAAGAAGAGGTTCCTACCTCTGATCACTCCTCTCCAAGCAGGCCGACTGGCTACTGCCCAACAGGAGCGCGAGGCTGTGCCGGTCAAAGATGGTATCATTCCTATCCATTCTGACTTTGTCGTGGCATCTGGCATTATCGAACCCCAGCGCAGATTCTCATGGGTCATCAGCGGTGACGCCACAAAGACAGAGACACGAAAGGTTTATATACATCTCCCCATGGCAATAAACGGCCAAGGGAGGGTCAAAATTGACGTCAATGGCCAAGGATCTTCTGAGCTGAACGAAGGAGATGGCGCCTTTGTTGAAGGCACTGTCCTTGGGGACACACTCAATGTCGAAAGCATTGGTTCGGTGGCAGCGGAGGTCATCGTGCTAGATAGCACCTCCGGAGACCAATAAGGGGTTCCATGATGAGCATCGGAGGCATTACAACCACCAGTATGCTTATTAGCTGTCCATATATGGCTACACTTCATACAGAAACTGAAGCAAAGTCACTGCACCCAGTGATACTATTGTACAAATAGGACAAAGCCATTTTAATGTCCTCATTCCTCTGGCTCGTCTTCTAGGTCGATGTCCCTGGTCCGTGTGTCCAACTCCTGAACCCACCCCTCGTAAACCCTCGTCAATTCGTCTCACTGCGCAATGCCAGAGCTCGCCTTCAGAGCAGTCATAAGCTCTGACATTTTCTTTATTGCTTCCTTCATTCTGCTCTCGTCTTGCGGGTCCCAGGTTGCCAGCACTAGCTTTTCGCGAGCCCTGAGAGTCTGTGGATGATCTGGTCCGTAGAGCAGCTCGCAAAGTTCGAAGGCTTCCAAGAGATGTTCTCGAGCGTCGCCGGCTTCACCAGTCGGTTTCGTAGAAGTCTCAACCTTGGAGCGGAGCTCCTGCAATCTTGTCTTGTAATTTGGGTGCCTCTGAGCCTCTCGCATAGTCTCAAGAATGTTTTGGTCAGTGGCCTGTCGAAGCTGCTCCAGCGTCTCCGTGACCTTAGTAAATGTTGCGAGATCTCTGGAGACGGCCACCTAAAATAGTAAGAGGAATCTCAGCCCGGAAGCCGGAAAGATGCGGCCATGGGGAATTTGGCCTCTTCCTATCAGATTACGGGGACCATTCGAGAATTCTGACCACCTTCTATCCGTCATGCTATTTCAACATGCCGTTGACCCAAGTCCCAGCAGGCGAGCTATGCCTCGCTGAATAATGTTTTTGAGTTGTTTGCTGACGAACGGAAGCCGGCATGCAGCAATGCGCAAGTGAGAAGTTAAACCGCCGGTGCGCAAATGCGTAGAACGGCAGCTTTCAACAAGATTACTGATCCAAGGTCTATACGCCGTAGCTAACAACACATTAAGACTTTGTGCATAAGCTTGCTTTTAAGAAAAAAAATACACCACTGATACGCAGTAAAGTTATTCAATGTGATGTCAGATAATTTATAAAACTCATTCGGTTATCCGTAAAGACTCAGGTGGTGTTTGTTAGAGATGGAGAGGGAGGGCAGTGTAGAGTCCTCCGACCAGGTGATTTGATCCAGACTTGCCCCGGCATCGGGACATGCCGGCAGCTTCTTCTTCAGCAGGTCAGCAGCTGCGAGGACGCCTACAAATACTTCGTGTGCAGACGCTGGCGCAACCGTTCTAAGCCCTTTCAACATCACCGAGGTCTCGACAACACCCTCTCGCAGCCAAGTCTCAAACGTTTGAATCATCTCCTATGAATCCGTTCGAGCGCAAGCTTCGGTACCGACTATTCCAATTTTACTTGGAAAATTGTCGGCCCCCTACTGTTCAAGAACTATCCACCCAGCTGTCACTTCCAACTGCAGACATCTATCAGGGCCTGCAAAGGCTGCGCGACCTTCACCATGTGAAGCTGTACGACGAGGGCGTACCTTCTCCGACCCCCATTGCTATGGCGCATCCGTTCTCGCATTTGTAAGACACACCACAGTCATGCTAATCTGAAACATTCGGTTTGCTGATAAATTCTGCATCAGACCAACACCAAATGTTGTGGTAATTAGAAACACCTCACGAAAGTGACCAAGTGAAAAGCAACAATGGCTAATGTTTCCCACATCACATAGACATCCGGCGGCAAGTCGTGGTGGACCAATTGTGCCTGGTGTGCATTCGGCGCTGCTGCCATGTTCTCCCCTGCCAGAGTATCAGTCAGAGTGCTCAACGCCAGGGGTGAACTGATCACTGTTAACATGGCTGATGGAAAGCTGGAGCTGGGTGCCTCTCAAAAGGAACTCTGCACAGTGTTCTGCCCCCCGTCGACGTGGTGGACAGATGTACACTATGCATGCAGCACCATCCAGCTATGCACAACGAGGGACGAAGCCGAGCAGTATCACGAACGTCACGGGTTTGGTAAAGGCGACATTATAAGCGCAGAAACTCTTTGGAAGCTTTCTCTAGTACGTGGGCAATAACCTCAATCTTTCTTCGCTGGCTGACGATTTGTAGGCTTGGTATGGTGACAAGCATACATACGGGTACACACGCAAGACTCCCGAGGAAGTCAAGGAGCTGTATAACAGTTTGGGAATGGTCTCCAGCTACTGGTCAAGCTAGTACTAAGTATATGTTGCTATACGTGCTGGTAGGTATGCGGACATGGCTTGGCCACGTCATCAAACAATCGAACGTGTCTTGTGTGCAAAGACTACGCGTCTAAATGGCATCTACCGTCACACATCTGACATATCATGCATGATAGTTCGAGAAAAACCTCCGAACCTTAATAGAGGGAGTTACAGGTCTCCTGTCTGCATGGAGATGGAGGCCTTGTAACGTACTACGTTTTCACTCCGTCCATACAGCTTGACGCGAGGTTTCCTGTGTTGAACTTGCGTGCAGAGCAACCTTTTTCGCGTCCCTGGGCTCGCCATCTTCATTCTAGGTCCCAAACTCACACCACACATTCTACTTGTGTGGAAAAGTTTTTCTGCAGTCCGGGCGAGATCGATCAGCCTTTGTATTTAGTAACATGAGCCATCAAGTTGCAACCAGCCTTAGTCCCGATTGCAAAATTGTCTTTCTGCAACTCGAAGTCGCCGGCTGTGGCATCCTTGATAGTGAAGTCAAATCTCTGTACTAAAGCAGCAAGAAGCTGGTACATCTCGGCCCAAGCGAGGCTGTGTGGTAGTCAAGAACGTCAGCCGAAGTCTCTACGTGGGATGGAAAGAAGAGAAGGATGAAACTCACTGCATGCCAAGGCATGTCCTCGTTCCTCGTCCGAACGGAGCATATTTGGAAGCAGTCGCACCCGCAGCCCCGGAAACCAGCCACCGATCTGGGTTGAACCGCATCGGGTCAGGATACAACGTCTCATCAGTGTGCATCAACAGGGTAGTCATTCCAACTGGTGTGCCAGCAGGAATCTGCCATTTGTCATAGGAGAGATCCTTGTCTGTGACACGTGCCGCTCGTGAGGAGACAGCAGGACTAAGGCGCATCCCTTCCGTTAGCACAGCCGTGAAGAATTGGAGTTTCTCCAATTGCTTCAGAGAAATTGTGTCGGAGGGACCAGTAGGAAGAGAGGCAACCTCCTCTCTGAGCCGCCTAAGAATCTCTTCACTGGTATAGACATGGTACAAGATCAGTCTCAAGGCGCTGGCAGTCGTCTCAAATGCTGCACCAGTCACCGTCATAACCTCTTCTAAAACACGATCGAAGGATTTCTCATCTTCTGGAAGGTCAGAGTAAACAATGGAGTGGATCATGGTGTCGGTGCATGATTTATCAGACGAAGAAGACGATGCAACGGCCAAAGTGTCTCGCGTGTCTTGTTCGGATTGCTGCCCGGATTCTCAGCGCGCCAGCTCATGTCGTCAAAGTTTTGGGTTCAGTTGTTTCTCACCTTGAGAAAGCTGAGGAAAGCCTTAGTGTTGTCATCAGCCACTTTCATGGCCCAGTCAATCGGCATCGCCCTCATCATAGGACCAAACCAGCGGACGTGCTTGGTCGTACGCCAGAACGGCCCCGCGCCTTGAGAAGCAGTAGACAGTCCAACTCCAAAGTCATTCAAGTCAAGCTCGTTGTACTGTCTGCCCACAATAAACTCATTGGCACTGTCTCGTGTAAAGGCGCTGATGGCTGCGCCTAAGTTGAAGGTGGATCCACTGAGCCCGGAAATGCGCTGGCAGAGCTTGTCCAAGTTCCGGCGCAGAACATGTTGGCGGGAAGCAATATTGGGCTTCGAGAAGAATGGGCTTATAGCACGGCGTCGGGATTTGTGGGCGTCATGGTCTGCAGACGTGAATTAGGACATTGGGTCTAATGCAGGCCTGAAAGGAAGGAACACATCATCTACCTGAGCCAAAACTGGCAGAGTTTATGGCACCAAAAGCATCGTACGCCCATGAGTACTTGTCCCAGCGCCCATCCGTACGGTATAGAGTGTCAAAGAATGTTGGATCGCTGACATGCAGTTCATGTGGGCTGATCCGAATGATTGGACCTGATCATCAAGAGTCAGAGCTCCACAGAATGCGTGAATCAGACGGCAAGCAAGACCATACCATTAAATTTTGTGCAGCTTTGCAATCTTGGAGGTATATTGCCCATCCAGAATAACATCATAGTAGCCCTCGTACCATCGCGAGATGGCTGCCAGTCTGGGGCCGGGAAAGTGTGCCAGGGGGTGAAGGAACAGCCGGTAGAATACGAGGGTCGCGTAGTAGGCTACCAATGCTCCACCTAAAACATGCCAATTAATTTTGAGCTCCATGTCGGCTTGGGACTTCTCAATAGCTCTCATGAAGAGATGGACAGGAAGGGACTGCCTCGAACATGTCCAGCTGAAACGAAGACTAGGGAAGAGGAAAGGAGGGGCGGTCAAAATCTAGTGCTACTAGTAATTGCTTAGGGCCACCAGGTCTTGGTAGAATCCGTAAATATGTTCGAAGTGCTTATATAAGCGAGCTAGATCGCACCAGCCAACAGTACAAACCTTCGTGACTTGTCACAAGGAGGGTTCGAGTCACATCCAGCAGTCTTGGATGTATATTTAGAATTGAGTGAACCCTATGTCTATGAAAAAGAACAGAATTTCGAGGGTTGGTTGCAAAGGAAATAAACACCTGGAGGGTAGGGTGGAATAGTGCTGAGCAAATGCATCATCTCGCTAAAGAGAAACAGCGTTGCTTCCGATTGTCTCAAACTTTTCCGTCGATCAATTTCTTATTTCTGATGGCTTAGATCTGTCTCTAAAATTTCACTTGATTATCTGCTCCCCCACAGGGCCGGCGTTGCTTCGAATCGTGACTTAGACTAGGGCATCTCAAATTATCAGACCTTTCTGAATAACTATCAGTGACGTTATAAGCATATTTGTGTTCATCCAGCCGTAAAGGTTATGTAGTTACTATTCATGTGAAGTATATATAATGATGGTCCCTAGTTGGACTTCTCTCGCACTAGTATCGCGAAGTTCAAGACAACAAGCTTCACTTGAGCATGCAACGGGACACTACAATTTCCTGCAGTACAAAGTGTCATCCGCCAAGGCCGGTCCGAGGTAGCTGTCCGGCACAAGATAGATGGTGGACCAAGAGCTGCACTGAGTACCCCACTTGGAATCAGCGTCACAGTTGGTGAACTGGTTCCATTTTCCGCCAGAGACCTGAGAAGCATAGTCCCACTCGCAGTATTTGTGGGTAGCCAGACACGACACCTTCGTGCCGTCGAAGCCGGGTTCCTTGTCCTGACAGTCTTCAACCTTGAAGATCTCGGAGAGGTTCGCCCAGCCAGAGTCCACGATCTTGTTGATGACATCGGTGCTATCATCAAAGCCCCAGTCATTCGTGTTGTGAAGCGCATAGCTATTGCCTGCCTCCTCGTCGACCCAGAATTGGTAGCAGTTGCCCGCGGCGCTGAGGCTGGGGCAGTCAATGGCACCGGTGTTGGTGGCGACGTCCATAGCGATGATGTCTGTGGATCTGGCAGACACAATATTGTTGCCTTTCAGTGCTTCTGAAAGGATGTACAGTTGGAGATCGTGGAAGATGTCGACGCTCTGAGTGTTCAGGCTGGTCACGGCGCGAGTGCTGAAACCGCCAGGCTCGGCAGCCGCAATGAAGAGAGTGCTGTTTCCTTGTAGCTCCTTGAGAGCTTCTTCGAGGCTGGTCTGGTATTCAGTGACGAGATTGGCCAGTTCGCTCCCAATGTCGCCCAGCAGAACAAATCGTGCGGTCGAGCTGCCGGAGATGCTGCCCATGAAAAAACTACTCATGCCCGTGACAACAGCCAAACCAGTGTTGACAAGAGCAGCGAAAGGCCCGAGGGGTGTCGCAGCAAGCATCCAAAATCCTCCGCTTATCGCCGTCCACAGAAGTGTGCTCGGGGAGCTGGCGTCTGTGGGCGGGCTGACTGTAGCAACGATGTCATCGATGGTGGTCCCGGCCAAACTAGCCCCGTTCGAAAGAGCCTCGGAGAACTGGTTGAAGAATTGATACATGGCGTATATGTTCCAAAGAGTGTAAAATTGTTGAGAAGAGTAGTACGTGGCCTCGGAGCCAGTCGTCTCGAAAGAATCGCACGTGCCCCTGCTGAGCAGATTGCAGGTCTTTCCGCTGTAGCCGTTATACTGGAGGAAGCACTGAGCGAATCCCAGGTTGTCGCAGTCAGCGGCCGTGCTGTTGGCATCGAGCCATCCTTTGATGTACTCCGAGACCTGAAGCTGAGCCCAACATTCTGGCTGAAGCCCGGCTTTGGAAGACGGGGTGCAGTCGAGTGTGGAGTCCTGAGCGAGCGCAAGGCTGGCAAAGAGGCCAAGTAAAAGTGAACGTCCAAGTGCCATTTGAGGTCTTAGAGAATCAATAATCAAGCCGAAAGAGTGTACTCGTCTGAGGACGGAACTGCGTGGGTATCGCGCTTCACGGTTGCATTGACATTGGTTCTGGATGTCGCGCCATGAGAAGATCCCATATGTATTTATACACAATGAGCTTCATGATGTCTAAAAGCTTTCTTGAACAGGCACGAAATCGAACAATAGCTTCACGTGGTCTTGGCCTTAAGGGGCGAATAAAAATAGATAGCCCCGTAATTACTATCCGTGTGGGCGTCCTCGGCGCAGGCGTAAGATCTGTACTAGCTTATTGAGTCGTACCAAGGTGCTTCTTGAGTCGTACCGACGATCATCTGTTTATAACCAATTACCCGGAGCGTCTGCAGTGAGACAAGCCGTCTATCAGTTCCTGCACGTGTAGTTTTCTGTGAGTTTCTGACTCGTATGAATAATTTTTCCCTGGATAACAGACATCAAAGTTTGGAGTAGATTGACCTTGCGACCCACTGTGATCTACGCGATAGATAAGCTTGGGATGACATTTACTACCAGCCGCGCGTGACGACACCGTATGGGTTACTATCGAAGAACGGAAGAACCAGTATGCGTCCTGACGGGCCGTGGGGGAATAGGCACTGGAGTGGCGGGATGTCGACAAGTCCTTCGCCAATACCAAGAGTTCGTTCTGCATATCACGGTTAGGTGCTTTTAAAGAAAGACCGCTGGAATTTATTCTAGAAATACTTTTACACAAAAAGACGTCCGTCAAACCGTCGACCAACTTTAGAAGCCGGTCTGAAGCTTCTCGGCATCACCGCGAAGGGCCTACAGCACTGTTTCGGGCACTGATGCCAATGCTCTTTCAATTCGTACGTCATGTCCCGATGGACAAGGCTCATCTCAGTCTGAATTATGACAGCTTGGCCCTTTACGGCGTTCACAGGCTACCTAGTAACCGGCGTTGATGGCCGCAAAAGTGCTCGGAGCATCAAATAGCAACGATCTTTTTGAAGACTTCAACCTCGTAGTGGTTTTGAAGTCAGAGTATGAAATGTGTTCATATCGAGCGATTTTAATTGTCCATTAGAAATTTTCAATAGATTCTGGGTCCATTATATCCGGTATCAGACACAATCTTATAAGTCTTGCTTCAGTGTCCGGTATGTTTCTTGTCATCTGAATAAAAAGTCTTCTCCTTTCCCTTGCCGTTGTCGCGAGGCAAGTCGCGTGATATTATATACCTTAAACTATGTCTCTACCTTGAGTGGAATGTGTGCCACGGGCTGTGCAGTTGGAAGTAATACAAGCCATCTTGAGGTGAGACACATTATTCTTTCCCGCCTAATAACTGGCTGTGAATGGAGGGCTTTGCTCTGTGTTGATAAGACAAAACGACAGACATGGTTGAAATATCGATTAATTCGTATCTGCACGCACAATGTTTCCGTTAGAGGTCAAGTACACCACTACATTTTAATGTTTAATTTTAACTCGGAGTTCCTATAAAGATGCCATGCTCAACTTTTAAGGGGTGGCGACTGGACTCGAACTGTTGCTATTATGAGATATAGCAGCAGCTATGAAGACCAATGCCAATGGAACGATAGTGCTAAGTATATTGCCCTACGTGGTAGAAATTCTCTCCGCTAATTTTCACCCGCAAGGTCTTTCAGCTGCATGACGAGATTGTCCGAAATAAAATATGGCAGTTCGAATACTGACAGATTTATCATCAAGGTCAAAGATAGCCTTGAGACGAACCATGTTTATTAATTTCTAATGATGTGAAAATGGAACTAGGCCGGTTTCGAAGGACAGGTACGCTGAGATGACCTGAAAGCCGGTGCAGTCCGCACCATAATGACATACTAGTAGTGCCTGTAGGATTATGCCCTCAATCTATGGCCAGTCTTCTCAAACCTCAGGGTTCGCTTCCGTTCTCACAACATGGGAACAAAGAGATTTCTCTGTAACTTGAAATGTAGGCCCGATGAGCAGCATCATTCAGTGACCGTCATCCGTGATCGCCCTCAGTGGTGCCGGGTGCCAGGTTCTCCTGATCACAACATCACCAAAGCACCCACGAGCATAGCTACCATAGTAGCTACAGGGACAAGCACATAGCCAGAACCACTAGTGGACACAGACTGGTCGCCGTCTCCCGCCTGGCCGGATGAGCCAGAGCCAGAGCCAGAGCCATTGTCAGACCCGCTCCACTGCAGCTCCCAGTTCGAATTCCACGTTCCATTGGAAGTCAGCGTGTTGAGACCCGTGATGCTGAGGACTTGAGTCGCGCCGTCCCAAGACCAGCCGTCCGTCACCGGCTGCCCGTTGAGCGTCACGTCGGATACTTGGCCGGTCACACCCAGGACCGTGATATTGCCCAAGGCAACAGAGTCTGTGTAGTTGCCCGTTGGCTGCGCAGTCACGGAGGTGTTGGAAGCAGAAAGCTACGAGTATTTTTGTCAGTTTCACGGGAAGTTCCCAACAAAGTGTCACAGTGGAACGTACCTGCACCCAAGTGGTTGCGTTGGGCTCCAAGCTCTCGCCATCGTCCAGGTACAAAGTTCCCTGGGCGGTGCCCTGCAGGTCAAGTGCTACAAGAAGGCCCCACGGGTTCTTTCGACTCTCTGCCGTCGTCTTGCCGGGCTGCTGGGTAGGTAGGACGCTTCCGCCCCGAATGTACACAGGAATGTGTCCCAGCGGCGCGTCGATGGTGACGTTTTGGCCCCTCGATACGCCCATGACGGCAGTCTGGTTGTACCAGTCGTACCACACAGTAGTGCCGTCGCCCGATCCCGGGAAGACGCCATCCACTGTCTCCGCACCTTGCGTCAGGACCGGCGTGACCAAGACAGATCCACCGAGAAGGAACTGATGGTCCGCGTTCGCCAGCCACGGCTCCTCGGGGAATTCCCACGCCAACGCGCGCAGGACTGTGCTGCCGGTCGAGTGTGCTTCCGCAAAGAGGGTGTACATGTACGGGAGGAGAGTATAGCGTATTGCCATGGCGGAGCGGCTCGCCGCTGCCACGCTCTCCCACACATAAGGCTCTTGGGAGGCCGCGCCTTTAACGTTGTGGTTGCGATAGAAGGGGAAGAATGCACCAACTTGCATCCACCGGTTGCACAGCTCCAGGTCTGAGTTATAGGAGAAGCCGCAAACATCGGGCCCGAACATTGGGATGCCAAAGATGCTGAAGGAGAGGGCCTGCGAGATAGCCAGCACCATGGACGACCACACGCTGTAGTTATCGCCTCCCCAGTGCCCGGCCCATTTTCCGGAGCCGGCGAATGTGGCCCGTCCGATGATGAATGGCCGCTTGCCGGGAAGGGTATTGATGAGGCCGTGGTATGTGGCGTTCAGAATTTGGTGGCCAAACAAGTTGTGGAAATCATACTCCTGCGTGCCGCCGTGATGGGTTGCATTCGGTGACACCGCATGCACTGCGAGGTCGCCGCTCACATGATCGATGACATAGGGCGGGTAGTTGACATTCCGGACGCCAGGCGTAGGCGTTGTGCGAAGGTACGTGGTCGTTGTAGATGACGAGCTCGACGCCGTCGCCGAGGAGGCAGAGGCCTGTGAGGCGCTAGCTGATGATGCTGCAGCAGCCTCGGTTGCGTTCGTGAGATTGAAACCTTCAGGGTATTCAAATACACCGTTACCTGGCTCTCCTGGGAGCAGAAACGGTGGGTGGACGGGGTTGAGGGAGATGTTAGCACTGCCGCAGCTCCCGACACAGAAGGACGAGACCTCGCTCATGTCGATCCAGATCCCATCGAAGGAAATGTTCTGATACCAGCTGGTTATTTCATTACTCCACCAGGCAAAGGCACCTGAGCAATTGGTCGCACCCAAAGAGTCACCAACCCAGTCAGGGAAGACTAGAATCGACGTCAGCGTCTTCTGCCTTCTACCACGGCTGCTGATGTACAGCGTTCCCGCCTTTCCAATAGACAAGCCATGGTTGGAAAAGAGACTTACCAGTGTATCCAGGCCAGACGGAGCCAATATATAGTGACTCGTCCGGGTTCATCATAAAAGCACCAGCTTCTAACCCACGGTCATAGGTCGGATACCCATCGCTCGCATTGTCCGGGTTCGGGTGATAAATCGCAGAGTCCACGATCGGAACGTAGTGCTGGCCATTCACATGAAGCTTCGAGAGGAACTGGGCGCCCTCCTCGTAGCTGAACGTGTTCTGGTCGTTTTCGAAGTCCCGATATGTCTTCATGTAATCGATATCGGTCCAGATAGTCTCCAGCGGGATGTCGGATGCGGCAAAGTTGTCGACCACCTCCTGCAGCCTGGTCCAATTCTCGTATCCCCATCTACACTGGTGGAATCCGAACGTCCAATACTGTTGTAGGGCTGGGAGGCCGACAGTGCTGACCTGATATGATTTAACCACGTCTGATGCGGATGGCCCAGAGTAGAAGTACAAGTCGATCGTGCCTCCTAGAGCCCTCCATGTGATTCCGTCGGGCCGCAGTAGGACTTCCTGGGGATGAGCGTTCCTTTGGAAGACCCCATGTGTTGATGTGTTATACGCCGCTGTCGTGTCTGTGGGGTTTGCTACATAGGTTTCTTTTCCGTCCACGTCCTGAAAGTACCTCGTATCTAGGAAAATCGGGTGCACGCCATAAATATTCTCATCGATCGGATTTCCAACATCCGCCGCATAGAAAGTTCCTGGTTTGTGATTAGCCATGAGCCTCCTAGAGAAAGCAATTTCGAAAGCCTACTTGTAAGGTTATTTCCCAGTCTGAAGCCGTGCATGACTTCACCAAGACCGTAGAGGTTGTAATTCTCTGGCAGAGGCGACACAAACTCGATGAATTGATCCTCGTACACAATCTTGCTGCCCTCAGTGGTGAAGAGAGTGTCACCGCTGGACTTTCTCTTCACCGTGAAGGAAAAGGTAGGGTCATTCGTCCACGACAGCTCAAAGTCGCTGCTGGCGGGGCTCGTGTCTCCATTACTGGATGACGCCGGCTTGGGGACAATGGCTTCAGGGAGGAGGAACCACGTCTCGTTCTCAGGCCCTATGTAACGGGGCTGGATCCCGACGTGCAGGCGGTCCGAAGCTTGATACTCGACGGTCAAGGTCAGCTGCTCGATCTCGTTGCCGTAGACATTGCACGCATCCCCGCCCAGGCTCAGATCTGCCGTGAAGCCGGTGGTAGTGTTTTGCACGTTTGACGCCGTGTATCCAGGGCAGACGCTCTGCGCATCGACAGCTTCGGGGTCCTCGATGTTCGGTAGCAGAGGCTGTCCAACATCAGAGTCCGCGGGGACAGTAAAGACTTCTCTATAGCTCGTCGTCGTCCCCGTCTCACTGGGTGTGGATGATGGGGTCTGGGCCCACCCGGCGGGAACTGCTCCCAGCAGAAACCAAGTCAACAAAAGGGAAGCCATCGCTGCCATGTCCACGTACTTGGTGAGCTTGCGGGGGACTGCTAGCCTCAGTGTGAGCCAGAGGCAGAAGGTGAAGACCAGGGCCGGGTCGGCGACTTTAAATATCGAGGGAGGTTCCAGGCGAGCATTTGACCGAAAGAAGGCAATCACCCCTCCCGGGGTGAGGCTTCCCTTGGAGATCTCTCCACGCATGGTGATGTCCACGAGATGTCATAGGATTGGCTGTTAGGTCCGGAATGGGGAAAGCCCACGGTAGGAGCAGTGCGTTACGTGCGTAGGTGCCACAAGATCGGGCCATGGACTAATAACTGCATCTCACCGGGCCGACTGCAGACCTATGGCTGCATGTGTCGCGAGATTTACAGCGACGCAGCTGGGGGGGCATCAAGGCGTGTCGTCAGTGCAGGTCTAGCAGCGTAGCACCGGGCCTGGTAACAAGCTCCAGCCAGACCGAATTGCTTGGGCAGCCCCTCCCGAATACCAAGCACTGCGGGTGGTGTTCACCCCAAAAGGAGAAAAGAAGCTTAAATCCCGCCCCGGTTTCCCCGCAGCACCACCTCACGACCAGCAGCCAAGCAGCGACGATCTGGGCTGACCGAGCAGCACTAACAGCTGGGCAGGAAGTCACTGCCTTTGTATCTACGTGTTCGAAAATGTCAGACCGTCCAGCCACGCCATCGTCGACGGTACCCGAAGATGGCATAGACAGACACCTTCGCTTCCACGAGAACGGCACTCCATGGGAGTGAGGAGAACCATACCGTCCCGGGGGATTCCACCCGGTACAGCTTGGGGACATCTTGGACGGTCGCTATGAGATCCTTAGCAAGCTTGGATATGGCTCTTTCGCCACCGTGTGGCTCGCCGCCGACAGCTCGTCAGTGGCTCTCTCTTCCGTCTCCTTGATCAAGCCTAAACTTCCTCATGCACTGACAACCAACATCCAATTTCAAGGTCGAGAACTTTCGTGGCTATCAAGATTGTGCATGGAGATGTTCACAAAGGAAATATCCTTGTGAACGTCCTCCTTCCCCAGTACAAGCCCGAGTCCTTGGAGAACTTACGGCAACCCTTGGGCCAAGCAAGGCCTTTGGAGCGGCTTGACGGCAAGAATGATGTCTGGGCACTGCCGTATCTCCTTCCGCCAGCAAACCTTCGATCATATGTCTCCACCGAGCTTGATCAATTCACCAAGCTAACGGATTTCGGCCAAGGTTAGTATTATTTAGCGACCCAGGACCCTGAAACAATATGCTAATTCCAATGTACAGCTTTTCGCCGTGGGCAAGTACCTGAAAGGATTGTCACTCCAGACTACCTCAGGGCGCCGGAGACAATACTGAGACTCGTCGACACCATCGGGACGGGCATTGACATATGGAGCTTCGGATGTCTACTCTTTGATCTTTTGACGGGCTCAAATCTATTTATGGTATCCACGATGTTTGCCGAGGGCGAGACGCTCGATGATGTACACCTGATCCAGTTGACCGAAGTGCTCGACCCGCTTCCCGAGCAAGTTTTTCATGCCTGGAGGCGTGGGTCCTGCTATTTTGACGCCAATTGGAGGGGGTCATACAATCCAGAAGGCGATGAGTCTCTAGAGAACGATTTCTCATCAGACAGCGGGAGCTCCGAGAGCGAAGACGGGCTCCCTGTGTCGGACGACGGCGAGTCTACCTTCTCAGACGACGATGCGGATACTTCCAACTCCGAAGCCGACTTGGCCCGCGTGCGGCTCAGCGAGCCCTTGGAGTAGCAGTTCAGGCGAAAGAAGCCAGGGGATATAGATGAAGTCGAAGAGAAGCAAATATTGCATCTGCTGCGATGGATTCTTCAGTATGATATGGTTAAGCGTCCCTCGGCGGAGGAGATACTGCGACACGAGTGGTTCCAAACATGATATGATGCGAGAATTTCCCGCATAAAAAGCTCCGGAAGCCTAATGGAACCCTATATTCAATATCAAGAGGATTCATTTTCATTTGTCGAGCTGCTTGAAAAGCGCTGGCGGAGATCAGAACACCACTGCATGGACTGCTCCGTGATGGGGACACTAACTGTGTCCTTGCTAAGTTTTCGTTGGAGGCTGCTGATGCAATTTCCGGGATGAGCAGTCTGTCCGACACATCATGGTAAGTTTGCGTACCTGGTCATAGGAATGAATTATAACTCATGAGAAACCAGGGCATATTGAGGTAACAACGTTATAGAATCTTGAGTCTGCCTCGCAAAATCAGTAACTTGGACTGTACTTGCATTTGTTATCATGGAGGACTCGGTCCAAGTGCGGTCTCTTGTTTTACACAAAGTATTTAGTATTGGAGGGTCAATGGTTACGGTGCCGTGTTCCTAGGAATATAATCATGGCATTTATCCACACGAACAGGGTTTTCGGCGAGCGTGGTTGTGAGTAGCCAAACGGAGTCTGCTACAAAGCTTCTGCCGAAAGCAATATCTGTCAACACCTCTTGAAATAGGAATGCGAAAGTGGCATCAGTTGGGAGCACCTGGCCCCACGGGCAGATGATTTCACTCTCAACTCACAGAAAGGGGCTGAGGTCACTCTATGTAATTGATATGTCGAGGATCGGACTGTTTTGGTTGGTGGCAATGAGGCTTCTAGGAATGATTTCAGCACATTCAAAGCTCATATAGTCGATCGTGAATCAGTCTTAGGGATTGTACTGCCAGCGAAGGTCAGCTTGGCGCTCACTCATTCACAAGCCGGCAGTCACAAGCGGCGGACACCCGGGCATCAACTCAGCCCTGCTTTGTCATCGTGTAAGACCTCGTGAACTTGAAATCGATTTGCGATATCGCTACTCCTGTAGCAGGGTCTCTGAGGAGTACGCTCTATGAGTGATACGGGAGTACACACATCGTCAGTAGTGCCTAGCAGAGTTGGGACATCAGACGAGCGGTTTAAGCCTCTTACAAACGTGCGAATAAGTCACCCTTGTGCTACATTGCTCACAGACCCAAGGTTAGGTTTCGAGGCTGAAGATATGAGCAGCGTTTGATTTGGAAGAGTGCAGTTTTTCTCATTGATCCAACTCTGACTAGCTCTGCTACCCTGCATGACAGGAGATAAACCGGTACAAAGAACATGTGATGCGTTTAATATACCTTGGAGATGAAGGCTATTTCCATTCAGTCTACCAGAGTGGCGTAGAAAAATAAGTTGATCGTATGGAGAATCGTCAACTGCTGACGCTGCTATAGTGCTTGAAGGCCATGTCCTAGATTAAAGTCACCCAGAGATGATTAGAGTGTGATAACGCCCGAAAAGTTATGGTCAAGGAATTAATCCGTCAGGTACGTATTGAAATTGTCGGGCTGGTTTGAAGACAGTACCGTCGAGTTTCGAAAACACACCGCGGTCAATGTTTCCGGTTGCGCTGGAGTCGAACCGAGCACACTGAGGTGATGCTAGTGGCCCGTGGCAGTGGCTGCGAAGAGATGGCACTGATGCATGTTTATCAAAAATTCCAATGTGTTATGTAGACCACACTCCAATCCCCATCTCAAAGATTTTAACACTCTTTGTCATGAAACAACACACTTGCAGTGCTCATTGACGTGCTATCCCCTTGTGTTCCGACCGCGAGCTCGTTGCCCCACCGGGAGGCGTGTGTTTCCTTGGACGAGGGAGTACCCATAATTATCCAGCCTTGGACGTTTCTTACGACACGAACAAGCTTTGAAGCCAAGGTCCAAGAGATAGCACCGGAATCAGCACGTCGACCTGCCGGTTGCAGCTTGGTCTGCTTGGCAGGCAGGTTGGAGGAGCAGGAGGAGCAGGAGGGGTGAGAAGTGTTGAGCTGACGTGCCCAGCCAGCCAGCATGCCCGAGCCCGGCGATAAGCACGCAGGACCGGGCAGGGGCAACGGGCAGGGCAAGCAATTAAGCGCACAACGGAAGCGGAATGCAACGTGATGCTGCAGCATCATCCCCGGCAAGCGAGACCGAAGCGGCCGGCGGGTGCAGTGGACTGGCATGTGGCAGCGAGCAGCGGTCGGTACAGTGCACAGTAAGCTCCCCGCGGGCGGCGCATCCCTGACTTGAGACCAAACACGAAGCCAAAACCACCCCCGTCGAGTGATTGCACTGCATTGCATTGCCCTGCATTGCGTGTCGTATGTGTGGCCGTTGCACGCACTTATTAATTGACTATCAGATGGACCCATACACGGCAGCCAGGGCCCCAGACCATTGCGGGCACGTGCTGATGGACCGTCGCAGGAGCGTCCGGTCCGTGTCGCGACAGTAGCGGAGTGCCGTGGCTGCCGTGCCGCTTTGATGGGCTGGCCAGGCTAGATGGTCGAGGAGGTGATAGCTCAACTGGGCCTCTGTCGATCTCGGCTGGGATATCCCTCTCCTTGATGGCTTGCCTTCTGTGAAGTGCAGGTGGAAGCGACAAAATTATTGTTTCGATGGTCGATGCCACCATGTACTGTATGTTCTGTTGTAGCACACGGACAAATGAGGAGAGGTGCACGGCACTTCTCCGGTTTGCGTCATGAGAAGCTCAAGCTCAACCGTGACATTGTATGCCCCTGCTCATCTCACCGGTGGGTGGTGCTCCATATTTCCACAAGAGGCAGTCAGTCGATGGAGCGAGTGGCCTCCCTCTGATGTGAGGTTGGACATGATGATGGACGGATTTGGCGCTGATGATGATGCCGTTTCGAGGCCCCGTCACAGGTCAACTGAGCACTCGGCAGGGGTCGATGCGAGAGTCGCTGGAGTGCACTATCACTGCCCTATACCACTTTGGGGGGAGTACGGATCCACTGGGCTGGGGCAGGGCTGTGGAGTGGGGCACTAACAGGCACTCATAGTCACTCAGCACCCAGTAGCGCCAGTGGCCGTCCAGCCGGTGGAGACGGGTGGGCGGGTGTCTCTTGCCCCCCTCCCCTGCCAGCCAGCCCCCAGGGGACCCCACGCCTGCAGTAGCTCGTGCTTGTGCTAGTGCTTGTGCCGCCCTCCCTCCGTTGATTGCGATTGCGTGAAACTCACCTATCCCATATAAAGTAGCCACCACTTAGTTGTCGTTATCTGGCTTCCTTTCCCCCTTCGTTCCTCAACCCAACCTTTTGCCTTTCAGCAAAACTCACGCCCACACATACACGCATCCCCCATCTAGACAACACGCCCCAGTCGTGATTAATCTCTGCGTCGACCTGCCAAACGAACTTCGATGAAGGAAACTTCACCTGACGAACCGTATATAGATCGCCTTCGTTCTTGGGCACAATCCAAAGTTCATGGCGGCAACCGTAGCACGGCGAGACGACCGACTCCCAACACCAACCCAGACCTTCTTCCCATAACTAACAAGCCTACAAACCGTACCAACTCGACTCTCGACACCTCGGCGAGCAGTCACAACCCCAAGGCCAACGACCATGCCGTTCTCCAGCCTTCCAGCAGTCATGACGGCCTCGGCCTCGGCATCGATGCCAACGGCGGCGCAGGTGGCAGCAGCAGCAGCTCCTCAAAAGTCAATGGGCCGCATAACGGTCCTGGAGGAGGCCTGCCTGCCGATAAGTCACCGCAGGCTTCACGGAAGGGGTCTCAGTTAGATTCCGGGCCCCCCTCCCAGAACGAAAAGTCAGAAAACGGGACAGACACAGACGCAGGCGAGGACAAGGCTAAGGAAAAGCCCAACGTCCTCAGGCGCTTCGTCAAGGTCTTCAGGAAGGTCGTCTTCCACAGCTGGATCAACGTCCTGCTGGTCTTCGTCCCCGTCGGCATCGCCGTCAACTTCGTGCCCGGCATGAGCCCCGGTGTGATATTTGCAATGAATGCCATCGCCATCATCCCGCTCGCCGGCCTCCTCAGCCACGCGACCGAGACTGTGGCCCACCGCTTCGGCGACGCCATCGGTGCCCTGATGAATATCACCTTTGGCAATGCTGTGGAACTCATCATCTTGTACGTGATTGCACGACATGTGCCAGGGTGCCGGCCGGTAGAGAGGGAATGGAGCTTGCCGTCTCGCTCCTGCTGAGACAACGAGCGTCCATTTTCGCGACCTGCCGGCCTCCCGTTTGTGGAATTTGTACCCGGTTGCTGACCATTTCTACAGCATGTATGTCCGCCTTGCTAAAGTGATCAAGACAAGAAACAGAAGAGAGAAGCCCTTCATGGGCATCATCAAATCAAATCGCGTCCCATATCCTTGACCCATGAGTGCCCGTCCGCCTGTCCCTGCCGCTGTTTCCGAGCGTGCCTGTGGCCCACCCATGATGCCCTTCCTATTTTGCTCACTAACACTCCTTGTCCAACGCTACAGCATTGCTCTTGTAAAGGTAAGTCTCGCATTCCTTCTAGACCATCTCACGTGTGGCCGTGGCTAACGCTGGTCATCAGGATGAAATCCGTATTGTCCAAGCATCCCTTCTGGGGTCTATCTTGGCGAACCTGCTTCTTATCCTGGGCATGTGCTTCGTCTTGGGAGGCCTACGCTTCCGCGAGCAGGTAACACGGTCCCTCAAATTCCCAGATTGACCGTCGTACTGACCATCCCCCCACTCAGATCTACAATAGCACCGTGACGCAGATGAGCGCCTGCCTCCTAAGTCTGAGTGTCATCAGCCTCGTTTTGCCGGTTTGTTCTGCCATGGCTGCGATTTAACCACTGCACTCACTGACTGGTATCTTCAGACCGCCTTCCACGCTTCTTTCAGCGACAACGACAAAGCAGACGAGCAGTCTCTCATCATCAGTCGAGGCACCAGCGTGGTAAGTTAGATAGATGACTCCTCCTCCCCAAGCAGTCGCTGACAGCCCATGTTTCCCCCCTAGGTGTTACTCCTGGTGTACATCATTTATCTGGTCTTCCAGCTGAAGTCTCATGCCTACATGTATGAGTCGACGCCACAAGATGTCATCGATGCGGAATCCACTCCCGGCCCGGCAGTCGCGTGGTTTGACTCCTCCAGCTCTGACGACAGCTCCTCGTCCTCGTCCGACTCGGACTCATCCGGACACTCGCGGGACACCGTCTCGAAGCGTGTGAAGCGCATGGTACGTCATGGGCGCCGTCGCAAGTCCAGCGTTGCCTCGATGGATACGGTGGAGACTGCACAGACTGGCCCACTTCGGAGTACACCGTCCCTCGGGACAACTGTCAGCCCCACCAACGAGGACGGGCTACCCGGAGAGCATCAGGCCCGACCGGGTGTTTTCGGCAGGACGATCTCTTTCGAGGGCGACGAGTCGGCTATCGAAGACGATAGATCGCATCGTCGATACCGGAGGAAGCACCACAAACGCTCCAAGCGCGATCGCAAGCACCAGAAGAAGTACCGGTCTCACACTCATGGCACAAACAGTCCGGCTGAAGAGACGATCGACGAAAGCCCGGAAAATGTAGAGAAAACTACCTCGACCCCTGGCGAGCCTCGGCGTGTGGACTTTGCCGTAGACGCCAATTCGGGCAACGCTGAAGGTACAGCCGGAGAGCCTGCAATGGTTAGGAGACCATTTGATGCCCTGCTGTCCCTGAAGCCTACGGCCAAGAGCCTGGCTCCGACCGTCTTCACTCAGCAGAACAACCAGACGGGGGTGCCTGCGGCGTCGACCGGCCCGATCCCTCGTGTCCGGTATGGCATCCGCAGGACGAACTCGCTTCCGGGACGTCTCAACACAGAGCTCCGTCCCCCTGGAGCAATGCTACCGTCTCAGATCCCGGCCAGAGCCTTGCCCACGATCACTGCGGCCGAGGAGGCAGCCGAGGACCCCTACGCGGACGACCTATCCCGGACGAGCGCGGTCATCTTGCTCCTCGCCTCGACGGGTCTTGTGGCTGTGTGTGCGGAATTCATGGTTGACTCTATCAACGGGCTCGTGGAGACCAGCACGATCAGCGAGGCCTTCATCGGTCTGATCGTCCTGCCCATCGTGGGCAACGCAGCTGAACACGTCACGGCCATTACGGTTGCCATGAAGAACAAGATGGACCTGGCCATCGGTGTCGCGGTCGGCAGCTCGATCCAGATCGCCCTGTTCATCACGCCGCTGACGGTCATCCTGGGCTGGATCATGCAGAAGGAGATGACGCTCTACTTCACCCTCTTCGAGACGGTGTGCCTGTTCGTGTCGGCCTTTATCGCCAATTTCCTCGTACTCGACGGCCGCAGCAACTACCTAGAGGGTGCACTACTGTGTACTACGTATGTGATCATTGCTCTGGCCGCGTTCTTTTATCCCAACGCCAAAGACGCCAGCGTTTGGGGGTAAACTTGGAGGCACTTCCTGCTACAAAAAGGACATGCTGAGGAGAGAAGGGTAAGGAGACAATTAGCATGTGACATGGTGACTGAAAAGCCACCATATTCATGCTGGGAAGCTTTGGGGCAGATTGGACCGCCGGCCACGCTCTCGTGGTCGGGTCTCACTGTGGAGATGGATTTTATTTTCTTTTGGAACTGAACAGATGTCCAACTCATCTGGGATGAGGGATGGGACACGCTCAAGTTGCGGCTAGACTGTTGGGCTGCTGATGTTTGATTGATACACAAAAATCTAACTGAAGTCACTCGCTAAACAAATGACACCCTTCCCATCATCCGTGATGAAAGTACATGTAGGCCTACGCAGTGGACAGAGTGGCGAAGTGACCATTAGTTCCAAATAAGCGCTCCATCGGTCCTGAGCAACCCAGTTCGCAATCAGCGACAAGCGTATCCGCGTATTTCTAGAAAGCGGATCGAACAACGAGGTTATAAGCGCAAAAGTCGGGCTTTGTCTTGATTGGTGGCGGACCTCGTAAGGAATAGCTTGGCGGCGTTGGTGTCACACAGCCTCCCGCTATCCTCGTCACTGTGAGAGCATCGTCAACCGGGCGGCCTCAACTCACCCGAATCACACTGCCGTGCTCATCACTGTGTCTTAGAGTGAATCGAAAAGGACTGTCCTGTCAGGGTGAAATTCTGTGTATTGTTTTGGGGCAACTCGAACCTGAAACAAACATCGATCACTCAAACAACGGAAACAAAAACTAGCGGGCTCAACACCTATCCATCTTCTCCTAAACATATGACCCACGACCACTAGCTGCCCAACCAGTCTTCCTCAAACGCCACTTTCATCATGGGCTTCGGTTCTCTCAAATCCAACAACCCTTTCCGGAGCCACTCTTCCAACAACAACGTGGACGACGTGGCCCCACCAGCAGGGCCACCGCCCTCGTACGCCGGCGCCGGATCCGGAGCGGGCCAGGGAGACTACGCCCCGCCCCCGGGGCCCCCGCCATCCTACGGCCAGCAGCAGGGCAGGGACGACTACGCGGCCCCTCCAGGCCCGCCGCCCTCTCAGCAGCAGCAACACGGCAACAAGTCCGCGGCCGACGACGACTACGCCCCGCCACCTGGTCCACCTCCTCCACAGCAGCAGCAGCAGCAGCAGCAGCAGCAGCCCCAGCACAACTGGCAGGAGGCCGTCCCAGACACGTCGGGGTTCCCGCCCCCGCCGGACATCTTCTCGGGCTGGGACCACTCGCCGGCGACCAACGCGTCCGCGGACCAGGCAGAGGCGGGCGAGGCCTGGTGCAGGCGGTACCCGCTGTCCCCACCTCTGGACCTGAGCCGGGCTGCGCCCGGGCTGCGGCAGCGGGGGATCGTGCCGCGGCTGATCACGCCTCCCGCGGGGGTCTTCGGGTCGAGCGGCAGCAGCCTGACCCAGTCTCAGACCTCCGGGAGCTGGACTGTGAGGAGCGACAAGCGCAACGGGGATTGTTGCATTATCGGCTACCCGCACGCGTACCTCGTGCAGCGCGACAGCCCGCTTGCCACGGGGAGGCCGGCGACGGTCTACTTTGAGTGCTACGTGCGCGATCTGGGGAGCGATGCTGGGTTTGCGGTGGGGTTCACTGCGCTGCCTTATCCGCCGTTCCGGTGAGTTGCCTTCTTGACGTCCCGCTTGAGCTCTTGCAGGGAGGATATATCTATCTCCTTCGTTGTGTACTACACTACTAGTGTTGAGGATTCACCACACTGCAGCCCTCGAGCCAGGCCATGCGGCAGGTGATAAGCTCACGATGGCATCCTCCTTTCCGCTTTCGTTAAACCACCCCCCTCTCAATACCTTGGTAGCTGAATCCGATCTTGCAGTATGCCGGGGTGGCACCGCGGGAGTCTAGCCGTCCACGGCGACGACGGGCACAAATTCGTCAACGACCGGTGGGGAGGCAAGGACTTCACCGCGCCCTTCAAGAAGGGCGAGGTCGTAGGCATCGGGATGACCTTCTCCCCTGGCGAGGGGGCGGCGGCGCCAACGTCCTCGTCCTCGGAGAAGAAGGGGAAGGGAAGTGGGGGAGGAGCGGGGACCGTCCTCGAGACGGAGGTCTTCTTCACGAGGAACGGGAAGCTGGACGGGCGCTGGAACCTGCACGAGTCCCTCGATGCGGAAACAGACCTGCCCGTCACCGGCCTCGAGGGGTATCACGACCTGGCGGTCGCAGTTGGGACGTTCGGGCAGGTGGGGGCTGAGGTGGTGCTGGATCCGAGGGGGTGGGCTTACAAGCCTTACTAGATGCGGCTTGAGATGGCATGTATTTCCGGGGGTGCCAAGGGATGTGGGCTTTATTGCCAGCGGGGGAGGGCAGCTAACTGGGAGCACGTCTCCTGGCTGCTGGATGATATCACGCCGTCCATGACACTGTTCATCACAACTTTAGGGGATTATGCATCATTTTCTGTAACAAGTATTTATGCTTCTTCTTAGGCACTTCCGCACGGCATTTTTAGGAGGCTCGACATGGATTCTGCATGCTCGCGGAAGGTCAAATACTTGATATTCAAAGAACACAGTGCGCCCGAGATGAACATTTATCCAAACCATACAGCACTCCGCCGGCGCTGATTCTCATCACGGCTTCCATTCTAGCAGACTTCAGTCTACTTCTTGTGACGGCCTTGCCAGCTTACGCAAGCCCACGCAAGCCCAATCTCGGGATGTCAACGTCAATGGCACCTCACATCCCGTCCCCGCATGGCAGACCACACCAACGTTGCAAGCCCAACGCACGCTACTCCACCATGCATCCGGTCCTGCAAGGGGGCCTGCGACCCCGTGGGGAAATAAAAGAAGAATAGACATGGGTATCACGTCCCGGACGAGAAATCCGGGGTGATCGAGTTGTATAAATACAACGACGGAGATGTCGACAATCTTGATGTGTGAAGCATGCCATCCATCAGGCAAGCTTCGCTGGTGTTCTGCTCCATATCCCTTCCACTCGTTCATCTCATCCTGTTGAGATAGGTTATCAGACAGCGAGAATCATGTCCTTTCGTTTCTTCCAGCCGTTGCCAGTGGGCCTCCTCGCTATCAGAGCAGCCCTTGCCTCGGTCACCCTTGGAGATCCATCCGATGTGATCCCTGCCAGCGACTGGGCGGAAGACAATGCTATAGTCCCCGACTACAATGTCCCCTTCCTCGAGTACCAACCTTCGGACAGTGGGTCTTATTTCTTTCTTGCGAGCAATCATCATAGTGTTCCTCTCAGCCGCGCTATGGCCACTCAGCTAACCCAAGCGGCATATGGTGAATAGTCGTGGCTGTGAACACGTTCGAAGAGAACAGCACCTCCATCGACCATGAGACTTATTCCGCGGATGCCAATGACACCAGCGTCATCCTCGTTGCTGGCGGGGCAGATCTTGACCTGTCGTATGTGGACGTGGTCAAGTATGGGTACGCCTCAGATCTGCTCTCCGCCAGCTTCTGGGGCTTCAATGCTGCCATCAATGTGGTAAGTTCCCACATCACCACCCTCAGAACCGGAACTGATCAACTCATTCCTATCTTTCCCCTTTTCCTTCTAGTGGCATGCCTTGCTAATCTAACAACCCACAGGCAAATGCATCAACAGCGTCCCTCGACCATGTGAACGTGACCGTGCATAACGGCGCCGCAAACGTGTACGCATATGGCACAGACACCGTCGTCAACGTGACCAACTCGTGGCTCTACTCCTCCGGCCCGGTCTCTCACGGCCTGTACGCCAGCGGGAACGCCACCATATACGGCAGCAACATCGCCCACTTCTCAGGCGGCTACCGCAGCTCCGCCTTCTCGGGCGACTCGCCCAAGGGCATCATCTACGTCAGCGACAGCGTGGCGCACACGGCGGGCATCGGCTCGGCAACCTTCTACGCCCTGGGCGAGATCTTTGCCGACAACGTCCTCTCCATCTCGGAGAAAGGGCCTGTGGTGTTTATGGACGGCGCCCAGAACGTCAGCATCGCGCACAGCGACTGCACGGCGGGCCTGCTCGGCGGGCTCGTCATCTTCAGCAGCCAGGTGCGCCTGTCGGGGGCCAGCATCGACATCAGCGACAGCCGCATCGCGACCACCGGCAGCGGCGTCCCGGGCCTGTGGTTCGGCAACACCATCGCCGGCGTGCGCCTGTCCGGCGTGCAGGTCGACCTCGCCGGCGGCGCGCCCCTCGTCGTCGCCAACTACTCCCAGATCACGCAGGACTTTGACTACTACGCCTCGTACGCGGACAACTCGGCCCTCGCGCCGGCCGAGGTGAGCGTCGCCGTGGCCGAGTCGGCGCTCGCCGGCGACCTCGTCGCGTACAACGGGTCGTACATCTCCTGGAACCTCACGGCCCACAGCAGCTGGGAGGGCGCCGCGTACTCCGGGTACGGCGAGTCGTTCGTCGACGTCGCGCTGGATGCCACGAGCAACTGGACGCTGACCGCGGACTCGTACGTCCAGAACCTTACCGATGCGGACGGGACGCTGGCGAACATCGAGAGCGGTGGGTTTAATGTGTACTATAATGCGAGCGCGCTGCTCAACGGGTGGTTGGCGAACGGGACGCTCACGCTATCGGGCGGTGGGTCGGTCACGCCTGGAACACAGGCTTGAGAACGACGGAAGAGGTAGAGATGTGGCAGGGAGCGTGGGCGTTGATCGATCAGAGCAGTGACTCGGGCTTAATTAGGAAGGTCCTGGAGGGTGCCATTTGACGAATGGTTTCTCACATTTCGACCATTTTCCTTAGACATGGCATCATCTGCATGCTCAAAGTTGGCACAACTGTTTTGGATAAGTCCTCTGCACTCTTGTGTGTCTCGTAGAAACTTCGTGCGTTTCCTGTCTTATGGATGCGGTGTGAGAAAGAGGCCCAGATGCACGATCAACCACTCTTTCTTTTCCGGCTCTCCTTGATGGCCTCTTTCCGGTTATGCTCCTTCTTCCTCTCCCAAGCACTCTTCGAAGTAATCATCGCAGCCCCTGTTCTTCGGGTCTCCACACCTCTAGTCTTGAGCTTCTTCTTATCCTCTTTCTTCACATCCGGCAGCGCATCCAGCAGTGCTCTTAAGACCCTTGACTCCTCCTTGCCCGCTTGCTTCTCGCTCATCGCAATGACATTTGCAAACGTCTTGATGTACGGCATGTCGTCCTTCGTGTACAGCGTCACCGCCACACCGCCCTCACGGCCTGCCCGCCCGGTTCGTCCGGCCCTGTGCACGTATGCTGCAGCACTCGTAGGGACGTCGTAGTTGACCACACCGTTGACGCCTGCGAAGTCGACACCTCGCGCCAGCACGTCTGTTGTGATAAGCACCCAGATCTCGCCGAGGCGGAAACGGCGCATGATGTTGGAGCGAACTGAGTCTGACAGCGAAGAGTGGAGCACAGCGATGCGGGCTGAGCCGCCCGCCTCTATTGGGATGTCATACTTCAATTCGTCGTGTAGAGCAGTGGCACGCTCGATTGTCTGGGTGAAAACAATGAATGGCGGCCGTAGAGATGGGCCCTCCTCAGAACCTGGAACGGGATGAAGAAGCTGGCGTAAGGCGTATAGTTTCCCGGGTTCTGTAGCAGTGTACGTGAGTTTGTGCGTCACATTCGGCACCGCTGTGTCCTTCAGTCCAACAACCAAGCGGATGAGAGGCTTGGGTGCGGTGCCTCGCTGTTTGTAGTGAGATTTCAGCTGTTCTGTGGCGAGAGTTTCAATATTGGACCCCATCGTCGCAGACCAGAAAGTGAGGTGTAGCTCTGGGTTTGTGCAAGCCTGCCAGATTCCGATTGTCTGATCCCGGAAAAGCTCGTCCAGGAGCACGTCGGCCTCGTCTAGAATGAGGGACTTGACAGATGGGATCGCCCGCTTCAGCTTTCCTCTATTGAGGAAGTTGAGCAGCAGCAATGGCGTCGTCACGAGTATGTCGGCTTTCGTAACGGGCTTAGTCGAGTCGTCTTCGTCGCTCCCTGAGTCTGAATCTTCCTCTTCGCTATCCTCTGAACATTCGTCCCCACTTTGCTTCTCCTCGATCTCGGCAATCCCGTCCTCCGTGACTATCCGCATGCCCTTTCTCATAATTGCAATCTTGACACCCGTACCCGCAGTCAGCTTGAGGCCTTCGTTGTGTATTTGATTCGCCAGCTCCCTTGTTGGCGCAACTATGATCGCTTCCAACTTGTGTGCCTTGCGCTCCTCGGATCCAGCCCGCCTCTTCATTATGCTGTTTATGGCAGGGATCAAGAAGCTGACAGTCTTTCCGCTGCCGGTAGGAGCCACTCCCATGAAATCGACCGACTCGGCTGGCACATCCTCGCCCAAAGACGCCCCGAGAGCACGCGCAGGGTCAAGCAACAGAGGCAGGCCAGCCATCTGCACTTCTGTCGGTTCCCGATACCCTTGAGCATCTATGTTGTCTGCCAGCCGGGATGAAATGTTGTAGGTAGACCTCAGCTCGCCAAAAGTCTGCAGAGGCTGAGGGAATAGCTGTTTCTTTTCTGGTTTTGCCTCCTTTGCTGATGCTTTGGCCTTCTTCTTGCTCTTCTTGGCCTTCGATTTCTTGTCAGCTCCTGCTGAAAGGAGTGTAAACTTCAAACGGTGCGATCGCAAGATCTGCTTGCATTCGTCCTCGTCCAAGAGCTTCGCTTTCCGTAACGGCTCGGGCTTCTGCGTTGTTTTGGGCTGCACAGAGACTTTTTTGGCGCCTTTCGTGGGTTCCTTTGGGGCGAAGAAGTCCAGGCTGCTTGCATCATCCTCGTCGCTTTCATCGTCCCCGCCTTGATCTGCCCTCTTTCTCTTGGTGCCCCTCGTTGTCCCGACCTCGTCATGGTACAGTTGTGCGTTCGCTCGACTCCCGGCTGAGGGGAGTGTTCCGCTAGGTGTCGACTTGCCTCCCTTCCTCGCGGTCGTGCCAAGCGACAGGGCCCTGAAGATATCCATGCCGTGCACTGGGTGGCCTTCGTGGGCCTGCGTCAAGTTTTGGGCGCAGTCTTTTCTCAAGCGGAGGTGTAATTTGGCAGTCGCCAGCCCGGACTAACCAAATACAATGGTAGCGGGGCAGTTGTGAGAGGTGGGTGACCCAATCCAAGATTGACAGAAGCATGTACAATCTATCGCTGGTGTGCAAAGTAATGTTTGGTCCCGCGCCTGGTTGACATCGAGAAATTTCGGCCAGCTGTCGTTTATCGATAAGGAACTCAACCAGCTGCAGGTCAGCTGGCAGTGGGGCAGCCGCAACGCCAAGTCTGGGCGGCGGGATAGACCAGGTGTGCAAGTGCAAGTCCGGGCTCGCCGACGCGACATCGAGGTGACCAATCTGCAAGCGGTAAGCGAAGTACTCGGACTACGATACAGCACACGATGGTGTACGACTGGGAGGCACATAGAGACACCCTGAGCAGGCTTTATGTGGACGAGAAGCGATCCGTCGAAGACATTATTTCGTATATGCGGACAAACCACGACTTCGCACCTAGGTACGTTCCAGGCCCATGTCGTGTCTGCTTGCACTTCGGGCAACATCCGGTACGGCGACGGCTCGCTTCCGGACTGCCTCGGGGCGTCTTGTCCCCTGCCGTAGACGCTCGCGCCGGCCACCGAGCACGGCGACCTCCGTGACCATCCAGGTTCTCAGCGCCGTCTCACGTCCGGAGCCGCGTCTCCCCGTCCGAATACCCACTCATTTCCGCATTTCATTCCGTACTGACACGGTCTGTCTGTTGCAGTAAACGCGCATATCAGTCTCAGTTCCGACGATGGAAATTCCCTTCAAAACACCAGCCGGCTCTTAAGAATGACCAGCTTGTCGCCCGCATCAAGGAACTATGGGAGCGCAATCTCTCCCAGGCCGAGATGCTGCACATCCTCAACGAAGAGGACGGCTACCACATCAAGTCCCGCGAGCTGAACCGCGTGCGCAGCAAGCATAGATGGCTGCTCCGTGTGCCTACCGGCAAGACCAAGGGTGGTGCCGACCTCTCCCCGCACGCTGGGCCCAGCAATGGCGAGGATGAGGAAGATGATGACGAGCTACAGATGGCCATGCAACATCCATCGTATGCCCTTCCTGGCGCGCCTGATCTTGCGTCGCAACTCAAGGAGGAGCGCAATCGGAAAATGCAAGCTGAATCTGCCGAGCTGTGGGCTAATAAAAAACGGCGGCGACGCACGAGGCAGTATGCTGGGATGCCTGCTGATCCACCCGGGCCACCAAGGTTTCCGTCCGAAACAACACTCGGTGAGAGCCAAGTGATTCTTGGGCTTGACAAGACGGCCTACACTGCTGTTCGGGACAAGTTCCAGTCTCTCTGTGAAGGCGCGGGCATCACAAAGAAGACGGTGGCCGGCCCTGAAGCATGGGAATCAGCGAAACAGAGCCTGATTGGCGAATTTCAACAACTTAAGGACGCCTTGTGGGTCAGCAAGGAGAACCTGGACAGGAAGAAGCTCGCGCTGGATGTTATATGCTCAGACGTCACTAAGCGTATGCGTTCTGGAGGCGACAAAGAAATGTTGCTAGCAGATGCGAAGAACATCCTTGGCCTGAACCCAGAGGAGTCCAGGAGAGTGCGATCAGCATTCTACAAGATTCTTCAGGCGGATGGCTTCACGTCGAAGGTGGCTATGGGGCCTCAGCGGTGGAAGGAGCTCAAGCAGAGATGGATCGACGAGTCCGACATGCTGCAGAGAATTTTGACCAGGCTTGACGATGGGAAGAACCACGAAATGAAGCCAAGTGCAATGGAAGCGCTGGCAAGGGACGTTATGAAGCGTTTGAGGGATGACCAAAGCCGAGGCAAGGGTCCTAAGCAGACCAGAGCTAGGTCCTCTGAAGGGCCTCCGACAGGTGAAGATTATCAGGAGGCTACTGTCATGGACAACATGGGCGAGGACGTCGACGTCTCTGGTTTCGGTACCCAGATGCTTGTTCCACCCAGTGCTGATGACAGCCAACACGGGCATGCCCACACAAGTCGTCTGATCCCCGACCAACATCTCCTCGGCCCACAGATGGGCCTGCAATTGCCCATGGATCCCCATCTTGGATCGTCAATTCTCCTGGATCCAAACCCCCAAAACCCCTTTGTCAACCCTCATCAACAGTTCCTTGCAGGCCCGTCGCCTATGGAAGCCCCGTCACCGTTTGATCCGGCACCCCCAGTTGTGTTCCAGACAGCACATATCACGAATACTGGACCGAGACCGGTATATCTCCAGCCGATCAGCCCAGGGAACATCGACCCGAGTGTTGGACCAACCATCGTCTTCTTGACCTCTCAGTCGTTGCATGAACTCCGCCAGATCGCCGAACAGAGGTTCCCAGGCTCAACGTGTCTAAGAGTAGAAGGACTATTCAAGATGCCGGGGATGCCGGGGCAATATATCCCAGTAGAAATCGACAACGATGGCCATCTGAGTGCGTACCTTGCACAGGTGCGGCCGCCTTCCTTCAATGTCCGGTTGGAATTCTAGTTGAATCTGCCACATACGCCGTCTGACTTCCTCCCGCCACCCTCACCATTCTGGGATCTGTTGTGAAAGGGTGGGTCTTCACCCCAATAATCCTGCCATGCCATGGGCCTTCTGCAGAACGACACCAAAAGGGTCTAAGAAGAGCCATGGAGAATCCAGCACGGCTGTTGCCCTACTTGAGAGGGCTTTTAGCGTGTTGCAGGCCGATAGCCATGGTATTGGTAGACATCCTTCTGTGGCTCTTGTGTTCTAGACTGTGCCGGGTCCCGGGTCATTTGGCTACCGACCGTTCCCGGGCTCGCCGTGCCGTCCTGGCTAGTGAGATCGCTTTGCTTCCCTTCCAACAAGAGGTCACAGCGGCCACTTGGACTTTCCAACACTCACACGCCTCGCTAGTCATAATACCATACATTAACGATCAGTTGTACTCAGTTCTCCACCTTTCACTACTAAATGAAAGCTGAAGATAGCGCCTCGTCTTTGTGGAGGCGAATTCTGCGTTAGTGGAGCAGGAGAGGCACTACGAAGGATGAAGGGACATCAAACCATGCCAACTAAGGACTTATCCTATAGAATTGGTATCAATGATAATTAGTCGGACCATTCCTGTAACCTGTCAGTGATAACGGCAAGGGAAGATCAAGATGCAAGCTAGCCCGTGAAGGTCATGGACGTCGTCAAGCAGAGACAGCGGAAGGCGAAGCTGCTGTTTCGGAAGACTCAAAACGATTAATGCTGCACGATGCATAACTTATGGTTATTTGAGGAACAACAATGAGAATATAGAAACACAAAGTCATATTACTGTCCCTACCATCGGTAGATGAAGTATGGTGGTGATTGACTCTGGTGATAATCCCCAGGTTGCTATTAGTCATCAGTCCACGGCGAAGATGATTCATCCAAGCCTTGGACCTGCAAACCAAACCACACTCTTGAAAAATTTCATCCCATCCTGCATCAGCCGAAGTACGCAGCTCGGCAACTAGATCATTACGCACAAAATCAGGCTCGGGATACAAGGATGCTCCTCAGGCAGTCAGAACCCGCAGACGTGGACGGCTACAACTCGGCAGCGGCCATGGGCTCCCCCGGACAGCCACAGGATGCCGCCCCGCGGACCGACCCGCTCGACGACGTGTTCGGGTCCGACGGCGACGATGACGCCCCGTTGTTTGAGGGCGACGATGAGGCCGATCACCCGCACATACGGGTTTCCCGCGGCGCAAACCCGGCGGCGCAGAACCACCCGTCGGACATCCACCGGCTGCGGCAGGAGCACACGACGGCGGGCTACCGCGAGGGAATCACTGTGGCCAAGGGCACCAGCATCCAAGCGGGGTTCGATGAGGGATTCGGGCTTGGCGCGACGATCGGGCTGAAAGTCGGATACCTGCTGGGCGTGCTGGAGGGCGTGGCCGCTGCGCTGAATAGGGACCCCTCGCTCGCCGCATCCCACGCCGAGGCGGTCAAGCTTCTGGCGGAGGCGCGAGGGGAGCTAGGTGTGCAGGCCGTGTTCAGCCCGGAGTACTGGGAGTCGGATGGGACTTGGAAGTACGAGGTCGGGTCCCGGGGCGGCCAGGCGGATGACGAGGAGGTCGTCTTCTCGCACGTGGCCGATGCCCACCCGCTCGTGAGGAAGTGGACTGCCACGGTCGAGGCGCAGATGCGAAGTTGGGGACTCGAGGAGCAGGTGCCTCTTCTGCAGCGCCGGGACGAGGAGGACACTGCTGCTGAGCCGGTGGCCAGGGTCAAAGCTGTGGCCCAGTCTCAGCCTGACGCCAAAGTCGCAAATGAGGCGCTGACCTGGTAAGCTTTCAGTTCAAGAGGGCAGATTTGCCGGCATCTTGGACAGTCAGAAGCTGCGTGAGCATGGACGTTACACATGGTCCATGGAATTGGGGCCAGATGCTCTACGGTACTTGCGCATCTGCCCGAAGCAGCCAGCAGGCAGTCATTGCCGCCGGACGGATACCGTACAATCGTCAATACGAGTCGACGGTAGCGAAGGAAACATGTCACTCGTGGCGGCAGGTTCGTGTAAGTAGACTTCTTCGGCATGTATGACTGCGCATGTCTGATTCCTGATCCAGCAGCTAATGAAGCAGGCTCAAACGAACGGACCGGATTGCAACATCGGGGACACACGGATCAGCAGCAGATGAGCGTCTCTCGGCTGGTGAATCGGATTCGCGGAAGCCAATCTACGGGGGATGGCCGGCCTGTGCGGGTCATGTCAATCGCCCAGAAGAGGCTCAATAATCCTTCCTGGTGGGGTCATGCAGTCTTACGGCAACCATCAATCAGTAAAGCAAGCCAAGAGGCTGACGGCATGATCATGGAGTGTGTGTGACCTTCCGATGCAGCAATCAGGGTTTTTTTTTGGTTTTTTTTTGAAGTGAGGCATGGCTGCGGACGAGGCTGGAGATTGTAGTCTAGCTGCCAAAGTGACTGACTCACTGACGACCATGTTGAGCTACAGACCAGCATATCTGAAAGCCAAAGTCAATTCATTTGTGAAGAGATTCCGGAAACCATCCGAGAAGGAGATATTTTTGGGGGAGTGGAAACTGGAGGACTGGGGCTGACTGAGCCACTCCGTAGTGAATCCTTCTCTCGGCAAGAGCCAGTCTTGCGTTTGGTTGCTTTGCACCTGCCTGCCTCGCAGACCCGCCTTCCAAGGTTTCCACCCACACCACACCATCCCATGCCATGCCTGACCACGAGGCAGCTAGCTGCTTTGTCTCTCATCTCTCGTCCTGTCCCGCTTCCGCTAGGCTACCACGTAGACTAGCCGACTGCTACCGTGTGCTGACCGCATCCTTCCTTCTCTGCCGTCCAAGGCTTTCCCGGGGCTAGGCCATGGGTTCGCCGCCAATCCCGCCTTTTGGATTGCGCCACCGAGGTCACCTGAGTCAACTTCTGGGCGTTGGGCAAGTGCAACGAGAGGCCGGATCGCAACCGTTCCACCCCGCACGCCCGCGTTGGCCCCAAAGTGCCGCCTCAACTAGCACAGGGCCGTTGGAGCGACTCTGCTAGCATGATGAGCATGCACAGCTGGCCTTAACCCTATGTGCCAGGGTAGGTGCGCTGCTAGCCTGGCTCGAGGGCTTCAGGGCCCGGATGCCCCCCCCCCCTTCCCCCCAGTCTCGCCTCGCACGCATGTGCCATAAATCGCTTCACATTCCAGTCCTGGAACCCATCGTATAAGGATCTCGAGGGCCCCACCACGGGAATCCAAGCTTAGGAATACCCTTATTACTCCCACCCCATATCTGCATGCCAGCATCCGCATCCCTTTGCCCAAAGGAACCTGATATATCACGGCACACCCAGAACACCCTGAGCAAAGTTCACGTTATAGACTTCAGCTGGCACCCGTCAGTCCGGTAGACAACCATTCCGCCTCTACCAACGTCCAAACCCCACAAACCCCGCCATGGCTCCAACGGCCCAGAAACCACTTGTCGGCCACTTCGACTGGCCTGCAATGAACCCACCACGGAACTCCAGTATGCTTTCCAATTTCCCCACATCTCCCGAGGCACAGCCGTGGTTCTCCCGCCCCGACTAACATGCGTCGCTGCAGGCCGTCTGCATCACTCCCACTCTCACTATGAAAGCCCCTTCCAGCAATTCGACATGAGGCCCGGCGTAATCCAATCCACAGCAGACTTCCTGTCCCAGCAGCTCGCCAACCTCAGCGCCGACCTGGCCCGGCAGCCACTGCTCCTGAAGGTGTTTCTGATCGCGTGCGCCGTCGCCATCCTGGGACTGGCGCTGTTTCTCGCCTGCGCCAGGAGGCGCCTGGAGAAGCAGCTGCGCCTGCACGAGTGCCGACGCCACTTTTACGACGACGGCGACGACGACGGTTTCGCGGTGTGCGAGAAGGTTCTCGGGCCCGTCCGCGGCGAAGGTTCATGGCCTGAAACGCGTCGAGAATTCGGATTGAAGGCAGGGAGTCACGCGCAAGGGGCTAGCCTCAAACCCGCCATGCCGCTGTTTCACGTTTCTCATCACTCACCATGAGAACCTCTCAGCCTTGTTTTGTTTCAACCTCGGCTGCTGCTCATGGCCGGGGTTGACGCCATAGCCTTGTGACACTCTTTCGCCACGCATGATGGCAGTCAACCGATATCTCAATGCGGAATCGATGCACGAAATTATCTGCATCTGTCTACCCTGACTGGCGAGCCACCGAGGGGGTTGGTACCTCAGACAGTCCGCTCTGGTGAACATCAAGGCCCAGAGTGCCGTGGAATTTTCCACCTCGAGCTGGAAGAAAGGACGCCCCCAGGGCCCCGCGGTAATGCAACCGGCCGTACACCGATTCGACTTGAAGCGGCTTGCTCAATAACGGCTCAATCATCCACTCGGTGAGCCACCGACGCGCTGTGCACAGTGTCTCGGGAGATCAAATCGTGGACCGAGTACGAGTACTCGCATATCCTGCCGGACATCTTCGGACCCGCTACATTGCCAAATTATTATAGCGCAACGAGCGCGAATCCACCAAGCCAAGAATTCTTGAAAAAATATGATGCTCACATAGAATATATGGACACAAAATATTGACACCGTCAAATCTCGCATGGTCACCCAGCACGACACCTCAAAGCCTGGGACTCCCCACCCAGGAATTACGAGGCCAATAGCTCTTGGTGATTCAGTTCGCAGCGTGACCTCAATCGTCGCGGTGAATCGGATGAAAGATGGGAGGAACCGATCGCGCAGACGAGGAAGTTTGTATGTGCAGGGAGCCGTCTCTTTGCGCAAAGCTCCGGCACAATTGGGCTCAATGAGACCATATTCGCAGGGACTGAAGGTTGGCCGATTGTCACATCAACTCATAACAATTTAAATGCTATACCAAAATAAACCTTTAGAAGCAGCGTGTCGCCTTTCTTGTTTCACTTGCTTCTCACGCAGGATCTCGCTATGGTGAATCGATTTAGGTCCCCTACCGGATGCTGGTTACAGTCTTCAGTGAAGGACGAGTCCCATTTGTCACGGCCAGCGCATCTACGTAGGCGGCCTTGCAGCCTCCCTCTCCCCATCCCCTCGCCCACCCGGGCCAAGTCAAGCACATAACACGGCAGCGCTTCTAGGACACAAGCTATTCATTACTCATCATGAATTATTACCGCCTGAAGCTATTATATACGCCTTGCGACCTCAACGCCCAATTTTACCCGAATTTCTTCTCAAATTTCTTAAACATCCCGGTGACTCCTCTCTCAAGCCTGCCGGCGTTCTCCTCCAGCCGTCCCCTGGGCTCCTTCTTGGGCTTGTACCTAGCCGCCGCCTCACCCTCGGTCGGCCGATACGCCTGCTGGTGGATGTTATACTCGTTGGGGCCGTGGCCACCGCCCTGCTGCGTCGCGTACGTGTAGTTGGAGAAGCCGCCGGGCGGCGGCGGCGGCGGCGGGAGACCCGGGCTGGTCACCGCTGGTGGCGTCGGCGTGCTGTGCTGGCCCGGAATCACCCCCGGCGTCGACTGGTGGTGCTGCAGCGGCGGCGGCGCCTGCTGCTGCTGAGGCGCGAAGCCCGGGCTCCCCGGGAATTGCGCGCCGTACGGGCTCTGCAGCGCCGGCGAGGGCATGCCGTGGACGGGCATCGTGGCGGCGCGCGCCAGGCCCGGGTGGCCGACACCCGCGCCGTGCGTCCCGAAGCCCTGCGGCGGCATTCCGGGGCTCTGGACCGGCGGGCCTGGGAAGCTCGGGGCGCCGGGGACCGCGCTGAACTGCGGCGGGGGGATCCCCGGGCTAAGTGGGCTCATGTGGCTGGGCATACCGGACACCAGGCCCGGAGAGAAGGGCGTGCCGGCGTCCTGGGCGAGGCGGGCCTGCAGGGGGTTCAGGTCGCCATCTTCTGGTGGCGGGGTCTTCTCGCGGTGGCGGATCTGCTCTGGTGCCGCGGGCGCAGCTGGGTTGTAGGCCATGGGGACGAAGCTGGCCGGCGATTTGGCGGAGTTGGAGTCGTGATCGTCGTCGCCAGTGGTCACCGCGGACAGTGGCGGGGGAGCAAAGGAGGGGATGTTGGTGTTGCTGTTGCTGTCTCTGCCGTTGGTTTGAGGGGGAGGGGGCGGTATCTTTGAGTCCGAGAAGATTGCCGCATTCTCCAGCTTCTGGACGAGAGGGTTCACATCGACCGAGTGGTGCTGCTCGTTTCGTGGTGGTGGGCCAGGCTCATCCTGCACGTCGACCTGGTTCGGCGGCAGAACGCGCCTGATGCCATTGACAAACGATAGGGCGTCGTTCTGAGTCCAGAAGTAGATGTCGAGGGAGTGAAGCTTGTAGTGGTATTTGTTCTGGTTGTGAGGGTCGAATGTCGGCAGGTGCCACTCTTCATGACCTTCAACCTCGCCGACTGCCAGGTTGACCATACAGTGTTGCCTGTAAGAGTAGGTGACATGGACTTTATCCAAGACTGGCGGTTTCAAGAGGTGAGAGTTAGCTGGGCCAGTCTCACTCCACTTGGCTCAGAGGCCGGGGCCGGGTCGCAACTCACAGCCGTCAAAGGCATCCTGGTCGTCTGAGCCGACATGATTTGCAACCTCTATACGCGCCCTCCTCTCATTTGCATTCTCGAACAGGTAGACATATGAGCCCTTGTCGAAGCGGTGGTGTGGGGGTGAGTCGGTGGGTGGGCTGTAAAAGTAATGGACGTCGCCAAAGCTGTGGGTGAGCAGGCATTGTCAGCTATGCTGGGCACAACAATGAACGCCCCCTCATTTGCCTGTCGCACGCTGAATCGACACCTTCTTTTGCACGTACAGCGTAGCCACATTCTCTTCTCCCGGCCGGAGAGCCATTGTCTGGAGGATTTGAGAGCACCGCAGGAGCTCCCCGTCAGAGGATAATAGATCGCCAACGGCAAAGGAAGGAGAGCGCGACGCGCGAGATCGGGAGTAATTCCAAGCTTTGTGTGTTCGCTTAAACCACAACAATCGCAACAGTAACAGCAGTAGGGATAGAAGTAGCAATTGAGAGAGCCCTCGCGACTGGAGGTAAGAGTGCGAAGAAAAGAGAAAAAAGATACGCAGACCTCGCTCACAGCTTTATGAGCGACTCACTCAGCTGTTCGGGACGTCACCTCGGGCGGTCCACCTGCGGGACAGGGACTGACATGCAAGCACTAGCGGGCATGTGCAACTCCAAACCTTCAAATCAACGTCCGCCTCACCTCTCGTCTATCGCGACGATCCCGGTACAGACGTCTGCAGGATGCACGAGACTGGCCGCTGGTGAGGGTGTTGGGCGCTTAGCAGTGCTCGTCTGCGGGTGGCATCGCTTGATGGTTGGCCAATGGCTGTGTGAATTTGGAGGGGAGCGGGCAGAGGAGTGGGGTTGACGGGAGCCAGAAGCAGGGCAGGGGTTGGGCTCCATCCAGACTCTTGGGTGTCTGGATAGGTACCTAGGTACTTGCTGAAGCTATCCGTGCTGGTCTGTGCGTCGAAGGCTCCCGAAATTTTGGAGACGATCACCGCACTTGGATGCTGGCGTTGATGGTGTATCGCTGGTGACATCGCGACATTTGCCCTCCTACGAGCCGGGGAAAGAATTACCACTCCGACGACGACAAGACCACCTCGATACCAAGCGGCACCGCATACCGTCCGGTTAGCCACCAACACAGCCTGCTGGAGGATACCCTCACCGACCCAACCGCGAACCCCGTCACCACCTAGAACCCGGACAGCTAGGCCGAACGAGAATCCCGTCACGAGCTTAACAAGAGGGGCCTCTCCTACAGCAGAGCGCTCCCTCTTCCGCCGCGCCTCCAAAGCCACCTCACACATCCCACACACCGGCACGATGGGCATCCTCAACATAACAAATGCCTGCGCGCACCTGCAAAACGCCTCGCGGGCGCGGCTAGGCCTGACCTCCCTCCCCAACACAAAATACAACCTCCTCTTCGCCCTGGCGCTGCACCGGTCCGGCCTGGTATCAAGCGTGACGCGCGCGGGGCCCACGCCCCCGCCGCCCGAGCAGCTCCTGACCTTCGAGACCGAGCCCGTGACGTCCTGGAACGTGGCGACGCGGCGCCTGTGGCTGGGGCTCAAGTACATCGGCGACGAGCCCGTGATGCGGAACCTCAAGTCCATCAGCAAGCCCAAGCGGCCCATCACCATGCAGCTGCCCGGCCTGCGCCGCGTCGCGAGGGGGTTCGAGAGCGGCTACGTCGACGGGCTCAAGATGGGCGAGTGCATGTTCGTCGCTACCGACAAGGGCGTGCTGGAGATCAGGGAGGCGCTGGAGAAGAAGATCGGCGGGGTGATGCTGGCGCGTGTCTCTCCTTACTGAGCGAGAGATCTGAGGCGGATACGGTAAGGGAAAGAATGACGGAGCAAGAGGGGGGAGAGAGGGAGAAAAGAGGGAGGAGGGAAGAGGAGCGGGTGATAGCAAGGGCTCGGGTCCAAGAAGCGCACCATTGCGGATAGGCAATGGCGAAGCATGCTCCGGGACTCGGCCAATCGTCAGATCAAGATTCTCTTGAATCGAGAACTGGACGGGAGAGTGCCTCTACGCGGAAGCCATGGTCGAATGAGATCGAGTGGCTCGGTTGCAGAGAGCAGCCATCATTGTAACATACTCTCCAATATGAGGACAAAGTCGAACCATTCACCCAGAAGACTGACCGGTTCGGAAGGGAAAGCTGCGCCAGTTTGGACTGTTCTTGTTTGTCACAGGAGAGTCGGAATCACCAGCAGATGCCCATGTGACCACATGAGAGACCATGCCTCACTAGCTGAAGAAGAATGAGCAGACCACGAGGCACAGGACAATTAAGAACAATATGGTCGAGGAACGGGCAAGGGTATATCCATTTGTGCTTATATCTCGAGTTCTATTGTGCTTTTCCCTGTTGCTCCTTGAGGTATCATATGAAACAAACCCATCGCTTCCCTAACGTCATGATATCCATGCAGTATGAACATCGAGAATAGAACAACATCGAATTCATTGACAAAACTCATCCGCTCTCACCACTCCTCCTGTTCGGGCTGAGCTTCCTTGTCAGCTGGCTGGCTGACTGCCTCTGTCTCCTTGTGGGCCCCATTGGCCAAAGGTTCAGCTGCTTTCTCCTCCTCCAGCTCCTCTGCTATCGTAGCCTCGCGCTCAGGAGTCTTTGGGGTTTCCTGAACATTCTCCGCAATAGACATCTTCTCGATGACTGTCGCAATATCCCTATCTGCCGAAGACTCCTTCTTGGTTCTCTCAGGGCTTGGGGCTGCAGAGGTTGTCGTTGAAGTTGTCTTAGATACCGGCCTCTTCGTTGTGACAGACTTTGCACTGGCCGATTTCTTGGGTGCTGCTGCTGGTCTTCTCGGAGGGGTGATGGGCACTTTCTCGTTTACCTTGGAGGCGCTCGCCTGGGTGGGTCGCATCATCCTTGCCAAGAAGCTCTCGTCGACCTTGGCGTCTTTCTTCACGACCGGGTGGTCTTTGGCAGGCAGCTTGGGCGGAGGTCCAATGCTGGGCCGTTGCCTGCTGGCTGCGGAAGACGACCTCCCGAGCGCCTTGGAACGGCTTGCGGAGCGGGCCGAGTTCTCGTGAGAGGCTGGAGGAGCGCTGCCAGAAGTTCTGGTCCTGGACCCGGACGCAGTAGTGTGGGTAGTCAGGCTAGGGGGTAGCTTGACAGGGCGTGTTGGTGACTTGGGCCTGGGTTTGACGAAGCCCCCAGGAGAGGCACTGACCGGTGCTGCTTTCTTTTCTGTGTTTGGCTTCGCAGCCTTTGGTGTCGTTGGCGGGTGAGACATCGTATTGGTAGGCTTGCTGGCAGGCTTTGGTTGCGGTGCTGGGTCGGGAGACTTCAAAGCTTCTTTGCTTGTCACCTTGCTGGAAGGTGCTGCTGCTGCTGGTTGTGGTCCTGGTGCCCCTGCTGGTCGTCCCAGTCGTCCTGGTCCTGCCGCTCCCAGTGCTCCTGCTGGTTCTGCTTTTGCTGGTCCTGCTGATGCTGCTGGAATGCTTTTCACCGGTGTCTGCAGGGCTTTCACGCCGTTTGTTTTGTTCGCGTCGTGGCCTGCTGGTACTGCTGAGGCTGCCGGGGTGGATTTCGACGTTGTCCCCACAGCCTTCGCGCTGTTTGTTTTGTTCACATCGTCGCCGGCTGGTCCTGCTGACGTTGTTGGTGTGGACTTTACTGGCGTCTCCACCGCCTTCACGCCGTTTGTTTTGTTCGCGTCCACGCCTGCTGGTGCTGGTGCTGGTGTTGATGCTGGCGCAGGTTCTGGTGCAGGTGCTGCTTCTGGTGCTGCTGGCGCTTGGTTACCAACACCTTGACTCTTCCGAGCGTGAATGCCGTAATCAGATTTCCTTGCGCGGGGATCTTCTTTAATCTGTGGAGACTCGGCAAGCCCTTTTGGTGGCGCACCGCTGCCGGCAAGGGCGGTGACTTCCCTGACGGGTTCTGGCTGGCTGGTAGTTGCGGAAGAGACACTTGTACCGGCGTTGTCCAGCTGGACTGAAGACGCGGCTTCCGTCATTTCGGTGTCACCACTGAGCTTCCTCCCAGATATACTGGAGGCTGAGGCCTCGCTTGGGTTCCGTTGTTGGAGGCCTATGCGGCCGTCCTTCTCGATTGCCACGAAGCTTGTGCGGACCTTGGAAAGGGGACGAGGCGACTCGGTGCCGGCTGGGACAGAGAAATCGAGTTAGCAGTGGCCTTGGTGGAGCATGTACGCAGAAATTGGAAAGACCATTCTCTAGCAGATTGCTGTTGTTGCAGAGGCTCTTAGGTGCAGAGTGTTTGGTGGTAATGGGAGGGAGCAGAGCGCATAGGATGATTGGAGACGAGAGCAATTGAGAGGGGCAAAACAAACAGGCAGATTCATTTGTACTCGAAGACACACCAGGTGATCGCCCTCGATCGGGCGGACTATCCTGAGTTTTGTTCTCGAACATGGCCCGGAGGTTCCTGACACTCATCTTGGCGGTTTGTACCGGGGAAGAATCGCTCGAACACGGCAGGTGTGGGCTGGGCGTGGGCGTAGAACCAGGTAGGTCGTAGAGAAGGAGCAAGGGCAGGAAGCTCCTCCTCGTGCTGGGGTTGTTGGGGTTGCTGGCTGTTGTGAGGCGAGGGGAGGACCTTGGGTAGGAAGGCGTGAGCTGGCCTCAGCCGTTGCGAAGCTGTCGTGGGTTCCTGCCTGGGTAGGCTATTTGGTTGTCAGGGAAGGGCTGACCTTGGTCGGTCTTAAGGACTGTTTGAAGGGCGGCCGCCGGGGTTTATCAAACCAGCCCGGATCCCTGGCCCCTTTTTCTGCGACGCGGGAGCGGGAGCTCCTGACGCTAGGCGAACGCGTCTGGACTCAGCACAGAGTCAAGAGAGGTGCATGTGCAGCTATAGCGTGTATTCAAGGATTGCCGGGGGCTTGCAGCTGCGCCGATCGTCCGTATCGATACTCAGGGTAGTAGACAGACAGACAGACAGACAGACAGACAGACAGACAGACAGACAGACAGACAGACAGACAGACAGACAGTGGCAGCGGTGACCAGACCACAGCCACGTTCAAAGACCAGAGTTGATGCAGTTCGGTGTGATACAGGGTGATGGGCTGGGTAGGTATGAGCTGTGGCAAAGATGTGGACAGACAGACAGTCTGATATGGCCCTCAACGGGTTATTGTCTGATTTGATTGTGGCTGCCCCAGCGTAGATGTATGAGGCAAATAACAGGAGGGGAGTTGCAGGGCCCACTCGACCGACAGGGCTCGTAGGGCTCGTTTGGGATATAGCAAAGAAACATTCACCATCTTCCTCATCTTATTATTATTATTGCCACCAGCTGCCGGCCTGAGACTTGAGTCTGAGTCTGACTCTTGGGGCCCAGCTTCCGTTGCCCCCATCGACCTCGGCCGTGGGTGGCCTCGGGACGGTGCGAGGTGGATAAAAATAATTGTGGCGCAATTGCTGCTCCCACCGTCCGGAACAAGTGATGTGGTGAGCTGTGCTGTGCTGCGTTCGTCGTGGTGCACACCGCAACTGAGTGCCACCCGCTGGACTGTCACTCGGTAGGCCGTGCTTCGTACGTACGTATTGTACAGCAAGCAGTATGATGGTGCCGAAAAGGGAAGGGCTGGTTTAAATTAGAAGTGTTCTGAGAAGGGGGCCTGGGTGGGCTGCCTCATTTGGCCCCCCTCGAGGTCTTTCGAGTGGACGGGCTGGCCATCATCGTGGCCACAAGTGAGCTCTTCGCATGGTATGACTATGTCTTGTCGTAGACGAGCTGATGAGGCAAGCTGTGACGCAGGTTCTGGTTTAGGTTTTCCAATACTTGTACACAGTGATCCCGTTAGAGCTTGAATGTTTCAAATCGAGCTCTGTGCCTCTGTATGCAGGTCCGAGTATGGTGAGACGACAGGGGGGACAGGCATGACCCAAGGATCAAAATTGACCATGTGTACCGAAATGGGCTTGTGCCAATTGTCCCCTCGGTCATGAACGAAAGTGCAAGGAGGCTTTCAACCGTTAGTCTCGGTCCAATTGACGGATCTTATTACCGTGTAAAGGCCTGAGCCTCACCGTTGGGGGACTAGTTGTCTACACCATCACGACGTTGCCGTCCACGGTTTAGCTGCGTCTGTGCGACCTGCCAGCCAGGCTGCTGGGAAGGATTCAGCAAATGTGAGCTTTCGAGAATGCAGGATTCATTGACAGGGCCAAGCCGTTCCTTTGGTTACACCAGCTACATATACGCGGGAGCCTTGGGCTGTGACGGACCTCCAGCAAGCAGTCAACGGATATCGTAGACACTATGGATAGGTGCCCAGTTCAGCGTGCAGCTGCTGAGTTGGAAACAAACCCTGCAGCCCAAACAGGCAGGGGGCGTCAAATGATCCCACCGGACCCTGAACTGGGCTGAGCCAGGCTCCGACCCCGGACTCGCTCGGCCCCACGTCGCTGAGATCTTCAGAAGCTCTGGGGAAACACGCGCGGAATGGTCGTCATGGCAAGCTTTTTCCAGCAGCCTCACAACTTCTGTCCAGCTCCACGAGCCAATTGATCCCAAGATGGCTGCCAGAACCCTCAGGATCGGTATGGAAGTCCCCCGAGCACCAGAACACCAATATCCCCCCCAGTTGAGGCACCCAAAGAACACCGTCCACTGACACGCTCGCGCGTCTTCCCGCAGGCCTTATTCCCGGCGATGGCATCGGCAAGGAGGTCATCCCCGCCGGCCGCCGGCTGCTCGAGGCCCTGCCCGCGTCGCTGGGCCTCAAGTTCTCCTTTGTCGACCTGGACGCCGGCTTCGAGACGTTCGAGAAGACGGGCACGGCCCTGCCGCAGCGGACCGTCGACACGCTGAAGGCCGAGTGTGACGGCGCGCTGTTCGGCGCCGTGCAGTCGCCGTCCAAGGCCGTCAAGGGCTACTCGTCGCCCATTGTGGCCCTGCGCAAGAAGCTCGACCTGTACGCCAACGTGCGGCCCGTCAAGGGCGTCGCCACCAGCCTCTTCAGCCAGCCCGCCGTCGACATGGTCATCGTGCGCGAGAACACCGAGGACCTCTACGTCAAGGAGGAGACCACCACCCAGGGCGGGCCCGGCGGCCGCCCCGTCGCCGAGGCCATCAAGCGCATCTCGGGCCGTGCCTCGTACCGCATCGCCGCCATGGCCGGCCAGATCGCCCAGCGCCGCCAGAAGATGCGCGACGCCGGCGCCTCCAGCATCCACGCCTCCCCGCTCGTCACCGTCGTGCACAAGTCCAACGTCCTCTCCCAGACCGACGGCCTCTTCCGCACCACCGCCCGCGAGGCCCTGGCCGAGACCACCCCGTCCATCCGCGTCGAGGAGCAGATCGTCGACTCCATGGCCCTCAAGCTGGTCCAGCAGCCCGAGTACTACGACGTCATCGTCGCCCCCAACCTGTACGGCGACATCCTGTCCGACCAGGGCGCCGGCCTGCTCGGCTCCCTCGGCCTCATCCCCAGCGCCAACGTCGGCGAGGGCTTCGCCATCGGCGAGCCCGTCCACGGCAGCGCCCCGGACATTGTCGGCCAGAATAAGGCGAACCCCATCGCCACCCTGCGCAGCGTCGGCGTCATGCTCGAGTTCATGGACCTCGAGCAGGCCGCCGCCAGCATCTACGCAGCCGTCGACGCCACCCTCGCCGCCGGCATCGTCACCCCTGACCTGGGCGGCAAGAACACCACCACCGAGGTCCTCGAGGATGTCCTGAAGCGTCTGTAAGCCGTCGGGCGTACATGTAGTTCGCAGTTTTCTACTGTTGGCGGTGTAAAAGGGGAATAGGTATAGATAAAATGGATACCAAGACATGAAGCCACCACTTAAGTTGCATTGTTTGCTTAATGTAGAGGACCAAACCAAACAAGTCCAAGTCACATCCATTGGGCTTCCCAGCACTCGAGAGAGGATAGTTTGTATTTCCTTTTGGCCCTAGCAGTCTCACCAGTCTATATAACATCTGCATGAGAGCAGCGGCCGTCTTGGGTTTTCCCCAGCCCTCGGTCCTTCTGGCTAGACTTCTAAGCTATGCCAGAATAAAGTGAAGATGGGCACCCGTCTATATCTTTGGGTACACACGTCTGAGATATAGTACATTTCCAGATCTTGAGCATATCCGCGATCGTCTATGATGAATTTTCATCTCTTCAGCAGGCCACCTTCTGTGGCTCTGTCGAGTCTACAGCCCAGCTTAGGCTGTGCCTCTTTGCCACCACACGGCATCTCTATTTCGCGGATCTCTCCTTCTCGTACTTGGCAATGAGCTCCTTCCTGTACGTCGAGCTGATTAGCGTCTATTCCAATCAAATTCATACGATATTATGGGGGGTCAACTTACTGCAACTGCGGCGGTGCGGCCGCGTAGTGGCTGAACTCCATGCTGAACTCGCCCTTGCCCTGCGTCGCGGCGCGGAGGTGCGAGCTGAAGCCGAACATGGCGTTGAGCGAGCAGTCGGCGATGAGGGTGAAGTCCTCCGGGCCGATCTCGGTGTCGACGATGGTGCCGCGCTTGTTCATGAGCATGATGATGTTTCCCTGGAACTCGTTGGGCGCCGTGATGGTCGTCTTCATCAGCGGCTCGAGCACCGTGCCGCCGGCGTCCTTGAACGCCTTGCGGAACGCCAACTGCGTCGCCATCTGGAAGGCGTAGTCGGACGAGTCCGTCACGTGCGTCGCGCCGTCGTTGACCACCAGCTTGGCGCCGATCACCTTGTGGCCCAGCAGCGGGCCCTCCTCGCAGCCCATCTCGAAACCCTTGCCGCACGCCGCCAGGAACTTGTCCGGGATGGCGCCGCCCACCACCTGCGACTCGAAATGATTCTTCTCAGGGTCCTCCTCGAACGGCTCCAGGAAACCCATGACACGCGCAAAGTCGCCGGGACCGCCAGTCTGCTTCTTGAGGAGGTAGTCGAAGTCGGCGCGGCGGGTGATGGTCTCGCGGTAGGCCACGCGAGGCTGGCCCGTCTCGCACTCGACCTTGTATTCGCGGCGGAGACGCTCGACGTAGACTTCAAGGTGCAGTTCACCCATGCCGGAGATGATGGTCTCCTCGGACTCGTCGTCGACCGTCAGGCGGAAGGTGGGGTCCTCGCGCTGGAAACGGTTCATGGCCTTGGAGAAGGGATCGGCGTCGCTGCTCCGCTTGGGCTTGATAGACAGGGACATGACGGCCTCGGGGACGTACATAGAGCTCATGGTGTAGGGGAGGTTGCCGTCGGTGAAGGTGTCGCCGGATGCACAGTCGACGCCGAACACGGCGCAGATCTCACCGGCACCGATCTCGCTGACATCCTCCATGTCGTTGGAGTGCATGCGGACAATACGGGGGATGCGGACCTTCTTGTTGGTGCGGGAGTTGAACAGGTAGCTGCCCTTCTTGAGCTGGCCCTGGTAGACACGGATGTAGGTGAGCTGGCCGTAGGGGTTTTCCTCGAGCTTGAAGGCGAGACCGACGAAGGGGAGCGCGTTGTACGGAACCAGAGCTGTCGGCTTCTCCTTCTGGGAGCGGTCAAGAGCCATGTTCTGCACGTCGGCGGGATTCGGCAGGAAGTCACAGATGGCGTCGAGCATCGGCTGGATAGACTTGTCTCCGAGGGCGGTGCCCATCAAGACGGGAGTGAACTTCAGGGCGATGGTGGATCGGCGAATGGCGGCTTTGATTTGCTCAGGGGTGGGCTCCTTTTCGTCCAGGAACATCTCGGCCATCTCGTCGTCGACGTCGGCAAGCTTCTCGATAAGCTCCTGGCGCTTCTGCTTGGCGAGTTCCTTGAGATCCTCGGGGATCTGGTCGGAGATCTTGAGTTGAACACCTCGGTGGCCGTCGTTCCGGATGGAGCGCATGTGGATCAAGTCCACGACACCCTCGAATTCCTTCTCGGAGCCAATTGGGATCTGAATAGCAGCAGCGGGGAACCTAAGCTTGGAGTTGATCTGCTCAACCGCCTTGAAGGGGTTGGCACCCATACGATCCATCTTGTTGACGAAGCTAATCCGGGGGACATTGTACCGTTTCATCTGCCTATCGACGGTGATGGTCTGACTCTGCACGCCACTGACGGCGCAGAGAATCATACAGGCGCCGTCAAGAACTCGCAGGGCTCGCTCGACCTCGATGGTGAAGTCGACGTGGCCAGGGGTGTCAATCAGGTTGATGTGATAGGTTTCCATTTTTCCGTTTTCCTTTTTGTCCCAGTCGCAGAAGGTCGCGGCGGATTGGATGGTGATTCCTCGCTCGCGTTCCAGTTCCATAGAGTCCATCTTTGCGCCGACGCTGTCTCGACCTCGGACCTCGTGGATCGCCTTGATTCGGCCGGTGTAGAAGAGGACTCGTTCGGTACATGTTGTTTTACCGCTGTCGATGTGTGCCTGCAATTGTCAGCCCTGGCCACAAGAGGAGAAGGCGACAGTCCTGGAGAGAAGGGGACACTTACTGCAATACCAATATTTCGAACCATAGAAAGTCGCTTGGTCTCTTCGGGACTCATGCGCGCCTTGACAACTTCGGGGGACAGGTTGGCGGCTTCCTTGGCGGCCTTGAGACTGTGTGTGAAGCACGATAGTCAGTGGGACTGCCATTATTGGTGATAGTATTCGCCTGCTAAGACGTACGCTTCCTGGGCAGCGTTCAGTGCGGCGCCTCGCTTGAAAGACTGGCTGAAGCTCCTGGCGCCACCGAACTGGACGGGCTGCTGCCACTGTCGCGGCGCATCAGAGCCCGCTCTACAGCTCCAGCTCAGGTTCAGGAGCTTGGCACCGGGGCTTGAGCTTAGAATGCGACCGTCACCAAGGACGGCCACGGCTCTTGAGGCCCTCATCTTCACAAATTCATGGGGGATGTGACCTAAGGAAGGACTGGGGCGAGAAAGAAGCGTGGCGCGTATCCATGTGCCCGAAGTGATTCGAATAATTTTTTGGGACCCCCGGCAGGCAACCCCAACCCCGGCCGCTTGTCGATCCGCCCCATCGGTCCCGGCTCGGTGATTTTCACACACCCACACACCCGCGTACCCGGCGCGACATCCCGCCCCGCCCACGCAAACTTACTATATCAACTGCAAATTTTACACCAGAATATCTCCCGAATGATCACATTCGGATATGGTGTAATGGTTAACATCGGTGACTCTCACTCACCAGCTCGGGGTTCGATTCCCCGTATCCGAGATACTACGAGGTCGCAGCCTCTGATCCTTTTTGTTGTTTTTTGCCGTTATCATTTTTATGCTCGGTGACCACCCACCAATTCTCACAACACCGTTACAAATCCTATGCGAAGTGGCTGTGGGCGTTGAGGTGAATGCTGAGCATAGCCGGTTGCATCCCATCATCCGGATGGCAGTAGCAGGATGGTTTGATATGTAGGTGAAATATTGCTATCACTCTCATTCAAGAGCCTCTAGTCCTCAACCAGGCTGGTTGCGCATTGACGCCACGCGGATATCTGGTCGCTTTGTCTCTTAAACCGTTGCAGATTTCCAGTGATAATTAATCACTTCGACCTTACCTATCATGTCTGATGCGACCTATCAGTCAGTTGATGAGCAGATATGCTCAGTCATGTTGATTCTTGAGAACCTTCTGATTGTCGCTGCCCCAAAGACCTGGTTTAAGCGATCGCAGACATTTGATTACCCTGGTAGACTACCGGTGCCCTGGCATCTATTTCGTCGCCTTCCAAACGACATTGTCGCCACGTTGGTCATTTTTCATTACATCGTCAGTCGACCCATCTGTTAACACGTTCTGCAAGACTGGATTTCGAGCTGTCAAACTTCATTATCAAAGCTGGCACGAAATGGCAGACATCGATCGCGTGTGCTCGGCCGATCTTCATGGCACGCGGTTTTGACTCAAAGGGTCATGACGTATTCAATTAGCGACGGGAACGCTGGATCTACCCGTCATACATAACAATCAACACTAAAATAAGCCCCATCTGGCAGGAATCGGGAGCTAGACACACATGCCTGTGATCGAATTAAAGCTGTCTTGCGCCTGTTTGCGGCTGCAAGCATGTGCCTCTAATGTCACTCACTGCTCCCCTGTAGCAGCAAGTAAATCGTCTCAGATTGTCATCAATGGCACAAAACTCACTCGGCCCTGATATCGAAAGAGATACTACAGCTCAATCCATGGCTCAAAACGGATCTTCGTCCAAGGATGGACGCAAGCGCGTGCTTGTCGTGGGTGCTGGCGCAGCTGGGTGAGTACATCGAGCTCAGAAAGCTGCAATGGTACTGACTCTCTGGCAGCATGTCCACTGCGTACCATCTCTCGCAGCATCGTGACAAATTCAATGTGACGCTTATTGATGCGGTCGACTACTGCGGTGGCCAGGCCTTCTCCATCCCCCTAGACAAGGAACGCTACGGCGCCTCCTGGTGCAACCAAGGCGTCCAGGGAGGCTCTTACATCTTTCACCACACTCTCACCATGTTCCAGCGTCAGGGTTACCACGCGGATCCCGTCGAGCTGCAGGTCTCTTTTGGCAAAGATGATACCTTTTGGTCCAATGTCTTCCCAACGCAGGTCATGGTCAAACATAAAAAGGAGGTCAAGCGCCTGGTCACCCTGCTGAAAGTCATGCGAATGTTTGAGGTCTTTTTCGCGCTGCTACCACTCCGACTGGTCTTCAAGCTGTTCCTGTTCTCCGAGGATTTCATCAACATTGTGGCCCTACCAATGACAGCTTTGTTCCTTGGCACGGGAAACGCCACGCCTCAGACCCCAGCCATAATGTTCGAGCGTCTATGCACCTCTCCCACCTACGGCATGTGGTACCATCCCGAGGAGAATTCCGTCGTCAGCAACCAGCCGCCAATGGTTGTCTTCCCAAAGTTCTCGGACTTCTACTCGACATGGCAGAAGGATCTGGTCTCTCGCGGCGTGACAGTGCGCCTGTCGACCGAGCTGACAGAGATTGTTCAGCGCGGCAAGAAAGGGGTCATCGTGAAGCTCAAGCCTCGCACGCCAGCACCTGACGGGCACAACCCCGCCGGCGGAGACCCTGATGCTCCCACAGCTGATGAGACTTACGATGAGATTGTGCTCTGCTGCCTAGCTGACACGGCCAAGAGGGTTCTTGGAAAGACAGCCAGCTGGAAGGAGAAGAAGGTGCTCGGTTCGGCCAAGTTCAGCGACGACATTACCATCACTCACAATGACGCCGACTACATGAAGAAGCACTACGAGAACTTCTACCGCGAGGATCTGGCCGTTGCCAAAACCAACGGTGTTGACCAGCAATCCCGTCTGGACTTCGCCAAAACCAGTTTCCGTCCCATGTACTACATCAAGATGTACGACAAAGACAGGTCCAAGCTGGAGATGTGCTTTGACACCACAAACTACCAGTCGCAGTTCCCCGAGAACGTTCCGTTCGAGCAACATGTCTTCCAGACCATCTACCTGAACAAGGACCGCGATGGCAAGCTCTGGTCCGACAACGAGATCGACGAGAGCAAGATCATCCGGAAGGACTGGTGGCACCAGCTCTGTCACTCCTACACGCACTACATCTTCGTTATCCCGTGGATGATGTTCCTCCAGGCCAAGAACAACACTCGCTTCGCCGCGTCCTGGACACTTGTCAACGCCCACGAGGTCGCTGTTATGTCTGGCATTGCGGCAGCTGTCGACCTGGGAGCGGACTATCCGGAAGACCTCGAGAACGACAAATTTGCATTCCTTTGTTTTAGGTTGTATTATCTGCTTGCTTACGGCAAATGGTACCGACGACGACACACAAAGAGAAAATCTGCACCAACGACTCAGGCAGCCAAGGAGGGCGCGAGCTGGGCAAGCGGGCTGTACGGATCAAAGTACAAGGGCCCTGGCGTGGTCGATCAGGAAAGGGCCACCTGGCGGGAGGAAGTGAAGCAGGGAAATAGTACTGGAAACCTGGCCAATGGTAATGCCCCCGGGCGAAGCCAGCCGTAATTGCTCGAACGGACGCTAGAACTCAGGCTGCCATATCTAAGACCCGGTCGTATGTCGAACCATCTGGCACATTGACTGTGTCTCACAAATTCATGCTTCCGGCTTTATCTATAATACAAATCAAGTGTCTAGTTGGAGGGCAACGTAAAGCAGCTAGGCAATCTTGTCATCGTCACCCGTCCTCCAAGACAGGCCTCTTTCTGGCCGACTTACATTTGAATATTTCGACGTTTCACCTGCTGGAATCAAGTCCTGAGGCAGAACAAATCACTATTGTGATGGCTTAGTTGTCTACTCAGCCGCATTGAAGGTTTGTGAGCATATAAGCACGAAGCCTTACACCGCAGCCAGCGAAAAACCGCTTCTTCCAATCTCGAGCAATATGCAAAGGAAGCAACTCAAGACACAGCCAATGAGAAGACCCTTCACATCAACTTCAGACATGTCGAGCAATCAAATGCCCCCTAATTATTCGCGAAACCTGCCCACTCCCCTTGGAGACCGCCCACCTTCACGCCGAGCCCAGATCTCACGCCCACACTTCCGCCCCATCCGACCCATCGTCGGCTCGCCACACGAGCAAGCAGTCATCGACGCCGGCTACCCCTGGGTGCGAACAAATCCGCTGATGCCAACCTGGCTGTCCCTCGGTGCGGACCCACGGCCCAGCGACCCCGTCCCAGACAAGCTGAATTGGCACGGCCACCACGGCGTCAACACGCACCTCATCGTCGAGGGAGACCTGACTCTGTTGAAACCCAAGAAAATGTTTGGCCAAGACCATGTTGCTGCTGTCACCCTATCCACGGACCTCGGCACTCCGAAAGAGCTTTCAGTCGCACCGGACGAGATTTACTTGGGAACGACACAGCAGGCTTGTAAATTCGTCGAAGGGCACCGCTGTCTGAGCCCCACGACTGCGCATCGGGTAAGAAAATCCCAGAAGTTTTATTTTTAACCACTTGAGAACACATTGATACCAGCCAAGTAGCTGGTATCCTGCGTACCCTCAGACCTCCCGTTAAGCCGCGGCTCGAGAGACAAGGAATATTCCCCTTTCTCACCCCTACTCCATGTAGATTTCTCGATTTTCTGCTTCAATGGTTGACTCTGAAAATCACAGTACATGGATAGGGGCAGCGTGGAATGGGTTGACAAGGCCGGATAGGCTGTCCAGGGCGCCGACCGTGAATGCGTTCTTAAACAGCTCGAAAAGGCGGACTTTGAGACCAGCTTCGACTTCAAGGTCATGCGAAGGGTGGCGACCTGCTCGTTCACGGACGACAACCAGATCACTAAGAGCATGCGCCAGGGGTTTCTGAGAGAGTGGAACGACCCTGATGTCCAGGCCGCCAAGGGCGACCTTCGCCCTGCCATTCATCCGTCGGAGTCACCTTACGCTGCGCAGCGCCAGGACAATGTGATGAGTATTGATGACAACGAGGCTGATTCATCTGGTGATGGGCTGGAGCTTGATGCTGAAGACGGCAGTACTCGAGATCTTCTCAATGCTTTCCGGGAGTGGCTCAGCATTACTGAGAGCTAAAACTGGCGGAATGGGATTGGAGGGACCGAGGAGGATTGTATTCTCGTCTCGTGGCACTGCAGACGTATGGGAAAGAGATGGCATGCTGTTCATGCTCACTCACAGATTGCATGATTCATTCAGGAGTATGTCGATACTTATGGGCAGCAACACATTTTTTGATTGCAAACATGCGAGATCAACTGAAATCACGCGGTCAGAACAGTTTGTGCGCGTAAGGAAAAAAGAACATGCATTAAATAACAACCCTTATCCCGTTACAGAAGACCACGCTGAGCTCCGAAACTGAATCATAACATCGTCGCCAGCCATTCCAATCTGACCCCAGCATTAAATCGGCACAAACAGCTGCGCAACAAGCTTCCAATCTCCCCCAGCAAGCTGCCTCCACGTGCTCGTGCACCACGCCTCCACCTTGTCCATCTCATCCGGGTCCAAGTCGGTGCTGCCGTTGTCGGACTTGATGACGGTGACGCGGTAGATAATTTGGACGCCCATCATGTCCACCTCGGCGATTGCCGGCTCCGGGTCCTCCTTGTGGATCTTCCAGCTGATGAGCTGGCCCTTATCGGCCAGCTTGTCGATGGCCTCGGTGAGTGTCGGCTCCGACTTCATGTGCATGGGCTCCGACTTGCCGTCCGGATGTATCAGCGGGTTGACCATGACGCAGTCGTACTCGATGTGCTCCTTTGCGTCCTTGGGCTCGTTGCAGAGCGATCCCGCGAGGAGGTTCTCCATGTCCTTGGCTGCCTTGCGGACGCGGGAGGAGATGGACCCCGGGTGGACTGTGCCGGTCTTGCTGACCATTTTGATGCTGCTGTGGTCTATTATTACAATTAAGTTGTGCTTGAGGTGGTTTGGATTTGCGCTGATGCTGCTCAAGTTTGAAGCGTGGTTGATGGGCTTGTGTGGTTAAGGACTCAGAACTCCAAGCATCCAGGTTCGAGGTCACGCAATCACTTATAAACAATATGGGCTTCCAGGCTACGCTTTTGGAACCAAGAGAAACAGGTAATTGTTGTGGGAACCATCTACGTTGACTTCTTCCAGTAGAGTATAAATTGACGTCAGTGGGGCATCACTGGTTTAGTGTACAAGTTGCTGGGTGCAGATCACTGTGAGGCCGTGCAGTGAGTGGTGCCCACTCTTATGAGATCTGGTAAAGTCCCCGAGATCACCATCGAAAAAGACGACACTCACTGGAGACCAGATTTAAAAACCCATGGCCTCAAACCTGAGCGTAGTGACTGAATGCCGTTATAGACCTACATTTGAGTCAAGATCCTATGATACAGTGGAATATACACGTACGCAGTGACACGATACGATGTCAAGGGCCGAGAGACTAGGACCCACTTGTACCTAATCTGGTGATGGAATGTTCCGTCCTTGTAAAATTGACACTATCTTGGCAGCTTGGGAAGCAACATGGAGTACCATATTCTGCTCTGTATGATCCTCACTTCAATGTCCATAGCTTTCATAGCATCAGTGTTCACGTATTTGATTGTTGTTTCAAACTTGATCCATACAGTCATTCTCGATTTTCCCATGATGAACTTCAGTTCAGGCGAAATAGTTGGCGATAATAGCTCCGAGTAGAAATTAATACTGAGAGTGTATCAAATTTTCAAGTTCGTATGGTTGTTTTTATTTCGTCGCGACATGCTCTCTTTTCCATATGACAGGAATTTTGCTTTACCAGAAGTGTTCCCAGGATTGTCATGTATTTTGAAAATTTGATACCACTGTACCTCTAACCTCTTGGAAATATTTCTCATAGATGTCAATTTATCAGTCCTTTGAAGGCCTGTTGGTATTGATATCCTTCAGAATTGCATCAGCCCCTGCCTCCACAAGGCTCGCGGCCAATCTCTTCCCGAGCGCTGCCGCCTCATCGTTGATCTGCACCGTTGCATCGATGACATCTTCAACGCTTTGAGAGCCGTCGAGGCTGACGACTATTGCCCGCATCCTCAAGACCGAACCTTGCGGCTGCCCCAACCACTCCGTCTCGACACCAATCGGGACGCTACAGCCTCCTTCAAGCGTGCGCATCAGAGCCCGTTCCGCCAGGCAGGCAAGGGTAGACTTCTGGTCCACCAGCTGGTTTAGCAATTCCAGGACTGCGGCGTCGCCCTTGCGGATCTCCAGCCCGAGCGCCCCCTGCCCGACCGCGTGCAGGATCCCGCCATCCTTGGACCCAAGGTACTGAGTGATGCGGTGCTTGAGGCCGACGCGCTCGAGGCCGGCTGCAGACATGATCATACAAGTATACTCGCCCTCGGGGTTGTCGACCTTGGCCAGGCGCGTCTCGACGTTGCCGCGCAGGTTCGCGAAGCGCAGGTGCGGGTAGAGGCGGCGGAGCTGCGCCGAGCGCCGAACCGACGAGGTGCCGACCACCGCGCCATGCGGTAGGGTCTTCAGGCTGTCATATGGCAGGCCTGCCTTGACTATCAGGGCATCACGAGGATCGTCACGGAGAGGGATTGCTGCCAGGTCGCACGACTCGGGCAGGGTGGTGGGCATGTCTGTATTCCGAGTTATGACCAAGGTCGCTCACAAGCACGAGCAGGGGATGACGGCGAGGATCTGCATACCTTTGAGACAATGGACAATCACATCCAGCTCACCAGAGGTGAGCTTCTCCTCCAGCTCAGTCGTCCATAGGCTCTTTGCTCCAAAGTTGTAAAGTGCCGTTGACTGGTCCTTGTCGCCGAGGGTGCGGAGTGCCTCTATCTCGAAGGATCGGTTGGGTGCAATTTTCTTCAGGCTGTCCCGGATGCCCTCGGCCTGGACCACGGCCAAGTTGGATCTCCGCGTACCAATCCGCAGCGGAGGCTGGGCTGTTGGAGATGGTTCCGCCATTTTTATGCTATTCCGCTTTGTTTGAGTGAGGTCAAAATATGAAAGAAGAGAAGGATTACCTTGGGTATGAAGAACCGTGTTAAACAGTGATTGGGCGGTGGGTCTTGCAGATCCACCGCCTTCCGCGATCCGGGAGCTACTGCACATTGTCAGACTCGCTAGTCAGGCTGTCTCTAAATCAAAGGATATTTCTGATTGGATGGCCTATTCGACTGTGTCTAGTCTTTATCATTTGCTTACTGAGGATGCTGCACATCAGCTTTTCCTGCGTGTTCAATTCATCTCTGCAAATAATACCCCCGAAAGCAGAGACGAATCTGACTGACCAGATATATTCCTGCAGCAGCAGGAATTGTACAAAACCCTGTGGAGTTAACCCATAATCGCTACTTGAAGGGCTGACAGTTGCTCCCCCTACCGTCGCAAATAGGATCACTAGTTGAATCCGTGACTTCGGCAGCTGGGACTTCTGGCGATATTAACCCTGGTTTTCCTCCCCTCTTGTGTGAATTGAGATGCGGTCTGCTATCTCCACTTCCGCCGTAGCCAGTTGAGGTTCATAATGTCAATATAGAACAGAAGGCAGTTGGGAATTTGGAGGCGTTATCCATGCAGATTGGACGAAGAGTATTGAATGTTTGAGTGACTTGGTGAGGAGATGTGATCCAGTGCTGACACTTCCGGTACCACCACCAGCACAGTGGCCATGTAAACGTTACAAACTTAATGTGTGAACATTCATCCCGCTTGAAGCACGTGAAGGTAATGTTCTAGTACAGTGAATAGCACCGACCCTGCTTGTGTTGTCACTGCAGATGGCCTTCCTCGTCTGAAATATGCACGAGGCTCGGTCACAGGACTGAGCAGAGGTTGGCAGATGGGCCGGCCTCAACGTACCCTAGGGCATGCAGGGCATACATTCTCGTCGTTGGCTTCCAAATTTCATGTTATGCCTCTGGGAATCAGGTTATCTAGTTCTAGGGCCTACAGGTGTGGACGGTAATGAGTTTTGTCCTTTCGCTGATTCTAGCATTCTAATTTTTGAGTCAGACGGGACGTAGTGAATGATAGATTGGTTTTGCTTGAAGATTGAATTTCAGCACCATCAGATTAAAATGGACGCTAAAGACTTGAGGCTCTCTAGAAGATCACTGGAAAGATAACAGAATATCAGTGATAACTTGGAAAGGTCAATTGGCGTGCGTTGCTTTTGTGCTTCGAGCTCACACTGGAACAGGTACGAAATGAACAGACCCAGAATGTATGAAATGGTCACATTGGCGTATGCATTGTGATTTAAGATTAATTTCAGAGGGCAGAGGCAATGTACTCGCTTGTGCGATGGCGTGCTCCGTCATTCGATGTATTCAGCTGCGTTGTTCAAGAAGCGGCACCGCTTGAGTCGGATACCGAGAGGAGTTCATCGTAACAGCGATATTGAACGCTTTCCACTCAATTTTCTGAACTATTTCTTCATTGAAAGAACTAGAACTCTGCTATAAGTCCCAGTCGACGCAGAACCGAAAGCTGGCCAACAGAGCTCGTGCCAACATGGAGACCCGCCCAGCGATGGCTTTCTATTCTCACTACGTTTGCGCATTACTTATTACGCCCGACAATCTCCGATATTCAATCCTTCAAAAAGCCCCTTCATCCCTCAAAGCAACGCCGGCTATGGCTCCGCAATCCGCCTCGCCAAGACGATTGCGTGCGAGTTGCAATTCAGCCCACGTTGGGGAGTCCAGCACCAGGTCAGGTTGCCTCAGCTTTTGCCCAGGTCAACCCGCTGCGGGCATCGCTACCGCGCCCCCCTGAGACACCACGATCGCGCAATTCGCGGTCCCAGCTGCTCACTGGACGAGGCGTGGGAGCAGCTGGCCCGAATTGCGCGGGGGTGCACACCTTTTTGGCAAGGTACTGCGGATTCGCATGTCAGTAGGGCGATCACACAATGCAACGACCCCCCGTCCACGAGCACGCCATTCGTGCGCGGCATTCGCGAAGGTGACCCTGGGGGGTGGCTACCGATAGAACAAGCATCTTAGAAAAATCTTGTGTAACGCCTCTTTGAGCCTGGCGATGCTTTTATATAACCGAAGCCTGTACGGAACTGTCGTATTTTTTTCCTCTGGGATCCTTGGCTGTCTTCTTGGACGGGCTCGGCGAGGTTCATTACCGACGAATAACACACCTGGCCACCGTCTTGATACATGAATTACAGTACTTTTCGTGGACAACAGACCCAGCCCAGCATGTCTGTGCCGCCGATCCAGTCGGGCTACCCCGTGGCGGGCACAGTAGTCGACGACGAGATAGGAGACCCGCTGTCCAGAAAGGCCGAGATCAAGGAGTTCAGCGAGGACTCGGGCCCTGAGGACGCGCACGAGGGCTACGGCGAGAACCCTTTCAGGGACGAAGCTGTTGCGGAGCACTGGAGGCAGGTTTACCACGACTCTCAGTACGAATGTCGCCACGTCTTCGACCCTGCCCTGACCTGGTCTGAAGAGGAGGAGAAGGCCATCATTCGAAAGCTCGACTGGCGCGTGTGTCTATGGGCTTGTTGCATGTTCTTTGGCCTCCAGGTGGACCGGGGAAATCTGGTACAGGCTGTTTCGGACAACATGTTGGATGATCTTGGTCTAAACACCAATGGTGAGATGATGCCTTGTCAAATTATTTTCTTTGTTGGGTGAACTATGTGCTGACCTTATTGCCTTACCAGATTACAACTACGGAAACACAGTCTTTTTGATATCTTTCCTCTTCGCAGAGCTGCCTTCGCAGCTCGTTTCGAAGAAAGTTGGACCAGACAGGTGGATTCCTATGCAAATCTGTCTGTGGAGTATTGTCGCTTCATCCCAATTCTGGATATCAGGCAATGCGTCGTTCCTTGTCACGAGAGCCCTCCTGGGTGTACTAGAAGGCGGGTTCATTCCCGACCTTGTTCTGTGGCTGAGCTATTTCTACACCTCTCGGGAATTGCCAATTAGACTGAGGTGGGTGGCGGATTTTTCTCATGAGCTTCCTCAGTTGCTGACCGATTTCAAGTTACTTCTGGACAACTCTGTCCGTCACTACAATTCTTACGTCTCTACTAGCTTTCGCCCTGCTTCATATGCGCGGAGTGCTTGGCTCCGCTGGTTGGCGGTGGCTGTAAGTCATCTTTATTACTAATTTCTACTGCTTCCAAGGTTGCCGTCTGATCTTAGCTGAACAATCATCAGATTTCTGATCGAGGGTCTCATAACACTCACGGTTGGCATCGCGTCATTTTTCCTAATGCCAGCATCGGCAGTACAAACCAAGACCTGGTACCGCCCCAACGGTTGGTTCAGTGACCGTGAGGTGGCAATCGTGGTGAACCGGGTGCTGAGAGATGACCCAAGTAAAGGTGAGAACTCCTTAGTACTGTCCAAATCCACACTCTTGGTTCATTGACTCCTAACGTCTGAAATCATAGGTGACATGCACAACCGGCAGGCCCTGACACCAAGGCGTCTCTGGCAGACATTGAAGGACTACGATCTGTGGCCTCTCTACCTCCTAGGCTTGATCATCTTCATTCCTCAAAGCCCGCCCTCAAAATACTTGACCTTGATTGTCAAGTCGCTCGGTTTCAGCACCTTTAACACAAACCTTCTCACAATTCCATCAGTAAGGCAATGTTCCTTTGAATTCCTTCGCCGTCTTGAATAGAGGCTGACCGGCTATGCAGAGCGTTTTGCATATAATCACCTTGCTTGCGATCACGAGGTTATCGGACTACTTGAACGAGAAGACATTAGTGGCTATGCTACAATCTGTGTGGACATGTAAGCACCGCTCCTGGTCGCCATCGGCCGGATGAAACTCGAGTATCACGCGCAACTGCTGACCTAATTAAACCAAAGTGCCCTGTGTCATCGCCCTGGAATGGTGGCCCGGCCTGATCGATAATAAGTGGGGGACATACGCGCTGGTTACCATACTCCTCAGCTACCCCTACTGCCACGCCATTCTCGTGGCCTGGACATCGAAGAACTCCAACAACGTGGGCACGAGATCCGTTTCGGCGGCTTTATACAATGTAGGTTCATTAGTTTCTCCTTCCCACCTATTCGGGCAGATACTTCTCTTGCGCTGCTCTCGCGTGCCGTTTATGGCTCTTATCGGCGCTATTTTCTAACACGTCCATCTCAAAACAGATGTCAGTCCAATTAGGGAACATAATTGCGAATTTCATATATCGCGACGATGACAAACCTTACTACCGACGGGGAAACATGAATCTATTCGCGATCAACCTCCTAGCCATTGTGCTGTTTTTGTTGACCAAGGCTTATTACATTTGGAGGAACAAGCAGAAGGACCGGATCTGGAACGCGCTCAGCAAGGGGGAACAGGAGCATTATATCAAGAACACAAGACTGCAAGGGAGCAGGAGGTTGGACTTCAGATTTTCTCACTAGAAGGGACTGTGCCCCAATATGCAAGGCAGACATCGTATAAACCCGTAGGCAGCATCAGGAGAAGGTCCTGATGGACGTACATATCTATAGCACTAGTTAGCGAGACTGTAATACACGTATGAAACTTAGAACACAACTGGAATTAGGCCGCACGTCACTTTTGTTCACTGCAGAATATGCTTCAAACTGTTTCAAATTCCCGTATTGGCTATTACTATTCTGGCACTGCCGACAAGAACGGTCATTACACATACAAGGGACCTAAACATCCCCCTTTAAGAAGACCCGCACCCTCTTACAACGACCGACCCAACCATCTAAAGCCCGAGGTAGAAGAATACCCTAGAATCCCAGAGCCTGGTTGAAAGCATCAGCAGTCGTGGCGTCCTTGGTGCCAAGCTGCTCGACGAGCGCCTGGGCGTCCTCGCACGCGGCAACAGCAGCGTCGTTGGCCTCGCAGACGTTGACGAGCTGGTCACAAACCCGGTTGGTGATGATGTTGGGGTTCAAAGCGTCCTGCTGACCCTCGGCGACGAGAGGATCCGTGGGCAAGAAAGTACCCTCGTCAGCTTTGCGTCCCTCACGGCCCAGCTGGAAATCGATTGTGGGCGTGCACTGGCCGAAGTCGGCTCCAGCGGCTTCAGCTCCAGCATCGGCTCCCGCATCGGCTCCCGCATCCGCGTTCTGGTCCTGTCCATCCTGAGCCTGGTTTTCTTGGTTGTCCTGGTTGTTTTGGTTGTCCGCTGCATTTCCGTTCTCAGCTTGATCGTCCTGGGCTTGGTCTTGGCCGGCGTTTTGGTTAGCATTGCAAGCAGCCGCGTCGTCTTCAGCGTCAGCATTTCCAGCATCGGCACCAGCATCGGCACCGGCATCAGCCCCGGCATCTGCACCACCGACATCAACGTTTCCACCGGCACCGTCGACGGCCGTGAAAGCCGAGAAGCCCTGGGCGGCAGTGACTTCGGCAACAGAGAGGCCCGCGGCGTCGAAGGGCTGGGTCAGGGACTGGGCCGAGTTGGCGTTCTGAGCGTCGGCACCATCGACATCGGGGTCGACGAGCGGGATGATACCGCGGAGCTCCTCGGTCGCCGGCAGGGTGGCGTCGGCACACAGGCTGGGGATGTCGACGGCGAAGGGGTTGAAGTTCTGCTCCGCGGCGACGAGCCCGGCGGCGGCCTCGATCACGGCGGGGTCATTACCGAGGGTGTCGACGATCTCGTCTGCCAGGGAGAGCTTATCGCAAGGGCTGGCAGCTGCCAGCAGGACTCCGGGCACCTGACCGGAGAGAGTGCCAGCATCACCAGGGTTGCCAAAGTCACCAAGGGCCTGGATCGCCGCGACAGGCACCTGCTCCTGGCCGAACCGGGCCTCGACGTAGGCCACAAGCAAAGCGTACTTCAGAAATTGAGACATTGCGTCTTGGTAGTTAGATCTTCCAGAGAATCTTGAAGTAAACAGAAAGTGATATCAATAAAAATTCGACCGGACTAGCGGTTGAAACACACACAGAAGAGAATGTAAACAGCTGGATAGAAAGAGAGAGATGGAAACGAGGGCTTGATGGAAGTGCAGTGATGCCAAACAACGAAGACGATGAGCCAGACCTGCAATATATGTACAAAGTAGACACATGCTCGATCCAGGCATCGACATGGCTCGGTAACGATCTGGTGTGCTCCCAGCGAAACAATGATTCCATGCCTTTGGAGGTCCACTTGCACGCCAAGATGTCAGTTGGAAGTAGGCCCAAGGCCATCAACCCCTTCAATGGCGATCATACCTGGAGCGGACGCGGTGTGAGGTGTGCCACGAAGTCTCATGACAACGCCGGGAGGAAACAGAGCCTGGTCGCCAAGGCGGGAGGGGACGAGCCCATCGGATGGTGAGATGCCATGGCCGGAAAGTCTGCGAGGTGACGATGCAGAGCGCGCTAATAAGGGCGCAGATGTGAGTGGCAATAACTCGGTCAAGCAAGGCTGGTGAGCCGGCAGGTCCCCGAGGGACGAGACCTGTGCACCTTCGGCTCGTCTTCAGCTGTGAAGTTACTTCGAGCTGTGCAGAGATGAGACCTGAAGCTGCATCAACCTGCTGCTCGCCGTCGACAGAAAGTGCTTGCCGCCCGCCCAGCGGGCCGTGGGCCACGTTCAGCATCCGGCCAAGAAAGAGCAAAGGGTGGATACACCGGTAGCGAAAGAGCATGGGAACGCTCCATCCCGAGCTTGGCAGGTTGTGGGCCTGGCGGTATTCCCAGTGTTGGCGCCCTCGAGAGGCTGACAAGATGGGTTGACAAGCCAGACACGAAACCCTTCCCTCCAGCAAGCGACTTGGGACAGACGTCTTCTCAGGCCCAGAAGTCTGGAAAGTCGAGTGAGAGGTGCCGTAGGACGACGGCCAGCAGGGGTGCACGTCGGCTCGCGGATCGAAGAAGCGGGACTTGGCGAGACGTTGTGCGCGCTTGCAAGCAGAGCAGAAATAGCAAGAGCCGCAGAAGTTTGGGTGCATCAAGCTTGGCCATCCTGAGCGTGTCTGACATGAAGCGCGGCAAACCCAGACCAGGCGGTGTAGTCTGCCAGTCTGCCAGTCTACAAGCGCGCGCCGTAGGCACAGTCCATGCGCATATGATGGGCGGATGATCAGACCCAGATGGGATGAAGTTGAGTTGACTTTGTGACCTGCTCGGGGATCGAGAAGCCAAGCAAGTGATCCCAATGAGGTGCTGAAGCTTGGCCTGACCCGGCTGGCCCGCAGGCACACCGACCCAGCTGCCCCTAGACTCCTAGGCCCCCTTTGCCCCTAGGCCATTGGCTCCGCCGTCGCTTAATCATCGTCAACGTCCGCCATGAGACATCTTCGTCTGACCATGGTTTGATCTGCCAAACTTCCCCAAACTTTTCAATTCACCAGATGAACACGCATCTTGGGCCGCTCACCATGTGCAGCCAGCTCATGCCTCGCTTGTAGCATGCACACAATACTCCCAAGAGCCTTGGCGGCCGCGTACCTCAGCTCTGCCGAGCTTCCTCGCACTCTCCAGGTTCCCACGAGGGAGATTAATCCAAGCGGGTGTCGCGATGTGATACACCAAGGGGTCGTCTTCGCCATCACCAGTCGGCTTGACCAGTCTCGATGAGGCCGCCGCCGCCGCCGCCGCTCATTCGTGTGTCCTATCCTATGTCTCTGCCTGCGGATGATCGGGCTGTAGTGTTAACTTCAGGGGCTCGAGATTGCTTCAAAATATGCGTGCCGACGAACTTTGGCCACACGTGTGTAGCCACACTGACCTTCATCGAAAACGCTGAAGGCGTCGGGCACCCGCTGCATCCCTGGTGCGTGTGATGTTCTCCAGAACAGTGCCGATCCGCAGCAGACTGACCTCTGAGAAGCTGTCTCCAATGATTGAAATTCCATACCTGCCGCAAGTGTCAGCCCAACACAGCATAAATAACCAGGCTGGGTATCTCACGGTATATTGGGCCCATCTTCCACTAGGTTTCCTGTGTCATTGAATTTCACCCCCAGATCTGCAGTTTGATAGCCCAGTGGGATCGTGATCTGCGGGAAACCACCACAAGCTGCGAAATAATTCGCAGGCGCCTTGGATGGGACGACGATGGCGTCCAAGGAATGCTCATTCAGCGCCCCCTTGATTCCGCCATCGCCTGCCAGGTATGTCCTCACCTCCTGGCCGGCCATATACTCTGCAGAGTCAGCCACACGAGAAGCAGCTTGCTCGAGTCGTGCAATGTTCCGTTCTGGGTACTCTTCGCCTTCCGTGCTCTTGACAAACTCGCAGATGTCCTCAATGGCTTGCAAGTTGTCTGGATTGTTTGTCAGCTTGCCAAGGTAATCTGCAATAGCAATGTTGAAGTCCCTAGCCATGGCGTCCAACTTTTTCTCTGGTGATAGATCGTCAAACGTTGCCTGGCCGGGGAACTCAAACTCAATCACTTCTGCGACCCGTGTCCTGAGCAGGTCAACTACCCCCCAAAACGACTCGATAATCTCGTCGGACGCGGCTTTATCGACTGAATTACGGGGGATACCAACCCGGAGGCTTGATATGTCTGTGTGTTCGCAAGCTCCCCTGTAGTCCGGAATGAACTCGAACGGGATGAGATTTGTCTTGGTGTCACCTCCGTCTTTTCCAGCGATGACACCCAGCATCGTGGCGGCATCTGTCACAGTTCTCGCCATCGGCCCGACAGTGTCCTGCTCCTGGGACACGGGAATAACCGAGGCCCGCGAGACCAAGCCTGTCGTTGTCTTGACGCCGACGATGTTGTTCCTCGCGGCAGGAATTATGATACTGCCCGATGTCTGATACACCACTCGTCAGCAATGTACCTAGTAGCATCTTACGATGCTTGTTGGCTGACCTCGGTGCCTAGCGCCAAAACACACATCCCGACATCGACACCCACAGCACTCCCACTACTACTGCCACCCGGATCCTGGTTGTCGTGGTACGCCCCATAAGTCTGTCCTCCCCTGGCACTCCAGCCACTATCGCTGGGCCGGGACCGGAAGTTTGCCCACTCCGAGCAGTTGGACGTCCCGAGTATAACCGCCCCAGCAGCTCTGAGTTTGGTGACGGCAGGGCTCTCGCGGATGGGCTTGCATCCCAGCAGGGCTAGAGACCCGGCAGTCGCCTCGAGGGCCTCGCTGGTGACGATGTTGTCTTTTATCAAGGTCGGTACGCCATGGAGGGGGCTGCGTGTGATTAGTGAGATGCTCGTAGGCAAGGCCGATGCATCGGCCAAGGGACGGGCTTACCCTCGCCGCCCAGAGCACATCATCTCCTCGTCCAAGGCCGTCGCGATTGAGATGGCCGCTGGATTAAGCTGCAGGAGCGCATGCAGTGATGGATTCAATGCCTTGATGCGGGCAAGGTGAGCTTCGGTCAGCTCTTTGACGGTGAAATCGCCATGGTCAAGGCCTTGGGCGATCTGCTGTAGAGTGAGGCCTGAAAGGGGAGGTATGTTGGATGCCATCCTCTCTCATGTTCGATTTGAGAAGCTGGGGCAGTAGGTCGACAGCTTGAGACGATAGGCGTTCTTATCAGGCCACCGTATATCATCGACGCCCAAGAGGCACATCCATCCCACGGGGAGGAGTCATTCGGGACAAATGTCGCTAACCAAGCAAAGTTGGGAAGTGGCAGGGAGAAACTGCAGTACGAGCCGTGACTTGGTAAGGCGCAGAGCAGCCTTTGAGACTTGGAAGCTGCGAAGACCGAACCACTTTGTCAACAGGGGGTACTCGGTCGCCTGGGAAGAAGTGTTCACCTGAGACAAGAACATTCCTTGTTAACTTTCTTCGTGCTGCCATGGGAGCGCACATGTTAAGCCAAGGCGTACTCTCCTTTTCGAGGCAAGTCTGGCACTGCGCTACTAATACCTACACCCACCCAATTCACACACCCAATTTGCACGCCCAATTCACACGCCTAATTCGCACATTTCAATTCTCACACCCAATTCATATACTCAATACATTTACATTTAATTTACACGCCCAATTTGCACACCCATTTCACATATTCTAAGTATATGAATTGGATATATAAATTGAGCCTGCAAATTGGACGTGCAAATTGGGCCTGCAAATTGGGCGTGGGTGTGTTGGGCGTGGTGCATCCTCCGTTTTGACCGGTGCGAATCTCTATATTCTTATAAAGTTCAATATCGATGCTTGATATCCTGAGGCTGCACGAACTTTGCTCGATTTAACAGCGCGGCTTGCGCAATCCAGTATTCCCCTCTCACTATATTTGTATAGATCGATCCGCTATTGTAGGGTTTATCCGCGGCAGTGAGGCACCCCGGAGAGGTGGAATGAATAAGGCTCAGCTCGGACACAGGAAAAGATTGAGGAGTAAAGATATCGAACACATGAAGGCGCGGACGCATAATCTTGAGCTTCTGTGGTCGGGGAGTGCTGACACCTGATATGAGCTCGGCGATCACCATCATTAAGATTGATAGACAAGGGCTTGTCCATCTCCTTAGCTTAACACCAGTGTCGGGAGTCTGTGTGACGCAATGATTGGACGGAGAGATATGAAGCAATTTTTAGGTGAGTTTTCCAGGAGGTTATTTATCAGGATAACCTACGGGCTTATTGCTGCCCAGATATGTTTATAATCGCATATACCTACCTAGATAGGGATCATGAGGTTTACAGGGTTACCCTGATTTCTATGATCGATGTCCATGCACCTGTCATTCAACCCCGCGTCCCTGGGCCGCGAACCATGCGTATCTAAGCTTGTTCCTTATCTGCGGTCCAATGGAAGATGATCATCATGAGAGTTTGATACGAAACTCCGCAGATTGTGGTTCAATGTCTAGCCGTGATATGAACCCCGGCCCGGCAAGGGCTTCAAGAAAGCAACCCGATGTCTTGGGATGCAGATAAGCATGCAACGCTGGGTAGTATTAATGTCCCGCTAATGGTCGGTATAAAAATTGGACGGCTGCAACTGCAGCATTTCTTTCGTCATTTACCGGTCCACTTCTTGTCAACACATCTACCGGTTTCGAGATTCCATCGCTAGAAATCGAACTATCAGAGAATATGGACCTCGCTTCGGAAGGTTCCGCCACCAGGCGCTTCATCAGGAGTCTTGAGGTACCACCTCCGAAGGGCAACACCTACGCTATTACACAATGGGTCAACGCCGACCTTATTCCAATGGACAGCTCGAGGAGGACTTGGAACGGATGGAAGTACGTTGTTTACTGGGCAACTGGAGGCAAGCTATTCCTTCCCAGGAACTATCTAACCGCGCCCACGAATAACTCATACTTACAACGGATGCATCTAGGCTTTGCCATTTATAACTACAACACAGGCTCTGCCCTCATCGCCTACGGCTTGAGTGCCAAGCAGGCACTTGCTGCAGGTATTCTCAGTCCCATTGTACTAGTTACCATGTGCATTCTCTGCGGTGTAAGTTTTGGCCGAGGTCAGCTTCTATCGCATGGCCGTTCTCTTCCCTGGCGACCCCTCTTATTGACGGTGCCTCCAACAGTGGCCTGGCGGTTCTCATCACATCACCTACACTGTGGTCTGCCGATTAGCCTGGGGCATGCGCGGAAGCTGGTTTGCGGTCTTCTTCCGAGTGATGCCGGCGGTGGTCTGGGACGGCATTGAGGCCTGGTGGGGAGCTCAGGCCATATCAACGATGATCGGAACATGGTCCATTCGTTGGGCGAACTGGGAACATCCCCTTGCGAATGGTACGATGGAGCTGAAAGACTTCATCGGTTTCATCATTTACCACTTCATCTTCCTGGGAGTGATGTGGCTGCCTCCAGAGAAGCTGCATCGTCCGTTCCACGTCTCCTTCGTCGGGTTCACGATGGTGATCATAGGTCTCGTCATTTGGTCGACTCACACAGCTGGTGGTGGTGGCCAATACTTCGCGAGTGATTATAAACCTCCTTCGGTGTTGGCAGGTTCCATAGGTAAGATGCGGCTTCCAGAGAGACATGCCGAATACCGAGCATGAACTGACATTGTCCAGGATGGGCTTCCGTGTACGGTGCTACCGCGGTCCTGGGAAATACTGCGGTTGTGACTATGGGTGGATCAGCTTGGTGTCGCTTTGCTAGCGATAATCGCCGATCCATGATCGCACAAGCCGTCGCCTGTCCAATTTTCATCTACGCTGCATTTGCTCTCGGGATTCTGGTGACTTCGGCTTCAAGCAACGTGCTCGGAGAAGCGTACTGGCAGCCGTTCCTTCTATTACGGGAGATCCAATCACACTACAACAACTCTGCAGGATCTCGAGCTGCTGTTTTCTTTGCTTCTGCAGCTCTGGCGTTGGCGCAAGTCACTGTCAACATGATCTTGAATAGCGTTGCTGCTGCTATGTACGTCTGATTCTGGCCTGTCTTTCGGTCCCAAGCTCTTTGGCGCATTAAAATCGAATTGTTACTGACGCGACCGCTTGGATTGGCAGGGACATGGCAAGTTATAGCCCAAAGTGGCTTACGATCCGACGATGCAGCTACATCATTGCTTGCTTGGGCATATGTACCAATCCTTGGCAAATAACAACGACTGCGGCCACTTTCATCCAGGTGAGTGGGGTATTCACCTATTGCGAGGAGCCTCTAGTGGACTCTAACGCCTTGTCCATACAGGTTCTTTCAGGCTTCGGGACGTTCTATGGTCCCATCTCCGGCATCCTGGTGGCGGACTTTTGGATCGTTAGAAAACGCCTGATCAAAATGAGGGATCTGTATATCGGAAACGAGGAGAGCATATACTGGTACTGGAACGGGTGAGTGATCTTTGGCATCTTTTTCAGAGCACGAGCCTGATTCCCATATAGGTTCAACTGGCGTGCGTTCGTGTCATTTGCCGTATCGATCGCACCCGCGCTCCCCGGCTACATCATGAGCTGCGCAAACATTGACGGGGTGCCGAATAACGCCATGAAGCTCTCGCGGCTTGGATTCATCATCGGGTTCGTGGTCGCTGTGGTGGTCTATCCTCTCTTAAGCTTCATCTCCCCGCCGAGAGGTCTTGGTGAGGGAGTGGACCACCATGATGAAGACATGTTCATCTTACCGAGCGCGTTTGACCAGAGCAAGCCGACGCAAGGCAAGTACTCGATCGTCGAGGGTGTGGCTGATGTCGACTCGAGGGATAGCGACAATGGCCGCGCGGACAAGAACGTGGTTGAGGCAGAGAAGCGCCTGCCACTGAACTTCTAATATGTGAGATCGATGTTTGGCTGTAAATCACTCGATTATTCAGGATGATGAGATCTTGGAACGTTGTCTCTATGTATGAGGAGCGTCAAGTGCAAGCTTTGCTCAGAGTCACCCTGTCCCACATATCTTGCTGAGAGCACGAGTGGTTGTCTGCTAAGGATTCTACTTGCCAGCCCAATGTAACTGCGGAACACGATACCTCACTTTTTGATTATAGCATAATTATATTGTGACGTTATGGTCATTCTAGATTTAGCGGCACCTCGACGCAAGGGGTGGCTTTAGAGATAGGCGGGTCCAAGTGCCCCGAGATCATAAAGCCCAGCTGAGCTGAGCTGAGCTGCCAGGGCAACGAAGTCTGCAGCGATCTGTTTCAGACGACCTTGAATGGTAATGTCTGGACTGAGCCATGTCACGGTGGATTCCAAGTTTTGGTGCATCTTGGTTGAGCGAGGTGAGTTGGGTTGCTTGGGGTGCCATCCCCAGCCTCCCGAGGACCCACGCGGGTGCTAAAAACGTAGGCTAGTGGGGTCCAGGATTTGGGAGCTTGGGCCTGATGAGACCCCAAGCTCCCGGTCTGCCCGTTCAATGGCCCACCGTTCCGCTGTCGACCAGCCCCGCGGATTTCCACTCCCGTTTCCATGTGGTTGGAACGTGGGGTGAGAGGGGGAGGCACGGGCAGGATTGACGTGGGAGGGAGGGAACGTCACCATCTCCTCTGTCTGTCTGCACACCTGCCTCACAGAGCAGTGTAATACAGTCCCGAGAGACTGGACAATCCGTCGGACAAGATTAGATGCTGGATGCTGAGTGTTGTCTCGACTACATCGGGTCGCTCTCCCGGATTGCCAGGCGATCACAGGGCAGCCCCAGATCATGGGCGCCCACCCCTCGAAGGGTGGTACCAAAACAGCAATCGAGCCGGCGATCAGCGACGTCACACGGTTGCAAGGCGTAGGACTCGGTAGGGCCGTGGTTTGCTTCTTGGAAGCCTCATCGAAGGAAAAGGGACGGCCTCGTGGTGCTTACGCCCTACCGCTGGGTTGGCCTACTAGAAGTAGCATCTAGACCAAGATGGGAACTGGCACTGACGCCCACCTGCAGGTCGCTGCAGCTTGAGCTCATCATCAGTCAGTCTGTTAGAAAAGGTCCAAAACAATTCCCCGAATCAAGTGTTTCCCTCAGCAGGGCATTGGGTCCCTGGTCTTCTTCCTTTTCCCTCTGCAATCCCACACCATCTCTGACCCTGGGCCAAGCGAGCAAGCAGGGCACCCCCATCGACGCAACCTTCTCAGACCTCGTCGAAACTGGGAATCACCCCTGCGCAACCATCCCACCAGCTCCGACGGGCCAACGGTGTTGTTGTTATTCTAGGCCGGGATACAAGGCCCTCTTCTCTCTCGCCCTGCCACCTGACTTTTATACTTCTATTCCGTGCATCGCTCCACGCCATCTTATGTTCAGGCACCACTTCTTGTCCTGATCCTGTCCACTTGCTCCGGCCAGTCGTGCGACCAATCCACTCGCCCAGAATAACCAATCTGCTCGTCATCCTGCACCGAGTAACTCGATCCTTCTTGCTCGCTGTATCCTGTGCGCAACCTCTCGGGAAACCTTAAAACCCACGAGAACCGCAATTGCACGCTGTTCCCCCACGGCTTGCCAACCACCTAATCAGCCCAAGGCATTGCAGACCAGTCATTGATCATGGCAGTCCTTTTCACCATTGGTTTCGTCTTCTGGCGATTCCTGGAGATCGTTACTCTGGTAAGCTCTGATGCTACTTGCGATCTCGGCGCATCCAATGTGCCCAGTCCGTCTGCGCAGTCGCAGACGCAGAGGCGCACTCTGTGCGTCATCTTCGCGAGTCGCAAACTCCACGTTTCGATTCCAGCTAACAATGAGCCTCTTTGCGCCCTGACAGATCCCCACGATGGGCATGCTGGCCTATTTCGTCGATGGCTATGTCAAAGCCAACCAGTTGACGCCAAACTACATCTTGATATTATTCATAGTATCGGTGTTAGCCCTGGCGTGGGCTATATTCACCCTCTTCTCCTACCACAGGAGCAGCTCCAATGCGCTATTTGTAGCCATAGTTGATCTCGGTACGAACAATTCCCTCCACGAGGCGCACAGCCTCGTCTTCCCCTGGCACCTTCGTGCAAGCCACTAACCCGCATCTCGCCTCGAAAAGGATTCGTCGGCGCCTTCATCGCAGCGGTCTATTACCTCCGCTTCATCGCCAGCGCGAACTGCACCAGCATCCGCGGGACGAGCTACGACGTCAGCTTCGGGATATTCGGGTCCTTCAACGGCAACGGCATCGACGTCGACACCAACAAGACGTGTGCCATGCTCAAGGCCTGCTTCGCCTTTGGCATCATGAACTGCATCTTCTTCTTCTTCACCGCCGTACTCGCCTGGTTCCACGGCGAGCGCGTCGGCAAGGACACCAAGTACTACCGCGAGACGCACTACTCGCGCCGCGGCCACCGCAGGCACAGCTCCGGCAGCAGGCACGGCAGCCGGAGGCGCAGCTCACACTCACACTCACACCGCCGCGTCTATGTCTAGGAGAGCCCCGGGCCCGGCGGCGTGGAGGAACCGAGGGTTGCGCTTCCTTGACGAAGACACACGACACCTCTGGATATAAATGGTATCCCGGCCAGCAACGATGCTGATGGGATGGATGGACAGACGAATGAGTACACGATTGTTTTGATTACACGCTATACTACTATACGGGCATTGGACCGGGACATGTGTCACTAATGAAACGGCGATTTGAGAGGGGCGGGTGTGTGGTCACTCACGATACCTTTGGAGGATACCAGGGATACCTTTTTTGTTGGAATTTTGGATTGATGACGACTCACGACGACTTACGTGCCGGGCAGGATTTTGTAAGCTGGTTGATCGCCTTGCGGTCTCATCTTGCAAGATTTCACTTCGAGGTATTGTTTGACAATAAACTGTATTTCGAGAACCGAGCCGTGAACTCCCTCCGCCGTCCTTGTTTGTGTGCGATCAATATTCACTCCGCTGGAATCTTCATGACCTGGAGTATAGCCTGGATCTGACAACTACATTACCACCCAGGATTTCATCTCTGATCTCAACAAGTCTGAAGGCTTGTTGTATAGTATTTGGGCTCGTGCGAGTAGGTTTCTCTGCTCTCGGTATATCAGAAGAAGAGAAATCCCGGAGCAGGCTGGTAGGTTGCATATACCTATCATTGCTGATATCTTCTGGTCTAGGTGAAAGAAGGAGATCGAACCATTACATTTGAAGTACAGCCACCTTCCAATTTGAAAGACCAAATGCGCCGGTACCGAACAAAACTCCAAAGTTAAGGCCCATCACGAATACAGAATACCAAGCTCCACGACAGCCCGCTCCCCCTCGAGTCTTGGGAATGATCGTGCCTACAAGCTCATGCAGTCCCCCATCACGTCACGAACCAAGGCAACAACATCACAGCAACAAGGCAGCGAAACCAGCAGCAACGGCAACGACGACGCCACCAGACCAACCAGCCCACGCGCCCGCAGCACCGCTGCCCAGGCCGTTTTGCCCGTTGAGAAGGCCGCCATCCGCAACAGAAGAGTTCGCAAGGGGGGTCACCCCGTCAAAGTGGAACCCAGTCCCGTTGACAAACGACCACCTCGGCGCCCCCCCTGCCCCGGGTGCGACCTGGACCGCTCCAACAGCAGCTCCCGCGCCGCCGTCCGGCCCGTCCGGCGCGCGTGAGCCCGCGAGCCGCAGCCTCACCGTCCCCAGCGGCGCGGTGAGGACGAGCGAGAGCGTGGCGGACGCGTTGGAGAAGACGAGGTCGTATGTGAAGTGGGTGGTGGCGTTCCACACCAGCGGCGGGTAGCGGTAGGCCGTACAGGCTTCTGGCTCTGAGGGATTGGTGGTGGTCGTGGTGTAGTTGGCCGGCGGGGAGAACTCCAGCCCCGACCACTCGATCGTGTCGTTGCCTGCCCAGGTCGACTGGTCGCCGCGCAGGGTGTATGATGCGCCCCCGTCAGCGTCGGATGCGGTCGGGGAGGCTAGGTCCAGCGTGCGCAGGGCATTGTACGTCGGTGCGTCCTGGTCCGGCTTGCGGATTGTGCCGCAGGGCCGGGAGTCTTGGCTGCAGATGGTGTACAGGGAGGCGAAGAGGAGGTCCTTGACGCCTCCGGAGCGGGTGGCCCCGGGCGGGAGGACGGCGTCCGCAGCCGCTTGTCTAGTGTCCGGGCCTCCGGATGCTGCGTAGAAGGCTCTCGGTGCCGCTGAGAATATCGGGATGGGCATCACAGTTGGCCTGCTTAGGTCGGAGGACGGGGTCCAGGTCAGGAAGGTGGCGTCCGTCGGTGTTGGCGAGCCTGTCTCTGGCCCAGGGTCCGGCGGCGGGAGTGCTGGCCCGCCTTGCTGGATCATGAAGAATATGGGGTTGGGATCGATAGATGGCGGGTTGACACCGATCCTCACTGTTGAATTAGCCGTGTCATTAAAGAAGTAGGTCCCACTGCCGCCGGCGCATTGTGCCGCATCGAAGGAGAAATTGGACGGGTCCAGTTGGAAGGAGCCTGTTAGGACGCCGGTGTACGTGATGAAGAGCCCAGGAGGAAGGTTGGGCAAACCGAGGGGTGTGTGGTCAAGACGTGGGTAGAGGTGAGGCTGAAATGGCGATGAGAGAGCAGCCGCGAACAGAGGCGCAAAGACCAAGACAAACACTGGACTGCCCGCCCTCCCGATCATGATATCTGGCCGTGCAGAATTCATTACTGAGCCCAGGTGGCCATGAGAGCTTCATCGGAGGCCAAGAACCATCATGAGGGCTGCAGAAATTGACGGTCACCGGTCTAATAAGAATGAAAAACATTTTGGTAATTTACCCTGAACATGAGTCAGGGTGAGGCCTGATGTCACTGTCGTCTGCCCAAGCGCACATCTAAGGTTGCCAAGCTGGAGGGGTTGGTGCTTTGGGCATGCCTACCCTGGTCCGCAGCCGTGATGTCCATGCGTGTAAGAGGATGCATCCAGGTAAGCTTTTCAGGCGACAGCCTTATCTCAGACTGCAGTGCGAACTCTCCAAGAATCTGTAAGCCTGACGATTCATCCGACTAGACCCACTGCTCAGCATGCCTTTTTGTATGATGAGAAATGAACACTTGCTGACCGAGATCATACTGCTTGTGAGCATTGCTTTCCAAAAAGTCCGATGTGACACATTTTAGAGCATGTCATCTAGCAGACTGTTTCTAAACCTGGAACAAGGGTGGTGGGAAAGAAGCTGTCTACCGGGCTGGTCCGTGCCCTGGTCCGTGCCCGGTGCATCCTCCGTTTTGACCGGTGCGAATCTCTGCAATCCTTTGTAAATCGTGGGAGCCTGCCCAGATACTAAGAACCAGGCCTATCTACCCCGCCCACGCGTGTCTATTCCATCGCTCTAGGGGCAGTAGCCAAATCACAGCATATATTGATAATTGCATAAAGTTGATTGATTTCAAAAAAGGAAGACCTGGCTCTACTGTGTGGTGTTGTCACACGGAAGGAAATACGCGCCTAGGTGGAGCACGTTTAGGCAACCAGCGGGCCTGGTGGGCCAGCAAGAGAAATAGCAGCCTCAGGCATCTAGGTTTGATGGCCTATATATGGCGTGAACCTAGCACTTGTATCCAGGGAGGATCCTTGAACCTTAAGGATCCCTTAGACCCCCTTAGAGATTATCGTTGAAATACACAAGCCCTACACACACACTAGCCCTTGTAACAGGTGTGGCCGGAGGTATGGTTGAGGTGATTTACATGCTAAATGTCAAGAAAACTTAGGGAAGACTACCCGGTTACGCACACATTATAAGGGAGGAGCTAAGCTTGCTGATCACAAGATGAGAAGTAGTGATAAATCCTTGCGAATTGAGGTGATTGGAGCGACATCAACTTAGGCCCCTGTCGATAATCCTTCTCGATGGTAACTACTTCGCGATTCGTTGGGAATCCGTCTGCGAGGTTCCTTGGCAAGCTGACTGACGGCCCAGATATTGGGCCACTTCCTGCGAGCGAAATTTCTTACCACAACGCGAGGAACACCTAGCATTTCAGCTGTTCTGAAACACGAGACGTGCTGCTGCCTGGCCTGCCTAGGAATCTTCCTATTCTACCAGTCCGCTTAGAGGACATTCGCCGCCTTCACCAACGTCAGTTCAAGATAGGATCATGCTCCCAGTAGCAACTCACGATCTCAGAAAATCATGAGTCATGGATATTCCGACCTTCAGGCCGTACCGGACCAGGCAAGTCTTGAGCCTGCCCAAGCAGAGAAACAGCTGGCAACACAGCAAGGCAGTGAGAAGCCAGCCGGAGATTTCCCAGCGTACCAAGACATCGACTCCTCAAAACGACACATTTGTGGTCTCAGAAGGAAACCATTCTGGATCGTTCTGGCGATTGCTACAGTGGTAGTCATCGGAGCAGCTGTGGGCGGCGGGGTTGGAGGAGCACTTTCCAACAGATCGTCAACATCAGCGTCAGCATCGGCACCAGCATCTTCGCATACCACAGCACCGACAACCACAGTCGCCTCATCCGTCTCTGTCACAACGACCACACTTGTTGGCCCCACGCAAACACTGCTTCGGGACTGCCCTTCATCAAACAACAGTCTATACCAAGTCTCCTTTGGGGCGGACCAGTTCAAATTTCGCAAAATGTGCAGCGCAAAGCTGACGGGAAGTGGTGATAACGTCGTCAACATCAAGACAGGCAGCCTCGATGATTGCGTTAATCGCTGCGCTAACTACAACAACGAGAATCGCACCGAGATTGCCTCTGGGTCTAGCGGTGTTTGCAATGCAGTTTGCTGGAGAAACAGCTTGTCATCTGACTGGCCAGGACAGTGTTTTGGGTTTTCAACCCAAAACTCGTCCACGGGCGGGTTTTCGATAGACACTTCTGGTATCGAGTGTGATTCTGCTGGGTGGATTAATCAGGAGATATTGTGAAAAGCTTAACCAAAAGTCCAACCGAGTCTAATGATAAGTTGCTCTGAGAATAGTTATACTATTAGTCTAATCGGTGGTACATTCTAAATAATGGTGATCGTCTCGACCATTTCTTCACTCTCATCCCAAGAAGAAAAGGTTGCTGCTCCAACTCTGCGAAACACCTTGCCCGAAGGGTCTTCTGTCCTTGCCAGAAGAAGCGCCTCGATGCTGCACTTGGTCGTGACCTTGGCCTCTTGTTTATGTTCATCAGACTCATCTACCTCGTCCCTCTCTTTGGTGTATGTAGTCGGCCCCCGGAGACAGAGGAGTTTGGGAGGCAACGCCTTGAATCGCTTCTCCAGGTCAAGGTTATCGACTGCCTTTTTGGCCCATCGCGAGTAACCGTAAAAGGGGATCCTTCTCTCTCTAAGCTCCTCCAGGGTAATGCCAGGCGTGATCTTGGTGGCTGGGAGCACGGTGTTCAGCGTGTCGTCGCATTCCCAAGATCCAACATTCTTGCCTCTCCTGTTGCGGATCTGCAGCCTCTGAGTGCTCTCAGGTTCAACAGCTTCAACTAAAGCATCTTCGAAGCCGCCAGTGATATATGCATTCGCATCTTCATCCCAACTAACCCAAGTTCTCCTGCCTTTAATGATCAATTTTCCACCCCCAACTGGCCCAAAAGGATTATCGTCTCCTGCAATCAACTCAACCTTCACGTCCACAATCTCAATCGGTGCCTCTTCGCCCACACCCGGGCTGAGATCCGGCCATGACCAACAGACCATGCCATCTATGCTCGGCCACGCCCACGACGGAGCTCTGTAGTCGCGGCACCTAGCCGGCTCTGGACTCACAACCTCCTGGTCGGTGCGCCAGAAAAGGCTGCGCTCGAGCTCAATACGCCAGTGCCCAGCGAAATAGGAGTCCTGGGCAATTTCATGCATCGCGGCCGCGAGGCCGGCTATGGCAGGCAGCTTGTCGCTGCTCTTGGTCAATAATCGGCCTGTGTAGCTGGTTACAAGGTCGTACCAAATCTTGTATCGGCAGTTCCGCGACGCCACGTCGAGGAAATCGTACAGGTCGTTGTCTGTCGGGCGATCGAGCAAAGCCGGCTTTTGGAAAGGCTTTGAATCGTCTGTCCTGAAATCGAATATGTATGTAGCGCGCCCATTTGGCGGTTCCTGGAGAGAGACGACAAAGCTGCGTACCACTGGCTCCTGGTCTTGTTCCTCATCTTCTACAGACGTTTCGATATGGACATCTTCCATCTTTGCGAGAGCGGTATCTTCCAACTCTTCAGTGGTACTGTACTCATCCTTGTTGTTTTCACGGTATTGACGTCCTGATTGATCAGCTGGCTGGCTTTGAGCTGCGTGCTGTTCATGGTCCTCTGCTCTTGTTCCGGTGTCTTCGCTTTCGTCAGTTTCATTGTCCTCATCTGTGTAATCTTCGAATTCGTAAACACCCTCGTAAGCTCTCTTCATCGCTCCAATTTCCCCAAAGAATGCGGGATGCCACGCATTGCTTCTCTCTTCAGTGAAGCCATACTGTGCCTCTATCTTCTCGCAACACTCCCATACCCATTGGCCTGTACAGCAATGTAAGATCCTTCTTGAAAGACACCTCTCTTGCAATGTCCAAGCCCTCTGAAACAACGGCCCGCTGGCTACCTTGTCAGCCCAAGGCGGCCCGTAAGTACAGATCCTGCTACCTGTTACGTATGCCTTGCCACCGGTATCAGAGAATGTTTGCGGCAGCTGGACAATCTCGGAATGCACCTCGGGAATGAAGCAGCCGCGCGAGCCATCCACAGCACCGGTAGCCGAGATTGTGAGCATGCTGTTTCGGTAGATCGAGCTCATCAGGGCAGATTCGTGGTGCCAGTCCTGTTCTGAATCCTGAACTATGCATAGGCTGTCAATCCACAGGAAGGGGATTCGCAGCTTCCTTGCGATGGTGATGGCATCCTTGAATGATTTGGGCAACTGATCCATGGGGATACAATTCTGGTGTTGCGCCAATGTCGCAACCGTGGTTTGGGGGAGTTGCAAGCCACCCCAGCAGTGACTCAATGCCGCATAATGTCCTCGTTGACCCTCTGAGACAATCAGGCGCGGGTCTAAGCCGTCCTGAGTGACATCGATGAACCGATTGGGGAGCAAAGGCGGGTCGTTCTCAGGAGTCGGCGCGCAGACCTGGTGTCGTTTATGACAATTGTCCATCCAGGCACGGACGACATCAAAGAGAGCGTCGTTTGGTACATCCTGAGTGGCGACCGTACGGCCAGACACTCGGAAATCATCAGCTGCACAGCCGTGCCGCCCTAGTGGATCGCCCTCTTCCACGACGAGGTGCAAATCCGTGACATAATACTTGCTTTTCAGCCACACTCCGATGTACGCAAAGCTGGGTCCTTCCTTTGGTGCTTTATTTTCGGACTTCTCAGCCCAATCCTCCGGCACAAGAGCCAGTTTCACGGCACAGGAATCCCTTTCCGCCTTCTCTTGCTCACTGAAGAACCAGCCAGTATCAACGGCACCCTCGAACTGAAGCTGCGGGCCATGCTCTTTGCCGTAGCCTTCACGCCAGATTGCGCGCTCAATAATTGCGCACAGGCGACAGTTTTCGGCAGAAGATTGGAGCGCGGCTCTATTTTCTGCGTGGCGATAGAAGTTCGGCGGGCGAAGTTTGGCGATCGTGACACCTCGGCAAAGCTCACATAGGGTTGTCTTGTCGCGTGACTCAAGGCACTCCAACCAGACGTTGCTTGTGTCCTGCGCCATCGTGAAATGACCCCTGAGACGGCCAAAGCGAACCTGGTATGAAACGCCTTCTTGAGGAAATTTTCGAGGATAAATGATTGATACAGAAGAAGCATCCACGTAGCAGAACAGGTAGAAGCGACCCACGTAAGCATTAAGCTTTGAAATCCTCCGCTAAGCTACTTCCAGTGGCTAGCCGCCTGGAGTGGAGCCAAACACGAGTGAGGCACTCCAGGCCCTGGAAGCTATTTATCAAGGCACTGCTAATTAGCCGTTCAGATCTATTGCATTTATATTGCATGTGGTCGGGGCTGCTTACGGGACGTGTGTTCATCTTACAGAAGCCCCGGGGATTTGGTCATATCCGGTAACCTGGGCTTTATTAGCCAGTCCTGCTAAAGACACTTACAATACCGGGCAGTTAGTTTAAAAGCCATAGAGGCAACAGGAACAGATTGGTAATAAACAAGACCTAGGGAAATACGTTAGAACATTAGGGTGCAGGCTGGCAGATGTGTAACTCTCTACTTAAGAAGCCCGCTGAGACTGAGATGCTCTTCATAGGTACCAGAAGAGCCCTCTAAATAAGGGCCAAATCTACGGGGGCTTGTTTGTTGAGAATAGTGCAGGCAAGTGTGTCTCCCTTGGAGATTCGAAAGCTTGATCGCTCGTGCACAGCTGAGCATCCAAGGGCTGCTCTGATATATCTGTCTTGCGTGGTCCATTCAATGATCATACATTTGTTGAATTCTATCCAATAAATCCTGCATGACCGGAGCGGAGCCACTAGAAATGCGTCTATCCTCGCCTCATAAGACCGCTTCTGTTGCTGGTACAACCTTTGAACCATTCCGGCTTCGGCCACACTATGTTTTTTAAATCAACTATCCATTGATCTATCTATTATCTACTTAGCTTTCCAACTATCCCTTAGCAGCCTTAAGCTTATCCATAAAGTCGCATACGGCTTAATATATATTTTCATTATTCTATTTTAAAAAGGTTTTATAATCCCTTTTTTATTTTTATTTTTTAATTATTTTTTAACTCTTTAAAAACTAATAGTATGTGGGACAGGGGCTGCGCCATTTATCCCAAGTCCCTCTCCCTATAGTGGCTGTACCTATATTGTGCTTGCTCTATCTACTCAATGTGCCATTTACTGCACAGATAAGAATATTTGTATTGGAGGCGATGTAGGCTATACTGTATTCTTAAATGTTGCTCTCTATAGAAGGTAAGCGAATTCCAATAGCCTGGAAATTATAATCCTGCCAGTGTGTTGGCCAACTTGACTGTGGGGGAAAAGCTGTAATGTGCCAATGCATATATTTCTGCAATGTGCCAATGTATACATTTCTGCAATTTGTGAATATGGTGCATCTACTGTGTTCGCATATTGCAGCAGAAGCACGGGTAATCGTTAAATGCCCTACTCAGCGCGATTCTAAACTGTTTGGAACCTCCAAATACTCCATCAGCAACATCATGAAGCAATATCATGGTATCAGCCTCTCTCCCACCTAAATTTCAGCTGCAGACCCTGCGGCAATACATAGCCAGCTATGAAGAAATCGCTTGCGATGCAGTACAAATCAATACAAACCTAGAAACTGCAACCTAGGGCGTAGTAGTGCGTCTTGAGCATTGGCTGGCTTCCGTGACTATTAGACCTTGGACTGACTTCGAATGTTAGCAGCAGGCAGTCTTATGGGATGCCTTACCTAGATATGATGATGAACACGACGTTTCCTTACCATCAACATATCTTTGAGACAGGCCGGGAGCTGCCCCTGGTCGACTGTGAAGCAGCCATGCACCTATGTGATACAGATCTTCTTCACAAACCGGTCTCTCGCATCCTGGACGTCATTGGTAAAGACCAAGGAGTCACTAATGCCTTGTCTTGCGCTCTGGGGCCCAAACCTGCCGTTAATACTGCTAACCCCAGCCTTAAGCTGGGTCACTATGTCTTCTCGACACACCGGAACCAGCTCAATGAGTGCGTGATTCCTATCGACATCCCCGTTTTCACGCCTAGCTAATATCGGCTGTCACAGCATTGTTCCATAGATCGCAGGATTGAAATGTACATGAGACGGCAATCTTATCCAACCTAGTTCAGGCCGAAACGCAACAGATGGTCGGCCCGAGGCGCAGGAAATGCAAGTAGAAGAGGGGGAAGCACAGGGGACACCAAGTCTGCATATCACGTATGAGTTCGTTGAGCAACAGTTCCGAGCTGGACCAACCGATGGTTTCTGCAACTTTAAGGGAGATGCTAGAAACGACGGTCGCCCACCAATGCGCTGCATGCTCTTCGCGTATGAGCTTAAGGCGCCGCACAAGCTTCCTTGGGGTGTGATTGAAAGAGCAGGGCTGGCGAGTAACGCTACAACTCTTGATCTACGACAAGATGTTTGGGAGAGAAGCAATAGAAATGAAGACGCACATGATGAGGATGCGATGTCCCATGATGGAGAAGGAGAAGACCCCTTCTTCGCTACAACAGGTGTGATTATACAGTTATACGACTTTATGATCAGGAAGCAGACGAGGTAAGTACCTTCCCTATAGACGAAGTTCAAGACTAAGGCTGATTGGATGCATAGATATGGCTATATCAGTATATCGGACTGCCTTATATTCCAAGGTTCCTATGCCTTGATCAGCACACTCCATCCGTTGTCAAATATTACACGGTTTGGCGGCCGCAAGGGGGCTCCAGTCTACCGTCTGAGCAGATGCTGCCCACTGCGCGGGTGATGTTGTTGGCGCTTCTCTCAGCATCAGATCGGAATCGACTAATTGAAGCCGCCGCGGGCCTTATTCGGCGGAACAACCATCGTTGGCCTGTGATTAGAGCAAGTACTGAAGGAACAGAGGCGTTCAGCTCCGCTCATGAGTCTAGCCCTGGCCGCGAGTCGACCGCCGATAAGTCCTTCCATCCCTCGACAGCATCGCCCACGTCTAGGGGCTCCGCGGCAGATGACCTGGGTCGCAGCCACTGCACAAAACGAAAATGCACTCCTGAAGATGACCGCGCTGCCGAGCCTGGGGATGTAGATTCTAGAAAGCGCCCCAAGTTGCAGAATGCTAATGATCAGATCGACGATACTGCTAAGCCATCTCTAGATGCGCGCTCCTTGCCAACACCTCCGCCAGCAAATTCCTCCCTAGCTTCATCGCCTGGAAAACAATCGTTTTCTACCCACATCCGCATTGACCGGGTACCCTGTTGCACAACCAAATGCATTCTCGGAGTGGTTAGGGGTGGCCCGAGGGACCCAGGATGCCCAAACACTCATGGAGATCAGCATCCATCCGCTAAGGTATTTCGACAGACACTCCATGACCAGCTCACTCAATCGCCGTATGAAGACTATATGGAAATTTACATGTCAGGGTCCACAGGTTCTCTCTTCAAAGTCCGACTTGGCTCACTCGGATATGTCATCCTAGCCAAGGCTGCCAAACACGCTGCGCGCGGTGCTCTGCATTACTAGGAGCATATTTATAAGAAATACCTGCGTCCTGCTCAGGAGATAGGTGTCGTCCCGCCGTGCCTTGGAACCATTGACCTCCCTACCCCATGGGTAGACTGCGAGACCGAATCTGTGCTCACGTCTTTTTTATTACTTGGCTGGGTTCCGGGACTGCCGACTCTCGAAGCGATACAACCGCCACCATTCGGAAGTGCCCCCCTAAGTCACCAGCAGGAGCCGGCGAAACAGGCAGTGATCGCAGCTGTGGGTGCCTCGATGCGGACAGCCTTTGAAGTGGTCCATCGCCTCGGTATACTCCACGGAGATGCGGCCTTGCGCAATACTATTGTTAATATGCCAAGATGGTCAACTGACCGAGCTCAGGTTGTGCTTCTTGATTTTGAGCACGCCATGTCCTGCCGTGCTTGGTGGGAAAAATTGCAAAAAAGGAAAGCCCGGATGAGCAGAAAGCGTAAGGAGGAGCAGCCGCAGCAGGAACTCCATATCACATCTACAGCCGACCAACGGGCACGATTTGAGGCAGCTTGCAGGCGTGAGATGATGCGGTGCCTGAACAAACTAGAAGGTAGAGACTAAGTGGACCAAGTCAATGCTATTGAGAAGCTACAAAGCACAATACAGCAGATGAATCAAGCAATCCGGCATAGACACATATATAAATCAGGACTACAGTCTGACCTAGCAATAGACGCTGGTATTTATTGTTTGTGTCTATCCCGGCAGGATGTATCTATATTGTGATGCTGAGGAGTTCTTGAAAGACATCGTGCAGATAGCTGGCCACAAGCCGAAGTCGAAGCTCGCCAGTCTCACAATTCCAGTCCTTGCGAATCTCGTTCTCGAAGTGTTCTAGCAATACGGGATGGGGATGCTCGCTTAGTTTCCGGTGGAGACGCTCATATGTTTCTTGGCTGCCAAGTTGGAACAGAGGGTATTCCGGCGTGGGCAGCCCATAGAATGTGTCCCAAGCGGTTTGGTATGCCTGGTAGATATTGGCGTCGATATTAGTGTTGGAGCTCTCAGTGTGGGCCTCAACGTCTGAGGACAAAGGCGATAGTGAATTAGAACGTATTGGTCGCGAACTTTTGCCCCTAACATACCCATCCTCGCTGTTCAAGGTCGTCGAGGGCGTCGAGGCCATATTCAGAGATGGGCTGGGCGCAAGTTGGTGACAGGCTCCGAGGTTGGAGGCTCCCGGCGCGAACCACATGGGGAGTTGGGGGAGCCCAGCTTACATCAGCAATATTCTCTCACTGACAGCAAACATGTCACCTCGAAGTCACATGCAACATGCAGATACCTGGGACATCTTTTGAGACGATGCCACTAGGACCTGGAGCACCTGTAAGGCATGTATTCCAAACAGTGGTACTACTCAAGAAATCGCACCGAGACCCCTCCCTCGAGCTTGTCACGGATGTCCTCCTGGGCAGCAGCGATGGCTTCATCGACAAATTGTTCCATCTCCTCTCTAAGAACATGGTCGACGAAAAGGTCATTGAAACGATCATCAATGAAATCACGAAGTTCATCTCGCAATGAGTCTAAGCGCTCATCCAGGCATTCCACGACGTCTTCCTTTTGATCCATCTGGGGCAACTGCTTAAGTCTTGCATCCGCTGCATCAATCCTTTCCTTGAGTAGGGCTTCCTTCTTGCCGGCTTCGAGAATCAAAAGATGGAGCCGGTTAGTCAGGGCATCTACCCCCGCGACTGACACATGAGAGGCCATCGAAGATCCGGACGCGACTCTAGAGCGCTTCTGAGGCGGGGCCGATGTGTGCCGAGGAAAAAGAGCGAGCTCGTCATACGAAGGAGGGCTCAAGCTGGCGGTGGGTGCATCAGAGGAAACGAGATTGCTCATTTCATCGGCAGTGACGATTTTCCCCCCAGGCGTGAAGCCCTAGTACCAGTCTTGCACGCGAGCATGGTCTTGACTTGTTGCAAACTGCCGCGCCTCCGGTCCAGCCGAGACAGCAGCACAGAGGGACGAAACCTGCACCTCTGACAATGCCTCGGCCGGCAGGTATATGGTCACCGCCCGCCGACCAGCGAGCAGCTGGTAAGCATGCAGTAGGCTGGCATCATCACGCGACTTGGGCATCAAGCACCTCATATTGGGAACAACTAACGCTGGCGGTTCGGAGAGGGTAAAAGCGAGGCGTGTGATTTTGCACCCGGCAAGCTTCTTGTAGACCGGAGCAAGGCTCGCCGGCAGTTTGTCTCGACTCTCCCAGACAAGTTACTGGAATTGCTCTGGCCGGATGATCAGGTATATGTTGGACCGTATCGGGTCGAGCGATGAGGGAAGCAGCAGGCTGAGATTCGATTGTAACTTGAAGAAGGCGGTATGGGCAGTTCAGTTGAAGATGATCAACGTCGAGGCGCGAAGCGAGCAGTGGGAGCCACACGTGTTCGTTCTGATGCTTGTGCTCATGCTCATGCTCATGCTCATGCTCATGGTCGTGAGACTCCGGGGCGTGCGATTCCACAATGACTTGTCGTCGCAGGTTGACGTCGGAAGCGGATCTCGAGGAGGCCATGGCGGGCAACGTTTGAGGTGTATCCTACAAGAGAGGAGGGGACGTCTCTCGTTAGCGCGTACATCACATGGGCGGACAGGGAGGAGCAGAAGTCAGCAGAAAGAATTCCCCCGTGAGACCGGCGTCCTAGAGACACAAGTACACACGGAATGCCGATCCACCCAGGCTTCTAGCGAGTAGCCTTGACTCGGGGTTCAATGTTGACAAAGGTCGTCGAGGGAGGATACGGAAATCCAGTGAGCGAGTTGCGTAGCTTCTTGCGACACCGAAGTCAACAAGCTCGTGTTGAAAACGATGTTCCCCCTGCCTCTTGTTTGATGGAAGAGGCCGATGACACTGCTGCTGGCCGGCCGACCGACATCCAGCAACAGCATTCGCCCTGCCTTCGTAAGCAAACAAGAGAGGGGGATAACACCGTCGGTCCCGCAGCCCAAGGTGATGATAAACGTCAGACGATCAAAGCCTTGTAGCCTGGCTACGAGTTCAAAACTAAGCTTGCGGCTCAGAAGTGCCTACTGCAGTAAGAGTGCAATGCAGTACGTTTGGTGTGGCATGCTGATCGGATTGCTCGTTGATAGGATGTTGATGTCATGAGTGGTGGCAGGGTAGTTGAGTTTCGATTGGCATTTGAGAGACGATGTTGGAGATTGATGCCTGAGGTATCAATGACATTCATCGGTCATCGGTGGCAGCTGCGGGAGCTGAGTCAGCAAGCAGGTAGTTGGAGCTCAGTGGTGCAGGTGCACTGCCATGACTGGCCTGCGCTCTTTCAGCAATGATCATTTAACCAGCCATGTAGGCTCTGATTTGCCCATCAAGACAAGTTAAAGTACTGCAACCAATTCATAAATACACAAGACTTTGCAAGGAGATAAACGAGCTTATTAACTGGGTATGGACAAGACTAGCGTTTAAGAAATGAGAACCTCCCATACAGTCTGCCCCATTAGACGAGGTAAATAAACCTCCTTGAGCCGGCTACACAGGTTTTGATATGCCCATTCAGTAGGTCACCATGAAAAAACCTCCAACCAGCTGCGCAGGTGCTGATCTGCCCATCTGCATAAGTGTCGAAGTACTGCAACCAGCTGATAGACCCCTAAAACTGTCCTGGTATCGCCAATACTACCAGGGAATTTCAGGAATTCCAGACTAGGATCTACAGAAGGCCCTCGGTCCACCAGTAGGTACAGCTTCCAGACATCACCAACAGCAGTGATGCCCAACGCTGTGATACATTTCACATCATGGCCTGTGTGTGGCCTTGGCAGGAAAGGTATCATCCTTGCTCGCCAGGCTGCTATCCAGACGGCAAGCTTCATTTGTGCATCTGCAACATCTGTTTGGTCTGTCTCTATTTCAATCGAAATAGCAGCAGGATGCATTAACACAGCTTCGCAATCTGTCTGGTTGATGGTGTCTATGTCGTAGAAAGACATCGCCCGGAGAATCGCACGTGTGACAGCCTTGCCGGGCTCGAGATTGATACTATAATCAACCATTTTGTTGGCAAATGGCGTTGATCTGGACTTCGGGGTTTGTTTTGCTCCCGAGATGAAAGATGATACGAACTGGGGTTGCAGGATGGGAAGAAGGCGCGCGGCCGATCTGACTTACGATTAGTTGGGCAGTCCAAGGGGGATCAGCCGAGCCAACTCACATGTTATTCCACTCGACCGTGTCAAAGGATGTGAGGGCGAGCTCGAGGACCCGAGAATACACCGTGTTGTTCCATGCAGGCTTTGTAAACCCGCAGTGTATGGCTTTCTCAGTTGCTTTCATGATCTTGAGCACCTCCTTAAATTCGTCGAGGGCCACGCCAAGATCTGTGTCGTGCATTGCAAACATGCGGTTTCGTAGGTCGTCGTTACACTCCTGGAGAAAGCTTGCCTCAGCCTTGAGACATGATGGCAGGATGCCGTCCTTGTCCAGGAGATCGTTCAGCCCAGGCTGCAGGCTTGCAACGTCTTGAGGAAGCTCTTTGAATTTGGCGATTCCAAAAACAATGGGTTCCGTGAGTCGCGTCAGGTGGCTGCGCCTGAATGGCGACTGGGAGCGTCTGGGAGAGTCGCTTCGACTGCTGAGAGTAGGCAATGATGTTACCCTTGAGGGTGGCGGTACGATGTCAGTGGTAAAAGAATTGCTGGATGCGGTGCTGAGATCTGGCTGGTGTGAAGGTACTCCGCGGAGAATCCATCTGATCGCATACGTTGGCAAGCCACGCGTGGATGAATTCAAATTCAAAGCAGCCGGCGCGTTTGCCTCGGGATGAAAATGAGTAGAATCCATGAGCAGAGGCTTGTGGAATAAAACGAAAGGCTCTTGCAACATGTAATGTTCGTGAGACCTGCTAGAGACAGCTCTACAAGGTCGGGAGGCTCCGGCCACGCGCTGTTGTTCAGTGCTACACTACGTCGCCTCATGCAGCCGGCCACCCGGGCTTCCTTGACTTTGAGGACATCTCAAAGGGACGAGCCGATGTGACTTAAGAGCATACTCAACTTGGATGAATGAGCAATCTGAGTCAATGGAAACAGCTACATAATCATGCTAGGAGAGACTGCAAGAAAAATATCGCCCGGCAAGCTCAGTACCATTGAGCATCGGTTGGCTCGCCCTTGGCGGTCGCCGTCCTGATACCATGCACCCTCTCGGCGTGGTTTCGGAAGTGATCCCTATGCTTCAGTACCACATTGGGGCACACTGGACAGATGACCTTGGTCTTCGGTGCCAGCCGTGACAAGTGCTGGCTGGTGAAGTGCCTGGCCGCCTCACGGAACCAAGAATAGTCACGGCACAGTTCAGGCAGGTTCGGGTCGTCCGCAGGCAGAGTCAGGGCCTGACCGATGCAGATGAAGCAACGGCTCAGCTTCTGGTCCTTGGCGCAGAACACCGACCCCCATCTTGATCTGCTGGAATACCTAGGTAGTTGTGGCAGCAAGTGAGTGTCTGTTGCAACTAGAAGTGATGATTCTTCTATATTCTTCGCTCAGTGGTCAAATTTTCAATCAGAACCCAAGCGTCACCACTTATTTACATGATTTTGCGCCTCTAGCACTTCTTATGTCGGGACTTGTAGTCAACCAGGTGAGACTCAGCAGTGTGCATTGTGGCACCTCCAATGTAAGCCCCCGCTCCTCGGCGCGCAACAGTTCATCTATTCTTGCCAAGTGTGGACGACCTCTAGTGAGACGGTACTTGTCCTATTGGCCGTCGAAAACTGTGGTAGTATCGGGCTTGTATCTCGGAAGCTGCCACATAAGACTCGGGTGAGTTGCAGATGGTGTTCATGCACCTGCGTGCATGCAAGTCTCCACGCTCAGCGTACTCAGAGAGCTGATCAAGAAACCACGGGTTCCACGACGAAATTGGTCAGCACACTTCAGAGTCCCTTGATCACGAACAGCACCTCAGACACTTAAAATAGTGTCTGCATCATGCAGTAAAACCAGATGCACACAATGGCGCATGCACCACTATTGAGCTTGAAGCCGCCCTGCTCTACCCGTACCTTCGATTTCCCCAGTCGACGCTCTGGGACATCATCGAGAGGGCCAGAATTGGAACATAATTTGTGCAGATACAGAATTCCGGTGTTATGATCATAATAGGCTTAAATTTATGCCTTGTTAAGTCATTTAAATTTGATCAAATATATCTCACCCACTCCGGCCCCAGGGCCGTTGGTACTGTGTTTGGCATGAGATTAAGGTGAGGTTCCCCGTCAGGCAGCATTAGTCAGGGGCCTGAAAAGAACCAATGGCCCGTGAGCCCCTGCTGACGTCCCTGTCCCTGTCCCCACTTGGCTTCGCATCCCAACGGTGCAACAGCAGCTCGAGGAATGTAGATTTCGCATGTGACAAGAATTAGACTGGTGCGCTCTTCATTCAACATTTCCACGCGCTAGGCCTCCGTTCTCGTCGCTCCCCTCACCCTCCTCCAGTCGCATAATGTCGCGCCCTTAGAAATACCAACCGCAACGATCATCCCACGGGTTTTGCGCATCCGACCAACAGATTGCGCCGACGACAATGCCTGTTCCGTTCCTCGGCCGCCTCGCCATGTAAGCTCCAGCGCCGACACCAGGAAGTGGCCATTCAAGCCTCTGACATCTTGTGCAAGAACCGAATATGTCGCCGTGATAGGGTCTTTCATCTTCGTCGGCCTCGAGGTCATCATCCGAGTCCTGACCTTCGCATTGCGTGCGCCGAACTCCAGCCCCTGAACGATTCAACCCCCCTGACCGCAAAACAGCATCGCCCCTCATCTCTCTGTTCTACAGAGCCTCTCGACGCCTATTCAACAAATGGGGGCCAGAAAATGATAAGAAGGAGTCGGAGAAGAAGAAAGGTCCGTCGCGTCCCACCGTTATACCAGCATTTGGCCTCGGGAGTTCCTATTGACCGAGTACGATCCAGAGGTGTCGAAATCCATAAGGAACGCAACCGATTTCGTCGAACTCTGCGAGATCTATGGCTATACGGCTGAGGAACACGTTGTCCAGACTGATGATGGGTACCTGCTGGGCCTTCATCGGCTCGCGTGGAAACGAGGCGAGGAAGACACCAAGGTCAACTCTGGTCCCAACAGCGTGCAAAAGCGCGTCATCTACCTACATCATGGCCTCCTGATGAACAGCGAGGTGTGGGTGTGTCTCACGGACGCTCAGAAAGTGTTGCCGTTCGTCCTTGTGGAAAGAGGCTTTGATGTCTGGGTATGCTCCTGTCATTTACTCCCCGGAAGGGGCGCAGATGTGCTGACGATCCCAACAGCTTGGAAACAATCGAGGCAACAAGTACTCCAAGAAGTCTGTCCGTTCCGCCCCGACATCTCTTGAGTTTTGGAACTTCTCGATCGATGAATTTGCCTTTCATGATATTCCCAACAGCATAGAGTATATCTTGAGCAGCACGGGACAGCCGTCGCTCTCCTACATTGGTTTTTCTCAGGGGACAGCCCAGGCTTTCGCAGCTTTGTCTATTCACCCAAAGCTTAACCAGCAGGTCAATGTCTTCATCGCGCTGGCGCCGGCCATGTCGCCTCCAGGCTTGGCCAACGGCATCGCTGATGCTCTCATCAAGGCATCACCTCAAGTCCTGTTCCTCATGTTTGGTCGACGGTCCATCCTCAGCTCCGCCCCACTGTGGGAATCGCTCGTCTACCCTCCACTGTACATCAAGATCCTTGACATGGGTATGAAGTTCTTATTCAACTGGAAAGGAAACAACATCGCCCAAGCTCAGAAGCTCGCCGCCTATCCCCACCTCTACTCTTTTACTTCAACCAAATCCGTTGTCCACTGGTTTCAAATCATCCGCACCAAGTCCTTCCAAATGTTCGATGACGACCCACCCCTGACCATCGGAACGAATCCTCGGTTTACGAAGGTCGCCAAGTACCCGACCCGCAACATCAAGACGCCTATTGTGCTGGTGTACGGAGGAAGCGACTCGCTAGTCGACATCAAGGCGATGTTGCGGGAGCTGCCACCGACCACAGTCGCCACCGAGATTCCTCACTATGAGCATCTCGACTTCCTTTGGGCGAAAGACGTCGCCGCCCAAGTTTTCCCTCACGTCTTCGACGCCCTCGACAGTTTCACCGACGCGGAGCACTCCAAGGACGAGTTTGACAGCTATCGCCGCGCGAGGCATCAGAGTCTGAGCAGAAGCAACACGTTCTGGAGGAACGCGCGCTCGCAAAACGGCAGCGATGTTAACACAAGCGATGTCGACAGCGCGCTGGGCAGTGCCGTGAGGCTGCCGCACCAGGCTCGCGAGGGTGTCACGCGGAAGTTCCAGTACAGCGACGACGAGTCTTATGTGACTGAGAGTGACCCGAGTGGAGGAAGCCCGAACCTGGCTCAGTCGAATAAGAGCTCCACCTCTGTTGGTCTGGACGTTACCCAAAATAGGCGCGGCAGTAGTGGCAGCCTATCATCAAAAACCAGCAATACTAAGAGGTCGCTGCGAACAGGGAAGGGCATTAGTTTTGGAAAGGTTGCGAGTGCAGGTGTGAGCACCACAGACGTGACGGGCGTTGCGACCGCAAGTCCACAGCAGGCAAGCACAGATGATGGGGCGAGGAATCGCCTTCGGCTGGTCTCAGGGCAACGGTAGCAGTCATTTAGATAACCAGACTTCTGCGGTATATACCAGTCTTGTTGTGGCGGGTCAGAATTAATAAATACGAATGAGTCGCCAGAGGTCCTGGTCTACAGGTGTGCTGGGGAAATGCAGCATTTCACTGATGTTCCTCCTCCTATTTACATCGTAGGGATATATATGCTGCTCAATATTCCTGTACTACGACTTGACATAGGGAAGACTATACAGCGTATCTCAAAAGTCGCAAGTGATTCACGATACAATTACAACAAAGGTTGGTGACAATTTTTTAGCGTATTCGGCCACTAAAGACCCATATGAACGACATATGCCTAGAAGAAGGCGGGAAGAAAAGGTGTATGAAAGCTCACATTCTGCTATTCTGAGATCACATCCGACTCCACGTTGCCTCAGAGTCCAAACAATCCTGCCAGTGACGCATCCCCGGGATCCAGTAAACCATCCCTCCAGGTGTTCCCAGCGCGTCTGACGAGGCCGTGTGCTGTAGAACCTGATCTCGAGTGTCAGTGAGCCCCAGGGACCGCATGTTCTCCCTTCTGGACAGCACTATCGTGCGGGTTGTGCGCCCAGTCGTTCCCGGGAACTTCCCGACCTGCCGCATAGCCTCGTCCCAATACCGGAGCGCCCCCTCATGCTCGGACCTGGTGTGATGAATCTTGGCCAGCACGATGCAGATGCGCAGCTTGCCGAGTTTCATGAGGTTGTCCGCCCGCGACTCGGCCCCGGTGCAGACGCGCTCCGCCTCCTGGATCCGTCCCTGTGCGAAGAGGACCTCCGCCAGAGACGCCTCCAGCAGCGACTTGCCCGAGGCAGGCGGGTCCTGCGTTCCCTCTCCCCTCCGTGCGAATTCTTTCCGCAGGTACGCCTCAGCGGCCTCGGGCTTGTCGAGCTCCCGCAGTGTATCCGCCATCTCGCAGATGAGATCCCGCCGATCTTCGTCGAAGCTGAGGTCCTGGAGGTGCTCGGCCAGGCCGTGGGATCTCTTCAGGTGGGCGTGCGCTTCTGAGAACCTGCCCCGGGTCCTCAAGATCCGCGCGAGTGTCACGCCCCTGCGGAACTGTACGACTTTCTCCATGAGCGAGGGCTCGTCACCGAGAGCGTGCCACTCTTCTAGAAGCTGCTCGGCTCGGGGGAGGTCATCGACTTGGACGCAGTTGAGGGCCCGCTGCAGCGTCAAGTGGCCCATGGTGGCATTTGTCCTCCTGCTTTGGGGGTTTGGCGGCTGCTGGTGAATGAGAGTATCAATGGTGCTGACAGCGGCTGCGTGGTCGCCCTGAAGTCGGTGAAGCAGAGACTGTGCTGCACTGAGACGCATGGTCAGGTACAATTGTTCAGCCAGGCTGCTGCTTATACCTCGCATCCCTGCAGCCGCCTGAGAAACCGCAAAACGTTTCCATGCCATAGTCGGAAACCGTGTCGCTTCGAGAAGAGTAAGAGCAAGGTCGGCCTGGGTGCCGGGACTTAGACTTTCAAAGCAGTCTCCATAAGTTTGTGCGGCATACTGAAAGTGCGGCGTGATCAAAGAAGCATCGAAATTTCTATTTCTGGCGTGAGCAGACATGGCCATGACTTTCAAAGAATAGGGTAAGGACGGACCTGGCTTCGATGTACTTCCAAGAGAAGGCTCTGTATGCAACGATCAGAGCCTGCGTTTTCCAGTGAGCCAGAGCCTCTGTAGAAAGGTCCTGGTGAATACGCTTGGCAGCTTCCGCATCTAAGATGTACGCCTGATCTGATGTCTTCAAGACGGTTGTTGACAGGGCACGTAGGGCGTTACTGAGCCTAGGAGGATCAGAAAGCAGGCCGGTGAGCTCAGGGGAGAGACCCGCTGTGATCGCGTCCACCTCCTCGATGCCGCCATCTGGAGTCCAGCGCTTCCGAGGAGATCCTCCACGGAGGAGAAAGTCATGGGTGATTTTGTAGGACGGCGATAAGAACGACAGCAGCAGCCCAAGGGATCGAGTATCTTCTATTGTGGAATCATCCAGGCCAGCACTCGTATTTGAAGCCATTTCAGCCGCATTTGTAGGCTTTGATCCCGCGCTGACCTCGGGGTTGCTCCCATCCCGCTTAGAAAAAGAAACCGCGACCGGAGGTCCCAAGTTCGACATTATGCTTGACTCCTTGGGGAAGTAATGTGCGACTGGAAGGGGTCAGTATATATTAAGCACAGATATGCGGGATTGGGGAGCGATTCGACGGCGAACTCGACGTTCACTTTTGGATGTCTCTCCCAGCTTGACAATCCTGAGTGGTGGGCAGGATTCGAACCAACTGGACACTTCACCGGGTCCAACATGCAAAAAGTCTCGTGATATCGTGCGGGGTTGTCACAATACGTTAAGCAAGGACCGTGAGGATCTATGCCCAATCATCAACTCGGTGTGACGTTTACTGCATGTTGGGGGCCTCTTGCCCGGTCTCTTGGTTGAACGCCTGCACATCGAGGGGTTCTGAAATTGGCCATTGATAGCAGAGATACCGTTTCATAATGCAGCTTTGGCACCGCATCAAAAAAATTTGCTCAGCAAGAAGCTGACAACAAGCTTCGTGACCGACTTAACAGTTGCGGACAAAATTGTTTGGGCATCATTGAAACGTTGCGTGTGATTCCGGTGTCCTTGGAACTCTGAAATCCTATAGTGGGTAGTTATAATGCATGTAGTCTTCCATGATCTTAACGGCCATTCATCCTATTTGCTTGTGTCCAAGCTTTCAGGCAGACAATGTCACACAGGTCGTGGCCTTTCGGGGACTGACTACTCGTGAAGCAGCGAAAACAGGTGCTCATGCTTTTGGAAAGACACGTCTATCAAAGCAATTCCATTCCATACTATCTCATTTTACCATGTCTGGGCTTTCGCTGGTATTTTGTATGAAAGCACGGAGTCGCTTCTGTTATTTGTACACTTGCTACTAAGGTCGGAGCAACGAGGCTGTATTATCCTCGCCTCACGCTAGCGATGTGTTGTGTGACTTGCGATCCAAATGGCTCGCCTCGTATTCCGCCTCATATTCCACCTGCATTAACGGAGGAATGATCTCTGTGGTCGCGACCTGCAGCCACTGCGGCTGAGACTTCCGAGCGCTGTTGAATTGGTGGCATGCGTGTCAGCGAAGCACCTGTTATAATTAAGGCTAAACAGATACAGCTAAATCAATTTTGGTTGCATCGGGTGTTGCTTGATCTCAATCCCCGTTCTAACAACCTTTGGAATTAGTGCCACCTTCCTCAACTCCAACCAGCCCGAGTGTTAGGTCCCTTTCGTTCTGACTGTGTTCTTATAAATGATCTTCTTGCACTATCAACCGGAGAATGTATGAATTCTATTACGAAGCGTTATTGGAGGACAGCTCAAAGTTCAGTGCTGCGGACAACATTCAGAATACGATCATTGAAGTTTCGAATGCTGGCGAGGTGAGTATGCTCCGAACACGGCGACTGGACTCAAGTCACTGAAACGAAGCGAGCTGACTGACTGGCATCAGGATGGACTGCCACGCCGAGAATTAAATCATGAGTTGGTTGATGAAACCCACCTCCTACAATGGCTTCGTCATTCGTGCCATAACGCGGCTTCGCACAGGCTGCAAATCATCATGGGTAGACCAGAGGAGCACAAGAGTGATGCTGAGATTCTCCCTCTGCCGATATCATCGGGTATTTTTGAGGAGATCCAGTCGACATGGAGCTTCCCATCTGAGCTGCTGCGAATGATGCTTAGCACCATGCCTCTTGCCACGGAATTCGAACCGGACAGTCATATAGGTACGCGACTTCTAGCATATGAGAGGCGGTATATTTGGTTCGAAGCCGGCTACTCCGTGCACGGCGGCAGGTCTCATGCTCAGGAGCGCGCGATCGAGAGACTGTAGCTTTTCATTGGCCCTGGTTTACGATCGACATTCAGGAAGTGTGAGCGGCCTCCTTCATGGCCTCCAAGAGAACGAAGCTCAGAGACTGCTCTCCTCGCTACACAAGTCCATTGATGCTGTCGAGGACCCGTTTCTCTTTCCCCTCATCCTCTTCGAGATGAAAATCCACTTCTTCGCGTTGCTCCTAGAGAACCGAGCGAGGGGATTAGAGAACCTGCAGGAATCGACAGGCATGAGGCATTTCAACACCAAGAGCAAGGAGACCGACGCGGAAAGGACCAATAAGCTGAAACAGCCGAGCTTCAGCGACATTACTCAGAAGCTTACAGGCATTGCCGGCACGCTTGCTTTCTGCGAGATGACTTTTGAGTCTAGCCTAGAAGGCCTTTTTGTCGCGAGGGCATGGCGCAACAGGATTATCAACCACTCGACCGAGTCAGCGACTGGGTGTCGCTGGAATGTTTGCACAGGTATCAAAAGGCGCTCCATGTACATAGAAAGCCTGGCAGCTGGTGCAAGGGCACACGGAAGAGTCTTGGAGGCGCGAAGAGACGCACAGGTCCAAACGGTAAGACGTCCCAGAATTATCCCAACCTGGGAGATAAGCCTAGGAACGATCAGTCATATTATACTCACAAACTACTTTGTAGGTCTACAGCCTCATAGGGTAGCGGGATAACCGCCTGAACCACGAGATGGCCAGGGACTCGCACCGCATCGCCGAGATCAGCTACCAAGACAACGCCGCTATGAAGACCATCGCTCTCCTTGCGCAACGAGACAGCACCGACATACGCATCATCGATTGGGCCACTTTGATTTTCCTACCGGGAACCTTCACAGCCACGCTGTTCAGCTCGACCTTCTTCGACTTTCTCCCGGACGACAAGAACCCGCGGATCGTGTCATGGTGGATATGGTTGTATTGTCTCGTCACCGTGTTTATTACCGGGCTCGTGCTGCTCGGATGGTACCACTTTTCAAGAAGAAGCAGAGCCAAGACACAAGACGGGATGGAGAGATTGAAAAGCAGTGATGGTTTGGACAAATCGGAACTCGGGACGCTTAGTGTCCAGCATCAACTGTTGTCCTCGCATTGTTTTGAAAGCCAAAACTCCCCATTTATGAAACTTGAGAATCGGCTTCATATGTACTTTCTAATGGATTATTTTATATTTGACGAGACCTTGAAGGAGGTTATAAGGCTCGGGTTACTCCCAGTTACGCTTAACCAGCAGCGAAGAAACTCTCAACGCACGCCCGAAACAACTATTTTTACTTCCTACGATCTTTATACACATGGTCAAAGGATCTGTACTTTATTTATTTACAGCTCTGCGTGCCTCAACTCAGCTTCCCAACCGAATACGCAGCCGGGATATTCGCCAAGGGCGTCACCGTCGGCACATTCTCATACTCAGTAATCTCTACCGTCCCATTCGCCAGAACCGGCATCTTCCTCACGGGCATCAACTCGCTGATCTGCTGCGCAATGTTCAGAAGGCGAGCCTCGCTCCATGGCAAGCCCAGGATCTCCATCCCAATCGGCACGCCGATGGGCGCGTCAGCGCTCGGGCCCGAGAAGCCGGCCGGGACGACGACCACGGGGCTGCCCGTCAGCGCGGCAAGGATGCCGTTGCGGCCGGACTGGGAAGGAGAGCCGACTTTGACGACGAGGTTCTTCTGCTCTGGATAGATTACTAGGACCTGTTAATCACCTGCTACGGATCCCAAAGTGATACATCCTAGAACATTCCAAAACATGACAGACGGGGGATCTGTGAAGGGACAAAAATGGGGCTTACGGGCATCGAGTCTGTTCGTGGAGAAGGTCTTCTGGAGTGTGTTGGCGAGGTTTTGGATGCCCCGTTGTGCTGTGAAGTAGCTAGAGTTGGACGTGGACGAGATGAAAGATTTGTTGACGAAAGAGTACTGGCTTGGTATGACTAGAAACTTTCCGCTGGTGTAAAGGTCCTCGAAGGTGGCGGGCTTGTCACCGGTCAGGTTAGGTCCTGCCAGGTACTCGTTCAACAGCTCGCGATACTCATAGGCCTGGACATCAAGCGCCGAGCTAATCGCCGTGGCGTTGTATACGGCCTCGGTGATGTTCACGACATCCACGCCGGCCACTCTTAGTCTTGCCACCATGGAAGCCATTACTTCATTCACAGGCGTTGTCTCTGCCGAGTCGGTGAGGTTGAAGAACCCCTGGACCAGGCCAAACCTCAGCCCCTTCAACCCAGGGCCCCCGCGCAGGGCAGCAACGTAATCTCTGCCTACGACGTCGGGCGGGATCGAGGCCGTAGCATTGTCATGCGGATCATATCCAACGCCAGCCAGGACCGTCATTGCGACAGCCAAATCCCGTACTGTCCTGGCCATGGCCCCAACGGCGTCTTGAGAATAACTGATCGGGATGACGCCGGCGCGGGAGATGAGTCCCCTCGTGGGACGGAAGCTAAACAGCGAGTTGGACGCGGCGGGGCTACGGAGACTATTGACGGTGTCCGTTCCCGTGGCGAACACCGCGAGGCTGGCGGCCACAGCAGCTCCGGAGCCGCCGCTGCTACCGCCCGGGGTGCGCGTCCGGTCGTAAGGGTTGAGGGTCTGGCCGCCCAGGGACGACACGCTGAGGCCCTCAAGGGCGAGCTCGTGCAGGTTCGTCTTGCCGAGGATAATGGCGCCCGCTCCCTTCAGGGCCTTGACCGTCGGTGCGTCCTCTGTAGGTTCATTGTCTGCCAGCGCGAGGCAGGAACCCGTGGTATTCATGGGCACAGCATCGTAGTTGTCCTTAACGAAGACGGGGATGCAGAGCAGGGTGCCTGTGGTGTTCCCTTGCGAGATCTGGGCGTCCACACTATCTGCCACTGAAAGTGCTTCTGGATTTAATGCCGTAATGGCATTGATGGCAGGGTTGAAAGCCTCCACTCGCGCGACGTACGCTGACACTACCTCGCGGCATGTTGTCAGGCCCGTGAAGAGGGCGTTATGGATCCCGTCGATAGTGGCTTCTCTGACATCGAAGGGGTCGTTGAGAGCTGCTGAGCCGGCTGGACAAAAGCAGAGCAGCAGAAGCAGAAGCACGCTCTGGAACATGAGAGGAGCATTCGCACGGCTGTTCATGATGAACTCTGGGGAACTACACAGAGCCAAGGGACCCTTGTTCTCGGGAGAGAGCTTCAGAAAGATGGAGAACCCGCGAGTGTGTAGGCTCAGGGTCTACCAGAGGTCGGCAAAATATCACGATGGCGACGCACCCAGCAGCCCTGTTCGGTACGAGCATCCTCCTGAACACATCTTTGGGGGGGGGGGTTCTGTGGGTGGCCGCTGATAAGGAATGACGTTGAGCAAGACTGCCGACTGGGTGTGTCCGGTGCCGGTGCCGGGGCATGGATGCATCTCCGCTTTGTTTATCGGCTAGGCGGTCATTTGAACGACTGGCTTGGCGGCCGGGACAACGACCAATTTTTGGGAGAGACTTGAGCTTCTCACGCAACCCAGCGTGTGTGTGAAGTTTCTACCACGCAAGCTGAACTCTTCATAAATACTCGTTGGTATGATCCCCTTGTAGAGGGGGCGAGTTGTAGCCGTGGTAACCGCACGCCAGCGGCAACTGCTTCAAGACCCCAACTCGATGCCGTCTCTGATGGCTTGAGCGGTGCAGGAAGGACTTCAAAATCGTGTACGCGTCTCAATTGATGCAACAACTTGAAGACGGGCACGTAAAGATCTAGTGATGGAATGTTTGGTTTGTGTCAGGGGCGACTCGAGTTTCTTTCTACCCGTCGCTCCACAAGTTCCAAAAGAAGAATCGTGGTAGCGAATGTGCGGCCAAAGATTGAAGGCAACATCAGACAAAGAGAAAAGAGAAAGGTACGAGAGAGCGGAGTGTACAGCGAGCTTTGCAAACCATGGCCTACCACACCCAGGGAACTCCCCCGTCAATGACGACCCAAGTCGACGGCACTGCCACGTAGGCCCAGGTACGTGCAGCTCCAGACGAGACGACATTGGGAGGAACCCTGGTGGGGAAACCGGAGAACCAAACTTTGATTGCCCATATATGGAATGGCCATGGCTCAATATTTGCAGTCAACTCAGATGGTGATTGACGGACAATCTACTAGGCTCCCAGAAGGCAGAGCACTTGCGAGGCGCGACCATGTGGGGCCGCTTCCCGGTGAGGCTTATTGGATGAGTGCCTGGTTCCTGCAGTCCAACCATCTTCGGGAAGTAAATGATGAGGGTGACTGGCCAGACCAATGAGAAAATGCAGCACAAGCAAATCGGGCAATGAGGTATGGGTCCTCTGACACGGGTGGGCATTGGATTTGTCGTGTTCTGGCAGCCTGGAAGGCCCAGAATCGGAAATGCCGCAGGAAATCCTGCTTTGCTTCTTGTTTCTTTTCTTCTCCTTTTCGGGAGCTCGCGATGATCTCGGTTGGGAGTGAGGCTGCAGCTGCAGATGCAGCTGAACAATTGACCCGCTTCTCTCCATGTGGCCGGGGCCTGGAGTTGAGAGGAGCCGGCGACTCATGGCGCTCGGCTGCGGCCAAGTCGACCTGCGAGATGCTGCATCTGAGACCCGTAAAGTGCAATCTTCAAGCCAGGAACCAGGAACCAGGAACCAGGAACCGAATCTTGGCTTTTTGCTTCTTTGCACAACGACGTCGAGTCGTTATCTCCGAGCACGACAAGGCCTTTGTGTGCAGGTGATGGGTGAGTGACCGTAATCCGTATTGAGAGAAGGGACTGCCAAGGATGGGGCTGGTGACGAGATCTCAGTAATGCCTGTCGGGGCCCACTATTCGGCGAGATTGACGAGGTGGCCAGGGCTTCCCCTGCTCCACATGTTTTTCTTCTCTGCAATCCATGATCGTCCAGGACCCCTCTTGCCTTCTCATCTCTCATGCATTTCCTGATGTGCACCACCGTCCAGCCAGCCAGCGTGGGCATTGCCTCCTCTCTCCAGATGCAGTAGTTCAGGGGCCATAGTCGACGCCCGTATGACGATTGCCGGGTAGGATGGGTAACATCGTGTCGATGGCATTGGGTCCAGCCTCGACCTCGAGGGGCCACTCGGCTGCCTCCGACACTCTACTCACAACCATCGAGTCCTGTAGTCAGGCAGTCAGGGCGTGCAGCACCGAGATAGCAATCCTACGAACCTAAAAGGGTAGACACACCGCGTTGCACCGCATTGCACCGCCAGTACGTATGGATGCCCAGAGCCCGAGTCGCACAGCACCTGCACATCTGCACATCGGCAGATGACTGCTGCGACCCTGTTGCTAATTGTGAACAACCAACCTGAACGACCTCAAGGCCGTCGTCCACGCCCTCGTTCATCCAGAAAGCGCATTTTAGATTGAACGGCGCCTTGCTGGTTAAACTACTACTAGCGGGTCTGGGATTCAGGAACGTCTGTTCGCTCTCCACGATGGATCTGGCGCCAAGCAAGGCCTACGACAGGACCGCCGCGGAGACCGTCGGCCGTTGCCCTGCTGTAGTGTGCAGCTGTCAAGTCCATCGACGCAGTCAGGCGTTTGTTGAGAACAGACCTTTTCAGCCCTCTGGGGCCCATCTTCTCACGGCTCAGAGGAACCGGACGGACACTGAGCATGCACGCTTGGATCCCCTGGCCTTGTCTCCCTATGCTTCCCTACTGGGCAGATACCGGATCTCTACCGGATCAGCGGTGCGATCCGATTCTGGTTGTTTCCAGCGCCCTGGGTCCTTGGTTACATCGCAGGACAATCTGCAGAGCCACAATGCCACAGTACCACTGACTACGTCTCATCTTCTGCGGCTCTACGCCCAACTATCACATTCACCCACTCCCGAACTGAGAGACATTCGCCGTCCTCAGCATCGCTTGTGCCACCTCTCCAGCAATGCTGGCGGCGCCTCACACAGCCGCGCGCACGCGAAGAGAACGTGCTTCCTCAAAGAAGCAATCCCGATGCCCCCTCAACTCCAACACCAACACCAAAATTTGATGCTGGGGTTTTCAAACACCTACCCCCTCTAGGATTCGTGTTCACGCCTCGCGACAAATGAGAAGAGTCTTCGCCCATCGAGCCAGTAAGCTAATGCACGGCCGAGTGCTCGACATGTCATGCAGAGATTCAGTCCAATCACTGACCCGGGCAGGACCGCCAGGTCCCAGCCGATCGTCCCGCTAACCAAGCCGAAGCCAGGACCGGGGGCTGTCAGATGCGCGGCTTGATAATCTGGAGTATCGAAGCCAAGTGATCCAGGACTGGGGAACTTCAGTGGATATCAACCCTCCTCATCATTATGATTACCAGTATAATTATGGACCTGCTAGCCTCGAATCGTCACGCCAAGAGCAGCGCCTGCGGGAGAGCGGGAAAAGCCAAATAAATGAGCTGAACTCGAGGCACCCACAATGTCGAGGACGGGTCCATGATAATGGGGGGGAAGAAGGAGGCTTGTCCGAGGCTGGAAGGTGCCAAAACTTGAAACTTCCGCATCTCTCTTTTGCACAGCCTAGTGGCATCTGGTCCGAGTAGACCCAAGGCAAAAGAAACGAAAAAAGGGATTGGCGATCATGACGCTCGCGGGTAGCATCCACCATCCCTCTCGAGGAAAAGAGGCAAAGACTATACCCGGGGATGAGGCTGCATGGCTAGCTCCCTCTAGACTCTCGTGGGTTCCAGGAGGCGCGATCCATCGTTTGCTCTGTACTCAACAATCCAGACTGGCTGGGCGCTGAGCATGCAGTATCTCTTGTGGCATCTTCCGCAAAGCTCGTCACCCCTGGCCCATACCCTCCTCCCGATCGATCTAGTTCCTCTCTTGACCCCGTCTACATTCTAGGTTTTCTGGCTAGGCGACCCACCCTTTCCGCCATCACTCCCCTAAGTTAGTCTCCATTCACGAGGCTTGCCCGTCCATGGGGATGGATGGGCGGAAAGGTCCTCGAGATCACGGACTATATCAACAACAGTCCTCCCGCGTCCTCGTGGCTGATGGTCCTGTCCATTCCCGTCTGACTATCCATATTGAGACATCAAGTTGATATCTCTCATCTGCCACCTTCACAAGCCATTCGTTCATTAAAAACCTCCCTCCAAAGCGCCGTGTCCTGAATTCCGCTGCCTTTCCGTCATTTCCGTCTTCCAACCTCTAATTCCCTATCATCCACCCGTCTGCTCAGATCACCGAACTCACCCAATATGGGTTTCCTCAGTCTTGGTTACCGTCGACCCGCCCGGGTGGACCAACATCGACAGTCTCTCGACTCGACAGACGAGTCCCTTCGATCTGGCAGTTCTGGTGCCTCAGCTGGTATACCGGCGGCCCTGACCTTCGACAAGATACTCGATGGCGGCACCTGCCCGGTAAGACACTCTCATCAGACAAACCACCAAGGCACATGAGATTTCTGACACTCCCTGACCAGCCATGCACCATCCGCGACTTCATGAACTACCTCATCTATGTCGAGATGTCAGCTGAGAACTTGCAATTCTTTCTGTGGCACCGGGACTATGTTCAGCGCTTCCACAGCGCAACCACCAGTGATATAGCCCTGGCACCTGAGTGGACACAGGAGGAGCAGAACGAGACGTTCAACAAGTTACAGAAGGAGCACCGTGATGGTCTCAAGCGCGACGCGGCTGCCACGGCCGCCATCTTCAAGGGGACGGATTTTGAGAAATCTGGCCCCATGAGCCCTACGACCATCGACAAGCCAGCTCCCATCTTTTCAAGTAACAACCCATTCAACACGCCGCCGCGCACGCCTAATGGTGATACCATGTCGGATTTCACGGGCCAGAACGCCATGACCTATCGCAGTCAGGCCCAAGAGGCGTTTGCTTCGGCGGGGGCCAAGGCGCCTTGTAAGTGACAGGAAACACTTGCTGCTTGCACGCACAGGTGAACACAGGGGGTGCTGACAAGGGATGAAATAGTCACCATCCAGCCCTTCCGCGAAGAGATCGACCGCGTCATAGCAACATACGTGATGGACGATGCGCCGAGACAACTGAACCTGTCAGCGCGTGAACGAAAGCAACTGCTCATCGCACTCAGCCACACCACACACCCCACAGCGTTCCGCCAGGTGGCATGGTCGGTGGAGAGCACACTCCGGATGCAGGCACACCCGAATTTTATCAGATGTCAGTACAAGTCCTCTCCTGTTGCGATTTAACCGACCGTCTGTTGTATCTTGGAGGAAATTTTTCAGGACACTTTACTTGAGGCTCTGTAGCAAATCGCTGACCCCCCGCAGGGAGTATCTGCAATGGCAACACCGCGCGCGTCAAGTTCGCCAACCTGCTCGGGGCGTTCCTGATTGTGGGCTCCCTCGCGGCGTTCGTGCTCCTCACACTATCGTCAGTACCACGCGGCTTCCGCGCCATACCGGCCGCGGGCTTCGTGCTGGGCGTCAGCACGCAGGTGGCGGCGCTCAAGGGCATGTGCGTCGTCCTGCACGGGATGCACCACCGGCACGTGCGGCCGTGGGAGCTGTTCGTCGACGAGGAGGTGCTGGACGACATGTCCTCGACCTCGGGTGGCGACGGAAAGCCCGCACAGCACGGCAAGAGGTCGTTTGACAGCTTCGGCAGCTCGAATAGCTACGAGGACGAGCCGTGGGTTGTCAGGTATCAGAAGCGGAACATCGTGCGCAAGGTGTTTGACCGCGAGGTGTGGATCCAGGAGCCCGCGCTTAGGAGCATCCAGGACACAATCTTCGTGCAGGCTATGCTTGTGGCGGTGGTGTCTGCCGGCGCGCTGGCGGCTGTTTTTGTGTGTGTGCCTGGTGGGTACTTTTATTAATGGGGGAGAAGTTGCTGGAAGTCTCACTCGGCGCTCTCCGGTATTTGCTTGTTATTTCTAGCCATCTGGGGCGTTCATCTGGATTGTACGGCGTAATGTACGGATTCTTTGTGTGTATAATAATTCTTGGAGTCTCGTGGTTTTTTCACCGGCTGGTGTTCGAGCAATGGGAAAGGGAGGGATGTAATATCAACGAATGGGCTTTACGACGGAACCTCCTAGAAGGGACTTGACCGAGCAAGGTTTCTTCAAGTGTGCATAACTGCGTCTTCCTTGCCTTCGGAGTAGGGAATACAACGCTTTTGTCAAACAGAGTATGTTTCACGGCCTCTCATCCACCACTGCAAGGCCGGACCCAAAGTGAGCCAGTAGGGAGAGGGCACGGCAAAGCTGGCCGGGTGAGTTATGCGATATGCAGGAGCCAGACTGCCTCACAGTTATGCCCGGTCAAGGTATCTGCGGGCCATACCGGGGAAAGAACAAGTGCTCCTGATGCCCCTCAGCACTCAGGTTAACCACAAGCAAAAAACACCTGTAGCCACTTATCCAGCTTACGGGCTAGTTATTTCTGAGGGGCAGAGAGGTTGTAGAAGTCGTCGGGAGGGCTATAGAGCTAGCCCGGATTTTCATGTAATATCATCTAGTTCCATACGATTTTTAGGAAGTGGATGGCGGCTGTACAATCACCTCGGAGTTGCGATTGCGCAGTCGGAGGTGTCGAACTATGTGTTTGGCTTGATAGGGAGACAAACCTTGCTAGGCCATGACTGGTTAGTCCACGGCGCGGACTTTGCGACAGGCACAGAGGCAGACCATCAGATGACGCTTCTGCGCCTGCAGCTGACCCCCTGCTCCTGTAGCAGCTGACCCCTGGTCCCTGGTCCCTGGTCCCTGGAGCTTCCCCAAGCAAACCCGTCGTACCTCGGGTCGTCGGCGGCGTGTCCAAGCTCCACAGCAGCTTCTTGGGAGATCCGATCGGGGGGCACAAACCTGGAAATTCAAACATGGCCATCCGGTCAACCGGAGCAGCTGACGGGCCACTGCCACTTGCGACTGCGTAGTACATAATACATAATCCGCACGGAAGTGCTGCGTACAGCATGTGGTTGGCGCTCGGCCGGCGTTCGTTCCCCGAATTCAATTGACCCACGGCGATCATCACCCATCGCGATCCCTGCATCCACCGAGATTATCGCGAAGCCCAAGCCCGCGCGACTCGACTGCGACAGTCACAGCCCCGTTTCCGCCGTGAACCCGACCTGGCAAAGCACATGCGCTGAGCATACATACAGACATCGCCTCGCCTCTCTTCGATTCGTCCCATCACCCTCTTGCCGGCAGCAGAACCCCTCAGCCCAGGCTTATCTCCGTCCAGGTGGGTGTGACGTCGTGCTCACTCGCCGTGACCCTCGAACACACGCCAGCAACATGACGGAGCGAGAACCCCAGCTGTCGCACCCGGGCGACCATGCGACACCAGCCGGAGCAGGGGCCAGGAGTACCGGCGGCGTCACAAGCGGGAACACAAGCGAGAGCGCAACCGCAAGTGGCAGTGGAAGTGGAAGTGCCATCCTGGACCCGGCCGTCGACGCCGAGCAGATAGGAAGGCCCAGGACAGCGACCACCACGGCCGAGATCGACAGCACCATAGCACACCCGGGCAGCGTTAAGATCAATGTCAAGGGCGCCTTTATCGTGGAGCAGGACTCGGCGACCCCCGTGGCCCAGAGCTTCAACGGCGGGAGGGGTTCGCCCGACCACCACCAGACCAAGGACATCAGGCTGCCCAACCACACAGCCGTGGTGAGCCACATAGCAGTGGACGTGAGTAGCCCTTGACATCCTCCTCCAGACCAGACGCCTGCCACCACCGCCCGGCCCGGCCAGCGCTGACTACCTCTGCGAGACGCACAGATCGGCGGCTCCCTGGCCAAGCTCGTCTACTTCTCGCGCGAGGGCTTCTCCACCGAGCCCGGCGGCCGCCTCAACTTCACCATCTTCGAGACCGACAGGATAGACGACTGCATCGCCTTCATGCGCCACCTCAAGGAGAACCAGCAGACCCTCAACGGCTCCAACCCCGGCCGGCTCACCGTCATGGCCACCGGCGGCGGCGCCTACAAGTACTACGACAAGATCCGCGACGTGCTGGGCGTCGACGTCATACGGGAGGAGGAGATGGAGTGCCTCATAATAGGCCTGGACTTCTTCATCACCGAGATTCCGCGCGAGGTCTTCACCTACAGCGAGACCGACCCCATGCACTTCGCGAGCCCCGAGGAGAACATGTACCCCTACCTGCTCGTCAACATCGGGTCCGGCGTGTCCATGCTCAAGGTCTCCGGCCCAAGGGAGTACCAGCGTGTGGGCGGCACCAGCCTCGGCGGCGGCACCCTCTGGGGCCTGCTGAGCCTGCTCACCGGCGCGAGGACCTTCGACGAGATGCTCCACAACGCCGCGCTCGGCGACAACTCCCACGTCGACATGCTGGTGGGTGACATCTACGGGACGGACTACGGCAAGATCGGCCTGAAGAGCACCACCATCGCGAGCTCCTTCGGCAAGGTGTTCAGGATGAAGCGCGAGGCCGAGAGCGAGGCCGAGGACATGGGCGGGCTGAGCAACGGCGACATAGACCACGCTCTGCACGAGCAACGGCAGCAGAACCAGCAACAGACCCACGAGCAACACCCAACACAATCATCATCATCATCATCATCATCATCATCCGGCCCAGGAGCGGCACCGGCAGCACCGGCAGACACATCGCGCTTCTCCTCAGCCGACGTGTCCCGCTCTCTCCTCTACGCAATCTCCAACAACATCGGACAGCTAGCCTTCCTGCAGTCGCAGGTGCACGGGTTGGAGCGCATCTACTTTGGCGGCTCCTTCATCCGCGGCCACCCGCAGACCATGAACACGCTGTCGTATGCCATCAAGTTCTGGTCCAAGGGCGCCAAGCAGGCCTACTTCCTGCGCCACGAGGGCTACCTCGGCGCCGTCGGCGCCTTCCTCAAGCGGCAGCCGCGCAACTGGGGCCGCAGGGGCAGCTTCGAGGAGGGAGGCAGCGGGAGCCTCGGCCTCGAGAGCAGGATGAAGGGCCGGGCCGACGACAGCATCGAGACGCCCCAGCCCGTCATGGAGTACCCCGGGACTGCGTCGGCGGGGTTCGCATATCCCGGCACGCTGCCTCGTGTATAGTCATCCAGTTGATACCGTGCCCAGACGCCGCTGTTGGTCTGGGGCCGCGAATTTGTCGTACCCAGACAATTTGTATGAGAAACGATGTAGCGGAAGACATTAAATAGATGAGCAGCATAGACCGACACATGTCCTGGTTGCCGCGTACAGACTGCAGGGCACCTGAGGGTTGCACTCTTACTTTTCATCCTTGAGGTTAAAAATAATATTTTGCTTACTCGCATTCTTGCTGCAAGTAGAAGGTGTATCATCACTTGAAATAGCAGTAACGAAACACCATGCACGATATGTCTAGAAACAGTTTGCGAGGCGCATAGAAGGGGCAGAGTCCCCTGCCACACTCTGCAAGACAACTCCGGGGAAAATATCAGAGAGCGCGCCCCAAGTTCAGAAGTGAGAGAACTCCGTGCGTTTCCGTGCTAAGCCGGCGAAGAGAGCCACGCATATATCAGTCTCAATTATCACCAAGATCCATCTCTTCATCGAAGTCGTCGTCGCCGTAGAAATGCCGGTCCCCAAAGACATCAGGCTCTTCTTCGTCTTCGTGCTCCTCCAAGACGATCGGCCGGGAAGCAGCCGAGCCAGGGGCCGGTCGCGCCGACATCCGGGCAGAGGCAGGAGACGGGTCTGCCAGCACGCATGGTCGACCCTGGTGGATCTGCTGGTGTTCCCGTGAGAGGCCCAGCACAGCATGCAGCCGACACTGGCCAGCATCGTCACTCACGCCAATGCTGTCGCCGGTGCTGTCACCGGGCGAGGGCCAGGCGCCCTCGTCCTCGGGGACTCCGACCTTCCCCTTGTGCCCGTACAGCCGCCGGCCCAGCTCGTCGAAGTCCCGCTCAGGGACGAACGGCATCGGGCGGACCTCGACGGGGACGCCGCAGTGCTCCAGCTCCTGCTCCCGCCCGGACACCATGCTGATGGTGCCCCTGCCGCCGGTGACCTGGACGCTGCCATGCCCACCGTCAATCATCTCGGGCCGCCGCCGGAACGTCTTGTTGACGGGCCTCGCATTCGTCTCGCAGCAGTGGTGCTTGACGGTGGCGGGGATGATGCACAACCTCTTGTCCGCGACGTCCCTGCCCGCCAGGAACCTGAAGACGCAGTGGACCGCATGCGCCGCGCCGATGGGGCACTCGTGGTCCGGCCGGTGATGGTGCCGCGGGTACGGGTTCTCGAGGCTGGGCCGGTTGGCGTGGAAGAATACGCGGTGCGGCGTAGGACACCGGTCCCCGAGGTTGCATGTGTCCGCTGGGGTCTTCGCCCCCGTCATTGCTCGTTAACACACACCGCCTTGCCTTTTCTTTCCTCGGGGGGGGAGAAGGGCGAATTGACGTACCGGACCAGCTGGGATAAGAGGCTTGCACTTCCGGGCTTTCTTGGCCTCGACCACGCGTTGGAGCTCTTGCATTTTCCTTCTCACGTCTGGATCATCTTCACCCTCGGTGAGCGGGAGGCTGATGTTGAAGTTCGGAGAAGCATTCTCTGGATTTTCCTCTTCTTCAGGCGGTGGCGTGGCCAAGCTGATGATCTGGCCAGGGCCATTCCCGACCTGCGGCATTCCCGTACTCGACGGGGTTGTGGTTGGTCCTTGAAGCCCCGGCTCGAGGAATGTTGGTGCCACGGCTGCTAGACTGCGATGGAACAGTTCGGAGGTCCTCCGCTTTCCGTCGGGAAGTGCTGTCAAATTTTGGTACTTGAAGGAGTCCTGCTCCACAATCTCCCTTAGTTCGACCCTCTCGACGGTAGTGGTATTGTCACTCTGACGCAAACGCTGAACGATGGCTAGGAGATATATTTTCCTATCCTGCTTTCTCACTGGTGGGCCGGAGATGGTCAACAGTTCCTCTTCGTCCTCACCGCAGTCGATCTTGCGGAACTTTGGGATCCAGCACGCATCGTCAAGTGCCACGGTTATGGCCGCCCCCGTACGCAGGTTCACGGCAGCAATATTGGTCTGGTCCCGAACTGACACGTTCTTGTCCTCGCGGGCTGTCTCTGTCAGCCAGACTCGATCACCTTTGCGGTACCCTCGATCCGGTTTGGACTGGACAAGAACCCCGTGGGCGTAGGTACTGTGAGAACCACAGCTGACTCTGCTGACTTGGGCTGCCGGCTTGAAGCTAACTTCGTTTTTGTATTGGCCCTGGTCCTGCCGAACGAGCATCGCAGTGCTGGGCTGGTGCTCAGGTGAAACAGGAGACTGCAGAAGGACTGTGCTGGGGCCGTCAAGGTAGACAGGGCGATAGTAGTCGACCTCGATGGTGATCTCGACCGTCATGACTGATCATTGAATATGGGCTCGCAAAGGTGGTGACACATGTTTAGGAGGAGGATATTCCAGAAGAGGCTGGGGAAAAGGGGCATCCATACCAGACGGCGGATCCTGAGTCTGGCGTGGTTACATTGATGACAGTACATAAACTCGCCGCCGGTCTCTTGACTTGCATTTGAATATGCAGACAGAGCCGAGGGTGTGCAACTTGCCCTACAGACAAATGCATGTCTAAAGCCAACAACCGGGATTGTGGTGGAGTCTGATCGAGAGGAACGCCGGCCAGCCATCAACATCGGAAACTGATCCGGGGCCAATGAGGTGACCCCACTGGCTGTGGAAGAATCGAAAAGCAAATGGGAGGGACCCCTGGCACAGAGCCATACGGGAGGCCATGGTAACGGACTAATCAATGTATGTTTAGCAAGTGCCTGCGAGCGCCGATGGGTATCTCCGTCTCGAGTGCGGAGCGATCTGAATCCAGCTTAGATCAGGCCGACACGCTCGAAATTTCGGGGGCCGCAGTACATAGCCCAACGCAAATGGCAGGAGGCTGCACTTTCCAAGACACCACGAGAGATATGTTGATCCGACCAAGCTCGTGTGGGCTGTTGGGAAGCCTCCCATCCCCTGACCTGGTCGAGGGTACGTGACGCAGAGCAGAATGGCCTGACTTGTGTCTCGTATGCAATTAGAGGGGTTCATTTGATGGCTCCTGCAACTGACTGCTGGGAGCACTAGCATTTGGACCGAGTTTGCCCCTCCTTTGGGCGGACCAGCTGAGGCCGTACCGCGATGGTAGGATTCGTCGTGCCTTGAATAGCGGTCCCGATTCATCCATTCTTCTTGCCATCGTTGCCTCGCTCCTTCTCCCGCTTTTCTTTCTTCGACAAGACCTCCGCGATCCACTCCTCGACCTGCTGCTCGGCAGCCTGGTCGACCACGCCGTCCACCCCGTACAGCGATGCTCTTGCCTTCCTCCTGAGATCCTCAATGTTGGATATGTCAAAAGCCCACATGAAGCCGCCCGTCATCATGACTCCAAAGCTGAAGACATTCAGTGTTGCTAGGCCCAGAGCCTCGGCCGCCACGAACGCGTCGTCTCCCTTGTCCTTCTGCCCCCGCGGCGGTATGACCGGACCGTGATGGCTCGGGTGGAACATTTTCGGCGCCGATTCGACCATTCTGCGCGCAACGGCGCGTCGCGTGATCAGGGTTGAAAGGGTGAGAAAGCCAGCCCCCGCAGCAAACAGGCCCAGCTGCTTTGCCGAGCGGCGGAATTGTTCATCGGGTGAGTACTGCGGCTGGTGTATCTGGGTATGGGAGGTCGGCTGTGGTGGTGGTGGCGGTGGCGGTGGAGATGGTGCTTGGGTGGGCGGTTGCGCAGGCGGTTTTGCGGGCTCGTCAGTTCCCATCCATGACGAGAGGAGCTTGGCCAGAATAGGCATCCTGTGTTGATCTGAGGGCAGCAATGGGGTCGCAAACGGGCTCTGGAGTAGGCAAGTTGACCTGGAGGAATCCCGCCGCCGTGACAAGCACGTCGATTTCGTGATTTTTTTTTATCGATTTGTTTAGTCGGTAGCAAGCTTGTTCCTCGAGTTGGGGTCGGTTGGCAAGCTTGGGGAAGGTGCACCTTCGCACCCCGCTATATGCAAATATCGGATAAACACATATGAGCGCATCGTCTCGCAAAGGGATCGCATACGAGATGTGCTGCCCTGTGCTTGGAAACTGCAACCGCCACGACCAAACACGCACGCATTGCTTCTGCCCTTCCGAAGGAAGGGAAATTAAGATGCAACCAAAGGAGCCACTGCCAGCATCCTCACTTACGTCCTGTGGTATTGAATACAGCGTGCTCAAGCGCATCCAAGCCTCGCCCCGCCCAGCCAACAGGTACCCTCCCCTTCCTCCGCCGCCCACCATTATTGGATGTCCCACGTGTTGAGCCTCCCGAGATTCAGGAATACGTCGGGGTGATCTACACGGCACAGGTCAGCTAATTCTCGACTCCATATCAGCACCGCGGTCAGGGTGTTGTACCTTTCCGCTGCTTTATGCAGGCCTCATTGGCCACTTGCAGATGGCCATACAAGTCCGGGTTGTAGTAAAAATACGGCGTCAACTGCCGCAGTCCATGTGGCACGAAACGTCTCGGGCATTGGTGGTGGGGTGAGGTCAGCCCTGCTCTTGTCCGCTCCTTGGAACGAGCATAGGTGACCTCGCTGTCGAGGATGAAGTGTTGCTGCAGATCGCCCTGTTTCAAAACCTCGGACATCTCCTCGGTATATTCCCGAAGGCTCTCGGGGAACGAGACGTCGGCGATGACATAGACCAGTCGGAACGTGTGCCTCAAGTACTCGTGGCGCACATCTCGTGATCGGGTGTGCTTCTTGTCGAAGGCCTCGGCGCCGATGCTCTCCTCCCAGAAAGCGAGGGATTCCCGCACCTGGACCAGGCACTTGATCCGATGCTGGTAGTGTGTGAAGGCAGCATCGGCGCTGCCTGATCTCGCCAGCTTTTTCAGGCCTGCAATTACCGTGAAAGCCTCAACCAGATGTCGCCCAGCACAGCGACAGAATGCTTTGAGTGTCGTGTCTGCCTCATTTGTTGGTCTGACTCTCTCCTGCTTGGCTTGTAGGGCTCTGATGCGCCCCACTTCTGGCAGGGTGTCAAGCCGATCGAGAGCATACCGGTTAGATATGAAGGGCAGATCTTCTGGTTGACGATCTGGATCCCCGTGGCCGAGAACGCGAAGGCTCTCCTCCAAGTAAATGTCTCTCAGGGTGCTAAAGTTCATGATGTCGACGGTGACCAGGGGATCAAGGAGATCAGGGTCCAGTCGAGGTCTAGGCTCACGGTGGGTTCCGCGCCACAGCCTCATGGACCGGCTTGCAGGAAGCGTGGGATGATATAGCACAGCCGTGATGAGAAGCAGCAGACATTACACAAAGACGGACCATGCTCACTACCACTGCATGATCAAACCGGCAAGACGGGGCCAAAGGACATTCATGTCCCATCCCAGGGACGTCGAATCTCCGCCAAAAGGTCCCGCCTGGCGAAATACATTTAGCAGCGTGCATACGTAGAATCCGGACGAGGGCCACTCGTGAGTGGCCCTCCCCTCTATTGAAGCATCGTCCAGTGACGCCAGCGAGGGAGAAAAGCAAAATATGAACCCACCGTCAAGGTCTGAGCGCTTGAGGCGGCTTAGAGACTCCGACGTCGCGTGTCACTGCTGAAGAAGTTGAACAAGCGCAGCGCAGCACAGCGCAGCGCAGGGAGCCTCTCTCCCTACGTAGGTACATAATCCAGGCCATGCTGCCCGGGCAGTCATTTCAGCCTAGGCGGTCCAATGGGGGCTTCGTGATCCAGACCGTTGCGCGCAGAAACGGGGCGTCTGAGATTGCCGAGGCGGGGGAGCGGGACATGTCACAAGTGTGTGGTGCCACACGAGCTCCTAGTGATGTTTGATGCAGGCCATTGTATTCGAGGGTCGTTGCTTATGTGGACTTTTAACTCAATTTGCGGTGCTCCGGTGGTCAAGCTACCGTCGACGTGGTCATGGCAGAAGAAGCAAGTCGGGCCTCTGCAGGTGAGGGGTGGTTGGGTGGAACGGTTCCAGGTTGAGGAAAGACCCTGTCTGACAAGCTCAATGCTGCAAGAGTACTGTAACACAGCTTGGCTCCTGCCGTACGTGCAACTAACTCCCGCACGCCAAACCCATACACAACCAAAAGGAAAGAAGCAAGTCCGCTGTGCCAACAACCAGCTTCCACACGATTCTCGCCGCCGTGTGTCGCATGCGCAGACGCACATCATCATCCGTGCCCCGTCTGTCTTCTTGCTGCCGCAGCAGCAGCCGCCTCCACCACCAACATCGAGGCCGGCCCCTTGCTTCTCTCCCTTCACCACCCAGAGCAGCCTTAACCATCATTCACGGGCTCACGGGGAGGCTTCTGTTACCCACTCCAGGCAGCACGCATCGATCGCATTGTGACCATCACGCGGACCCGCGTGAGGCAAAGGCCATCAGAGCGCGCTTGAAAGGCTCCCGTTCAGGGACAAGCCATCTGCTCGCGGGCACGCAAGCATCTGCAAGAAGCAGGCCGTCTTGCGCCACGCCACCTAGGCCTGCTTGCTGTGCTGCATCGTGCCATTCCCAATCGAGGAAGCCGATATGCCCAAACAAAAAGGCAGCAAATCTATCGCCAAAGCAAGGCCCTCGAGTGCGCCCGCAGCTGTTGAACCACCTTCCTGGCCCGCCTTCAAACCCCCGCTGCCCCTGACCGATCTACAGCCGGAATCGCTTCTGGACGACAGGGTTGTTCTCGTCAGGAACTTCTGGCCCAAGTCACTCTGCCGAGACTATGCCTCCTTCTTACGAACCCTCCCCCTCACCACCACGCCCGGCCAACCCAAACGAGGCGATGCTGTCAGGGTGAACGACCGGTTCCAGGTCCACGACCGGGCCTTTGCGAACCGTCTATGGCTTGAGACAGGTCTACGGGATGTGCTCATGGGCGATGACTGGAAAGCCCTATGGTAAGTGCCTGCCATCAAGCCATCAAGCCACCACATGGCTCGGCGAGCGCTGACGCTTGGCCTGCTGCACCTGGAACAGGGGCGGAGACGCAGTAGGCTTGTCCCCAAACATCCGAATTTACAGGTACAAGCCCAAACAATTCTTCGACGCACATTGTAGGTTAAATTGACCCAAGCACGACTCCTACTTCCTGTCACTCCTCCCTCAACCATGCTGCTCGGCTATCTGGCTGCCGTGCGCAGATCACCTCGCCCAGGGTGTTTTGCTATCTTCAACGGACCTGGATGGACAGATGGACCGGCCGAGACCCAAGTGGACTCGACTAATGCACGAAATTGCAGATAGTGTCTGCAGCCTGTCATCGAATTTAGCATCTCCATGTACAGGACATAGATATCAGCATGGGAAATTCGAGGGATTTGGCCTCTGATGCGGCCGGGCCACGCATGACCCTAGGCTCCCACCATGACTATCCCCTTTCCCTGTGCATGTGCATATGTAAGTATGACCACCAAAGGGGACGGGCAGGTACACCGCTTTGGTTTCTTTCCTGCGGCAAGTTCATGCAGGCTTTGGGACGAGCGGCAGCGGACACGGAGGCTCGTCTCGCGCATTTTGCCACTGGCTTCTTGCTACTCAACCGTCAGGCCGAGCTGCGTTAGAAACCCAACCGATCGCGTCTTGCATTCATTTTCGTCTTTCCCTCTGCTCATTTACAGATCGCGATGCACACCTGGTTTCATCGATCTTTGTATTTGACCCCCTCTGCCTGTGGGCAAGTTGCACAACATCGACGCCCGACGTCCACTCCCGATCCTTACGTTCCCCACGGGGAGCCGAGACAGCCCTGGATATCCGTCGCCATTCTGATAACGGGTGCATTGCAGACGACGATTCCAACACAGTCATCTCCGATTTCGATCAGGGGAAGCCGATCAACACCAAGACGACGTGGACTTTGCTCCTATACCTCACCTCGGAACCGGACGGATGCCGAGGCGGTGAGACGGTGTTCTTCCCCAACGACCGAAGAGTGGCCAAGGAGGAAGTTGCCGTGGCGCCTGAGACAGGCATGGTTCTGCTCCACAAACATGGAGACGACTGCATGCTTGTGAGTGACCCTTTACCCTGTGGCAATTTGACTGCGGGATTACCGGCGCCTCCACTCCATGCGGCTCACCCGTATCATGCTGTGGTAATACTGCTAATTACAGCTCAAAATCTAGCATGAGGGTCGCGAGGTCACTGCCGGGGAGAAGTGGGTCATTCGGAGCGATATCTGCGTCCGCAAATAGCTGTGTCAATTTGTACTCGAGAAAAAGAATTCCCACTCGCCGTATTGCCTTCTGATAGAGTCTGTAAGGCCGGCCGGTATTCCTCAGCCGCATGTTCCTCCCAAAGATTGCCGTCGTTAAGCACTCCCCTTTCAGTCCGTCACACCCACAATCCCCCGCCTTCACTTCCTTTCAATTCTTGTCGATATTCATGTAAATATAACGCTTAGACACCTGTAGGATGCCACAAATTCGTAAGGAATGATATGCGTGAGAGCTTTGGTCTCCTCTCGGCGGAGAACGATTCCGATCAGCAGGGATCAAGAAGACAAGATCCGAAGAAGGCATAAGGTTTTGTTGTATGTATGGGCCCGCGGCAGCCAGTGCGATGAGTGTAGTGCTTGGAGGATGTTGAAATTCATCCGGATAACTAGGTCCGAGATCTACGTCAGTGCACGTTGGTTGCCTCTCACCGTCCACTCAGCCACGCAACTACTTCCAAGCGGCAGCTGTGTTGCCATCCCTTTACATACTATCCTCGTACAAGACCAGGCCGTGCCTCTCCATTAATTTACATATGGGAATTTCGTTGAGGTGGCGAAAGTGACTTGCTTCTGACGGAGGTTCTGTCCTGGTGAGCCCGACAGAGAGTAACATAACTCAGGGGCCAAGTGAGGATGATGCTGGCTTGTATTGCTGCATCATCTGCTTCCGAAATCATGCGTAATACGCCAGTCTAGCATATTGGCTGGCTTCGAGGCTTCTTGTACAACAAGTCCAATTCCTCAAATCGATCACACACATCGCCGCTTGCTTTTTCAGATCATGCGCTGTAGGCCGGCTTCCGAGGTTGTGCATACATCTCGCATGTGCAAGATTTTCTTCGGTACCATTGCATCCAGGACCTGGCGTTGAACGCTTCACCGGGCTTCATTGTTGTGGCGACTTTTTATTTTGCGAAAGCATGAACTGACCCAGTTCGTTTTGGAGAGAGGTGGGCCTGGTTTGTGAGGAAAGTGCTATCTCCATAATTTAAATGTACACGTAGATCGAGATAGTCAAGCCCTGAATGGCGATAAGTGGGTTGCAAGCGTGTTCATCTGGTTTGCTTGTAATGTTGCTAGTACTGAAGTGCCCAGATAGATACTAGACTTTGTCTTGGGACTCAAACCTCCCTAGATGAATGGTTTAACATCACCAACCTGTTCTATCTTGTCTTGACTGCAATGAACTGTTTTCGAATGCTGCAGCCTTGTGTTGTTGTGTCAACAAAAGTACCTCGAGTTCGTTCAAAATACTCAGCAGCATGTTTACATGGACTCAAATTTACCAACCAATTTACTTGCACCTGAGTCTCGAGAGCAGCTGTGCCAAACCTCGTCGGTGATGCCTTTGTCCGGATCTCGGCAGATTCAGAAACGACAAGTCTGGCTGATATGAAAGAATCAATCAAATCATAGAGGTCTTCTCAAGTAGCCTGGGCCAGCTCCGAGTGACTTTCGATCAGGGTTTAATGTGTTCAGTGTCACCATCTCGTACCACTGTGTGAGACTTGTTCATGGCTAGCTCGCCGATTTCCGGCATCTATTCAACTGCTTGATTGAGTGTTGAATCAATGGTGACATAATTGAGACTCCTTTGTAGGAAGCGCCCAAGAATGAACACGGGGCTGTGAATTGTACCGAAGTGGGTCTTGGAAGTCCAACGCTTCCAATTCAGACAGCGTCGGTTACTTCAGCATGGTATATTGGAGGATTGAGGCATAGCAAAAAAAAAAAGAGACACATGTGTATGAAGAAGTAGTTTAGAAGATATAAGAAAAGGAGAATGAGATTTTGTACATAAAAGATACTAGTTATTAATTATTGTAGGTGTTTAGCATGCTTGTGGATGTCAATCGTCACATCTGGCCCAAAAAGTTGCCAGCCTGTCAGAGTCGAGCGGTACAAAAGGAATTAACAGCCTGTTTAATACAATCTTTTGCCTGAACCAAGTTCCCTCTCGCAGTAATGCCCACAGTCGCCGTTGAATACTTGCCTGATGACGGCAATCCTTCTCTGAGACGCAATACTTTTGATAAAACACTACCTGTAGCCTTGCAGTCTGTCCGAGTGGCAGCAGCACAGGCTATCGGGTGATTTATGAGAGATCATCATTCCTGGCAAAACGTCGGTTTGCGAAAGGACGTGATGTTGAGTATACGATGTACCAGACTCAGCTTGAGCAGCGGTGAAACTTTATGCAGTGGTGGTGGGAGGGGTCGCAGTGTTGGTATAAGGCGATCTCGCGATAAAGGTCTCAATAGGAGTTGCAAGGTCCGCAGTAGGGGAGTCCACCACTGGGAAGGTTTCAATAGGAGTTTCGGGATTCGCCGTAGGAGAGTCCACCTCTGGGAGAGTTTCGATGGGGGTCGCGGCTTGAGTCGGGATGACCGTCACGGTTCCCTGCCGGGCTTTGACGCGGAAGGTCTGAAGGACTGTGACAGGCTCGGAGGTGACCACGTCCGTGGTGGTAGGAGGTAGTGGTTCTGAAGTTGGGATATCCGCATCGGAGGTGATTGCAGTCGGCTCAGAAGTGATCACGTCTATGGTGGTAGGAGGTAGCGGTTCTGATGTTGGGATGTCGGCATCAGAGGTGATTGCTGTTGGTTCAGAAGTCACTATTCCAGCACTGGTGGGAGGAAGCACCGGGTCCGACGTAGGAATATCCAGAACGCTCGTGACATCGGGAATAGCTGTGTCACCTGCAGCCGTGGTCTCCTGTCGTCTGCGCTGACTATGAATGTTACGGACAGCATTGTAAGGCAACTGAGTATATCCGGTTAGTTTGTGGGCAAGGAAATGGTGGTTGATGCTAATACTAACCCCTCTAGCTCGGCCACCCATAGACGGAATTGCGGTTGGAATTGCTTGGACAGTCAAAGCAGTGGCGATGAGCAGGATAGATGCAGTGGAGTACTCCATTTTGATCTGGGCGGGATACTGTCTAGTATATCGGATGGTAGGAGAGTACTGGATCAAGCGGGAATTTATGCGGAAAGCTGCCGGCAGCAAGTCGAAAAGTGAATTGGGCTTTGTAGTGTTCGAGGTGGAATGCTCTTGATGAAATTAAAGCTGACTAGTATGCAGGTCCAGCTATCCAAAGCAACAGCGAGGCTCTCACTCTTATACCTTTCAAATCTAGTCCTCGAAATGTGCGCTTGCCGAATCGTCTGCCAGACGTTCACGGATCTGCTCTGCCTGGGCCTTGGACGGCCTCATTGCCAGGAAGGACTGAGGCTCAGTGTAAAGATGAGACATGGCTGCAGCCTGGAGAGTGATCCAAGCATGATGCCCTCATTCGGCATGCGTGGGCGACAGTACCATGTGGGTTGAGCGCAATGGTAGACCGATGATCAAATAATTGGCCCACAACAAATAGAAAAGTGAGTCCATACTTCCCCCTGATCGCTGTGCTGCCTACCGCATATGGTATCCGAGAGCTGGACCACTTCGGCGGCCAGTCAGCATGATTAACCTGAAAGCACTGGACAGCCCCCGTAACCCTTGCTCCATGATACAAGTGGTTGGATGTAATCTGCTGACAGCAATTGAGACAGTCGCATAACATAAGCGAGCCGAGCCCCCAGCGAAAGTCCGAGGCTAGACCACAGAGGCCAATTTTTCGACCGTATTGCTTGAGGCAATTCGGAATTTGGTGTGCGACTTTGACACAATAGCAAGTGCACAGCCTCTCCAAGGCTGCCTTCAAAAAATGCTCTGCCTAGATGCCACAAACTCGTCCTCAGCCTTGTACATTTCGTTGTCTCAGCACATTCTTGCACTCCAAGATTTGAAGCATTCGGATAGGCAGAAACTAAAGTTTACAGACATTTTGGTCGTTTAATGAAATATTTGGAGCCCTGCACAGGTGTTTCCGAACAGCGAAATCTTACTCATCTTACGTTGCCATCGAATTCTCCGTGTTTGTGGATTTGAAAAGAGCGGAGACAGACATGCTTGGCCAAGCACTTGTTCATTGCCGAGGACTTTCACGCTGCACCTCTCAGATCGCAATGGCTGGCTACAGCAACTTGAACGTTGCGGCTTGAGCTGCGTTGGAAATTGTAGTGTAAGAACATACGTCATCAGAAAAGGAAAATTGGTACAATCACTAGAACCGACGACCCCATTTGAAAGTGCCCAGGTGGGTTTGCTGGCGATGTGACACCTCCGCGGTGGAGAATCCGGAGAGCTCCAGCACATCGGGAAAGTTTAAATTTGGCAGATCCTCGCCGTGAGTTGATTGTATGTGTTTCATACCGTTGACTCAACAAACACTTTGTTGTAAACTCTCGGCTTTGAACCGACTCGGTCTCTACTCCGCAAATAGTATGCCCAGCATTTACACTTAGACCTCAAGCGAACGTGAGCGTGGGCCATGTAGCACTCTCTCGATAGATTTGACGTTTTGGTAAGTAATTCATTATATGCCGCTTGTGTAGATTCAGACCATCGGTCAGAAGGGCAAGATGTTATTGCCTTGCTAGTCCACCACCTAACCAATCACTCCCGGAACGAATCGAGACTAGGCAGACGAGAATACGAGAGTTAATCACATAGCAGCGATGCCCAGGAGTGCAAAAAGAGGCCGTGAGCAGGTCGTCCCTTCTTTTGCTTCCCGGGTTGTGCACGTACGCCATGGCGAATGGGAATGGGCTGTCACCCCTACCTCGTGGCCCCTATTTCGCGCAGTTGGCCGCAGCCTTCTGCAAAAGTTTAAGCATAAGAGCCGAACAAGGGCCGTCTTCTTGGCAGCTCGAGGAGGGAACCGTCCGGTGTTTTGAAACCCAATCAGAGAGGCTGTGCGCCCTGATTGACAGGATCTTGGGGGAGCGCAAAGCTACACCATTGGTCAAACGCTAGCATGCCGCATCGAAGGCTACCCCTGACCATTTTGGACGTCACTCGCTGGCAACTCGCTGGCATACCACAGTAGGCGCCCGCATTGTTGTTCCCATCGTCCAACGTCCAGGGCACCCGGCAGCGGCCAGTCTCTCTACCCAGGTGACTGGACAACAGCATTAGACCGTACGTCAAGCAAGGTTGTCGACTTCGGACGTTTGCTTGATGATGTCAAACAAACCGGCAAACCCGACTGGCGCTGCTGCTTGGCAGCCGATGAAGCTCACGATGTTGGCTGATCAAGCCGCCGCCTTGCGATGAACCTGTCGACGCCCGAAGCCCCGACGTCACAAGACGGGACATTACAGGAACACGTCTGTCCGCCGGCGGCAGCCTCTTCCAATAGCCAAAACAGGCTTGACTGGCTATGACATGCCCAAGTGTGCCCTCCCACAGTGAGACAAGCTACTAAGATCTCCGGATCGTCAGGGGATCCGGCCAACAAGGCCGACCAACCAGATCCCGAATGATGTCCAACCTGCGTGTGCATTAGGCTGTCTTATCCTGCGGTCGGTGCTACCTGTGCTCGGAGTACAGTTGAGCATACGCTTTGTTATTACGCCGTGCTATTTTTGATTGACTGGCCACCCCTGGTATGGCTAAAGACCCGTTACCCCTGACCTGCCCGACGGGGACGCCAGCCACCTCCACGACACGGGTCACGCTATAGCAACTCGAATAATTCGGCGGCGGTGCAGTCACGCTTCGGTAGGTTACATTTTAAATGAAGTCCATGCTCATGGCGTTGTTGGCAAAGAATTCAAAAGGCGAGCACCGTCCGACCAGTGCAGGAAGGTTGGCTTGTGTGTCCATCAACAACTCTTCCTGCTCATTCACACCCTCCTTGCTACGTTGCTACCACATCAAGATCGACACCACAGTACACCTCTCTTTGTAGCAACAGCAACACCATTCGCTTCAGCTCACATTCACCATGAAGCTTTCTCTCGTTACTCTCACCTTCTTCACCGGCAGTGCCCTCGCAACATGGGGCACTGGCGGTGGCGGCGATGGTGGCGATGACAACTGCAAGGACTCCGGCGACAAGGGTGGCTGGAAGAGGCTCCTCAACGGCCGTACATGGGGCCACGGCGGCGGAGGCAAGGACTGCACCACCACCGAGGGGGAGAAGACCAAGACACACGGCCACGGCGGCGGCGGTGGCGGAGAGATGACCTACTCCACCATCTTCGAAACCCAGACCCAGACCATCACATCTTGCGCGCCAGAAGTGACCGACTGCCCCGGCGAGCAGTACACCACCGTCACCGTCGCGGTCTCAACGACGCTCTGCCCAGTTACTGAGACCCAGCCCATCCCGGTCACGACTACTCCCGTCGCGCCACCACCCGTTCAGACCACACCCGTCAAGACCACCTCTATCGTGACGCCGTCCGCGCCACCCGTTGTGCCGTCTGTTGTGCCATCTGGCAAGCCCAGCACTTCCGTCGTGGTCCCACCCGTGCCCACCACACCGGCAACCCTGTCCACGCGGACCACGGTCAGGCCAACCAACACGCTGCCCCCCAGCAACGGCACGACAACGGCGACGCGCCCGCCTGTCGTCACAGCCGGTGCGGCATCCAACGGCGTCAGTGCCGGTGTGGCCCTTGCCGCCTTGTTCGCCGCGATGGTCTAAGACTCACGACCGCAGCGATGAAAGCAATGCGTCTATGGAGGGGTAGGCGCCACGCTTTTTCTTTTCGCCTCTTCACTTCTTGTAGTATAATCAAGACTTTTTCTTTCTTCTCTTCGCATACCCAGGCGCATCGGCCTAAACATATTTGGGAACGGACGAGGTCACGACCGATCAGTACCATGAAACCTGATCACGGCTTGTGGAATTGAGCGATGACAGCGAAGGTAGCGTGCGGCAATGATTCACAGCTAAGACATAATTAGCCTAATGAAATGCCATAATAGCTATTCTTGAACAACCAAACTTGGCCACAGCACCAATTGCCTGTGATATGTTGATTCCCACTGCACCGCAGCGTCACCAGTCGCACATCATGGCAATGACCGCCAATGGCGCACGCAATACCTTGCAGAGCATGGATAACAAAGGCTTGCGAACATTCGGACGGAAACGCGCAGGTAGCCAAGGCTGGCTTGAGGTTGCATCACTGTATTCGTGTTCGTCTGTTGTCGGGTGAATAAGACGACGTCACCCGCTCAACGGCTATTCTCACAGGTCGGGAAAGCCATTGCGAGGTGAGGAAGTCGGCAGATCCCTGTTGATGCACCAGCCATCTGAAAAAAGAGACTCCGAGCATTGTCTAATATCATGCAATGCTATAGGTGGCTCTTTGTAGGTCAGCCGCATAATTAAAGCTTCCACGTCGACGGCCTCCTGTGTCGGTCTTTTTTTAGTCCCCCTGATTCGTCGTTCCCTCTCCTGTAGACCGCTGGAGTATGTCCATCCCATCTGTCCGTCCGAAGATTCGCTCGACATGCCGAAGCTTAACCATAGCCGGGCGATCCTCGCGGAGTGCGTGGTTGCCTTGATTTCTCAACAACATCACTCGTAGCCTCGGGTGGTTGGGACGATGCCGATATTTGACGGGTACATCAAGGAGGCTTCCCAATCGCAAGAGCCATGTCGCATTGGAATGCAAGGCAGACTTGCCTGGCCACGTCGCATTCGCAAAGATGGGAGGCGGGGGCATGTTGGTGCGGTGAGACACGTGGAGCGGCGGCACAAGCAGTAAGCCCGCGAAGATATGCGCCTGTACGAATGGTTAGCCTGCGTGCGGAAGTATCTGCTCGTGTTACTCACCACAAGGGGTACAAATGGTCGCCCGGTGCCGTCAAGATCCTGGTGAGGCTGATCCTGCGCAAAGTTGCTCCCAACGGCAGGGTGGCAGCCAGTTCAAGGAATATGCCTGGGTATCCTTGATTACGCGGGCTTCACACAGAGCTCAGCTTGCGAGCGACATCCTCCAGTCGCGAGCCCTCACTAAGCAGCTCCCGCGTCAGCTCCCGGTCCCGACCCATGCCCCCGAACACGACCAGCTTGACCACGTCGCCGTCGTCCCCGATGACGAGCCGCCCCGACCGGCCGTCTTTCCAGTCGACCCGGACCTGCTTCGCCTCGGTGTCCGCCGCGCTGATCGCCAACAGCGGGCTGCTCTCCGCCAGCTCCTCCGCGTCCCTCCGCTTGCCATCCAGGCCCACGGCCCTGCGCAGGTCCGCAATGACGGACACGCGGTTGTGGTACCGCACGATGTCCCGGCGCAGACATCTCACGAAGCGTGAAAGGTGCTGGCGCCTCTCCGGGGCGGCGTCCCCGTTCTCGCCACTTGCCCTTGCCGGCTTCGGAGCAGGCAGGTGCCGCGCCGCCAGGCCACCGAGCGGGATGCACGGCGGTACGGTGTGGCGGTGCACACGCAGGAACCCCTTTCTCTGCTCGTTACCGGAGTAGGGCCGGTTCAGAAGCACGAAGTATGGCCGTAGGAACTTGGACCGCGTCATGACCTCGATGCGCACGCCCAGGACGTTGCCGCCGTCGACGGCGTTCGGGTCCGGGTCGCGCACGCGGAAGGTGGTGATGCCGGCGCAGGCGCGGTAGAGGCAGTGCTGGTCGTAGGCTAGCTGCTTCTCGAGGCGCTCCTGTAGCCCTTTTGCGCTGGTGTCTGCTGTGATTGCCTGGCGCGCGGGCCCTGTTGTGAGAAGGACGCTGGCTTGGAGGCGGACCTGGCCCCTGAGCGTTTCCACTGCATATTTTGATCAGCAGGTATCATTGATTGAATTCTGGCAGGAAGTCATACCTCGTGCCTTGAGATCTGAAATCTCATCGTCTATATCTGCTTCTGATGTCATATTCGCTGTGCTCATATTCCGTTGTTGAGGGGACGCGCCAATGGTATTGAGAACGCGTCTTAATCTCCAATTGAGTTGTGGTGTTTACTTATAATTTTGGTGCACGAGCGGAAGTGCATGTGACTCTTATCTCCACTGGGAGACCCTGGGGACGATTTGTCCCCAAACCACAGCTTGTTCCCCCACCCCGGGGAACAAGCCCAGATGCCGTTCTACCCGACCGTAGCTGTGTTTAGACCTGCTGTACAAAAATCACATATTTTTGTGAAGAATTATATCCATAGCCAGAAAGAGAGTAGTAGAGCCGGACACTCGGCCACAGTTGCATCCAGATGCAGGGATGCAGAGCACGTCAGAAGTTGTGACCCGAGCTTGTAATAAGCTTAAACCGACTTCCTTGCATTTATTTGATGGGTCTTGCAGGTAATATCTCTGTGAACTCGAGTGTTGGCCAAAGTCTCACGGTCCTTGACAAGCTGGTAGGAATGCCAGTCATGGCAGCTTGGCGTCGACCTGCTCAAGCTAGGCCGTCTTGGGTGCCTTGCCCTTGAGACCGGGCATTGAGACAAGACCCCAAAATGGACAGGAAGAACATACACACGTACGGAAACAGAACAATTCCGGGCAGTCACATCTGACTTCTTGCATCGTGGTGTTCCCGGACTGGCTTTGTGCACTCTCTCACATGAAGTGATTGCGTCCGCCTATCCCGAGTCGGGCGTCTTTGACGTCGTCGCCTCTCAGGCCACGGTAAGCCGCATCGACGCTCGGGCCAGTTAGCGGCGGCTTCCTTGCAGGCTCCCCCGAATTCTAGAATCCTTGGGGGGCGACGACTCGGCTCGACTTCACTTGTCGCACAAGCTCGTCCACCTTGAAGAGGCCAGCAAGACCTCTCGACAAGGCGACTCAATTCACTGTCTTTCATGGATTCCTTCGCCTCATACTGACCTTCACGTCTCTCCTTCGCTTACCGTTTCTCCTTAAACGCGAAAACCGGCCTCCAGAGCTCGAAGCCCAACTTTCTCGACCATCCTTGTGCCTACGTCTCCTTCGCCACTACTTCAGTCGGCGTCGAACGCTTCAACGACTTGACCACCCATTTCCTTTTTTAACCGTTTCAGAAACCGCCTATGGGTGTCCGAACTCGACGTTCCGCCAGATTCTCGCAAGAGAACGGGTCCCCGCTATCCGTGGTCACCTCTGCGGACGAGTCCTCAGGCAGTCTGGCCAACGGCAAGCCCAAGGGGAAGGGCAAGAAGAAGATGAACAACATAGAGCAGCGGAGAACGGGCGCCGTGAAAGCAGACTCGACTACCGCCGCCGATAACCTCATGGCGCACGATTCCTTCAACCTCGACGAACCGGTCCCCAAGACGCCATCGCTGAACAACCATGGGTTCCTGGACCTGCCCAGGCACGACCAGAGAAACTTTGGGCTGCTTGTGCTGCTGTACTTCCTACAAGGTGTGCCGCTGGGCCTGGCAACAGGATCTGTTCCGTTCCTACTGAAGAGCCATATGTCGTACGCCGAAATTGGTATCTTCAGTCTGGCCTCGTATCCGTACTCCCTCAAACTACTATGGAGCCCTATCGTGGATGCTATCTGGAGCCCAAAGGTCGGCCGAAGAAAGAGTTGGATTCTGCCCATCCAGCTCCTATCTGGCATGGGCATGCTTTGGCTGGGCTCCGAGGTTGAGGACATGATGGCAATGGTTGGCAAAGAGAACGGCCCGACCGTGTGGAACTTTACGGGGTGGTGGTTTTTCCTCGTCCTTATGTGCGCCACCCAGGATATCGCTGTTGACGGGTGGGCTCTCACGCTCCTGACCCCTGGCAACGTCTCATACGCCTCTACGGCACAGACCGTCGGCTTGACAGCCGGCCAATTTCTCTCCTACACCGTCTTCCTCGCTTTCAACTCGAAGGATTTCGCCAACCGATACTTTCGTGCCGAGCCCCTGGACTCCGGCCTCATCAGCCTCGGCGGATACTTGAACTTTGCAGGCTGGCTCTACATTATCGTCACCATCGGCCTGGCCACCCTCAAGAGAGAAGAGAGGACCCGGAACGAGGATGGCATCTGGGATGTCTACAAGATCATGTGGGGCGTGCTTAAGCTCAAGAGCGTCCAGACCATAATGATTGTCCATCTTATTGCCAAGATCGGCTTTCAGGCAAATGACGGCGTCACCAATCTGAAACTTCTGGACAAGGGCTTCGGCACGGACAACATGGCTCTGACGGTCCTGATCGACTTTCCCTTCGAGATTGGCCTGGGCTACTACGCCGGTGTATGGTCACAAAAGTACACTCCGATGCGACTTTGGTCCTGGGGCTTCATGGGTCGCTTGGTCGCTGCTGTCTTTGCGCAGTTCACAGTCATCATTTTCCCAGAGCAGGGCGTCACTTTCTGGTATCTGCTGGTGGTCATTGCCGAGCACATCTTCTCCACGTTCATGAACACCATCATGTTTGTGGCTGTGTCAGCCTTCCATGCCAGGATAGCGGATCCGGTCATTGGCGGCACCTACATGACCCTCCTTGCGACGTAAGCTCGCCTCTGACCCTCAATAACAACAATTCACCTGCTAACTCGTTGCATAGTATTTCTAACCTGGGCGGCACACTGCCACGGTACTTTGTCCTCCGACTTGTGGACGAGCTCACCAGCGCCACATGCCATCCCCCTACTTCGATCTCTGACACAGCTGCCAACGTTAAGGGCCCGCTTGTTACCCAACCATTCTCCTGCTCTGTCCAGGCCGACAAGGAAAGGTGCATCAACGGTGGCGGAACCTGCGAGATGACCCGCGATGGGTACTACTTGGTCAACATCATGTGTGTTGTTGTTGGTCTGGTGACATTTGTTCTGTATATCAGGCCCAAGGTCCTGCATCTGCAGAGCTTGCCGATGAGAGCATGGAGGCTGTCGGCAGTTGGCAAATAGCGGGCATCAAGAAATTTACATAGAGTATTTAGATGAGATTGTATAATAGGAGGAAAATCATTCGCTTTCTGACACTGCACGTCTGCTTTTCCGCTTTCATTGGACTTTTCGACATCTACTCGCCCACTCACTTGCCAATGTTCCAATGTTCCTTTGCTGGCAGCTCTCATACACGTGCCTGGTGGGTGGGTTGCCTATCTCCCACGCCGAAAGCTTGTATCACAACTTTTGGGTCGTGGCAACCAAGACGCCCCCGCTTTCGCCATGGAGCCGATCTTGCTAAGGGCTTGCAGCAGGACCACTATCACCAGTTGAGTTCTCATTTCGAGTCTCGCATGCATACGTTAATACACAAGACGCCACATCTCTTAGCTAGTACGTGATCTGAAGGACCTCCGGAGCATGTTGCGCAGACTCATCTAGTAGGGCGTGAGGACATGCATTTTCCCGGATTCTCGTGCCTTGTAAGGCATGCTACACAAGATCAATCCCGTGCCAAAGGGGAAGGTCATGTGTCAAAAGTGTGGGACAGAAGAGCCTGCCCACTGCTGTCACATAGGCTCGTAGATTTGATATGCTTAGAGCTTGGTGTGACGGAGAAACTACAAGACGGCCATCATGTCACTGGAAGCTCGAGATTTATTTTTATCTTGAATCTTTCTTTTTGAGAAATTTTGGCATAGAACCTTGCCAATCAAAGCTTCTTGGCTGCCAAAGTAAATGTCCGCCTGCAAGCTTTAGAGGAAGCAGCAGAGGAAGCAGCAGTGCCTTCCCACAAGTTTAGACATTCCATGAGCGACTGTCCCTTCGCATTTAGGCGGCCAAACACTGCTGTTTCCCCACCCCATTAGTCCAATGGTCAAGTCGCATGACTTGAATTTCAAAATGCTAATTGTGTCCCAGAAGCCATGTGTTCGATCTGGGGGCATGTTGAATCTGGGGGCATGTTGAATCTGGAGGCAATTGGATCTGGGGGGCATGTTCGATCTGGGGTGGAGGGGTTTGAAGCTGCTCTCTTCCATCAGCGCCTTCTCAACAGCGCTGGCAGCTCAAAATGTACACACTGCAATCATAGGGAAACTTATTTGTCTTGGCTTTGTAAGTAAGACTCTCCTTCCATTCCCCCTTATACTTGACCATTGGACTCTGGGCATGCTTTTACTCTGATCATGTGGCCCCACCTCAGTGGGTATGGCAGCTTTATTTTTGTACACTGTCACAGCTCTCTTCTCCTATCGGGCAACCAGTCTGGAACCTTGGGGGCCTAACTGATTGGAACTTGAGAAGCTCCAGAAGTAGAAGGGTGATGTATGCTGACACAATAAGCACTTATTACCATCCTTGCTATGTAGCTTGTTCTGTTTAAAAGGCATAATAACGAAGGGGAACACGTATGCCTAGGTAGCCATATGCCTGCCATAACGACTTCAAGTACTCGCGAGTCAACTGAAAATGCTGTCTGAGGAATCTGTTTGCTCCCACAGTGAGTTCATACAACCATGTCATGCTTTCTCATGATCCTGGCCGTACCTGGAGTCAAGTTTCAATTGAAATGCTTTCGAATTTTCTACGCCATGAGCATATACACAGCTACGTGTAATTTTTCAAATGATATCATCTGTCTTGTTTTGTATCACTCAAGCGCCAGCTGAAATAATTGTAATAGCTGTCATTTCATGCTCAATCCACCCAAATGGCTTCCCAAGTCGACCTGGCATACAAGAGTACACTCCCGATTTATGCTCCGCGCTGACTGCACATGTGGCTTTTCCGTTTCACTACCTCTCAAGAACAAGCGTCAATATCTCTCACATTGCTCGAGAACACGGTCCCATTGCTTGATGCGGAATGCTTCGATAATTGCGCATACGGCTGCCATCCCAGCGCCGATACCGGTCGACACAACAATCTCCAGCAGCGTGGCACAGGCCCAATAGGATTTCATGGCATCTCCAGTGCAACGCATCCCTGCATCGCCGAGATAATTGTGCACGTGCTGTGATAAACGCCCAGATCAGCTTCGCCTTGAACAAGAAAGAATAGCGTGGTGTTGTCTGCAGCGGGGGAGCATCCTGACTTACATAAAGCGCTCCGGCACTTATTCCGGCGTAAATCAACGAAAGCCACACACACCAAAAGAAATTCCATCCGTAGCATTTGTGGCCAGTCTTTGACATTTTATCTTTCGCGTCATACTTGAAGCACAGAGCGATGAGACCTAGCACCGTGCTGGTAACTCCCAGAATACTAACCAAGACGAAGGAAACTATGATTTCGTGGTCTTGGGCGCCCGGCGGCCACCATGAAACTTCTGTATTTTTGCCGACATGGCATGCTAGACCGACAGCGGTACCTGTGAAGCAGAGCTAGGGTTGGGTTCTCAGCACATGTGAGCCAGCTTCCAAGGTTGCTTTCCAACATCGGGATTTGTATCGTACCTCGATCATGCGAGCAAGCAGAATCCACATGCGAGTCTGCGGCTTAATACCAGAGTCCTCGAGGTCCACCATTCCATCAGGTGGAGGTGGTTTTGGCCGTCCCATTGTGGGTTTTTGACTGATCTATGCAGTGTGCGTTGAGTGTTTTGGTCGTTGGAGGTATCTGCAAGTTGGAGTATGGATGACTTGTGTCTCGAAGTGGGTAGAACAGAGAATCAAGAGTAAGAAGAGACCATGAAAGCTAAGAGTTTCTGAGTGTTCTGGGATCCATGCGTTGTTGGTGTGAAAACGTGTTCGAAGCAAAAAGAAAGAACAATATATTTTGGAACGCTGGGAGGGAAATTTTTATAAGTGGGAAACTCGGAGTCACTTTGCTCAAAAAGCCTATTAGTGATTATGTGTGTTCCTCTGACCGAGGCAAAATAGTGCACTATGGACTGCTGTCATGCGATATGGCCCGTCAGTCGTCCACTGAGAGCTAACACAAGTCAGCTATTTACTGGTAAGGTTGGGTAGGTATTTACCCCTGTGAAACATGGCTCCAGTGCACAAACTCGAAGGCATGACCATAGAGCTTTCATCAAACCATTCCTACCATGACCTTGGCAGCCATATCTCCTCTGCGGTACCCTTTCCCCAAGGTTATGCGAGGTCCAAGCACAAATGCTGGATGTGGCAAAGCTCTGTATGAGATGGTTCGGTTTTCCCTCAGAATGGAAAAGTCTGGAATGCGGCAATTGAACGGGATGTCACGCAAATAAAAGGAATGGAGAGGAACGAGACTCCCACTAAATTAACATTTCCATAGAACCAGGTGAGACTGAATTTATGACCCATTCAAACACGAGTGGCTCGTTACCTGAAAGTAGCCCAGTGGATGAATGATATCTACGGCCGCCCTGTGAGTCCACATGGCACAGGGAAGATGGTCATACAGTTGTATAGCCACGAATGGTATCCATGAAGCCACTTCAGAATCTGGATCCAAAACAAAGCGTATGTCTCAACGAGAGAATGTTAGGTGTTGCCAAGCTCTCGCCATGCGCTCCGCTCATTGCTTTTAGGACCAAGAGCCTCCGCAAGTACTTCAAACTGGGGTGAGATCCCCATGTATTGAAAATTCACCTCGCTGACTTATGTCTTATTCACATTTCCTCTGGACCACTTGATATGTCTCTCATACATGGAAAGATATCTGTATTTCACGCTAGCTGTCAAAATTGTTAGCACTCGAATGCAGCCTCGATTCAATTTATGTTTCTGGCTCCTAAGGTCTGCAGCTGAACAGATTGTGCTGCCATGCTACTCCCAAGCCACCAATGGACTACCCTCAACATTGCCCACGCTCCCCTTTTTGTCTTCTTCTTTCTTTAAGTAGCTTGAACACAAACAGCAAGTTCAACATCCGCTTCCTGCCAAGGGCTCAAATATTACACAGGCATGGTCTGCCTCCCCCAATCCTAGTTTTTTACCCGCCCCGCGATGTCTTCTTCCATTTCCTGATGCGGAGAAATTCCAACAACAAGCATACCGACGCCATGGAAGCCCCGAGAGCGGTCATTACCACAGCTATCATCAGCATTACGCACCCCTGGTAGGTACCCATGTTTTCTAAGCAGTGTGTCCCTCCGTCACCCAGATTTTTTATCGCGTGCTGCAGCAACCGGGTGGTCAGCCTGGCCATGACAAGAGAGGGAGGAAGGGAGTGGTAAAGTGCGGGTGAGATTTTCTCTTCTTACAGTTATCGCACCAATGGCTAATCCAATAAAGATTATATCAACGTACATGGGAATGTACCGAAGACCGCAGCGTTTAGGGCCCTTCTCTGCTGAATTGTTGCAACAGTTGCACACAGAACAAATACCAACAAAGAAGCTGGCGACGCCTAGTCCTCCGGCCGCGAGCATGAAGGTCAACGTGCCGTGGTCGCCTGTGCCGGTTGGCGGATAGGCTGGATCAGGAGGCTTTGCCACGCGGATGCTCGCAACGGCGACAGCGGTAACCACAAAGATGAACTAGAATCAGATTCTCAGCACAATGAAAGCCGGATGATTTCGATATTGATCGTCTTATACCTCAATCACCCGAGCAATGACTACCCTCTTGCGACGGCTGAGCCCTGCGCAGCAACCGTTGGTAGGTGTGGTATCTCCATTGAATGCTCCTGCCGAATCTGCGTATCGCTTGGATGAGGACCGGCCCGGATACCTCCCGATGTCGATATTCACCTCGTCTCTGTCATGTCGCCTTGACTCGTATCGTCGACCCATGGTGAGATCTCGACTGCTGTCAGAGCCACGCGCGGTGGATGTTCCCTAGGGTTCGAGGAGTGGCGGATTAACTGAGTTTGAAGTTGGGCAAAACAGAAAAGGCTTCGTGTAGACTGGAGGTTTTCTTGATGTGCTCGCACCTGTGTAGGCTGGATATTGCGATATGGCCTGAGGAAAAGAAAAGAACAAGTTCCGTGTTTTGGAAGGCAAAAAGGGAAAATTTATAGGTGGCAGATCTGGAGTGACTGCCTTGGATTCGGCTTGAAAAGCACTACAGTGACTGAAGTCGATTCTTAGACTGAGGGAAGGTATCGTATCTCCCACATGGACTGCTGTCATGCAATAAAGCTCGTCACTTATTCAGCGACGAAGAAAACCCGAGCGAACCATTTCCTATAGACTGATGACACAGTAGAGACAACATTAGGCTTGTACCAACACTTGTCCCAAATGGAATTGCTCCAGAATACTACTCAAGCACATCTCGGTACAAATTTCACCAGTGCTTCTCACTGATATCCACGGTGTTCACATCCACGCCGTCCTTGAACCACCTCTCCTCCTCACTAATCTTGACATCGTTCGTGCTGTTCTGCCTCTTCCTCATCAGGCCATCGTCCGCAAAGGTCCAGTCCTCGAGACCGTACGACCTCCACCACTGGCCAGTCTTATCGTGCCACTCATACCAGAACTGGACGGCAATCTGGGTAGGTATGTCAGCAGAAACCCATCAGAAATTCATAGTGGAAGGGAGGGTGACCTTGTTCTCCGTGAAAGAAAACAGCTCCTTCCTCAGCCGGTATCCAGTCTCCACGGACCACTTCTCGGTCAGGAACTTCTTGATCGCGTCTCGGCCCTGGAAGAACTGGTCGCGGTTGCGCCAGATGGAGTCTGGGGTGTATGCGAGCTGTCAGAAAGTCAGCCGGGCCATGCCTCACTTGGTATACGTGAGCTCGTTTCATGTCCTGTGAGTAAGGTATCCTAAGATTCTATGTTCTCAGGCTGCGCCTGAACCGCTGAAAAGCACCAAGACGAAGACGTTACCTTCACGGTCGCCGGGTCCCTATCAAGGTGGTCAACAATTGGTCCGCCATCCTTGCCACGCAGAACGACTCACTTTGTATTCCAAGCATCTTGGGCGGCCTTGACCTTTTTGTTGGCGGTCTCCTTCGTGAAAGGGGGAAAAGGTGGCCTTGATTCGCTGGACATCTTGCGGTATGGTGATTGAACTGGATGGTTGACTCCCCGTTGTTTTAAGAGGGCAGGTTTGTCGGATTATCTATAGGTGAGAAAGTGGAACTTGAATGATCTTCAGTTGTCAAGTCACAGATCTTAAATACTTCTCATTTGACATGTCACACAGAACAGAAAGACTGTATGCATTTAATGCGCTAAGCAGCACGTCGACATAAGTACTCCGGGGAAGAGGCCTTGATTCGGCCCGGAGGCCGGGATTTGGATGGGTTGGCAAGGGCGGAGGGACGGAGGATTGTGTGTGGGGCAGTGACGGGATCTCGGTGTCAGTACAGAGGGGCAATGGCCTCCCGACATGCATAGCTGGTCGCTATGCATGGCTAAATATGGACTCAGGGCTTTGGATTACTTATGCACCATGGCGAAAACCACGCCCTCCGAGAGGATAGGTCATCTTGTCACACGCTGATTTGCTTGGCATGCTTGCAGGACGAATTGCATGGTGCTCGTCGAGGATCTCCGCGGAAGGACTGGCTGGGGGCTTTAACATCGCACGGAAACACGATCCAAATCCGACCGAGTACAAAGGGCTGCAGCTCTGGGCCGCACAGCAGATCTAGTTGATAGCAGTCGGCACCGGTGTGGAAGCTGCAGGTGCTACTACCTCTGTGACGCGAGAAGCCGAGACATTCGCGTCCTCCGGCCTTTGCCCCTTTCCACGTTCAGTCGCGATGTCACGGGAACAGTCGAGGTCCTTGGGCTCGGCATATGCCGTATTATACGGGTCCCTTGCCCAAGCATGATTTGGAATAATGGCCACGGGTACTCCGTCATGAGCTGCTGGTGGGTTGGCCGAGCAATCCGCTCGGATTTATCAAGAGTGGGCTGGACAGCATGTCACCCGCACTAATCGAAAAGGCGTGATGCACAGGTCGCCAATTCCCAGCAGCGACAACTCAGGCTGACCGATGACTTGCTTGGTTCGGTAAGTGCCCATTGCCATCAATGTACACCAATGCCAGCATCAACCAGCTGTGGGAGCAGCAGAAACCGTGCCCCCAAGAGGATTCGTTGGACGAAGACGCGATGCCGAGCTTCGGAGAGGTGCGAGCTGTTGACAAATACCGTGCAGCGGTAGCAGGGGTCCCACAAGATGTCATGGCGGGGCGGATTGTCCAGCAGCTGCGAGCAAGCAGGCGAGAGAGCTTGCCGATCAAACTCAAAAGACCCCTCCACCGTGCGCGACCTCCCATAAAGCCAGAATCTCTTGCTCCCCTCCTCAACAAGACCTTTACCGGAAAACCATAGAGCTTCTTTCTCTCTTGACATTGAAACAAAAAAACCCAAAACCGTCAATTACCGCGCAAACCAAACAACACATTCAAAATGGCATCTCTCACCGGCCAGCCCTTCCCCGAGGACGTCAGCTTCCTGTACATCCCTTACTCCCCCGACAAGGCCGGCCTCAACAGCTGTGGCCTGCCCATCAAGTACGACGCCAGCAAAGGTACGCACTTACTACTACCCACTCCCAAGCTGTTTCTTCTTCCTATTCACGGGTACTAACTTCCTTCTCTTCCAGAATTCAAGGAGAAGAAGGTCGTCCTCGTGGCCGTCCCCGGTGCTTTCACCCCCACGTGCGCCGAGAAGCACATCCCCACCTTCATCGAGCAGAAGGACGCCCTCCAGGCCAAGGGAGTCGACCAGATCGTAGTGATCGCCTACAATGATCCATTCGTGATGTCGGCGTGGGGCAAGTCGAACGAGGTCAAGGATGACTTCATTGTGAGTAAACAATCCAACCCCCCCCCTGGTTATTTTGGAACAGCCTCCACAGGCTATGAGGGACACCGTCTCACATGGAAACCCCCCAAACCGCAGGTGTTCGCGACCGACGCAGAGACCAAGTTCTCCCAGCAGATCGGCTGGACGCTCGGCGAGAGGACCGGCCGCTACGCCCTCATCGTCGACCACGGCAAGGTCACCTACGCCGAGAAGGCGGCCAATGGTGTCGAGGGAACGGACGCCGCGGCCGTCCTGGCCAAGTTGTAAATGGTCACTACGAGAGGAAGTCCACTTTACGTCACGCACAACGCCTAGTAGACATTTAGACACTGCCACTCGACTCAAAGTCGGTGCATGAGATAGAGGAGCGTCTCAATTTGACACCCATCAAAAGTTACCACTCTGCAGCTTGCCTTGTGCACCGGGAACGCAATGTAGTCTTCGCTGAGGTATTGATGTCAGGGTATGTAGTACTAAGGGGAATGTGCGTTGTTGTTCAGGTCGCTCCGCCCACACCACTTGACACCGGACTGTTGGGATCGTCCGTGGAGAATCGCCCTCCAGACACAAATATCATTAGAAGCCGGCCTTCGAGGCTGCCATGTCGAGCTGCGCATCGTCCGACCAAGGACTCCCGACTGACGCGACGGCCCTCAGGCAGCGACTGGTTGTCAGCTGTGTTCGGATGGTCGGTGTGATCAATGCACAAGTCTCATTTCTATGAGCTACCCGTGCGGAATCGTGTCCCCTATTCCATGCAACCCGTCCCTTTTTTTTCAAGACGTCTGTAGGCCGCCTAGCTTTGTAAAAGCACTGAGAACCCGACTCCAGCCCTTCCCTGAAATCTCAATTGCAAAAGTTGTGCCGAACCAGAGAAAAGATGTCCACGTATGCACTCGACCAGCACCCGCTCATCTTGATTCCTTTATCGGGTGGTGGCCTTGACCTTGGGGGCGGAACCCTTGGCTCCCTGCTTGCCGACGATCCGTTGGGTCTGGCCCTTGGACGCCTGGGCGGCGTTCTTTGCCTTCTCCGACTTCTTGGCGGCGGCCTCGGCGGCCTTCTTCTCCTTGCTCTCCTTGATGGCTTGCAGGCGGGCGGCGGAGCGGGCCTCGGGGCGCATGGATCGCTTCTCCTTGATCACATCGAGGGAGGCACCGACGATGGCACGCTGGGACTTGACGGTACGGCGGGTTCGCTTCTTGGCGGCTTCCTGTTTGGGGTGTCAGTTACGGTCACAGTCGTAGGCCCCTTGGTGCTGGACTCCTGCTCGATGTCTCTGGGGAGAATCCCGAGTGGGTCTGGCTTCGGGGCGGTTCGTGGGCGTGGATTGCGATCGCGAATCGGTTCAAGTTCGTACCTCAGTGATACCCTTGCGGTGCTGGCGACGGTACAGGACGGTCCAGGCAATGCGACGGGGGTTCTTGCGCTGGAGGAAGAGGGACTCGGATTTGCCGTTCTGGAATCGGAAGACCTTGGAGTCGCCACGGACGTAGAGCTTGCCCTACAACATTCGCAGTGTCAGCGTTTTGTTCCTCTGCCCAGTGACTTTTTTCCCTTCTAAAAAGTCCTCTCTTCCAGTGCGGTCGCGATAACAAATTGTGCCCGAATAACCACGACACGGTGTCGTTTGGCCCGTTCGTTCCTCCTCTTGCAGCCTCCAGGGGCTCTCATCCATCCATCCGCTGTCCTTAGTGGAAATTTCATCGTACCTTTCCAGGGTAGATCCTCTGGCCCGAGAATGTGTCGTCGTAGGTCCTCATCTTGAATGTGGGTGCCGATTGTCGGTGGTCGTACGCAGATGAGGGTTGTTTCGGGACGATGAGGTTGGCTGGGCTGGCGGGCAGGCGAATTTGAAATTCTGTTCTGGTGGGCAGAGGCTACCCTACGGCGAATCGGCGGAAAAGCGGGTCTGGCAAATGCTGGGACTGGACAGGAGGCCAGAAAATTGTTAGTGCATTTGGGAGGCACAGCTGGCGGACAGCTGGTCTCAGCTGGGATTGACAAGGCCAGGCATGCTTCACTTGCTTCTAACTGTACTGAGTGAAGTGCTTGGCATCCATCAACTCAGATCGACACTCGAGTTATTTTCCAGTGATCATGTAATTCGCACTTGAATTACGCCTCAGTAAGTCCCTCTTCTGGATTTCCTGGAATTCCCAATTTGTCCTGCTGTCCTTCCAGCCACGCTGCGAGGACCCCTCCACATTTCAAGCACGTACGGTCGGCTCGTGCGCTGAGTCTCCTTAAACTCAGCGATATCTTCTGGTCGAGTCTCTTAGTTGACAGATCGTGACAGAACTGATTATCATTTAATTTCTTCATTCTCAGATATTCGACTTCGTTAAATCAGGAACGATCCTTTGTTTCTCCGATAAATCCACACTGATGGTCATCCGTGCCTCATACATCTTCCTTTGACCAGACGGCGATTAATTTTGTTCGCCATATATGCATATATCGCGGCCTTTCTGATGCCAACCGAGGCAGATGAAGTTGCGTCCGTCGTCCTAGATCTGTTCAGCAGGCTTCCTGCGAAGAGGAAGCCATCTGCCCGCGTCAATGGCACCCGAGAATGGATGCCTCTGGCTGGGATAGTCGCTAGGCATAGTGACGGATCTTTGAAATGTTTGGCTCTAGCGTACGTTCTTCGAGATTTTTCAAACTGTTCCTTGGCACGTGAATTAGCTTGACAGGCTGCGATTATTCCCACTGCGGTCATGTGGTCAATTCCGTGTGCCTTGCTGAGCTGCTGGAGAATGCGGTTTCCGAGTACGATTGCTCGAGTTGCGAGACAGCAGGCATGGCACGAGTGGGAAGTTGGCTCACGAGTCTGAGCTGAGAATACTGACTTGTGACAGGACTGGCATGAAATGCTTGCCAGCATCCAAAGTACCCTCCGCTGGAGGCAGGGTCTTGCATGACTGGCACGCCGAAGTCCTAGTAATACGGGCCTTCAACCACTTTGTTCTGCAGGAGTGCAAGGCCATGATCACCGACGGAAAGGACTCCCTGTACATCCGCCGGAGCAGCAGCACCTCGGCTGACGAACTGCCAGGGGAAAGACGGCACTTCTGCTGGAGGGAGGACGTGACGCTGCACATGTACTGCTCAGAGGCGCCTTGCGGCGACGCATCCATGGAGCTGACCATCTCGGCCCAGCGGGACGCGTCCCCGTGGGAGAGCCCACTGCCGCCGCACCTGATGCCCGATAGGGCGTCGGCATCGGCATCCGCGCCGGACCTGGCCCTCCTCGGGCGCGCGTGCTTCGGCCAGCTGGGCGTCGTCCGTCGGAAGCCCGCCCGCGCTGACGCCCCGCCCTCACTGTCCAAGTCCTGCTCCGACAAGCTCGCGCTGAAGCAGTGCACCTCGCTTCTCGGCTCGCCAGCGGCGCTGCTCGTCTCGCCCACTGGCGCATATCTCTCCTCTCTGGTGCTGCCTGAGAGCCAATTCTCTGCCGCGGCTTGCGAGAGGTGCTTCTCGCCCCGGGGCAGATTGGCGCCCCTGGGTGCGGTTGAGGCGGAGTGGGAGGGTGGGTACGGATTCCGCCCGTTCGTGGTGCACACTACGGGGCTGGAGTTTGAACACTCCCGCCGCGGCCCGGAACATAGCGAGGGGCTGCGGTATGTGGCGAGCAATCTTGCCATGGCCTGGTCTTGCAATGGCCTCGCTGAGAACTTGATCGGTGGCGTGCTCCAGGGACGTAAGCAGTCTGATGCACGAGCAGGTAGTGCGGTCTCAAGGGGCAAGATGTGGGCATTGGTGCAGGAGATCGTGCACCAGGTCGAGTCAGTAAGGATCCCGCCGGCGCTCGGGACGTACGGGGCTCTTAAGGATAGCCCTGGACTGGCCATGAGAAGCAAGGTGAAAGAAGACGTGCGAAAGGAGGCGCTTAAAGGCTGGGTTAGGAACACGGGCGACGAGGACTTCGACCGACTGTCCTGATGGGACAGTGCTTATGCTTGGAATTCTACTTTCAACATGCGCTGAGACTTCGCCGATATGAGAAGCCCTCGTGGAGAATATACGCCGGCTCAATACTGGAGAACAGGCTTTAAATTTGGATCAACGTAGAGTCAAGCTGTCCTCTGAGTGTAAGGATATTAGGGCAGGAAAAACTCAAGATCATGAAGGCCATATTTGTTGAATGCATGACTCTTCAAGGACTTTGACGCTTTCAGACCCGAATGTAAACCGAGGAGAAGATAGGCACATGGAAACTGCAAGGGGATGACTTCAGGACATCGAAGAAACGCACCTTGCTCAAGGCCTCAGTGTACTGCACAAATGCATCACCTGTTCGTGCTCAAGCTGTACAGCACCCCGCCTATTTCGCAGAAACGGATATGAGGACGTTGGTAAAAGGACAGTGGGAATAGTCCATGGCGAATCTTCATCACGCGTTCTGCAGCCGCCCGTCTTGCCCATGTTGAACTCCCGAAGTTGCCGGACCAAAAAAAAAACCCTTCCAATACGATCTACTAACTCTATGGACCTGACTTAATGTCTTTTGTGTACTCAACGATCGTGGCCAGCTTTGTGGTTGCCTCTATCACCAATAGCTACCATCCCATCTCCGATAACATTCCTGAGCGAGTTCCGTCAGGGCCGGGCAGCCTTTATCCCGAGTGCAATCTGGCAGGGCGCCATGGGCTAGTCGCACAGCACCTCATGTACGAGAACCTGGACTGGGTTCATTTCATTCATTTTTGGTCGGTTATCCCAAATGCTAGGATTGTATCACGATGCTCATGATCTGCCGATCCCTTTGACCCTGGCCGTATTCATTATAAAACAGGATAATGCTTTCTTGCGGGATTCGCAGCGATTCACCTCCCACCGCCGGTGCTCGTCAGACCGAGACACCCCATGGATCCTCGCCTCCATATATCAATAGCAGTGTAGGGTTCCTTGCTCGTTCCTCAGCAGTCCCCCTTTCGTAGCTTCGGGTCCGTCATCCCACACCCCAGCAGCGTGTTTTTGTTTTCCCCACTGGACGGGACGTCTACTCGACCTTGGACTCGCCCTCGAAGTTCTCGCCGGCCACCAGGTCGGGGATCTCGTCGTCGTCGGCCTCCTTGTCACCCTCCTTCTGCTGCATGCTCTGGTAGGACTCGGCCAGCTTGCGGAGGGACGCCAGGGAGTCGGGGCCGAGCTGGTTCAGGATGCCGGGGACGAGCTCGGTGAGCTCCTTGTCCTCGCCGTTGCCGTAGATGGCGAAGGTGTTTGCGGGAACGGCGGCGTGCACTGTTTGATTGGTCGTCGCATCAGCATCATCACCATAGTACGTAGTGGCCAATGGCCTATGCCCTGCCCTCCCGAACTGTTGTCTCGAGGCAGTCTCGAGCTGGGCCAGCCTCAAGCCGGGAGAGAGGTGAGGAAGGAAGGGTGTGGGTCCGTGTCACATACCCTTTGGTGCGGCGAAGTGGATGACGTTTCCGTCGCTCTTGAACATGTTGACCTCCTCAATGGCCTGGATGGGCTGGACATTGAGCTTCTTGAGGGCCTGCTGGAGCTTCTTGTCGTCGGTGGCGGACCGCTGGGGCGCCCGCTTCATCTTTCGGCGCGGGGTACCCTTTCCACCAATACGGGCGGAAGCACCGAGCTTCTTGAGGCGCTCCTGGACGTCGGCCATCTTTGCGAGGGGTGTGGTGTGAGAGGAAGAGGCGGGGTGTGATCGGGTTTCGAGGGTTGGAGATGGAGATCAGGGAGGTTCGCCTGACTGTGTGTAGCGTCGTGTCAGCGCGAGCTGTCGCAAAGAAATGACCCCAACCCAAGCTCTTGTGCCTGCAGTCTCGCCCTGCCCAAGCGCCTCCATGATTTTTCGGTCCTGCGTCCTCAGGCCCTCCCAAATCCCGCCCTGTACTTTCCCGTCGCCGATGAAATCGCACCGTCAAGACATGGCCCAAAATTCAAGCGTACTCACTTTTTGACAATTCGCTCGTGCTCGTCGACGTGATGGCCGCAGGGAGGTTGGTGAGGTGCGTGGTTGGGTTGTGTGGTACGCAGTGTAATTTTTGCTTGCGACCCCCGGAGTCCACGTGATCCGGCCTGCAACCGGCCCCTCCAAAATGGGCGGGCAGACAGTCAGTCAGTCGGACAGAAAGAGGAGGTTCTAGCTTCGACGGGCAGGCGTGGAGCGAGGAGCACGGACCACCAAAGGTCACTTTGTTCTCATACGATTGATGAGACCTGATTGACTTTATCAGGATATTTCGCTTGTATGGCAATCCTGAACTGACACACCGAAACGAGGGACAGGCGAAGGAGCGGTTATATGAGAAGTGAGTAGATTCTCATCCACCTAGAGAAACTGCATTAGGCGGCATTGATGCACATATCCTCGTGCCTGAGCCTCGATGCTGACAGTTCCACTGTAAACCTCATGCAGCCGGCTCACAGGAAGAGAAATATGTGACGCTTGCACGTCGAACTGAACCCAGTCCCTGCCCTCCTGGGGATAGAATGGTGTCTTGGACCGACCAAGACCTGAGGCAGCCCCCATGAGGACGAGCCTCAACTCGAGAAGATCCAACATATATCAGTGCCTCCTTTTCCTGTCCTCATGATCCGATCCCAACGCCCCCTGACGCCGTGTGAAATCTGCCAGATGCCAGTTGATGCCATAATTTTACAATCGTACAAAGACGCTTCATTTCTCCGCCGGCAGACCGGCCTCCTTCCTCAACGCCTCGCGCCGTAACCGCTCCTCCTCGGCGGACTTCCTCGCCTGCAGCCGCCGCATCTTCTTTTCTTGCTCCGCTGCCTCAGCCTGCACGACCCATACTGCAGTTTGTTAGCACAAGCTGCTTTGCCTCGGGTCCGCTCTCTGGCTCAGAGCATTGATATATGGCCAAAAATGAAGTAGACATACTTGGCTTATCGCTCTTGGAGTATTCCTTAAGCTTGCCCACAAAGTCGTCAAACTCCTTCTGCCGCTCGGCCCTGTTGGCGAGGCTCTTCTTCTGCAGGTCAGGGTTGTACTTCTTGAAGAGCTCCTCCTCTGTTGGGGAGACCCAGTACGTGAGCGCTGGCCCGCCAACGATGATTGCACCGCCGCTGCAGAGATTGGTCAGTCGATTGGCTGGCTGGCTGGCTGGCTGGCTGTCGGGATATAAGCGCGTCCAGTGTTTTCCTGAAAAACAAGACTCACCCCAGGACCATCTTTGCCCACATTCCCCAATTTGTTGGTTTCTTCGACATGGTTGGCAGTGGTGGTGTGTGGCACGAACGATCCAATGAGTGAGTGAAAAGTATCAAACCACAGGATGAGTTTCAGTTCAAAGCAGCCCTGACTGCTCAAAATCTTGGGCGTCGTGACGTCGTTGACACGGGCGCGTTGCTGCTGGCTCACTGCAGAAAACGGCGGCAGCTAGACTGACGGGCAGAATTGCCGCCGGGCTGTCAGCGGGAGACGGGAGCTCATTCATTGGACGGGCCGTCCGGCTGGGGGCCCACCCCCTGACGTTCAACCAAAGTCGACGCTGCATATTCAGTCTCGACCATGATGCAGGTGAAGTATGTGTGCAAACTACATACTCGAGGAAGATGGGACGGACCCCAGGACGGGGGACTTGCTCGCGAATCGAGCGCGTGTGCGCCCTGGCGAATCATCCTGCCCTATGGTTGCCTCCCTAGGTACAGTACCAAACATCTTGCCCCCAAATATGCAATGCGGCCTCCCTCTTTGTTGTCGAGGTTCCCCACGAACATGGTCATCACTGAGGCAGTGCAAAAAACCGCGCCCTGGTATTGGTTTCGCTCCCAGTCCCACGGGCCGGGAGCCCGTTTCCATTTGTTGTTGCGTCTGAAGTTGAGCAGTTCAATGCAACCTTGGGTCCTTACACCGCCTGGACCGCCTGCAAACAGGCAAGCAATGCCCCCAGGTTGCACGGTGGGTTGTCGAGCGGCGTCAGGGACGCTGCAAAGCCACAGGGTGGAAATGCGGTCGTGAGTGGTCGGACAGGGCAATCTATCTGAGCCAGACGCGCAGGCTTAGCCGCATTGTGTTTCCCTCGAGGAGAATTTAATTGTGGAATTTGTTTTGAAAACCATTTAGCTTCGATGTTTGTATGGTTTGTCGAGGAACTGGGGCCAGGCCAGCGAGCCCTCTCGCCAAGCCGTGCAGGTTGGTGAATCAGGATATTTTATTGCCCGTTGGTGTTGGCGGGATGAAATGGCCAAGCTCGATGAGACTTTCCTCAGGGCTGAGATCCTGAAACTGTAAGCCTACGAGCGTTTCTGTCGGGTAACAGATTTGTAATACAGCATCGAACTGTGCGTGATATCTAATGTTCTGAGGCTGTCACGAAGGACTCCATCCCTGGTTATTGTATCACGACAATGGCCAATGCTGGGTTGGTGAAGGTTTACTGGATGATTACCTGAGAAAAGTTTGGTTGCTACGAGGAGGTCAGTTCCCGGCTAGGGCTGCGTGGCTTGGCTGGTGAGGCTTGCTTCCGTCCTACCTGGTCAAGTATATTGCACGCTGCCGGGAAGATATTGCGCCGGGACAGAGCCTCATCAAACCGGTGTCATGGGGCAGGGATCTCCCAAACACACCCTTCAGCACTGGGAGCCCAGACAGAGATTCAAGGGCAAGGGAAAGCTTTACGGGAGAGTCTCAAGGAAGGTTACCGAGATGCCCTGCTCGTAGATCATGCTCGGCCTGTATTCCAATGTCTCTGGACTGGAATGAGGACAAGCCTCCAGCGCAGCGGGCCGTGGAGTCTCACGCCTGAGTCAGCCCACGTGTTTCGAGCCGCGTAGGGCGGCTCTGACGAAGACACGGGGGAGAAGGATGAAGCATTGCTGAAGGACGGGATGACACTTGGGGTTGTTGACCGCTGCGTACCGTACGATGAGCAGTCGGGGGCGATGGCTTGACAGGCCTCTTCAAACAGCCCCATCCGTTCTAATACGCAGCGTAGAAGCAATGGAGCTGCAAGATTGCTGGGGGGCATGAAGAAGGGGAGGTCTGTGAGGGACAACCTTGTGCTGGCGACAGGCAAGTCTCCAATCACGCTCTCGGCATGGCGGGATACCAGGGCTGCCCTAGGGCCTGGGGAGAGAAGTCGCTTTAAGCCGACATATTGCGTGTGGAGAGCGAGTGCAATGCGTTAGGCAGGCGGAGATGATTTGAGGCGAAAAAGGTCCTGGCTTGTCGAGGCAGATTGTCACAGGCAGCTGAAAAGAGAGCTCGGCAGTCAGAAAAGAAGAGACTAGGAGGGTTTTGCCAAGTCTCGTCTGAGGGCGATCAGTTCGTGACTGGGGGAGACAACGCGTGGAAATTCGAGACACTTCATCAATGCGCTTGGATGAGTCTGTGGGGTGCTGAGCTGTGCTGCTTGCTGTCGGACTCGCGGCATTTCCAAAGGGCATGAATGCCTCTGCTCTTTTTCTATTAATAGGACTGGATCTTTTTGTCAAAAGAGTAACTGCAGTCCCTCATACTACTACATAGCATATAGAAGTCAGAGATCTATTTGTTAGTCGGTGGATGGTGTTGAAGAACGACGGGAGGATCGGCTTGGTGGGGTAGGAAGGGGGCCGGGCGAGATGGGTGTGTGAGGTGGTAAAGATCTTTCTGGTGCAGCATCAGATCACTACCCGGCCCTCGGGAAGTTGCCGTGCCTGCAGTAGTGTCGTCTACACAGCTGGGTAGGAAGTACTCAGGGTGTATAACTGCGGCGGCGAATACTGAAGGCTGTGTTTTATGTATGTACCGCGACAAGAAGCAAGCACCAGTGTAACATTGATCTTATTCTTAGCGCCCCCAATGTACGTGTACCGTACTGTACGAGTGATGATGGTACGGAAAATACGAGACTAAATCCGCACACTCAGAACAACACCCTGACCGTAGGTCAGGGACAAGGCTGCCTCCGCCCGTGACTGTGATGCCTGAGCACATACTACAGCTGCTATGACATGTAATTTGTGCCATACCCTGCAGTCTCATCAGTGATACCGTAGATAATTAAATGAGATAGATCTCGTTGCAAAGCCACCCAACGAACCCAACCCAACCCAGCCAGCCAGCCAGCCTGTCGAGGCGTCTCCCAGCGGGCTGCCCCTCAGCCGGACCAAACACATGGTGCAGTCAAGGCCCAGAGAACGGTACGTGCTTTTAGGTTTCCCCGGTTTTGGAGGCCACCCGCACAGCCGTGCCACCCGCATCTGCAGAGTGGTACTAGCCCGCCACCTACCTAGGTAAGGTAGGTAGCCCTGGTAGCTTGCTAGCCCACTGTGACAACGGCGGCGGCTTCCTCCCGCGCTTGTACGTGCAGTACCACAGCGTGTCAGCGTGCCCAGGTGCCCAGGTGCCCGGGTACCAGGTGCCCTGGCCTGCCCGCATGCCCTGCCACAAGCCCCCCCTCCACCCAAACCTGCAACTGCAACTTGCAACTGCCCCATTCCAGACTCCACCACCACCCGTCCATTCATCCTTTCCACCTCCATGTCGCCTCCTGACAGTACAGTACGCATTCTGGACGACTGGATACCCGGTCCATTCTCTTAATTCCAAGCTTTTGTTTTATTATCTTTTTCCTTTCTCTCTTCACTTCCCCAACAATTCTCCTTATTCTTTGTCTGTTCGCCGAAGTGGGACGTCCATCTCCACACTGCTCCAATCACTCCTTTGACCGACCGCAATCGCATCGCTGCTCAGCCCAGCGCATCGCATCGCACGGAGCCTTCTTTCAGTCGTTGACAGAGACAGGCTTGATTTTCGACTCGGGCACAGCACACCCCTCCCGCTCGTCACAGGAGACCACCAGTCACACCAGACAGCTTCGGCCTGGCCCACAACAGTCTGAGACTTGTGTGTTGCTCCAAGGCAGTTCGTCGTCCTGTTGCCGAAGCTACCGAACCACCACCGAAGCCGCAAGGAAGAGGAGCCACCGGCGGACGACGACAGCCGCGCGCACTGCGGCCACGAGCAAGAGCACCACACCCTGTCTGTCTCTTCCGTTCACCGTCGCCGTTGGACGTGCCCTCTGGCTTCCAAACTAGCACCGCGTCTCATGGAAGTAATACTGCTGCTACCTTTCTAAAGCATCACACGTCGAATCGGACAAGGAACGAGGGTCCGATCGACTAAAGTCAGGCGCACCCCTCCTGCCACCGACACGACGGTGGACAGCGAGCTCACGAGAGTAGCAACGAAATAACTAGACGCACAAATGGCTTATAACGGAGGATACCCAGCCCCTCGTCCCTTCAATGGACCAGGAGCACCACGACCGCCACCTCAGCGCCAGTACACTCCTGCGCCGGGGCCACAACAGTACGACCAACAGTACGACCAGTACCAGGATGAGTACGGTCAGGGATACGACGAGTACTATGATCAGGGCTATGGACAACAATACGACGACAGGAACTTTACCCCGCGAGGCCCGCCTCCGCGAGATCCCTATGGACCAGGCCCTGGCGGTCCGCCGAGAGGGCCGCCTATGAATGGAGGCCGCGGCGGTCCCATGAGACCTCCGCCGGGCCGAGGATATCCTCCTAACGGTGCACCTGGTCGGGGACGGCCTCCTCATGTTGGAGCTCCTAATTCGGATCCCACGAGTAAGTCGCAACAGTGTTCTTTGCATTTTCTTTCTGTCGGCGGTAACGTCTAACTACGGTCAAGTGAACCGCTCAAGACAGCCCATCGTACCCCCTCAAAAATCCCCAGGAGAGCCAGGATTTGGCGACAGCCCATTCCCAACATTCCCAGGCCAGAATCGTAAGACAAATCTGGACAAGGAACAACAAATTCTCAGCCAAATGGGCGCTCTGGATATTGACAACAAGAAAAAAGTCCCGAAAGGCAGGGCCCCAACCCGGGGTGCCTCCATTGACGACTACGGTCCTCGACCGTCCATGGACTCCCAGCGAGGGCCCCCTCCACCGCGCAACTACCCGCCGCAGGGCTACCCAGAGCAACATCGAGGACCACCGCCCGGTCGAGGGGGCTATGGGGACTACCCCGAGCCAGGCTTTGGGCCACCCTCAAGGACGATGACGATGCCATCGAACATAGGAGGCATGCAGGAGATGGCACCACCACCGCATCGGTCAGACTCGGCGCCCTACGGTCCATCTGGCCGGGGAATGCCCGGGCCGCGACCCTCAACCGCTTCGGGGCATCGCCCACCACCGCAGCGGATGCCCCCGCCAAATCAACCAGGAGCAGGCTATGGCGGCCAGGGCTATGACTACGGTCCGGATCAAGGATACGGATACGATGATTACTACAACGAGTACTATGACGATCAAGGAGCGAATGGCTACCAGCAACAGCCGCCCGAACCCGAAATGCCCAACTTTGATGCAGCTCCTCGCGGTCGCAACTCTTTAGATCTGTCCATGCAGTCCGGCGCCCCAGAGCCCCAAAGAGGGCCCGGCCGGATGCCTGGGCTCAACACCGCGAAATCCCAGCCTGATCTGCGCCAGCCGCAGCAGGCAGTATTCGAGATGGCGCCTGACGTGCCCCCAATGCCTCCAACTGGAGGTCAAGGTGGCTACGGTGCAAGGGCGAACGGCCCAAGTCCTCCTCAGGGTGGATTCGGACTTCCCAGCAACCCTATGCCGATCCGCCCAGGCCACCAACAAACACCGCCAAATGCCAACCCAGACGCCTTGCCGACTCACCCGCTGCCGGTGAGGGCTGGTCATATGCAGGGTTCTCTGGTCAACAACAAGCCACCACCGGTCCGCAACTACGGTGGCACTCCCACTCCCGTGCCTGCCCCCGCTCCCGCCCCTACCGCAATGCAGGGCGGTAGCGCACCTCGCCCTGCACCACAGGCTGAGGCCCCCGTGACGACCGAAGAGCTGGAGCGCCTAAGGAACACCGTCAAAGTAAACCCACAGGACCAAGCGACAGCACTGCGTCTGGCTAAGAGACTGATCCAAGCTGCCGATGTTCTTGTGCCCAACGTGGCGGATCCCAAAGCGCGCCAGCGAGCCCGCGAACGTTACGTCCTGGATGCGCAGAAGATCTTGAAGAAGTTGTCGAATGCTGGCAACTCCGATGCCATGTTCACACTGGCCGATGGACTCGGAAAGGGGCTATTTGGCTCGGAACCTGACAACAAGGAGGCCTTTACGATGTACCAGTCTGCAGCAAAACTCGGTCATGCGGCAGCAGCCTACCGCACGGCCGTGTGCTGCGAGATTGGTAACGAAGAGGGCGGCGGTACACGAAAAGACCCGCTAAAGGCTATCCAGTGGTACAAACGTGCCGCCATGCTCGGCGACACCCCAGCGATGTACAAGGTGGGCATGATATTGCTCAAGGGGCTATTGGGACAGCAGAAGAACCCTCGTGAATCTATTGGCTGGTTGAAGCGGGCAGCAGAAAGTGCGGACAGCGAAAATCCACACGCGCTGCACGAGCTTGGGTTGTTGTACGAGTCTGCTGGACCGAACGACGTCATCTTGCGTGACGAACCGTACGCTTTCAGACTATTCAAGCAGGCTGCGGATCTGGGATACAAGTTCAGTCAGTACCGTCTGGGATGCGCGTATGAGTATGGTCTTCTGGGCTGTCCCATCGACCCGAGGTTGTCGATCATGTGGTATTCCAAAGCGGCGGAACAAGGCGAGCACCAGTCTGAGCTTGCGCTTTCTGGTTGGTACTTGACGGGCAGCGACAACGTACTCGGCCAGAATGATACCGAGGCGTACCTGTGGGCGCGCAAAGCCGCCATGGCTGGTCTTGCCAAGGCGGAATATGCAATGGGGTACTTCACCGAGATGGGTATCGGCGTTCCTGCAAACATGGAGGATGCGAAGCGCTGGTACTGGAGAGCAGCAGGTAAGTTGCTACACCTCGTCTTCAAACTTGCGATGGAACCATGCGTGATGGCTGACAAACACGATAGCCCAGGACTTCCCGAAGGCTCGTGAGCGCCTCGAAGAGCTGAAGCGGTCCGGTAAGAATGGCCCGCGCCAACGAGAACGCATCACACGTAGCAAGATCGGCCAGCAGAATGAGGGCGAGTGCAGCGTGATGTAGGGCGTCACGGTTGCACCCGATCTCTCAGTGCCTGCTGGGCTCGAACCTGTAGTGCCGGCAGCACGAGAGGCGGAAGCTGGCGGCATGACTGTGACTGCCTATCGAGGTTTGCCTGGGCCCGCGAACGTGGCAATGGGTAGGAGGACACCAGGACCGGGTCTTCAAAGACGGCCTGCCACACCCACACCTTTGCCTCCCGTCCGGGCGGCAGAAGGCGCGCCAGCGGTCCCTGGGGTGGTGACGAAGGGGTTGTCGGCCACGCTGCGAATGACTTCCGAGCAATCACAGAGCCGTGGGGATGTCGTGAGAGAGAGATATCAAGCCCTTGAGGAATTGCGAAGGAGCAGGAGTCTACAAAGAAGCCTCAGCCGGCCGATGATGCTTCCTTCGGTGAGAAGCTTCAGCTACGAGCTACCGACGCAGATAGCTGAGATGGAGCGCATGAGCAACCAACGTAGCTCTCCGCCTCCGATTCCGCCGCCACACCAGACGCCTCTCTCGACACCTAAAGCACCAGTGCCCTCTCGATCGTCCACTCCCCGGCCTGGGGAGGACACTAGGGGACGAAGCTCATGATGGCGTGCTCAGTATCGATCGGTGAGCACAATGGCCAGTTGACACGCCGTAATACGAAAGCACGAGCAAAATCTTCATTTGATGCCTTGTGCTAGACACAGAGGCGTTCTATTTTCTCTTTCCAATTTTCTAATTGCATCGGATTGGCTTGCATCTCCGGGAGGGGGACCTGCACAAGGCGTCTGGGTCTGGTCTTGAACTGATTCAATTGGCGAAAAGAGAAAGAAAAGCAGGCAGGACTGGCATCTTGCGGATCAAACCATTAAGACACAGACTTGAGAGGGATCGTTAAAAGAGCGCGGTGCCCAGGATACCCACCTGCCTACTCGTAGTAGTCTAGTTGATAATCTTTGGAAATGCACATACTAAGCTGAAAGTAGCCTGTGACGGCCAGCGTGAAGTTGCTGAAGCGTGAGGTTATTGAAGCATGATGGCCATGACAAAAGGGGCGTGGCAAGCGAGGCATGCGTAGTAGGGGATCGTCCCCCGGAGAGCAGTTTGCATGGAGTCAGTCACAGGTGTGTGACAAGTGCACGCGTTGAATCTAATCCAGTCAATATCGTCTACAACGCGGGAAGACATTTCGTCTTCTAAACGTGACAAGAGGTGGTCCTCCATTTGGTTCATGGCCCATGCCGCCACATGTACAGTAGACCCTTTGTACCATAACACCAGCAGATGGAGACGTGCGTGAACCACATTCCAGTTCCATACTTGCTAATTGTATAACCAGGTCGTCGCATCGCGTCGCTCTTGGGAATAACCGATGCAATATCCACACAGTGCCCGCCATCTGACAGGATCCTGGACCAAAAAGAACACAGGCCTGGCCTCCATCTATCCTCTGGCCCTCATTGACATAAGTTTTGAAATAGTCTCCGCGTCGGGACGGTCCTCCCAAGCCTGCCGGTCACGTCATCTGCCCACCCACCACGGGCCGCGCGCAACGTCGAACGGCGGGCCGTCCTGCACATCCCCGCCATCACTGTGTCCCGGTCCTGCTCCTGCTTTCCTCCCGCCACCACCATGGACTCGGCGCCCCTCCTAAGCGCTCTTGACAGCCTCCTTGACCTCCTCTTTGGCCTCGGCGACGGCCTCGGCGACGGTCTGGATGTCCTTCTGGCTGCTGCGCCAGAGCATGATGCGGGTGACCTGGACGACGCCGACGACGCCGAGGAAGAAGTTGACGGCGGCGAGCAGGTAGTTCTTGGGCTTGATGATGAGGCACCAGCGCGTCCAGATAAGGCCGGTAGCCGTCAGGGCGCCGTTCTGCTGCAGCGAGAGCTTCTCGGCCGGGCGACCGAAGTCGGCGATGCCGGCGAGGACGAGGGCCCACTGGTGAGTTTGAAGAAGAAGCGTTAGCGAAAGGCAGAGGAGACCGGGGGAAAACGACGGGGTAGGGTGTCGGCGGCGGACGTACCTTCATGACGGGGGCCCAGAAGTGCACCGTCTTGAAGCCGATGGGGCTGTCCCACATGCGCTTGAACCAGCCGACCTGCTGGGCGGCCTGCTGCTCAGCGCTGGCGGTGGACTGCCACCTGCGGCCCCATTGTTGTCGCTGCTGGCTGCGGAATGCCTGTTGGAAGCCCGAGGCGCGCGAGAAGGCCTGTCGGGTCTGGGCTGCGGCGGACGCGGAGGAGAAGAGCGGGCGGGAAGCCCGGGTGAAGGCGGCGGCTGAGGAAGACATGGCTTGTGTCGCTGCTGCTCTCACTCTCTCTCTGTGTGTGTTGCGGGATCAATGGATTGACAGGACAGAGGAGATACTCGAGAGCAGAGAGATTCCTGGACGGCGAGCGAGGCGGGTCTGGCCGGAGTGGAGAGTTGGGGATTGTCCTGGCTTGGATGCTTGTCGGTCTTGTGTGACTCTCGTTTCTCGCGGTGCCAATCCAGGCGAAGTCAGATCAAATCGGGATCCGATCTAAGGAGCGTTGGGGGTCAACCGTAGGGTCGGAAAAAGTTGGGGGAGGAGCTGGCGTGCCGGAGATAAGAAAATGTGACGCCCCGTCCCACCTGCCGTTGCGCCAGAGCTCGCCTCGCAGTACCTTAGGTGGGCAGGAGGTACCTCTGTACCTGGTAACACGCGGGAGGCTCCTCGGTGCAGCCTTGTGCAGGGGTTATGCAGCTCCCGAAGTCCACCTCCAATCCGTCCAACGACACTCGTCACTCGCCTGCATTCCTCAAAGCTCGCCTGCCACCCCCCAATCCAACAATTGACCGCCGCACACTGCACCTCTGGCAAGGAAACACAGCGAGGGCCGACCCCACAACATGGCAACCAGATACGCATTCACGCGGTCCCTCAAGGAGGTCCGCTTCCTGTTCTGCCAGACCTCGGAACAGAGCGCAGCCACCAGGTAAGTAAGCCGATTCAGGCGCCTCGTGGTTGGTCAATTGGGACCAGTTGCTCTCGCCGCCCACGACACGGCCAGGCCTGGCTGGGGTGGTCAACACATGGATGAATGCGAATACCGAGAGAGAGCTGAGGCTAAAACTACGGATCTCCCAGGGCGTTCCTCACGAAATCATACCCGACCATGAAGAAGCACAACCCCTCGATCCCCATCATGCTGCGCGAGGCTCAGGGCACCTCGCCCAAGGTGTACGCCAGGTACGAGTTCGGACAGGAGAAGAGCCAGTCATTAGAAGGTACGCCACCCCTCCCAGAGGAGCCAGATAGTTCCACGTTGCGGAATCTTGAACCGGGCGGCCGAGGCGCGTGGTGCGCATGGGACAGATGGGCTGACGGTGAAGTTGCAGGTCTGAACGACAAGCAAATCGAGGACGCCGTCACGACGCTGGTCAGGAACGAGTCATAACGTGCGTGCGGCCGGAGCCGATGGATATAGCTGCAGGCGCGGGCCGGAGTCGAGGCAGACGGGGGCTGAGATGCGCAACGCCTGTCGTGTGTAGACAAAAAGTCGGCGTGTATAACCCAATCCAAAAGAACTATGAATAAACATACCATGATGAATGGAGTGTCGGAAGAAAGCGAGGCTTGGGCGGATGAGATTATGGCGGCTACTAAGTGGGATGTCTATCCCCAGAGGCACTTGACGATGCCCCATGTCGGTCTCCTATGACATGTCTGTGGTCCCTAACCCACCAATTTCATGGGCAATTCGCTGATCACCATCCAACGGTCAAGCATGAGACACGACACAGTGAGACGGATGAGCTTCAATTGTCTTGCTCTTCTCTGACGGTGATATCCTACATATTAATCCTGACATGCTGATCGCCTGGCGATCCAAGACCACAATGCCACCACCTTTTTAACCCTTTCTCATGCTGCTCGTTCCTCAACCCATAACTTTATTGACCTGCGTATCCACCGCAAGCCCTTCTAGACATCACCTCCGTTTTCATGACCAAGTTGCGTCCTCTCAGGACGTAGGATGCTCTCAGTGACTCACCCAACCCACTGACAGCCAATTTTGTTCTCATCGTTTCCTTCCCGGGATCCCCTGCTTTCCTCTTCCTCTCTCCCCCTTCGTCAACCACTTCAACCTCCCTTCCGCTCCTCGCCAATTGGAACCTTTCCACCACGCGTTCCCTGCCCACCTGCTCTCCCGCCCTGTCCTGTGGCACCGCCACGGGACTTGCCAGAGGTAGAGCGGTTGGTGTTGCTGCTGCCATTCTTCTTCCCGCCGGCCTTCTTGCCAGATCCCACAGTCGTCCACTGGTCCTCGCCCGTCTTGGCCTTCTCGCCTACGCCCACTCCCTGCTTGTCAGCCGCCTGCGCCGGTGCGTCGCCACGCTGTCCCAGCCTGACGTTGTTGGGCGATGTGACCGGGGGCTTCGGGGCGACTACAGTCTTAGGTGCAACAGCGGTGACAGTCTTGGAAGCCACGCCTGCAGCTGTAGCAGAGGCCTTAACGGCCCACGAGGCTCGTCTCTGGGGCACTGTCGCCGCCGCCGCGAGCGTGGGAAACTCCTCCTCGTCCACCAGTTTCGACGCAATACTCACAGCCGACGCAACCTGTGCTGCCGTCTTCTTCATGCTCGCCGGAGCCGCCGATGCTGCGTCAGACGACTTTTCGCGCTCCTTCTGGCCGCCAGCGCCACCGCGATCGGGGGCAGGGCCGGCTCGCTTCTTTTCCTTGGCGGGAGGGCCAGGCTGAGTCACAGTGGAGGGGTCAATGACCTGCTCCGCCGGCGTGACGAGGCGCTGTTCGACAGGCCCCTTCTCGCCTGGGAGAGAGGGCTTCTTCGCGTGGAAAGTGGTGGTTGCGGCGGAGAGGACCGAAACGAGACTCGCAGTCGGAGACGGCGGGATAGACGAGGGCTCGAAGGACTTGGCCGCAGCGTTCAGCCTGCTTGTGCTACCCTGGCGGTCCGTCTTCTTCTTTGGCGAGGGAGTGGGGGAAGTCTGGTGCGAAGTTGGTTCGCTGCTAGGCTTTTGCGGAGTCTTGACTGCCTTGTCTCTCAACCAGCCCTCCGACTGTGGTTCACCCTTCACGGTTGTGAATGGATCATCGCTCTTGGAACGTGGGCCCCTTGAAGCGAGGGAAGACCAGCCGGTTGGCTTCGAGTTGGGGGGAAGCAAAGGCAGAGCGATGCGTGCGTCTTTGGTGGTGAAATGCATGGCGCTTGGTTGCCTGTGACGGGCGTCTGGCTCATTTATCGTGGGTGGAGTCGCCATTGCCGAGTCCCTCTTCACCTTGTCGATGGTGAACTTCTGATTGGGGAAGAGATTCGCCTCGGGCGAGCAGTTGTTGTAACCCTTGCCGGCGGGTATCTCGAAAACGACCTTCAGGTCCGTCGGCGCCTGCTTCTTAGGTGAGTCTTGTTCATCACTGCAGCCGCTCTTCTGTGGAGGCTTTTGTGGCGATCGATCCTTCTCCACGCGCACCGAGACGTCCGCATCGATTTGAGAGCTGGATTCCGTACAGTCATCGTGATTTTCCACGACACCCTTGCTCTGAGTACCATTTACCGACTCGGATGGCTCGGGTGCGGCCTGCCGCTGGGTCTCAGTTTCAGGTCCAGAGTGTTGACTCTTTGGCTTCTTCGTGGGGGATTCCTTGACAGCGACGGACCGAGCTTGATCCTCAGACCCCGCGTCCTTCGTGTTCCCCGCCAGAGTTACAGAGGTTTCCGCAGTGGATGGTTGCTTGCGCTTCCTTTGCGACTTGTTGTTCTTCTTCTTTGTCGCAGGCTGCGAACGCGTGGGCGACTGAGTTGTCATACCAGCCGCCGACTCGGGGGGATTATTCGAAGTTTGTGACACAGGGCGGTTGTTGGAAGCTTGAGACGCTCCGCGGGAATGAGACTCAACGGAAGTCGCTGAAGAAGACGTGGAGGTAGAGATGTTGTTACTGGCCTTCGACTTGGTCCTCTTGGCCTTTCCGCCCTTGCACCAGTGTTTTCTTGCCTTGTACTTCTGGGTCGGCGCTTCCTCGGCCTTGGGAGACTCGGGTGCCACTTCAACACTCGTTCCTTCTGCAACGAGCGCTTCGACTTGTTGTCCAAGAGCCTCCAGCTGGAGTGCTCCACTCAGAGCACCGAATCGATCCTGCAGGTTGGATGGCTCCTGTTCTGGGGTGTCCATCCATTCCTTTGGGAGTGGGCTTCGGGGAGTCTTGTGTCGAATCACTGTGTTGATGTCGAAGTTCTCAGTCGCCTCAGTCAGCTCGGAACTAACCTTGCTGTAGGAGGTGGGGCCCTTCTTGATATGCTTTTCCACGGGCTGTGCTGGTTCGGCAACGACGGTAGGCTGGAATTCCTCCACCGGCACAGCAAGGTGCGCGGTTGCCTTTCTGTAACCTGACGAGACAGGATCATCATCTTTGGCAACAGCTTCTGCGCTCAAATCCTGAACTGGACCATGTTCAGCCTGTCCTACTTCTTGGCTGACACACTCTCTCGATTCTGGCGAGTCCTTGTGGACCTGCTTCTCATAGGGAACGTCCCCGGCATGGGGCGAAATGCTCCGTGAGCGCGAAGATCCAGTTTCGTTCGGCAGGCAGACCTTGATGCCTCTAGCACCCTGAGACGAGACGTTGCTCAAACTGTCGGCGGCGGGGGCCTCGTCACTTGAGATGTCTTCAATGACCTCCTCGGCGGGCGGCTTGGACCTCCAGTCTTCCTTCGACGCCGTGACGCCATCAGGTCTCTTGGGGTATGTCTTGGGCTGGTACTCCAACCCATTCTTGGGTCTAGACTCCGTCTTGCTGGGCTTCCGGTTCTGATCCGCACTATCGGCCTCCCATAATCCACGTTGCGTCGGTGGCTGGTAAACACGCACCATGCTGGGGTGAAATGGGCCGCTTGCCCCATCAGCCCAGTAAGAAGGCTGTTGTTGACTGGGACCGAAGTGAGTAAAATTGAGAGTGTTGAAGTGGATGTTGTTCGGCTGCTGGTTTTGGAAAGGGTTCGAATCGCGGCTCAGAGTTGAGCTCGAGCGGCGACGTAGACACTTGGCCTCCAAAAGAGCCCGAGGCATACCAGTAGGGTTGTCACAAGGATGCGTGTGGTGTTTTGAGTACCATGCATACCAAATGCTGGTGACCTGGCCCAAGCCTGGGATGTTTCTTCCCCCGTTTGGCCTGTTGCAGAGGTCTTGCATGGCCCGAACGGCATCGTGATCGGAGTTGAACCTGTGCGCGAAATATTGTTTAGCACCGCATCCTTCTCGCACCGTAGGGTCTGCGAATCAACTCGGGAAACTTACACCACAAGAGACGCGTGTCCTCCACCCTGCACGTTCACTTTCACAGCTCCCCACCCGCCCAGGTATTGCAGGAGAGCGGGCTGGACCTTGTCCGCAGGAAGTTTGTCGTGCCTGACAAAGAGGCTCTTGGATGCTCTCACACATCGGGAGCACGGGCAATCGACGAAATAGTGATAGACTTTCTTGAATTTCTCGCGCTGTCGGTTGTTCTTGCATTCCAGATTGGGTTTAGATGCCGGAAGCGCTGAATCCATGACCAGACAGCCGTCCGAGTTCGATGACTGCGGTCCGGTCGGCGTGCTGCTGTCCTTCCGTGACTTCAAAGCGTAAACAGCCCCATGAATGGGATCATCGCGGACCTTGCTGCGCGAGCCGTTGGAGTTGATGCTGTCGCGACGGTCATCAGGACGTCTCTTCTTGTTTCCCTTGTCATGAACAAGCTGTTTCTGAGACTGATGGATGTACCCATTGGCCTGATACATGGGATGATACACGGGAACACCACCATTCTGTTGGCCCATGTACTGAGGTGGCATAGCCATGTGGGGTGCCTCAGGATGACTCAATTGAGGCGGCTCCATGTGAGGCGGACGCACTGGCATCTGGTTCTGAAAGTCCATAGAGGGCAGGCCTAACATTGGTTCCATGGCACCATCCATTTGAAGGCCCTTCGCTGGGGGAGGAAAACCATCCGGGTTTGAGGGCATGCCTTGAGTTGAAGTTGGCGGGATGAAGCCTGGAGGTGGTGGCTGCATGCCACTATTGGGCGGACCGAAAGCCTGCACCATATGCTGCTGTTGCGAGGGTCCGATCGGGGCTCTCTGCTGTAGAAAGGACCGCTCCCCAGAGGAAGGGAGCATGTTGGATGGAATCTGCTGGCGATTCGGACCATATCCTTGGGGAGACCTCGGCGGTCCCCGAAAAGACGGCTTGTTTCCATACATGTTGCGAGGGATCGTGCCAGATCTCTCTGGGAACGTATGTTGCAGTCGATGTGCGGGCTGCGACACCCCAGCTGTGTCCGTGGCGGACACCGCACGAGGCGGAATGTCGTTCGTGATAGGGTTGAGCATGGAATCTTGCCTCTCTCCAGGTGTCGATTGGGATGAAAGCTGTCGCGCCGTGATCTGAACACGATCGGCTAGATCTTGGTTGGTAAGGAAGTCGTCTTCGATCTTGTCTTTGAGATCGTTGCTCTCGGAAACATCCTCAGCTTCCTTGATGGGCTGCGGCTCGACTGTGATGCGTGGAACCGCAGTCGCGGGTGCAGACACCGTCTGAAGGGGGATCTGGGGTGCTAAATCCGTAATAATTGTAAGGCCTTGGGGCTTCGTAGCAGTCTTTATGGCAGCGCTCTCCTCGGGGATGGTAGAGAGAGTCTGAATGGGCGAGGGCGGAAGGGGAACGTCAATAGGACCTTCACTTGTTAGATTTGACAAGCCTGCGCCGAAAAAAGAGGGGACGAACTCACTGGTTGAGGCCTTGCCAGTAGTAACAGCCGCTGCCATCATAGGTTTGCGAGCCGACGTGGGCTTGCTCTCTGCGGCGTGAGTGTAGAAGCGCGCAACGTTGGGCTTCTTGCCAGTGAGACGCTCAAAGTGATACAAGAAACACTCGCGCAGGAAGTTTTGGCCAACAAGGTCAAGAGCCTTGAGGTCGTTCTCCCAATCAAACTGGCTGGTGACTGCCGTGAGGATGTCGCTCGTCTGGTTCCACTTGACAAGAGACTCGCGGTTGGATGCGGAGCCAGGCAAGGCCTCGAGCCAGTCCAAGACCCAGTTGTTGCACTCGGTTGCGACCTGCTTCTCAACTTCACGCCAGTTGTGGCGCGCGTCATTCGCGAGGAGGTTGATGAGATTCCACAAGTTGACCACGCCTGAAAAGTACAAGGTCGCACTGTCGAAATACTCGTAGAGGTCTTCAAATCGCTGGGGCGCGACCAGTGTCTTCATTTCGTCCCAGCGCTTCTCGCGAATGCGAGCTGCTTCAGACTCGAGTCTCTTGTCGTCCCAAAGGACCAGATTCCGAGGCGGCAGTGGAATGCCTTTGGTGAGTGGCTGCGGCGGGCGGGCGCCATTATCCGTGGACCAGCGACACTTTGCGTTTGGGGGTGGGTTGAAGTAAAAGCCAACGACGGGGTCGATGAGCATCATATCATTGCGATCTCGTACATAGTACCACTCGGTTCGTGAAGGGCGAGCGTCCGCAGCGGTCGCAGACAACTGGGACGCGATCCACTTCTGCGAGTTGGATGCAATGATGGCAGCCATCTTGGAAGGAGGACCTTGGGCGGGGAGGAGTAGTGAAGTGTGGAGTGGTCGCAAAACAGCGCGATTGCTTTAATGAGAGGAGATGGAATGTAGCAAACACGACAGACTTGCGGTACAGAGAGGGAGTGAGGATTGTCGGATTCGTGGGAAGGTGTGTTGTTTTGCAAAACAAGCTCAAGTGGTAGTTGTATGGGGCACGAAGGTGGGTGTAAGTTTTGTGATTGCGTGAGGTTGAAGAAAAGGGGAGGGGGGCAACAACCTGCAAGTCCAATTTCGTCCGAAGGGCACCCGGGGCACAAACAGCCAGCTCTGCCCTAAGATATTCTGTTTTCGAAGTAAATTTTGGTCGGATCTCCACGTGCCCTGTATAGCAGCGTTAAACAGAGACGAATTTTCCGTCTGGGTGCCTTGCAGCAGTGGTCTCGATGGAGCTGTAGAGTTTGCGTGGAAGATCTTGGCCGCTCGGAGAAGTTTCGCTGTCTCAGTAAGAAGCAGTCCCGACAAGCCTTTCTCACGCCGGGCCTGAGGGTGACCGAATCCAGCCCCCTCCGACTTTGTGGCAGCTGCAGCATTTGAGATGGACGTGACAAAAGACTATTGTCCATGCTGTGTCTTGGGAACGAGGGCGCCCTCTGAAACTGAGACATCGCAAGACTCCTGGAGAAATACCTTTGTCCCAGACCCAACGAGCCTATCCACCCAGTCTTACCCAGGGAGAGTCAGAATGGGAAGCATGGCACATACACCGTCTTGCTCCAGGAACATGGTCTCCGTGACAAGATGATTGCATGTTGCAGTTAGGATTCCAGAGTAAGCTTTCCTCCTCGCGACCTCAAGTGACAGACTCTGTCGTTGCAACTTAACCCTCTCACGCAAGGCACTCGCCCCTGGGAGATTTTCCTCGACGACCTTCCCCTGGCGGGCACGAGAAACTTCCCGTGTGAGGTTGTCCATGTAAGAATGATTGTTTTGCATATGGCATTTGGACAGCCATACTTGTCATATTGATCATCAAACCGAGCGCAAGTATCACAGATCAATGCCAGAAAGGGGGAATCTCATTTTGTACAGAAGCTGCCAATGGAGCTGCCGAGAGTGCTACCAGACCATACTTATTTCTTGGGGATCTGGTCCAGGACCTTCAGTATTTTGGACTCGTCCGCACCAGCAATTGCCTTGCCATTGTTCCAATCCACCGTCTGCCTGCATGTCAGCTGGGGTCGCAAGAGGAAGAGGCAGGCAGGGACGATGAGTTGTACGTACCACAGGCCGCTGGAAGGCCTCCGCACTCTGCCTGAAGATTTTCAACGCCTCGCTCTCGCTCGAAGCACCCTTTACGAAGCTTGAAATCGCAGACTTGCCAACATATTGCAGGATGGTCTGGAGCTGGTCGGGAGTTGGAGGGTCCTCGGTGATGTTCAGCTCGAACTCGGCGCGGTGAGGGGTCGTCTGTGCCGAGTGATCGCTGGCCTGGTCTTCTGTGGCATGCTCCGTAGCATTTGCCGATGCTTGCTTGAGGAGAGTGGCAACCCGGACAGAGGCGGGCGAGCTGGCCTTGTGGAAGAGGGTGACGATGTCTTTGGTCTTGTGCTGTTGATGGAACAGTCGGATTAGCGACGAAACATTTCTAAGGGACAGCCGGGGTAATTTGCCAGTTATTTTGGCATCGTAAGTACTTACAAAGCGGAACATTTTGAAGAGTTGGGGTGCTCGTTGACGATATGAGTAAAGAATGTTGTCGAAGGGCCCGGGATTGTAAACAGGCGAGGTGAAATTGAGGTTGAGGTATGATGTCGTCGCTTCCCTATCGGGGTAGTCTGGGAGCTATGGCCACCACTTGATCTGTGAGTCAACACGACAGGGAGACGGGGGCTAGGAGCTCTGACACCATCAGGTTGTTTTCTGGACTACCAATGCTCTTTACATGTAACACAATTCTTGTCAGAGAGTGCATGCAGCTCTCGTTGAATATCGCATGGCTCCAGGTGGGGTTCAGTCAACATTGACGCCCTACAAGGCCTAGTCTACGCTACGAGTGCTCACGATAGCGGCTGTCTCACACGTGTCCGAGCTCTTCACCATATTTCTATTGCCACTCCGTCTCTGTAGTAGTAGCTCACCTCTCCAAAATTGCAGCCGTAGGCGTTAAGAATGTATGGTTGAAATTCTACTTCTGGATCGTTTTGATTCTTCGGGCGAACTCTTCCCCCGACGCCACCACGACCACCGCCGCCGCCGGGCCAAACACTTACAAATGGTACCGGAATGTCAGATTCTCCTTGTCAGTCAACCCGGCGTAGGCCTGCTTATCCGTTACCTCGTCAGCCCTCCGTTCCCTCGACCTGTTCTTCAGGGCGTAATACCCCCCAGCCAGAGGGGGAAATGCAATCAGTAGGGCCCAAGCGATAACCAGAGTGAGTTTGGCACTCCTAAAGCCGGGAGCCTCCTTGGCTCTGAACGTCTCTGGTCCGATGATGTTCCCGACAGCAAAGGCGGCGTTCGCGGCGGCCGAGACGTAGGCGCGCTTGGAGTGCCCGGCGACATTACAAGAACAGCCACTGGAACACGATGATGGTCGCCCCCGGAAGTACGTTGATCAAATACATCCCTGAAAGCAGACCGCCCTTGTTGGAGTGAGGGAGAAAGCAGAGAAGGCCCGCGCCAGTGGTGCCAACCACCCCGGCGAAGGTGACGACAAGCCAACGATGCCCACAGTACCGCACAAAGGTGGCATTGCACATCGTCGCGATAATGTTGACTATACCGCATGGCATGTTGAGAAGTGCAGCCTCTTTAGACGTATAGTCGAACGACTTCAGGATCGTGGCAGAGTATGCTGTGACAACTCCGGAGCCGACCAATTGCAACATCACGTTGATGAGCAGGAGCCAGCAGCCTATGTCGAGCAACCCCTCCAGGAGCTGCGCCGGGTGGAAGTGGGTGTTCTGGATGCCGGTCTGGTTGACTTTCACGTGCTCTAGAAGCGCAGCCTTGTCGTCGTTGCTCAAGAATCTTGCGGTCATGGGCGTATCTGGGACCATCAAGATGACAAGAATTCCAAAGGCAATCGTTACGAGACCCAGTACGAGGAACATGGTCTTCCATCCGCTCAAAGCTGCTTCGGCTGACACATGCTGGAAGCCGAATGAGATCAGGCCGCCGAATATCTGGCCAAGTCCCACTGTAAGGCTGTCAACAAGAAGTTCACATGCGAGATCAGACATGCACCTACTACCGCTGTACCAAAAGGAGAAGCGCGTTGACTGCTCCTCATAGGTGAAGTATTGGCTGGCGATGAGTATCAAAGCCGGGAGGATCCCGGACTCAAATGCTCCACTCAACACTCGCAAGGCAACGAGACCGGCGTAGTTCTCAAGCGTGGCATGGCAGGCGTTGCAAATGCCCCAGCCGATAAGACAGCAGCCCAAGAACTTTGCGACGGGCAGTCTGTTGAGCAACCACACGTTCGGTAGCGAGAACACGAGGGAAGCTATCCAGAAGTCGGCATAAGCGTGCGAGTATTCGTTACCCGCGAGGTTGATCTGTTGTGCCATCCCCATCTGCAGCATACAGAGTCAGCTATCGAAGCAACCAGAAAGTGGTCCCATGCGGATATGGGCAGGAGTGAGTCTCATTGTGGCCATAGCCTCTCTCAAAAATCCGCAGCCCGATAAGGCCTTCAAGACACAGGCTACAGATGGGGGACATATCTCCTGGACAGGGTGTAGATTTTATCTAGAAGCTGCTTACGATGTTCGCGTACTGGGCGTGTTAGTGAAAGGCTTGTACAAATCTCATCCCCGGGCCGATTTCCGGAGTGTCTTACATTCAACAGAACCTTATCAAGGAAGTTCAGTGTGTAACAGCAACATAAGAATGGAATGACACGCAAATCAACCCTTCTCCTCAAAGCGCGAGTGAACGAGGCTTGTCTCGACAGGGACACCGCCGCGTCATTCTTGTGCTGCTTGAGGAAGTCGAGTGCTTGGTCGAAGCGTCTGTCATTGTCAGAACCGACCGTTGGCACCGCGTCGTTATCTTTCGGGTTTCCATCGGATTCATGAACGCTGATGCCCTTCTTCTCCACAGAAATGGGTGCCATTGCAGCGACCAAATTTTCTAGGTGATGTAAGTTGGTTCAGTGGGATACGCAGGAAGCGGAGAGTGTTTATAAACAGAGAAATGGCGAGAGGTCCGGAGAAGCGGTTGGAATTTATCCGTTTCGATGTCTAGCATCTCCTATGGTCGCATTCTCTGCATAGTCCCACTTGGCTCTGCAACATGTCAATCGTCCAAGGCCTCTTAGGGACAGCATCCCACCAGACATATGCGCGTATTGAGTCAATCCGAGTCATAGATAAGCAAGTATTAGCTGGGTTAACAGGGCCGCAGTGCTGAGAATGTGCCAAGGCCAGCGTGGTGTAAGCACTATGAAGCCCATGTAACGTCCTCTTAATGGTGAGGGGTTTGCCATGTCTTTGATTTCAAAGAAACATTCGGCAGCTTGCATGTGTGTGCCAGCAAAGTATGCGAGTTCCCGGGATTTCGTATCTCAATAGAGGGGAGCGACGCAGGACATACGCGACTCCGGTTGAGGATGGCGCCGATGTCTCCGTCAAGAATGGTTCTGACCGGAATGCTGGCGATGCCACTGCATTACTGCTTTATTTGAATCCCCGAAGCACATGTAATAGTGATGAACTTTTTTGCAGATGCTGAAAGACAGATGAGTAATTCAGTTGATCTAGTCTCATCATCACCAAACGCAGTCTCCCACTATGTATCCCATAGCTTGAAATGCTTCCAATCTTTTCCAATAACAAAAAGCCTTCTGTCTATACCTATATCAGGTCTAGTGTTCGGACGCAGGCTCCTTGAAACATTTTTTCGGTCTTGGATTGCCGGTTCGGGGGAAGGTAATCAGGCCAAAGACGACGTGTTTTCAAAGACCTCACGCCGATCCTCTCATACTCGTCAAGTCTTTTGGCGCATTGCCGAAGAACCAGAAAATACGATGTTAAGACGAAGTTTCCTTCCCACCCAATTGCTCTGAGCTGTGCCACTAATTGTTGCGGATCCGCCTCCGTCGTCCACTGGACGCAAAGTACGTCTTGCTTTACGACCGAGGTATCGATATCTGACAGTGAATCCAGTATGAATTCAATTTCTTCCCCAGTTTCGGAATGCAGGATTACGAATTCGAGGTCCGAACGACCAGGCGACTCCTCCTCCTTCTCGCGCCGTCTAACCAGCAGCTCTGCTGGGAGGACAGGGGCGCGAATGGTGAGGATTGCATCAGAGAGTGAACCCGTGGGATCGAGCCCAGCCAGCGAGTATTGTACGTCGAGAATTTCGGCGACGACATGAGGCTCGGGCAGAGTCAGTCCCATTGCTGATATCGAATTATCCATAACAACAAAACTCATCTTTACATTGACATTGACTGACGCCCAAGACCACGTCGGAGCCACGTACGTCTCGTGCCGGGTGTGTCTGTTTTTTTGTCCAGAAGTATCAACCTGCCACGTCATATGCTCTGCGAGATGTTTCCTCCACATCCCCGCAAAGCACTCTCCTGCGTTGGCCTGCTGCAGTCGCTTTATAAGGCCTGATGCCGCGGGAAGACGATCTGTCTTGTAGGTCATGAACTTCTTCGTATACAGTTGGACAAAGTCCTTCCACACGTTCTTCATTTGCTGCTGATTTCCATTGCTCGCCTCTCGGGCGGCTTGGTCAAAGGCCAGCTTCAGCGTCCTGGCGGATTTCGGTGCCGGATCCGACCAGGTTTCCCATATTCGGGTATCGCATCCTACCAGCCCACACTGACAATAGGATTCGGTGTTGCATTCCCAGACGAGCTCCGAGGCAGTGAGATGTAAGATGCGCGTAGATAGCAGCCTTTCTTGAAGGGTCCATGCCCGACTGCTGAGAGGGGACTTGCCTGGGTGCGGGACAAATGTATTGGATGCGAACTCATGATGATGAAGCGAATCCCGCACGTACACACCGGTTGAGTGTTCTAATTTTTCAAGCTTCCCACGGAAATTCGGAGGTTTCTGCGCCTGGCCTGGCCGATTTCTATCATCTGTATCTCTGCTTTCATTGATCTCATTGGTTTTTGTGGTATCCCATTTACTGCTGGACAATTTGCCGGGGAGCGAGGCTGGTGGGGCTTGGCCTGGCAAATATCGCATAACCGAGAATCGCTCATTCGAGGCGCCGAAAATCGAGCGTGCCTGTCCTCCTGATGTGCATTGTTCCCAATAAGCTGACATCTCGTCATCATAAAACCAGCGGCTGTCTTCTGATTGCCGATCCGCGTCTATCGAATCTCCGGGTGCCAGAGACTCAGCCGGGCCATCGTCCAATGCTCTATATTCCACGGCGATTTCCCAAGAGCTGGATCCGGAAAGCTCTAGCGTAGTTCTGAAGCAGCCACCCTTGGAGTCCTGCGATGCACTGGCAGCAACAGTCAGTGCGGCCTTCGCATAGATATCGGCCATTTGAGCCGATTCACGCTGCCAATCAGCCTCGTCATCCTGGATGATGCAAAGGGAATCTATCCACAGGTACCTGAGACCCAGGCGGCGGATTATCAAGGTCGCTTCTTGGAATGTTCTGGGAAGTTGCGAGAACGGGATTGCTTTCTTCCTTTGGGCGATGGTCGCTAAGGTTGTCCGAACCAGGGGAGAAATTCCCCAGCAATGGCTTAGTGAATTATATTGTCCGGATGCACCATGCGTTTCGACAAGCCTAAGGTCTTATTCCTAGTTTTTCAAGTCAGATTATCGATACGTAAGAAAGACTTTATTGGATTGTGGAGTAATCTTAACTGGAGAATCTCCTATGTCGAGAACTCTGGTCGGCAGAACTGGGTCGATTTCCCCCTGGCTTGGACAGTGTGGATGCGTCTTGCACCCTTGAATCCATTGCTCAATTTGATCGAAAGTGATTTCGGACCCTGTACTAATTGACCGGGTACCCGTCAAGACCGGGAACGCCAGGCACCGTTGTGATTTATCTGCAGTCTGATGAATATGATTCAAGCTGGGAGGCGGTGCGGACCTGTGCTATGGTTCAAGTTGACGCAGAGGAGCTGTGCTCGTCATCGTCATTGCCGATCTTTTCATTATCGGCGCGGGAATTCTCACTGCGTGTGCGCAGCCACGTTGTACTTGGCCCTGGGGCGACTTTCTCCGTCGAGACGACCGAGATAAAGAGGAAGTACTCAGAAGGTCATCTCTTCGATTCGTTGTGCTGGTACCTGCTCCATCATCATGACGGGGAGCAGCAGTATATTCTGGCTTGCGGTCTCAGACCCGACGATAGCAAATCCCCTGTGGCTTTCTTTGAATGCAGGGAGGCCCCGCAAGACCATGAAGATTTCCACATGTTGCTGGAAATGATCGAACGCAAGGCCAGGCTATCGGCCCAGTGGAAGGCCTTACGCGATGCCTATGGTCCAGTCGCCAAAGAGCAAAAACAGCTTGAGAATGGGCTGGTGCTGGACATAATTCTCAAGCGGGAACGAGGTATCCCACAGAGCCCTGTCGACGATTTCAGGATACAGCCTGAGTGCTACACACCGCTTCGTGTTGTGTTGTGTGCGGTTCACCCAAATACACGACTTCAACTAATTAATTACCTATGGCGACTGAAAGGCCAGCGCTCCAAGCTTGGGTGGATCATGAGGACGATACGAGGATCGCCACTCGCCCGCAATGAACCGTTGCAGATCTCGCATAAATGCCCAATAGATAGATAAATTTCATGGGCCAAATTAATAAAGAAAGAAAGGAACTTTCCAATGCCTGGTTGCCTGTCGTTGGTCAGGCGGGGTGGATCTCCGTCGGCTGCATACATGAGCACCTATGTAGATACATGATCAATGTGACACAGTCTCTTAACATGCGGTGAAAGCTGGCCAGTCAACGGTTCATATGGGGGAGCTACAGAGCGAGAACTTTTACTCTTCTTTGCTGTCTGTTACAAGGTATGCTGTGAGGTATCAGCTTCAGTAGATTTACATCCAGGGAACTCAATGAACCTTGACGCCAGCTGGCAGCTTCCCACAACCAGGGGCACATTTGCACCTTGAAAACAAGCACTTGAGCCCTATCTGATGTGCCAGGCCACATTAGATGCACACTAAGACATATAGCCACACCACCCTCAAAAGAAAGCAGTGAAAAAAACAAGGACAAGTCATCCAGCGGCCATGTAGATCAATCGTAGATCGCCACTCTCCTATATTGGGCAAAGTGGAGGTTGCGGGTTCAAGTCCCGCCATGGTCTTCATCATCATTGCTTTTGCCTTTTAGTGTTTTGGACTTTTTTGAGGCAGTCAGATAGGAGTATGGACATGGATGGTCTAAGGAAGGAAGCCTGCTGGGAGGCAGCACTCAAGGCTTATTTCTAGACTTGCCAGCGGAAATTTTACCTAGAATGATCATATTCCTAATAATCAACACTGATGCCACTGAAAATCTTATCGTGCTATTTTATCAAACAAAACTTACACAAGCTTGATTTGGTCGTCCAGGCCTGGGGTCACCTGGTCATAGTAGCTCTCCCACTACAAACGGCCGGCCCCACACTACCCTTGTATACATCAGCACATCACGGTAACAGCAGGCGAGAAGGTCAGCAGAGAATGTCGTCTCGAAACGTTCTCATGTCTGTTGGGAATCGTGCTGAGGCAAAAGGGAACAATGATTGATATATCCCAAAAGTAGGCTATGTCCTCCCCAATGCTAGATAATCTCACATGTGTTGTTACTCTCCCCCATCGATCTCATTACGCCTTCTTCCCAGATTTGACCTTGGCACTTTTCTCACTTCCAGCCGGGGTGCTAAGCCCGCCAAACACGATGGCGGCCACCCCAGCGATCCCAGCAGCTCCGATGGCGTACGCGACCTCACGCCCAGCCCACCAGTACACACTCGTGAACAAGATGGGGCCAAGCCCACGGCCGACCTGACCCCAACTCCTCATGACGCCGAGCTTTCCGCCCCTCTCGCCCTCGCTCGCCTCGAATGAGGCTAGTGCGTTCAAGCCTGTCACGACGGTGGCGGAGGTCGTAGCAAGGAAGGTGGCAGCCAGGTAGAGCATGGGCACGCTCGTGAGACGCCCGAGGAGTACGAAGGCGAGGAGGCAGGCGACGACTCCCGTCTTCACGGACAGCAGGGGAGGCAGGCGACGGGTCACGCCACCTTGTAGGATCGACGCGACCAGCCCGACAAAGCCGAGGAGACGGCCGTTCTTCGCTGAGGAGTACCCGAAAAGATCATAGGTCATAAATGGCAGTGAAAACTCCATGCCGGAGAAGAACAGCAGGAAGGCGAAGTGGGTCGCGTTCAGCACGAAGTGGGAGTTTGTGCGCTGGAGGGGCTTCTGCTCGTCGGCCTTGCCGCTGGTCTTCTCCTCCTTGGTGGCGTGGCCGTTCGTCTTGTCCTCAGACATTGAGGGCAGCGTTTCCGGCAGCGAAGTGTACAGATAGACCGTCTCGGTGACGATCAAGAACAAGCTGAACCCCGCGGCGGTCGCGAACGGGTTGGCGGCCACGGTCGGAATGCTGCTGAGCCACGCGCCGAGGGCGGGGCCGAAGGTGAAGGCAATGGAGAAGCAGGCGCCGATCAGGGCCATGGTGCTCCCTCTCGTGGTGCTATCGCTGATATCGGTCGCGATGGCCGTCGCCAGCTGAACGTTGCCCTCGGACAGACCGCCGACCACCCTGCTCAGGAGGAAGGTGCGGAAGTCCACAGCCATGACCCACAGCAGCACCGAGAGTATATTGCCCATCATGCTGGCCAGGAGTGCGGTGCGCCGGCCGTACCTGTCAGATAGTGTTCCTATGATAGGCGACGCGAAAGCCTGGAGCAGGGAGAACAGCGACCCGAGGGCGCCGCCGAGCAACACAATATCATAGCGAGAATCGATGGGTCGCGCAAAGGCGGCCTTGTAGGCATTGAGCTGGCTGAGGATCCATGACAGGAGAGTGTCCTTTGGAGGGGCGGTCGGATCGGCTGGGGCTTCGGAGTTGCGGTAGAATTCGAGGAGCTTGGGGAAGAGAGGGAGGATGAAGGTGAAGGATATCTGGCGGACTCATGTCAGCAGATGGGTCGCGAGCGAGGCAGGACGGCAGATGCTATGCTTACCAAATCCAGCAGAAGAGAAACGAAGACGACCTTGAGCACCCTCTTGCGGGTGGCCGCATCGACTGATCCGGCCATGGTGGTTCTCCAGGCGTTGTGGAGGTCAAAGCGAAAGTGGTGAGGAATGGCAAGAGACAGCTGCAGTCCGGTAAAGTCAAGAAGCCAATGTGCTGGTCCGGAAGCGAGAGACGGCGATGGACGGGACGAGGAATGACAGAAGGAAAGATGGGATGATCGAGAAGAAACAGAGAAGAGGGAAATTAGAGGTACACGCCAGCAGCTTACAGCAGGTGTTTTGTGACGAAATGTCTGGGAGACTTCGACGGAGTCGGTTTCGTTTCAAGCTTCAGCAGTGGTGGGGCTGACGTACGCCAGCCTTGTGGCATCAGTAAGTCGTATCCGTATAGCACAGAGCCGGACGCTTGCTATGAACCCCTGGGCCCCCTGCTCCTCGCTGCAGACAGCTGTCATTTTAGGCACCTCGGGGTCTCGGACGGACCCGTTCAGCTGCAGGTCCATCGCTGCCCCTGATCCTAGCGCAGATCTCGACAATTCGACCTCATCTCTCGGCCCACACCATGTCCGGATGCTCGCGGGGCTCCGGTCTTGACCTGCCACTTGAATGATTTATCAACGCTCAATTGTATTTCGGTAGTTGCACTCTGCGAATTACAAGACAACGTTTGGTCATCACGGACGACGGCCAATGATGAGGGCCATCTGCAGCTTGACTGCAGGACAGCCAGAACATTACTGCTTGACTTAATGCGCATTAGATTTATGTTTAAAATAGCATCGAGTCGCCTATTTTCGAACACAAACCAGCAGCAGTCCACACTGCCTCATTCCGGATAGAGTACAACACATGCACCCGGCAGTTGCCTCCTGTCACAACAGCCGAAGGAAAGCTGAAAGTTCAGTCCGTTACAGTCACTAAAATACTGCCGGCGGAGATCTTTCGCTAGTCATCCACTAGTCTTGTAGCTAATTGTAAGCATAGCCACAGCTGTTACTAGTCAAGTCCCAACCGACTGGAGGAGGGCGTGTGACCCCAGGTGATATATTAGATAGGACGACCGACAGAGAGAAAGCCCGGAACTTTACGGCTGGGAAACAAGGTGTTTCCACCATCTCACCCTTGCAATGTTTTTTTTGTATGACTTCTCTCGAGGTTAATACTCTGGTGCCTTCACTTCCAGTCCCTTACTCCCCAAGTGAGAAGGAATACTGTCACGATTCACTCATGTCACGGACTGTCAGCTTGTAGAAAACAAATGTGCTGCAAGAAAGACCATCGGTCATGCGCTCACTTACAGTAGTCATATCTCTTGTCTGACGTTTGGCCTACAGATAGGCTGTATGTACTGAGCAACGGGGCGCACAGAAAAAGAGTCTTTCATTTGGATAATGACGACGTAACGTGACGCATAGGTCAAGAGAGGTTCTATGGTCAGGAGTTGGTTGAAACCCGCCATCTATTATCTACTCACGCTTTCTTGGATTGGACCTCTATATAACGTGCTCTAATTGACGATGAATCCCCCAATTCGCGCACAAGCAAAATTCAGATTCCTTCACTCCCCAAACCCAACCACCCTGGATCGTCAGTTAGACGCTTCCAGCTCTATACGCCACAAGCTCTAGGTGACCCTGCCTCCTCCATACCCCTCTCTCACACTCACGACTCACAGCTTAACCCGCAGCAACCAGGCTCATGTAGATTCCCCAGACAACACCAGCCAATGAACCAACCAGATTCCTTCCCTCAACACTCTTCACCACTACAAAATTAAACAAGCTCACCATTGGCCAGAGGCTCAACCCGGCCTTCATGATCGGGTAGAACTCTACCTTTGCCTGCTCGAGTACCAGCCTCCAGTCGACCTGGCTGTAGTCGATGGCATTCCCGCTGGTCAGGAACGCGATGTCCGACGAGTCAGTGGCGAGGGCCCTATGAGCCATAGCCTGCTTGATACTGTGGAGGAAGCAGCTGAACATGACAGTATTGAATGCGGCGCCGATGGTCTGGTCGAGGATGAACTTGATGATGGTGTTGGGCACATCAAGCTTGGTCTCGACGAGCTTGCCCTCGCGGGCCTCGCGGTCGAGCTCCTTGTCATTGGAGCCGGATGCTGATTTGATGGCCTCCGACGATGGGACGGTCTTTGTGGCCGGGAAGGTGGACTCGAGGAAGTCTTGCCCTGCGCAGTTGTGAGTGAGAGGACGCTGTTGTGTGACACTGAGTGCAACATGGCAGCCAGCGTCGGGCAGGTTGCGATATATGTTTGGTTTCGAGACCTACACAGGAAGTTGGGTGGGGTAGACACCACAGTAAAGAGAAAAAATTGGACTACGGGGATCCAGTCGACCACGAATTGTTTCTAACACACAGTAAGCCGACACGCGCGGTTGAGAAGCTTCGGAGCCGATCATACGTCGCTCCGGTAGGCTGTGATGGCCTGGGCCAGGATATTTGATGTTGCGCTCAGCACTGCGCTCTGGGCGGTGGCCGAGACAATGGGCGGGAGGGCCATCTTGACACTGGTCCTCGAACTAGCGCTGGTTCCTGAGCGAAGTATCAACCGCTCTGTCTGGGCGTGAATCTGCTTTGGTTTAGATTGTGTCCCCTTGGACTGGATGCAGGGCATAAGTATAAGAGTCTGCTCCAGCCCTTGTTGCTTTGGGCCAAAGCAGCTGACGTCATGGAACAGCGACGAGCACAACAAAGCTCTCTGTGTCTCCACCCCCAACCACCCCCCTCGGCACTCAGCACCCGCTTGCCCCTAACCCGCGGAAGGACCGTGCCGATTGCAACGCCGTATTTCGACTCCCGCCTGTGCACTGCTCGGCAAGTTTTCCCTTGCCCCGAGGCAAGACACAGCAATTCTTGGTCGACCGTCTCTTCGTTCATTCCCTCTCAGTCTGACTCACAAGCTGGACAGTTGATTGACAACCTAACTCACCGGATTGAAATGGTCGTCTGATCGTGTTGAGGCTCGAGGTGAGCAGCCGTCTCTCAAGTCCAAGTCTCATCCCGCACGTTCCGTTCCGTTTTTTTTTTACATGGCCTCAGCTCCGGCCCACCGTGCCGTGCAGCACGGCGCCGTGTCCCTCTTCCCGTCAACCCCTCAACTCCGCAACCGACGGCCGAGGTTTCTCAGGCCCCAAGCCCGACCAAGACCCGTCCACGTCCCGAGATATGGCGGGATTGCGAACCTTGATCCCCAACTGTGCCCAAGATTGCAGCTACTGGCCATTATTATGTCCTTGTCCATAAAGCACCATGTTCCCACCACGGCGTCTCAAGATGGCGCTTCCGGCTAGTCCTGCGCCGCTTCAGACAGCATTTGCACAGCTGTACTTTTCATTGCGCTACCTATGCCAGCGAGGCTTACTACACTGATGTCACCGAATAGCTGACAATCATGCTGCAGTCTTTACAGGCCTCATATTCGCCACGGGATTCCAGGTCACCCGAGTGTCACCCGACCTCGTCATCACTGTCCATTTCCTTCAATCTCGCGCCAGCTACTTACTCCCAGCCGCCGTCACCCGTCTCTTCCATCTTCTCGTCCCCGTCTTCTACACAGTTCAGCATGGCATCGTCAAATGAAGCAGACGTCGTGTCCACCGAGGTTGAGAACCACTACTTCAGCTCGAACCCTCCTCCAAAAGACCTGCCAAAGCATACCACCCAGGCCGAGGAGTTCATCAACTTCCACCATGCTGCCAACCGCCGCGTGTGCCTCGTCACGTCAGGCGGTACCACCGTGCCCCTCGAGAAGCAGACAGTCCGGTTCATCGACAACTTCTCCGCAGGAACGCGTGGCGCCACGTCGGCCGAGTACTTCCTCGAGGCCGGCTACGCAGTGATATTCCTGCACCGCCAGTTCTCCCTGCTCCCTTACTCCCGTCACTACAGCCACGCGACGGACTGCTTCCTGGACTTCCTGACCGAGGGGCAAGACGGGACGGTCGTCGCCAAGCCCGAGTTCACGCCCAAGATGCTATCCGTGCTGCGCAAGTACCACTCGGCTAGGAGCCAGAACCTGCTGCTGACGGTGCCTTTCGTGACAATCGGGGACTACCTGCACGAGCTGCGTGCCATCGCACGCTTGATGCAGCCCCTGGGCCCGGACGGCCTGCTGTACCTGGCCGCTGCCGCGTCCGATTTCTTCCTGCCGCAGGACAGGATGTCGGAGCACAAGATCCAGAGCACGGGCGCCGTGGACGGGGTTAAGAAAGGGTCCGACAAGGCGGAGACAAAGGCACCGGCGAAGGGGAGTTCGAGCGAGGAAGAGACCTTTGACAACTTTGACTCGAGCCCCCAGGTGCCGAGGAGCAAGAGGCTTGTAGTGGACCTAGACCCCGTGCCGAAGTTCCTGAAGAATCTGGTTGACGGGTGGGCGCCGCAGTGCATGATTGTGAGCTTTAAGTTGGAGACAGACCCAGGTAAGCTGACATCGAACACTTTAATCTTCACATTTATCCCATCGTTCTCCCAGTTCGAAATCTTTCTGTTTCCCGACTGTACAATTCCCACATGGTGCTGATAACCTCTCTCAAGAAATCCTCGTGCACAAAGCGAAGTATGCACTCGAGCGGTACAGCCACAACCTCGTCATCGGCAACCTGCTGTCCACCCGCAAATGGGAGGTGGTATTTGTCTCACCAACTCGCCCGGACAAGTGGATCCGCGTGCCCTCTGTCCAGACCACAGCCGGTCACAAGAGGACGATCAGTGAGACCGAGAAGGAGAAACCCCTGGATCCTAGCACGCTGCCGGAGGGAGATCCGGAGGTCGAGATCGAGAGCATCATCATCCCTGCCCTGAAAGAGGTTCACACTGCCCACATTGCAGAGGCCAAGGGCACGGAGAACGGGGAGAAGAAGGCCTGATGCGCGATAGTGCCAGTTTTGGAGAAAAGAGAATTTCTTTTTATTCTCAGACCTTGGAGGCAGTCATTAGCAAATCACTTGCTGTAGATACGTAAGTAAGTATATATACATATTATATATTATAGAAAGATCACGCTGGTCAGGTTGTGATGCTGCCTCAACCTCAGCAGTTCCGCGACGGGGGATTAGACCGCGCAATATGTACCAGGCCTGTCATGAAGTAAATCTACCGACTCTTAACCTATGAAACCCGCAAGACTTGACATCAGCTGATGAGAGCACGAGAAGCAATGATGCCCAGAAGACATCTTATGAGTAATAGTACTTTGACGGAGTACGCTCCGAGGCGCAAGTCTATCAAAGCTACCAAATCTGACAAGGGCAAGAAGACTTGGTAAAGACTGACAACATACTTGGTTTTCTAAGCCGCACTTACTACACGACGTGATACAGCACCGGGCCTCCTCTGGCGTCTGCCACAGGCCGGTTGCAGGTTCTGCGCCCCCCCCCTTTCAAACAAAAACATATGAACAGTGCATCAAGACAGATTGGTAATGTGTCGCTTCTCAAGCATCTCGTTTGCTGCTCTTGCTGGTTGTTGGAGAACACTTTTCCAGGTTAATATCATAAAAGAACTCGATTATCACTATTTTGCTTAGACTTCTCGCAGCCATAATGACGGTTTTTGCTCTTCTCGTCCACCTGCTAGGAATGGTCGCCGGATGGTCGATGACAACATCATGCTGACTATACTTGATCAAAATCTAGACGACGCAAGAAAGAGCTTCCGAGTGCTGTAGAGGGATGAGGATGTAAGAAGTCGTCTATTATTGCAATCGACGTGACTCTCCGCTTGCGTAGCGTCACATTTGATCTCAGTTGGTATGGCTCGGACCCTGACAGACAGCCCAAAGCTTGGTGGATTAAGGTACGAGCCGAGTACACGGACTGGAGTTAGACAGTCCAGCCTCGTAGGATTGGTGAAGTCAAGTTATCCAATCATTTACGAGAAATTAGAATACATATTGTAGCATTGCGAACGAGGCTGAATGGCAGACGCGGCACATCTTGGATTACCTCGAGCATCTTCGTATTGCAGTCCACTTGCTCTGTGCTGTGCCGGCCGATCCGGGCTCCGAACTAAATAAGCATACAGATAAGCAGTCAAATTCCTGGGGGAAGCCCACGTGAGATTTTCACAAGAAAAAAAGGGTGCAGCATCCGCTCTGGATCTCTTAACGCCCAATGAGCTTATCGCCACGGTGGGGCGCCAATCTCGTGATGGTCCTCAGATGGATACCATGGGATTCTAGCTGGACTTGGCCCTCCTCATGCTCCCGAGGCATCGTGGCGAGATTAAAAATGTCGTGCTCCCCGTGCTCGACGGCAATGGAGCTGGGACGCCGTTGCCGAGCAGCCCATCTTCTTGCACGATAGCGTCAACCACGCGGCTCAAAATGGCCATCCGCTCTTTTATTCTCGCCGCCGCGGCGACGACGCTCACTTCGGCCCAGATCACGGTCGACGTGACCGAGACCCACCAGGTGATCCGCGGCCTCGGCTATTCCGAGGCGTTTCAGCGGTCTCAATGGGTGTACAACACAATGTCGGAAGAGAAGCAGCAGGAGATGTTCGACCTCCTTCATGACCCGGTGACGGGCGCTGGCTTCTCGATTCTGCGCATCGGCGTTGGTTCGTCTGCCAACAACTCCAAGGACTGGATGGCTAGCATCCAGCCAGAATCACCGGGGTCCCCGGACGCAGAGCCTACGTACGTGTGGGATCGGAACGACTCTTCCCAGGTGTGGTGGGCCAAGCAGGTCCAGAAGAGAGGTGTCAATCTCTTCTACGCGAACTCGTGGGGAGCAGACGCGTACATGAAAGACACTGGCAGCACTGACAACGGAGGCCTGCTCTGTGGCGTTACCAACACGTCCTGCGAGACTGGCGACTGGCGCGAACAGTACGCAAATAAGCTCGTCCAGTGGATCAAGTACTATGCCGAGGAAGGTATCAACATCACCCACCTGAACCCGCTGAACGAGCCCGATATTGCGGTCCCGTACGCCTCGATGCAGGCAGATGGCCAGCAGACCACGGACATTCTAGAAAAGCTTGCACCAGCGGTCGCAGACGCGAGCCTGGATGTCAAGATCACCTGCTGCGACTGGGCTGGCTGGGAGGACGGCCGGAGGATCCTGAGCGGGATCCAGGAGACGGGCGGCGAGAAGTATCTCGACGTCGTCTCAGGTCACGGTTATGGACAGCCGCTTTCAGAGCCTTACGACACACCCTTGGAAGTCTGGCAGGGCGAATGGGCTGAGCTCTCGAGCTACTTTGACCAGCCGTGGTACTCTGCTGCGGGCGATCCGAAGGGCACGTACGGAGGGGGAGAAGGCCTCACCTGGGCGAACAGGATTCTTCATAGTTTCACTGTGTCGAACATCTCGGCTTTCCTGAACTGGATGGGAGCTCAGCCATCAAAGTAAGTTAGGCTGGTAATGGGATTAGCTCGCGTCAAGACTTCCTTATACTAATGCGCAATAGTGCTGCCACACCCGTGATCCGAACAGTCAATGATACGAATATCCTTTCTAAGCGCTACTGGGCGTATGCTGCCTTTGGGAGGTGAGTTTCGACCTTAAATGACGAATGCCTCTCAAGGCTTCTTTGCTCTTACTAACAGTTCACAGATACGCCCGTCAAGACTCATCCAGAGTGACAGCCACATCTACCACCGGCAACATCACAGTGGCAGCATGGGTCCCTCAGACAGCGACATTCCCTGCCGGTGGAAACCTAGCTATGCAGATCATCAACAACGCTGACGAGGAGAGGACCGTCCCGATCAGCATTGACCAGCTCAGGGACATCACCAACTACACCGCCTTGTTGCTGAATAACGACTTCGACCTGGCCGAGAGTGATTCCGTCGTTGAGACCAACGGCACAGGTATCACTGCGACCATACCTCCTAGATCGCTCGTAGTTCTCGCGATGGATGCTGTTTGGCCGTGAGTTGGCTCCTTTTTACCTTTCTTGCCCCACAGGAAGCCATGCCATGCAAGTTTTAAGCAGATGTGCTGACAAACTTTAACAAGGGACGGCATGGTTGTGAATGCTCAGTCTGAGGAAAATAGCGCCTCCGAGCTGGGAATCCGTCTTCCAACGTCGGGAGGCTCCTTGACGCCGTGGATGTTTATGCTACTCTACCTTGTCCTCAACTATTAATATTTTTATATTGAAATTAAAGCACGTATCTTTGAAGCGTCCTCTTGTGCTTAAAATACAGTTTCTTTAAAACTAGCAACATATCAAGAAAGATAACGCCTAAAAATTCTCCCCAGATCGAAGAGATTCTTCCATTACTTTCCTAGCCTTTAATTGCTGGCTGGCCTAGCCCACCCCGCCCAGCCCATAAGTTCATTCCTCCCAACTTCTGGTGGAAATTTAAATTTGCTCTCGCAGAGCGACATGAACATGCGGCGAAAAGCTGGGCGGAAATCTTTGATGTTCCACGCAAGCCTCTTCCCATAAAGCCATCCCTGCCAGCTTTAATACACCAATCTATATCTCCCATGGTTAATTATAATAGTATTAAATATATAGGTATTAGGTACTAGGTATTAGGTATTAGGTATTAGGTATGAGGTATGAGGTATTAGGTGTATGGGTGTATGGGTGTATGGGTGTATGGGTGTATGGGTGTATGGGTGTATGGGTGTATGGGTGTATGGGTGTATGGGTGTATGGGTGTATGGGTGTTTGAATGTATGGGTGTATGGGTGTATGGGTATATGGGTGTATGGGTATTTGGGTGTCTCAAGAGGATCTTTTCGTACTTTGAGGTTTAGAGGGTTTGTTTGGTATTCCCTGCCTGTGCACAGATAATCAACTCTGCCTTTGTGCTTGAAGACGCAGCAGCAGCATGCACCCACTTACTGACCTGTAGCATTGGCTGCTATAGGAGACTTGCTTAGTTTGCATACTTCGTGCAACTCTTTGTGCTCTCATTAGCTTGGTATATAGCATAGTGGAATGGCTGGTTCTCTTGGTTATATAAGACTAGGGAAAGGTATGATTGTGGTCAGTAGCAGGGCCGCTGCTCTTCTCACTCGTAGCGCTCAGTACATCGCGAGGTCATTCAAATGTTGTTCTGCTCACAGTACCGTCTAGAGCAAGCCACCATGTCAGAGACCGCCGCTACAAAACAGCAGCCCTCCACCTGCTCCTTTCTCTATGAATCATGTGAGCATTGGAGGCAGGAAGTAGCTGGGTTTATGGGAACGGCACGCTGTACTATCAACAGAAGTCATCGTACACGGGAGCGTAAGTCACTTAGCTGACTGATCAAAGTAAATATCCTGCAAGACTTGTCACAGAAATGAGACTAAGAAGCAATCCACACAAGCACCACCCCTTGCCAGCCGCCATGCTATCCCAATGCTCACAAGTACAGACCCAAAAATGCTCCATTCCCAATGAGCCTTACAGAGTGTTTGCGCTATGAGTCAGAACGTCACTCAAATGGGCGCATAACGCGCCAGAAGATGAACATATCCCAAAATTCTAACAATATGTTAGAGATGTCGTAGTCGATGGTAGTCAGAACTTTTGAACCGCAAATGCTATATCAACGCTCCTCGCTACCCATCCTACTGGCCGTCTGACTCTGGACTCTCGACGCAACCCGACTCGGCATCCCGGCGAGGCCGCTCCCTAGATCCCGTAAGAGATTCCCCAGGCTCTCCACCAGTGGTGGCAGTGGTTCCGTGCGAACAGGGTAGTTATCCCTAAACAGGCTGCGTGCGATAGACAACACCCTACTCGGGTCCGATAACGGCTCTACTGCCCCCTGCGATGTCTTCAACGCGGGCACGCCACGGTCAAACTGCAGGAATGCCTTGGTGTCTCTCGTCTCCTCCTCGTCAAGGAGAACGTACTTGATGGGCCCGCTGCCCGAGACCGAAGATGCTCTTCTAATGCCCGTGTTCGCTTGCTGCCCTTCCCCTGACTGAAGGTAGCTTGAGTCTGCTTCATCGCCACCTTGGACAGCAGGCGAGCAGAACAGCCCGTATGTCCAGAGGGTCATGCTAGCAAGATAGACGGCGATCGCGTTGAAGCCCCTCAGGCTTGCTGGAGGCAGCCTCTTCGCATTGGCAAAGACTTGGCCTGCGTGCCAGATCGCGTGTCGTGCGTCAGAGGTATTTGCCCAATTCTCTTCCAAGGAGGTCCCCGCGCGGCGTGACTCCTCTTCTCCGGACTTTCCGGCGAATCTTTGAATCTCGTCCGGGGAGACGTGCATGATCATGAGGAATAGCTCAACAACAATCGCAAGAAGCGTGCTGTGGTTACGAGGGGTATTCGACGTATGTATAATCGATGAGAAACCACTGAGGTCCTGGTATAGCTCCTGGTGTTGTGATTTGAGCCATAGACGATTGGTGCCTCCCTTACTTGCCGTTGAGAAGAAACGAACAGACTCGCGATAAGCCCAGACCTGGCCCCAATAACCGTGGAGGACAGCACTGTAGCATAAGTCAATGTCGATGAATTCCTCGAGTTCATCCAGGACGTCGACACAGTGGAGCACCTCAGAGACGCGTGGTAGCGGCCTGGGCATGGTTGTCTTGGAGTGATGGACTTGACGCCACGCTTCCGCCGTCGGGGCGCACCAAAGGTCGCGAGACGCGGGAAGAGTAAAAGCAAGCTCGCTAAATGAGATCAACGGGTTTCTTTGAAGAGAAATGGATGTTTGGACGTCATGAGAAAAGAGATGTAATATCAGCCTGGGTTGGTCAGTTCACGTGATTTGAGGATCTCCATAGGCTGTGTCTTACCTCTTGTAAGATTCGCGTGATATAAACTTCTTCCACTTCGTCTCAAGAGCCTCCGGAGAGTCGGAGTCCAGCGGGAGCAGGGCGGAAGAGTCAGCTGGGGCAGAGAAAGCACCAGCTCGTCGGAGCATCTGAGACTTGTTAGCTTGGGCTTCGATGTCACCATTATCCAAAAACACTGACAGTCAGGAGAGGCTGCAAGAAACTCTCTGCTATTTCCATTTTGCGCTTGAATCCACTCCATATCCCCACATCCAGGGTAAGCATAAATGTTTGCAGAGCGCTCAGATTCCGGGTGTGGGCATTGAGCTTCTCGAACTAATTGTTTGGGTCAGTATTTTGGCCGTACTTCTATCCCTCTGTGGATGTGACGACACTCACCAGATCCGAAACCCCCAGCCGCACGACCTCGTGTATTGCGAGTCCAAACTGCCATATGGCTGGGACGGAAATGAAGCTGGCGCCGCTCGATATGATGGCCGCCAAAAGCTCTGGAAGCGCGTTCTCCGGGTCGAAGGAGGCAGGGTGTACCCAGCTATCAAATTGGTGCTCATCCTGAACGAAATGTGCTTGAAGAAGGTAATTGAGTAGGTCCAGTGTGGGAAAGGACGGCACCTTTGCCGGATCCCTATTCTGGGCCAGAACAATCGAGAATATTCGGTCCCGTTGATGGGCGGTCATCTTGAGCCTCCGCGACGGTCTGTCCATGAGTTTCCCGAATGCGGGTGATTGTGAGATGGACTGCTCATCTATATGAAGTCCCTCCTTCTGCTGCTGTACGTAGTCTTCCTTCTTGGGATCCCATAGCCACGGCGACCGCTTAAATGCGGAGTGGCCGCGTGAGGAGTCTCTGATTGCGTTCCTTGGGGAGGGCCGGGTGAGCGGATTGGTAGTCGAGGATTGCGGACTTGGCCCTTGGATGTCGAATTGTGGGATAGAAAAGGCATCGAAATTCATATCCCAGGACATTGTAAAGTCCATGTCCTGGAGGAAGTTGCTCATTGGGTTGAAGTAAACCATGTCGTCGGATATGGGGTCAATCAACGAAGGGTTCTGGCCCATGACATCGGGCATGAAGGGCGTGGGCTCCATGGCCTCATGCATTGGCATCTGAGCGGGCTGGACGTTGTTGCCCATGACTGAAGCGACAGTGCCACTGTCAGAGGGCGAGTCGCCTGTTCCAAGAAAAGGGTCAGTCAGCGGGTCATGGCCGGTACGCGGCAGCACATATCTGCCGGGGAGAGGGAGAAGACAGGTCAGACCTTCTGTGCAAGTCTTGTACTGGTAGGAGCGCCTCGTCGAGGCCTGACAGGCAAGCTTCTTGGCGCGGCATCGCCCGCAGGGTTTCTGGTCATCACATTTGGCCTTTGCAGAGGCACAGGCCTCGCAAGCCTGGGCAGCTCGGTCACTGCGTCTTATAAACGACTTCGACTTTCCAGCATCGCGATCATGGGTAGCCTCATGTCGAGTTAGGAGATCACTGTGGTAGCGGACAGGCTCATCAGTCAAGCACTAGGATCGGTACTATGAATTGTTGGTGCTGAAACAAAGAAAGAAGCAAAATTGCAGACTCGCAGAAGGATAGCTGGCTGCAAGGATGGAGGAGAGTGGCTTGGGGCCGGTGGGCAGTCATACGCTCGGTTGAATCTCTTGGGACACCTGGTGCATTGATACGGCCTTGCATTCTCGTGCGACCTGAGATGCCGTGTGAGGTGATCTGCTCTCTCGTAGACTCGCTTGCAAATGTGGCAGATGTGGTTGGCGGAGGATGCGAAGGAGGTGACGGAGGTGATGGAGGCGGCGACTGGCGGAGACGCCTCGGATCGCTTCACCTTCTTCTGCGGCGGCGGGTGCTGGGTCTGGGTTTGATCCTGCGTATCGGATGGAAATATGGATGACAGCAACAGGTCGGAGCCTGCAGCGTCGCACAGGATGTCGATGCCATTTTGCTCCGTCATGGTCAGTCGCACAGGCGTGGGTGTCCGGTGGTGCTAAAGTCGAGGAGGAGGACAGGAAGCTCAGAGTTCCGGGTGGAGGAGGGGGGACCGGTAAGTGGATGAACGTGGTGCTGCATCGCTGCTCGATGCTAATGAGAACTGGCTGATTCGCGTTGCCGATTCAGGGGTCCTCTGCCCTCCCCATTGAGACCCCAGAGCCCATTTGGGCATTCGGGCACCCGCCAGCACCGTCCCAAGCCGCCGAGCGTTTCAATCGCAGAATTCCGCCGCAGCAAGAGTCCGGCTGCACGGGCCACCCGAGGGGAAACGGCTGTACTGCCGTGTGCAACGGCAGTATGTACCCACTCACTGCCTGCGTTTTCTTCTCCTGCAACAAGCTGTGGGACAATCACAATGCCCAGTCTATCTACCTGATCTGCATTGGCGGTCTGAAGTGATCGTACCATGGGCAGCGGTCTGTGCAAACACAAGGAGAAGGTCGGTATCATCAGGGGCCAGAACTTTTGGTGCTTCAGGACGCAACAGCAGCTGTGCAGCCAGGCAACCCGTCAGCCCGTCCTAGTGCATCGGGTAGCCCCACCCCCGCAACGACCCAAGCAGCCGCGGAAAGTTTAAGTTTCCCGGTCGTCAATGAATGCGGGTGGGGAATCAACAGTAACTGGTTGATTCCGCGGTCGAAGAGGCTGGCTTCCACAGCTAATCCGTTCTGAGACCTGGAAAACGCCTCACGACTAGGCCTGCGTGACCTAAGAAGCTTAGCCTTGTCAAATGTCCTGTTGACCATGAAATTTTCTAATGTAAGCTAGGGTTGATTTACGCCAGCTTGCCAGGATTGGTGACCATGAATCCTCCCATGTAAGTTAATTTGCTATGGGATAACCCTCAGTGGGATAACCTCTTGTGGGATAACCTCCTCTGGGGTAACCTTCTGTGGGATAGCCTCCTCTGGGATTCTTACATGACCTCCTTTGGGGTACCGTCTTTTAGGTGAACTCCTTTACAGCCAACGCAAACAGAATCTCGGATACAATGGAAATATCAAGGGTGTCATTTTTGAGAACCCCACATATGCGCCTGGTTGCTGTAGTCTAGTGGACAGCGATCTATAGACCGGACCGCACCTCATGATGTGACATGCGCACGTGGTAAAAACTCAGGACTAGCTGAAATGGCTTCTATTACCTGTGCAGTGAGTGAGTGGTCGATGTACTGAGGTAGGTCATCACAGCCCTACGCGGCATTCGCGTCATTCGGGCAAAATTTCACTGTCAGGGGGAACAAATAAGCTCAAATTCGACTGGCCCTCCCAGAATATCTCTGAGAGCAGCAGGATCAACCGAGACGTCCGGCGCACGTATGCTATGTGAACGGATGAACCACCAACGCGCTGCGCGATGCATTCCATGTTTGAGAGATATGCGATGAAACCACAGCGTGCATGACCGGCCGAATCTGCCAGAACCGGGTCGGCCTTTGGAACCCAGACAAACAAACACCGGAGCCCCGCGAGGGACGGGCCTCTTTTTGCTTGCAACCACCGATGCAAATGCTGACGTGGATGATGATGCAGATCAAGTTTGCGTCTCCACCCCCTCTCCCCAATGGCCCACCGGCAGGATGAGACACCAAACAAGTCCTACCAGTGACCAGCCATGGAATCCGCCCCATTCCATGACCCCAGGAGCCTACCACAGGGGCTGCTGCCAGCTCTCACTTCCGGTAAAGATCTCTCAATCGCCCCATCTTCCTCCTCACACCCAGCCCTGAGCCCCTCTCCCCGCCGTCCGTCGTCGGACTGCCGCTGTCGCCGTCCCCGATCTCCAAGGCAAGGCTCGGCCTCGCGGATCCGGCAGGGTGGTCCTTCTGCAGCTTGCGTATCTCCCGTCTCTCGCCTGTCAACGATCCAGACCGCCTCACGTCGACCAGGGAGTTGCTCAGCAGCCACGACGAGGGCCCGCCGGACAGGGTGTATGACTTCGCCCTCCTGTGGCTTTGCTGTCCTTGCTGGCTGTCCACGGTGGCTTGGCGGTCTCTTGTTGATTTTGACCGCGATAGGTCCGGCTTATATTGCGGCTGATACTGTGATTGCTGGTGTGTTTGCTGTTGCTGGCTCGAGTCTTCGTGGTGTGATGATGTGGACTCCGGGATCGTGACGGTCCTGTTGTCGAAGTGGGGGTACTGGTTCCGACGGCGATGCAACTTGTTGGGTCCTGGAGGCGGCAGTCTCTTTGTTTGGTCCAGGATGAGCGGACGGGTGAGGAGTGAGTCCACATGAGAGGCTCGAGAATGAAGGGACCGTATCGACTCCATGTCCGGGTCCGGGTGCCGGGACGATCGGAAAGACTCGGCGTCCGCATCGGCGTACGGATCCCCAAGCAGCGAGTCCATGTGTGAGGTGTGATCGTCCAGTTCGGTAGCCACGTGCGTTCCCCCGATGACCTGCGAGGGCCGCATCACAAAGGGTGGCGACATGATGTGATCTCTCTGAGCTCTGCCGTATCCAAGATCGCGGTTGAAAAAGACCTGAGACTTGTAATCCCAATGTCGACAGCGAAGTGACACTTTGTCTAATAAGAAATCCTTTGGACCAGTCTAGTCCAGCCCAGCCCCTCCACAGTGTTTTGGCGCCTGCAGAACCGCGAGAATTGAAAGATGCGGGAAGAATGTAGTACGACTGGAAAAGGCAATATCAGCCTCCTCAGGGGCTGTCGCAAGCCGCCTCGTTGTCGGGCTTTCCTGTCGCACCACGAAGCGCCGCCGCCACAGTCTCGATTGGGTCAAAGTCGGGAGGAGAAATGGCCGTGGAAGCTGCAGTCAGGGAATTAGGGCACAGCGAACTGAATAAATGAGAATTAACAAAAGCGCAAAGAGGCTGAGAACAATGCAAGTGAGATGAGGTCAAGGAGAGGATTTTGTCCAGAATCATGCGAGTCGCGTCGGGGGTTGGGTTGGGTTGGACTGGCCGCCGGGTCTCATTTGAGGCTACGAGAGAGAGGCTTTGGCAGCGATGCTGGGCACAACCCTGCTCCCCTGCCACGCCTGCCTTCCCGTGCGCGCCGTGCTTGCCACCACCAGCGACCAACCCTGTCTCTCCACAGCTCCTCTGTCAGTCTCCAGCCCGAACCGGCAAGCACTGGCTGGCTCAGATGTCCTCGCCCAGGCCTGCCAGGCCTGCCACCAGGCCCGGATGCCTTATCGCACCCTGCTGATCGACGCCGCTACTGGGCCCTAACACCCACAGCACGCCTGGAAACAGCATAGATTCGTCCACTCGTGGCAAATCCAGTTGCCGGAATGGGATGAGATGGTCATCGCTGCTGCGATGCCAGTCCGAAAAGGCGGTTTCCTTTTCATACTGTTTCCTGCCTGAGATGATGCTACGGTGTGAGCAGAGGGGAATTGTATGGTATTTTGTCGCGAACAAAGTGTGATTAGACACGGCTCTGTGACCGGTCACCCGCCCATCACCTGCCCTCTTACACTACTCCTTGAGTCTAAGGAACCTCAAACCACAAGCCAAAACACTTCCCCCAAAGCAATTCAACACAGCACCCGCTCACCGCTAATCGCAGATGCCGTCACCCATCAAAGCGCCTCAGACCATGTGCCCAGCCTATCCTGACTTTCAAGAAAGGCCCGAGGGACGCAGGCAGCCTCCTCCCGACCATAGGATCGTCTCTGTGGGCAAAAGATACCCGTTGGATGTAACCCTCCCTCCCCGCCGCCAGAGGACCCTGCATGACAAAAATGCTCGACAGCAAACGAGGGCCAATCGACGGTAGCCGTCGCCGCTCGGTACCGTGGTTCGGCGCTTGCCCCGGATCTCAAAAACCCACGACGCAGATCATCAGATCATCCGTGGGCGGAATCCCGCATTGCAATACCGTCTGATGTTGCCTCCATTTCCAAGGCATTTGGTCGCCAGATCTGATAAGCTGCAACAATCAATAGGGGTCTCATCACAAGCCTCTGCCAGGACAGAGTGAATAAATTTATCCAAAATGGCTGCAAAAAAACTCGACGCGTAGATGCCAAGAGGAATTACGAGAAACACTTACAGGGTTTCAAAGTCTACTTCTTGTTGCACCTGGCCTTGAAGCCACATCAAATTTAATGTTTTACGCTGCACACAAAGTTCTATGCTTTCATATTTGACAACTCATCGCATTCATGCTATCAAGCTGCTCAAGCCAATGCATGCCAGTACAGAGTGGACCAGCATCGTATTTCCTTGGTACACCTGTGTGCGCCCCTTTGTTGGGTCTTCTGACCGAAGCTGCAACTCAAACTCCCCCGTAGACCTGAAAGGAAAGCAGAAATGTTGACCAACACGTCGGGTATAATGTCTGTATGTTATCTCCAGCAAACAAACAAAGAGAGGCAAGAAGGACACAGAAAACAATCCGCCACAGAAACGTTGGACGAGATGAGCCCGAAATAAGCAATACTCCCCATCCACTGCGGCAATATCTCTCAATGGCCCCTTCGGCCTGCAACACAGTATTGAAACCCGTAAAACTCATCATGACTTGCGGCTGTTACCAGGGCCCCGTTAATCCATGGAACTCCATTCAAGACCGAGCTTCTTCGTGTATAAGACGTGAAATAAAAAATTGAAAAAAAAAAAGGAGACAAAGAAAAGTTGATTCAGCCAAAGAGGGCCGAAAGGAACGTGCATGTTCCACGATGCAGAGTCGCCGACACTGTGCGAGTCGGGGTGACCGGCGCGGGGCGGGCGACTGTGGATCAAAGGCTGGTAGCCTGAACTCGGGAGAGCATGCCTTCGATAAATGATGCTGTACAACGCCTATTCGATGCAAGAATATACAAGTTCCGTGATATGAAAACCCAAAGAACACGATTGATTGACGACTGGTTGTGTAATGAGACGTACTAGCCCCAGATGGGTGCATTCCTGTACGCCGGCGAATTGTAGCTGTGCAAGATCCGGTAAGGCGGGTTGCCCATAGCTTGTTGCGGTCCGCTCCCCGTGCTGAAATTCCGGCGATGTACAGAAGGTGGTTTGGACCATGCATGGGAGGTACCGTATTCCGGGCCATGGAGAGTCCCCTGCATTCTGTTGCGGCTGAACCCGTCAATGCTCGACTGGCGCCTCAGAGCAGCGTTGTTCACATACGTCTGGGCACGAGACAGATCATTGTGAGCCGAGAAGGAGTTGTGGCGGCCAAGGTTAAGGGATAAATCCTGCGTGCCGAGAGAGTTCTGACGCGTGTGGGGGTCCCAGTCAGCAGTGCGATATTGGAGCGTGCCCGGAATCGACCCAGCTCGTCGGACGCTGTCCAGAGAGCGCTGGGAATTCAAGGCTGGGGCTCGAGGCGCGGGAGACGGGCTGTCTCGAGGGCTGCGACCAGATTCGTAGCCCCGGTCGACAAGTGCTTCCGGGAACTGAGGGCGAAGAGCTGAGCGCGGAGGTGGCGGGGGAGGCCTGCGCAGTGAGCGAGTTGTCAGACTGACTGGGGGTGGACTCCTCAACCTCCTTGACGGCGAGCTTGCCCTTGAGGTCGGGCTCGAAGGAGACAAGAGTCCTGGAGAGGGAGCTGAGTAGCTTGACGGCACGGCGTTCAGGCTGTAAGTTCTCAATGGCTGACGCGATTCTTGCGTTGGTGTCATGGTCATGGACCTCCCAGACCACTCTCTTGGCTGGGTCTGAAAATCAGTCGTTGCTTCAGCAGCAATATATGGATGGCTGTGTAGGCTTGTGCTCGCCGAAATCTGACTAAATTTTGTTGCCCCAGCAGGCTTGGTATTGACCACATTCTCGTGCAAAGAACGTTGGTGTGAAGTCTCCCTAGGCGATGATACCGCCTTTGGTGCGCCCGACTTCTTGTTTGGCATCATGGAAGCGGCGGCTTGCTTGAAATTAGACTGCATGGAGGTGATTGTCTGCCTGATAGAATTCTCCTTAGCATCTCCGGAAGAAGTTTCATCCTCCTCATCCAGGTCGTCATCGCTGTCATCGAAGAAAGTCGGCGTAGGAGGAAGTTCGTCCTCCTTGGAAAATTCAAGACTCCCGACACTAAGAATTGTTTTCAGGGTTTCTTGACTCAGCTGCGCTTTCAATGCAAGCCGCTTTGCAGACATTGGAAAGCGGCCGGTGTGTTCATGCAGCTTCTCCTCGACATCCTTAGGGATTGCTGGGACTTGCTCGTCCACAGCATGTGTCACATGCACTGTCAGAGGTGCTCTCGAGTGAGCTGAGCCCCTAAGGCTTAGAAACCTGTGCAATCTTCCGTGCTTTTGTGAAGTGCTCGCGATACTCAGCGAGGATGCAGACTCAGATGCATCAGACTTCGCACTCCCTGGGGTTGGGGAGACAGACTCGGACTTCTTAGTGTGTCCGTCCTCTGCCCGAGCGATGTTGATGGCCGGAAGTTGCTGTCGAGCCCGTTTCTTCCCCTTGCTCTTTGGGTCTGCTTGTCCGTCCTCGGCCGCGTTTGACTTTGCTGACTTGACAAAGACGGCGTCTTTCGGGGGCGGTGTCGGGGCCCGTTCATCAGCAGAGCCGTCACCATTGACGACTAAGGTTGTGCGCTCGATGATTTGCCTTGATTCTACAACTTGAACCTTGGTTCCTTCTCTAACTCGTTCTGCTGGGCTTCCCCCTGTGTGCTCCTCATTCGCAACAGGCTTCCGCCCGCTTCGGAATGAGCGTAAGGAGACACTGGAACTGTATCCGGAATCGGCTTTGGCCAGAGAATTGTGAGATTTTGAAGAATCCGACACTGCGTTGGATACGAAACCGCTGTCTGACCTTTCGATAGCTTGCACACCAGTCTGCGAGGCAACATCTTGACACTGTGATGGCAAACGTCTTGCACTAGGGTCTACTCTGACGTCCAGCACCTCCGCAGTATGGAGTTCGGTCTCGCTATCATCTTCCGCTTCGAACAATTCGTCCTCGGCCGCGGTGTGCTTAGACTGTGTTTTCAATACTGGGCTGGCGGGAGCTTTGTCCTGGGATTCGGCCGGATTGGAAAGAAGCCCCAACGGGGAATTGATATCGATTTTGCCGCTCGGAACATCCACAGACAGCGTTGGCGCGTTGGCTTCCGTGCGTGTCACGGGCTCTGGATTCGCTGGACAGTTTCTTTTCTCCTCCAGTTTCTCCGTAAATGCAGGATTCTCGAAAGGCTGTGTGCGGCGCAGCTTTGAGTCGGTGTTATCTGTCTCCTCGCGTGGTGGCAGCTTTGTAAAGTAATCCATGGAGGTAGCCAGGGGCTTGAAGTCATCGAGCTTGCCACGGTGGGGATCTGGGACGTCAGGAGTAAGATCGGGACCGCCATTGGTGATACGTAATGTGCCGAACTTAAACCCCCCGGTCGCACTGTAATCACCTTCGGTAGGCGTAACTACGCGAGGAATGTCTTCGGTAACGCGAAACGGGGTCGGGATGGGAGGCAGTGGCGGAAGAGACACAACACGACAGTCGGCCCCGTCGAAAGACGCCTGCCTCGATATGTTTGGTGTGGCCGGGAGGCTGTGCCGATAACTAGTCCTGGTGGTGACAGGAGCAGGGCGAGCAGTACGTGTGGCAAGACCGGGAGTTTGGACTATGGAGCGTCGGCGCATGGGTGGGTGCAGCGTCACCTCGGAGTTCGACCGGCTCATTGGGGCGCTCGTTGGCTGGACGGGCAGCGAGTCCCGCCGCCAAGCTGGCCTCCTCATGCTGTCGAGCTTTGGCTCGTAAAGCGAAGTCGTCGTTTTACTCCGAGGTAGAGCAGGCACCTGCTCTGGAACGAGGCTCAATATCCGCTGAGCTTCGTAGGACGAGAGATCATATGCCCATGAAGCACGCAATCCGCCGGGTGGGCAACTGCGAATGGTTATCAAAACATGGACTATCGCAGGAGAGCTGGGTCCTCCATAAACCTACATGTCAGGACTGGCGAGGCCACCGTGCACGTTCAGTTCTGCCCCGAGGTTGTTCGCGTTCACAGAGTTGGCCCTTGAGATTGCTGGCGGTTCTGATGGGGTTGTTGGTGATCCAATGACAGTGTTTCGTCTGTACCTGCGGCGCTCCGAGGACTCCTGGGAGGATTTGGACCGGAAAAGACTCCGACGCCGCTGCGGCTTGGGCGGGGCGAGGAAGGAGTTCCGCTTCTCGCTGTCGTTGAAGTTGTCTCTGTTGATGTCAATGGACAGCGTAGAGGTGGCAGTCGATGAGTAGGGGATGCTGAACAGGTCGGGCCCAGGATCCGAGGAGCGGTTGGAGGTGCTCAGGTGGCCATTGGGGCTCAACAGAGGAGGAGTGCCTTGGTGGCTGGCTACCTTGGATTTAGATAGCCTGTGGAACGGACGGCCTTGCGGCTCCTTTGAGGGTGCGTTCCCCATGTTGGCCGGCGGCAGGATGTAGTTGTGCCTGCGAGGCCGAACAGGATGGGTGCAGCGGTCATGCGAGGGACGTGGCCGCCATTGCGTCGTCAGTCAAGCGCGGGAGCGTATGATGGGATGATTGGACAGTGACGCAAGGCTGAGGTTGACGGCCCCAGGTGGATAGGCGAGAGGGGAGGGATGAGGGCGTGAGAAGAGGGAGAACGAGGACTAGCACCCAGGGATATCGGTGACGGACGGGGGATGGACAGGATAGACAGGATGGACTAGAACAAGAGTCGAGTGGATCAACGGCGCTGCGGTGCGGGCGGAGTGGGCTGTGTGGTTCGGTCTGGCCTGGTCTGGAGTCTGGAGTCTGGAGTTTCGGTAGTTGGGACAGAGTGATGTAGACGACGAGATGCAGCAGTGAACTGCAGGTCTGGGCGGAAAACCAGTTCTCGACGCCAGCTTTACCGGTTCAAGTCAATTGAGTTATAAATTAATTAATGAAGCAATGGCGGCTCCGGGGGGTGGCTCGGTGCTAGTTTCGATCGGGATCTCAGCCGGGACAGGCCTTGGACAGGATTCCCCACGACTTGACTTGTTGGTTCTGACTTGTCCTGTCCTGTCCTGACTTGGGTCTTAGACTTGGACTTTGGCCCCTGGGCTTGGGACTTGGACGTGTTGGACCTGGGCCTGGTGCGGTGGCCGAGGCTTGAGTGCTTTGAGCAGTTCGATGCGGCGGCGCCAAAGCCGTGGTTGGGCAGTCGACAGACAGGAGGAGCAGCCAGCCAGCCTCAACCGGAAAAGGCGTAGATGGGACAGGAAGATGTTGCAGGAATACGCTGCAAAACAGGGAAGGCAGGCAGGCTACCTATAGTATAAGAAAGCGGCACCTATACCAGGTGCTGCGCTTTTCGTCGAGGAAAATAGGCAAGGGGCAGGATGGACTGGGTACTGTAGGCGATATGGTTGGTGGCAGGAGAGTCAGTCGAAACATCAACCCGCCAGTTTAGTCAGTCGACAGGGCGGGAGACCGGGAGACTGGGAGGGAGGGAAGGGGGGTGTGGATTAATGCAAAATGCAGAAGAGAATGGACGGACAGACGGGCACACAGCACATGGACCAGTCCAGACTAACAAGGTGAGGTGTCACGTCCCCGCTCCCTGTTGCTGGGCCTGCAGGCGGGCAGTGGCCAGCTGCGAGAAAAGAGTGGTCAGGAGGCATTGGCATCTGCGCAGCCGTGCAGGCACGATATTGCTGCTGCAGCTTGTTGGATGCCCTCCTGGCCCCCGGTGTCTCTGGCTGCTGGCGCTCTGTGGCCCCGGAGGCACTCGTGGTCCAGTGCGCGCTCCACCGTCGGCGCATTTCAGAAACAGGGAAGGAAGTTGCAGGAATCCATGGGTTCTTGGGCGGAGGAAGGTGCGGCCATGGGACCCCTGCCAATACCTGAGGCGGCGAGCAATCACGCCCCCACCTGGCACGCTCCTCCTCTTTTCTGCCCCCGGTACCTGGCGCATGTACCGTCGACCACCGTATGTTCCACCGCACCAGACAACCATATTGCCATCATTCTAAATCTGACGGGGGTGACTATCGTTTTTGCCCACAGCATATCTGATGCCTGGTATCTCATATCTAATGGCCTACTCTGTAATCAAACAGTATCTGGGCACCGCAAATGAGGCCATCTCCGTGCCCATCTTCGTCAATCTCTGGTCAGCTGGCCCTAGGCCTTGTCCCTTCTAGATAGGGTGGCCCCGCTGTCAGATCAGAATATCCCGGCCAGCCATGGCAATCTCCATGTCCAGTCCCGACTTGCCACCGCCAGAAGACAATGCTATTGTCATTTTGCAAATCCGGTCTTGCATCCCTCCTCCCAAAAGCCGGTGTCGGGTGTCTCGGTGCCAGGCCGTGTTACCTACTGTACTGCGGGACAGTCCTGCGGATACACAATCGATCGTGCGCCGCCGCCTGCCACCAGCACATCATCACATGGACTTCTGCCAACACGCCGTTCGCTACCGCTCCTTTACTCTGCGTCCTAGCACTTGATTGGCAGCTAATCTCCGCCTTGCGACTCCTGCGACACTGCGACACTGCAACGACCGTTGCTTGCCCAGTGCGAAGCCCTGGCCCTACGCCCCAGCTCTGCCAATATGTGCGCTCTTCTGGGCGATGCCACTATCCCCACCCTCTTATTATCTTATCCTAGCCAGCCGCGGCCGTTGGCTACTAGGCGCTTGCCGATGCTGTCCTGTCCCGCCCTATATCGCCTCCACGTTATATCTCGATCTCGGAATACAAAATGCCCGAATCCCACTACAGCTCCCAACATGGCGCTTCGAGCCGTCTTCCAACGGATGGTCTTTCCCGATCCTGTGTAGCTTGCAGACTACACACTGCACCTTGCGGCTTGCAGCTTGCAGCTCTAAGCTCCAGCTCTCAGCTCAGGCTCCTAGCTCCAAGCTCCCGAGCCCCAGGCACACACAGTCTGACAGTTCGTCACGAGCGAGCGTGGGATTGTGTGTAGTGGTACGCACCCGGGAGTCTTACGCGTCTGAGCGGCGCAGTTGACCATGCATTTTCAGGAGCTACGGCATGGCTCTGCATGCATGCAGCCTCTGCCTGCTGTACGATCATCGCTCACTGTGCCGGTGCTGGTGCTGCGTTATAATCTACTGCTCCCATGTTCGCGCTGCCGTTTCCAGGTGCATCTGTTTCAGCTAACTCCTGCCCTCCAACAATTTAAGTTGGCTTGCAGAAGGCGATATGCAATGACGATCCAACATGTTCCCGGCACGCCTCCTCACCGTGCGTTTCTGTTTCTCCATCAATACTACCGTACAGCATCCGACCGCTTCCGGGCCTTCTTGGAAGCCTTGGAAGTCGTTGCACGGAAGCAATTCATCCCAGACTGATCACGACAACCTGTCATAGTCGCAGGACCGCGAAATAAACCCGAAGTGTGAGCGGCGTTTGCCCAGCCCAAATCAGACCAGAATCGGGAGTGCGTGCTAAATACCGGTATGACATGGCCGGCCATCTTGCTTGGAACTCCTGGGGTAACGGAGCCAGACCGCCTCAAGTTAGTAAGACCGGACGCCAGCGATATTGGATGTCGCGGCAACAGCACCTGCAACAAATCACCGTTTCCAACCAAGCTTGCAGCCTTGCAAGGTTAGGGTCGTATCGACGGCCACGACCAAGCACGGTTAGAGTGCACCCCTCTCGGGGTCTTGTGGCTTGCCGGACCGCACCACTTGGCCGCCCAATCAATCTCCATGGTTCAACTTCACCTCACTTTCTCGAACCAAGCTCAGCTGTCAAGTTCATCCTCGAGGACGTCATGGTTTGGGCGGGTTTCTTGGAGAACTGGTTTTTTCAGACGACTACCTTCGACCTGCTGGACTTGCGAACTTCCAAGGATTGAATCTCGATCTCAAGGTCTCGGCCAGACTGGGCTGTCTAATTGTCAGGATACCCCGATAATCAACTCATTGCTCTCACCGATCCTGGGCGCACATCATTTTGTCGGGCAACCTTCTCCGCCTTCACCTTGCCATGCACCCCACCTTCAAATGTGCCAACGTCAGTCAGGGGGCAGGGGCTCGGAAGTACGCTGCGTGTGGAGGCTGTGAATGAAGCTGCTGCGTCGTACTTCATGTGTACAGAATAGAGCTGCAGACTGATTACTGTGGCCCAATTCCTAGCTCGTAACGCACGACATCCTCATGCAACGAGAATCGATATCAAAGCCACCATGTTGTCACGGAATGCAGCGTACGAACTTCGCGGCCACACGCTCGCTTTTGTCTTCATCGCAGCCGGGCTGCAGGCCGAACCTCTTTCCGTGCGGTCTGGGCACTCCTGCTTATTACCGTGCTGTCTCTTCGGAGCTCCGCCGGAGCGTGGGCACGCCTCCAACATGCAATGTCAACGGCGTCAACTGCATGGCTTGTGCGGCCAACAACTGTCTTGGTGCAACGGGAGAACCGGGCAAATCAGTCTAGCCTGCTGGGCAGGCGAAAGGCAGGTAAGGAGGCGGCCTCAAAGTGTGCGGCCAGCGTGGGCGGCCAAGCCGGCGCCGCGAGCTGGAGCTGCAGGAAGGCGTCTACTAACAGAAGCGACCCACCGGCCGCTGTCCGAGCGCCACCGTCGATCTCGACCATCTCACAAGGACCGACCCGTCTTATCTTTACTCGCCGCACAACATCCGCATCCTCCCACCCACAAAGAGACCACGCGTAATGCTTGGCACAAGTTTTTCTCAGCGCTCCGCATGTTTCTCAGCAATATCTCGCAGTGGCACGCGCAAGGGAAAGAAACTTCAAGGCTGACTCGTCGGAAACCCCGGGCTTGATCTCCGGCAAGGGATCGGCGCGTGTTGTAAATGTGACGGCATCTAGACGAAACATATGCCGACATGTCAGAGTGTGTGGGCAGACATCCGCGCGTCCGTTGAAGCAACCTGTGAGCACAGCATGGCAGGTTCAAGATATGGTTCATCATGGATACCATCGGCCTGCAGACGAGACGACCTCCTGCGGCCGCCATTTGACCAGCCACAGACGCACGCTCGGCCAGACAATGTCGTCCAACCTCAGCTGAACAGTACTGAATCGGCTTTACCAGTTAGGCAGCCCAGACTTGCCTAGCAAAACTCAATCGGTGGCCGCAGTCTATTTTCACCGCCCAAGGGAGACCACAAGGGACGCTGCTCCTTGCTGTTGGTCCTTTCCCTTCTCTTACAAGTGTGGAAGCTAAATGTTTCGCAGATGATGCCCATAATTGCAGAAGCTTTGCAATCCACACCCCAATGTTATCCAAGCAGGCCGGTCAAGCGAATGGGTCATCATGACGGCTTCCCGTCGGGTGCGGGGACGTCATCTGGTTCGGCCGCGTCTTTCAAGAACCATGGGCTTCAACATGGTTTGGCCATAGGTGTCGGCAGTATCATACTCTTCTATTTGTCGTATGTCGTCCCGACGCCCTGCCTTCTACGGTCAAAAGCTTGGTCGAAGTCACATTAGACCAGGACGAGCGGCGCTATAAGGTAATGGAATCATCACTGCGAGGTCCTGAACCACGCCGTGACAAGGACTTTCAAACAGCCGGCTGGGTGAGCTCGAACCCAGCTGTCGACTGATCCAAGCATGAAGCGATCTTGATGAGGCGACGCGAGCTTCCGAAGAAAGACTCAGGAGGGCCGAATCAGCGCGCGCGGTTAATTTGAATCGACGAATTCTCCGACCAGAATTTTGGAACGTCATGAGTCGCTCACAAAACAATGCAGGAAGCGGTGAGTTTTTCAAGAGGATTCTGGCCCTCTGATAATGCGAGCATGGCGATGTATTCACCATCGGACCTCTGACTGGGTCCGCCTCTGTTCTCTCCAGAGACCCCTCAGTCTATTCCGAATTTTAGTTTCGCTTGCGTTTCGCACTCTATTGAACTGCACGTGGGATATCGGGGACGCGGCCCACGGCCCAGCCTCACAAGATTCCCGGGCCGACCCTGAGGGCTTGCTGCACGCAGTATTCGAAACATTTGACGAATGCGGGTCTCCTGTTGTTATTTCATGTTGCCATCCACCTAAAAATATTGTGCGGTGGCGTGTGGCGACCCGGCCGTGGGGGACCGAGCAACCTCCCGTATGTGTTTGGACCACGCATTCGGAGCGTCAGTGGGGCGAGGGCATTGCAACGTCATGCAGGGCCATCTTCGCTTTATCCTCCGGCGGAAACTGAGCAATCAGATGGCCGGCGTCGGGATCTGACGATCCGGGTACGCAGGCTGATGAGCCAGGTCGTGCAGTCGCAAGCGGACAAACCGTTCAGATTTCCGTCTAGGTCGGCAATGCACACAGACTTTCCAACGCCTCCGCGCGCATCAGCACTGCAAGCTTGCCACCTCATGCGACAGCGACATTTTCTATGCGGGCAGCCAGGTTGCGCTCACACTTCAAGCACAAGCAGTCAAACAACGGGACGTGAGATGTTTGATGCTTTGAAGCAGTCCTACACTACTGCCACAGATTGCAGTGGACCGTGGCGTGATCGTGCCGTCGCTTGGATTTCGATAATTATCGGCTGCAGAGATTGTAATCTCCACTCGAGCTGTGAAATTGACTCTACCCCGGAAAACTTGAAACAAAATACGCGGAGGTTGTGATATGTCAAATATAACGGCTGGGGAATAGACGTCAACTTCATCTTAGGTTGTATTGGAAACTTTGTCAAGCACGTACCTTCAAGTTACCCACGGTCACCGATGCACGGAATATGAACAAAATGCTCCCTTCCTCAATCCTTGGCCGTTTCACAACCATAAATAGTATTCGCGGATATTTCTTTTTGAGATTTTGATGAGATGAGACAAGCGAGAACTACCTGTTGCATGTTGACAAAGGGTGTCCAGGTGTAAGTACTGCGAGTGGGTGGCGGTATTTCGTTAAATTGGTGGAAATTCCAGCGCCGGTGATCGGACTTTACCAAGATATCGGTTCGGGCGGATCACTCCAATGAAGAACTTCCTTTGAACCAGACACGGTCGATGAGACAAACTCCGTGGTGGAGCAAATCCCCGTGCGGTTGAAGGTGTCGGCGCTTTGAACCCTTGTTGGAGGAAGCACCTAGGTGTCTAATTAGGCTTACCCGAGCTATTCTCCCCATCATCAAGTCTCGAAGTTTGAAAATGGATTCATAGTTCGGAGGAGGAATGACAGATCAGGTCACTTCATACCATGAATTAGTCGCTGGTGACGTTGTGGATATTCAGAATGTGTACCAAGAGCTTTAAGAATATTCACGAGGTTTCGTTCTGAGATCAGCTCAACAGGTGTCACTGACGGATCATCATATTTTTGAGTTATCATTGGAAAATACAGACAGTGAAATTGGCTCATGCCCATCAGATCATCAATACGAAGTGCCTTCTTTCAATCTATATTCTCTGTGGTAATTGCCATGCCCATTTTGATTTGACACTGTGTAGAAATGTGAGCTCGAATTGCACGGATGTTGAGCTATGACATTGGAATCTGATGGAGATGGACTAGGGTCACGCTGCAAGAGCTCTGTGCTCTTTTGGTGATGCGACGGTTTTCAGTGTCAGATAGGCCTGGGGCAAATCATTTTAACACTTGGAGGGCTCTTTGACTCGATGGTAGAAGATCCAAATAATTGAGTAAGATACTAATGCCATTTTTCGAAAAGATAACGGGCTAGGGTTGAGTAATGAATACTTAGGTAATGTACATTTCAATCTATACATACCTGCGTCCTGGGGAATTATAGTGAGGGCAGACTTATATAGACCTCTACTAGCTTCCAGAGTCTTTCTCCGTACCTCAGGCCCATGAGTACTGTGCAATGTTCGTGACCGTAGGTTCCACTGTCAACTCATACAAAAATGCCTATATCCATTTGCTAAGGTAGAAGGAGTTTTAGTAGTACCTGTCGATGTTCATCTAATACATCAAGCCTGCCACTACAACTCAAAATACTTCCTGCGTCACGTGTGAATACTCTCGAGACTTGTGCCCAAATCCAACTTCACGAGAGCCGGAGGAAAAATCAGGACGTGAGCCATGAAGACCAGGAAAGTGATCGCGTTTGCAGTCTTTATCCCCGCTACAGCCACCACGGCGGTGCGACGGGTCCTCGAGTCTTCCTAGACTCGTCAGCGAATTTGTCCTCATCTTGGACGAGGACATTATGAAAGTCATACTGGTGAAACGCGGATGGGAAGACTTGGCTTGTAACTTTTGAGCTGGTCTAAGAACGGCTCTGTCTCTTTTTGATAGAGGTACACGCCCAGGGGTAGGTAGGCAGGTGGTTGACTTAGATTCGGCCGTTTCTTGAAGTGAGAGATAGCAATTCCGCCCATATCTTAAAGAGCTATAAGTCAACAGCACAGTATAGCCACGAACATATCCTCGATAGGAGACAGAAAGTTCATGCTGAAAATATGCTGTTACTAAGTAGTTGGTGCTTTGTTGGCTGGGCTCATCACGAGGCCCACAAGCCTCAGCAGGAGGTGAAGTCACCTTGGTGCCAGCACAGTATCTCAAAGGGCGATACACCCAGCTAGGTGGAACACATCTAGCAAACGATATCAAAGTTTCCTGACTCTGTAATTGCATTCATGAATGCCCGCGAATAATCTTCCTATGGCCCTTTTTAACGCTAGAAACAAAATGAAAGCTTTTCCTTCTCAAACAACCGGGCCTTAGTTCTCTGCCATCTTTCCCTGCCAAAACCAGCCCTTCCCTTTCCTCAACACCTTGTTCTCCTCCCTCTCCTCCAACGGCAGGGGGCTTTCACCACCAAGCACGTAGCGTCGGTGCCAACTACCAACAAACAAGCCCCTGGGGTCCATCTTATCCCTCACCGCCCTCCACGCCTCGAGGTCTTCACCGTACATGTCCTCGACGTCCTTGACGTTCACCTGGGCAAAGTTCTTGGCCCAGTGCGGCTTCCCACCAAGGTCTCGCATCAGCCACTCAAATGCCTCGTAGTAACGCTCCAGCGAGGGTGGGTCAAGGTCGTAGGGCCTGTAAAGGGTCGCGTTGAGGTACAGGGTCGGCCCGTCCTTGCAGGTCGGGTCCAGGTAGGGCCGCGACTCGACGCCGGTGCCGTCTATGTTGGGCAGGAAGCGCGAGGTGTCGGTGACGCGCACCTCAAGGGGCGCGTGGACCCACAGGCCGCGGCTACTGAAGGGGATGCGGTGCTCGCAGTAGTCGCGGTCGCCCGGCTGCAGGTTGTTGAGCCAGCACGACAGCCGCCTGATGGCCTCGGGCCCCTTGCTCAGCGGAATGGCCCATTCGTTGACGTACTGGCTGTACAGGCAGTTCATGAGCAGGGCCTTGCGCTGCGGCTGCACTGCTGAGGTGGTACTCCCGTCGCGGAAGCCGTATTGCATGCCGAAGACGAACCATTCTACCCAAGGAAGGACGCGCGGCACATAGTGGGCCAGCCACAGGAGGTTATGGTAGACCAGGTAGCCCAGGGTCCCGTCATAGCCGTTATGAGCGGGCTCGCGGTGCGGCTCGGTGGTCACGTTGGCGGTCCAGACCACGGACCGGCGGGTGTATGGGAACCACCAGACGCGGACAAAGTGGCCGCGGTCCCAGAGGGTGGAGGTCCAATCGCGGAACATGACAGCATCGGAGTCGATGGTCTGAGTCCACTTGAGCGAGTAGGCCGAGGAGGTCTGGAACTTGATCTCCACGATGATACCCAGGGCGCCAAGCGACAGCAGCGCGGCGCGGAACAATTCGTTGTTCTCGGTGCGGCTGCAGGTGCGGGCTTGGCCATCGGCGGTGACGATCACGAGCTCGACAATAGACTGGCTGATCAGCCCATAGCGTAGGGAGGAGCCGTGAGTACCGGTGGAGATGACGCCGGCGGCAGACTGCTCGTTGATGCTGCCTAGGTTGGGCATGGCCAGGCCCCTGCGGTCTAGTTCCTCGCCGAGCTGCCACAGGCGGATGCCGGCCTGGAAGTGGACGATATTGGTGTCGGTGTCATGATGGATGATGTCGCGCAGGTCGTCGAGGTTGACGAGCCATGAGGACGTGCAGGTCAGGTCGGAAGGTGAGTGGCCGGCACCGGTGGTGGTGATGCGCCGCCTGCACTGGCGGGCGAGGTTGACGGCCTTTTGGACCTCGCGGACGGACTGGGGCCGGATGTACAGCTCAGGCTTGCTGGTGAAGGTGCGGGCCCAGGTCTTGTGGGCATGGCTGGTGGTGGCGCGGAAAGGGACGTTGTCGGACGAGTGCTTCTGGATGGTGTCTCGCACCCGCTGGTCGAGGCTGGAGAGGTCCATCCTGGTGTCGATCCAGAGGTGAGAGCCGGGACAAGCTGCCCTTGGGGGCGGGCGAGACGGGGCCTATGGGGCAATTTTGTACCAAGGGCTGGGCCGATGATGAGTCGTCAGCAGGGCTGAGATTGAGGATCGATCACGCCAGAGGATATCCACAGGCCAGGATGGGATGTGTTTCGACGATGGGGTCGCGACGCTGCGAGTCAAGATGCCCAGCTTTCATGCGCCTTATCCCTCCTATGCCGCTTCGCAGTAAGCCTCGTCTGAGGTAAGGAGTAGATAGTATCAATCCTGGGCCTACAGGCCACAGGTATTGCTCATTCGTAAGCAATTTCCCTCGGGTCTAGAACGTTATCGAATCACCAGTATCGTGGTGTGGGTGGCCACTGGACCAGACAAAGTGCACCGGGCCTTCCGGATCTGGGCGAGGCGAGTCACCGGTGAGCATACTTGGATGCTCCAACGAGGTTGTGTGTAGACGCCATTGTGCTGTGATTTGGGTTTGACATGTGTGGGAGGGTGAGCTGCTGATGGAGTTGAAGATGAAATTGAGTAAATAAGAGGCTCACAGTTGGGACACGGCCACAATCACGGAGGACAAAATGTCGATGATTGCTGCATTACATCGATTACCCAGTTCCGGCTAGCGCCATCTGTCAGGCCCAGGGCCCAGGGCCGAGGCTAGCAGGCTAGGGGACTCAGGGCGATCATCCAGCCCGCCCAGCCCCACATTACCAGCACCTCATCTCAAACAGTCCAGTCGTCAGCTCTTCAGCCCTTGCCCCTCACTCCCCTCCGTGCCAGGCAAAGGCTGGATCAAGCAGGGCTATGAGGCTGTTGACTGCTGGCGAACTGATCTATCTTTCTGGAGATGCAGAGGGGGGGTTGAGTAAATGTGAGGCAGGCATGTTCCAGTCCTTGTTGACCGCCCGCGACAATGCTCTTGATGTAACGCTTAATGGGTGGTGGACGCGGATGGCGGTGTGTCGCTTCACCCAGGATATCCCGTGTTCCACTCCACGTATATTATCAATATCCCAGTATCTCGCGCGTTGAACAAGGCTATGAAGGGCAAACGCTTGAAGCGCTTGAAAGAAAGGGTGCACGAAAGGGTGTAGAAACGCCAGCCCACCTCGTACCTTCCTATACAAGAGAGGCTGGCATAGTACCAGAAGGGTTCGATCTGGGGGCTGGCAACGAGAGGTCGGCAGAGTAATGGAAGGATCTCCTCGACCTAGGGGGGCGCTTGTGTGTTATTATCTCAAATATGCTACTAATCTTCACAAAATCTGTATTGGGTATGAAGGGATGGTGCAAAGGTATGGGCTCTAGTTCAAGAATGAAAAACATTAAAATTGAGTGAGGCTGATGAGTATTCACCCTGTGTGTTTGGAGGGGTCAACAACATGCCTGACAGCTGCTGTCCGTAAAGGGCGAGGAGCTTGGGCCGGCTTGACCGTCAGAAATTCGTCAATGGGTTCCGACCAGGATCTACGGAGTAGCTCCTGCACTCGCCACTCGTCCGTCACTCGTCCATCCGTCTCACGCATAATGTAGATTACAGCAAACCAGCCGTGGCTTGCTGTACTTTTCACCCTTCCACATAGGTAACACAACGTCCCTGGAGGTTACACAGACAGACGCGCAATGGCTTCTCCCACAGACTCAGAACACTCGACATTCACCACCAGCAACCCGCCGGTCCCACGCGAGACCAAGGGCTCCATCCCCGCGCATACGATCGCGACCCCAACCTTCGGCCCCGGCGGATCCTTCACCATCGTCGTCTCGACACGAATCGACGCCCCGCCCGACACCGTCTTCACCGTCCTGACAGACCACACGAAATGGCGCGAGTGGAACCGCTTCATCCCCAAGCTCACAGTCACCTCCAGCCCGCCGCCTGCCGACGCCGACCCGGACGCCGGCGCCCTCGAGACGCTTATAAGGAGAGATGATGGAACCACCTACCTGAAGAAGGACACCAAGATGAACTTTGACGTGCACCTCGACCCGGATAATACCGATCCGGCCAGCGGCAGGAAGCAGGCTCTACAGGTCACGCTGCTGGAGCCCTACGACCACGCAGGCAGGAAGGGCTGGCGCATCGCCTGGAAGCCCACCGGCTACCCGGGCATGGCCCTGCGCGGGGAGCGCGTGCAGGAGTTCGTCGACGACGGGAAGGGGGGAACAGAGTACACCTGCTGGGAGACCATGTACGGCTTCCTGGGCCCCGTCGTGAGGCTGGCAACGGGTGCCAAGCTCGAGAAGTGCTTCCAGTACTGGGCCGAGGACCTGAAGAAGAGGTCCGAGGAGCGCGTCAAGGCTGAGACTGCTCCTCCGCTGGGCAAGTGAGGGCATACTCGGCGAGGGAGTTGGTGAGCGTGTTGGAGGTCTCGAGTGAGTTGCGGAGTTTACTAATTTACATTGCACATGTCCCGGTTTGGAAGGTGTGGACAGCAAGATGCGTTCCCCTTAAAAGGCTGTATTCTGTCTCGACTCTTGGTAGCTGTATTTATATCTAATGCTCAAACATAAAGACACCACTGTCAAGACTAGGTATCTTTCGGCAGCCTGACGTGAATTGTTCTTCACGCGACTTTCCCTAAGCCCTCAAGTCGATGACCGGGGCGGATTCGACGTAGACTGTCAGAGGCGGCTCCGCCAACCCAGCCTCCCTGGCGGTCTTCTTGAGCTCCTGGTGGCTCGGGTCGGTCTCGTCGTAGTACTTCATGTCGTCGAGGTTGTAGAAGGACGACTGAGCAACGATGGTATAGCCCTTGGAGCGCGGGTCATCGTGAGCGATCCCGGCGCTCAGGTATGCGATATAGGGCTTTCCGTCCTGAAGGATCGCGTTAGAGACTATTTCAGGGCTGGGCCTCGTCCACTTCTCGGCTCACCCTGTTCTGTTCCTTAGCAAGCTTCTCATACGCGGCGAGCAGCTTGGCCTGGTTCTCGGCTCCGTCGAGCTTGAACATGGTGACGCGGTTGATGAGCTTGGCCATGTTGTCGGTCTGAGTGAGGATAATGATATTGATGATAATAATACTTGAATTGTCGGTGTCGAGGCTTGGTTTCTCTGTGCTCTGTTGTCGATCCTCAGTCGTCGTCAGTGGGACCTCGCCCGCGGTTTATATACAGGCGGAATTGACGGAATCGCATCTAGAGCTGATGGGGCATAATTGCCGAGGAACGGGAACTGCCCCTCTTGCTCGATCCGGATTTACGACTTGGGCCCGCCCAGCGCGCACGACAATGACAACTCCGGTGCCACTCAATGCCCAGGCAGACATGCTGCGCACAAAAAATGCATGAATCTGACGAGACCCTCATGTCCGCATGAATCTGACATGGCCGACCGGAAAGTTCAGCCTGCGCTGCATGAAGCGAGGTAGCAGTGTGTGCCTCGAGTTACGGCCCTCCGACGGGCTCTCGGCTCCTACATATAGCTGTAAGGGCCCGGAAGGATGCGGAGATTTCGGTCCCGACCGACTCACCCGGCGCGGACTTCCCCCACCACGGGGCGGAGATTGATGGAGGCTACACTCAAAGCTCTTGTGATACTGTGATAGACCTGTGGTTCGAGTCGCCGTCGCTTAATCCAGTATCGAGCACACCGGCCTCTCTACAAATTCGCAATGTCCCACTCGGCTCCGTACCAATCTGCATGCAGGAGATATGTTACACAACGCCGTAACTTTGCCTTGCCTGACTGGAAAGTAGTTTGCTTGCTTTCAACCTATAATATTGTTTAACGGTTTATTTTTTATTTTTTCTAAAATTCTAAAAAATAAAATGAAACTCTGCTGATCCAGGGAGTCGAACCCTGAGCTTAACCTTGGAAGGGTTAAATGTTACCGCTACACCAGATCAGCTATATGTTAGGCAGTTATTTAAATCTTATATTTAAACCACGCGGTGGGAATAAAGTAATTAAGCTTATATAAGGCTTTATATAAGCCCCTTTATTAATAAGCCCCTTTGATTATATAATTATATTATAAGAAGCTTTTTTAAATTTATATAATTTAATATAATATTAAATATTATTAAAAAAAATATTTTATTAAATAAAATATTTTATTAAATAAAATACTTTTTAATAAATTATTTTAAATTAACTTTTTATTATATAATTTAATATAATATTAAATATTATTAAATAAAATATTTTATTAAATAAAATACTTTTTAATAAATTATTTTAAATTAACTTTTTATTATATTATTTTATATAATATTTTATAATAAATAAAATTAAAAAAAATTATATTTAATTTTAAATTAAATTTAATAATTTAAATAATAAATTAAATATTTAATATATAATAAAAAAATATATTATTTTTTATTTTATCTTTATTTATAAAATAATTAATTAAATTATATAATAAAATATTTATTTAAATTATAAAAGATTAATAAAAAAAGAATTTATTTAATATATATTTAATTAAAATTTATAAAAATATTTATTTATTTTTAAAAATATTAAAAATATAATAAACTTTTTATTTTATAATTATAATAATAATATTATTAAAATTATTTAAATAAAAAAATTTATTTTAATAAAATTATATTTTAAAATATATATTAATTATATATATAATTATAAAAGGGCTTTATATAAAAATTTTAATATATTAAATATATAATTTAATTTTATATTTAATATATATAAAAATATAAATAATTAATATAAATTATTTATATAAATTATTTAAAAAATATATATAATATAATAAACCCTTTTTAAATATAAGGATAAAAGATTTATAATTATATTTTTTTAATTAATTCATATTTAATTATATAATATTTTTATAATAAGGTTTTATTTATTTAAGATAATTAAGAAATCTTTTTAAAGAAATATATTATAAACTTAACTACCTTTTATCTTTTAATTAACTTATTATTATAAATTATTATTTTAAAAATAATAAGCTTATTTATTTATTTAAAATAATCTTTAAACTTCTTTAAAATAATAATAAATATATTAATTTATTTAATTATATAAAATCCCTTATTTTTACGCTCTTTTACCTTTATAAGCGCTATCTTTATATAGATATAAACTTACTTATTATAATTAAAGTTTATTTTTATAGTTATAAAGCTATTAAGTTTATATATTTAAATAATTAAATATAGTTGCCTTATTTATTTATTCTAACCGTAGCTATAAACTCACTTAATGGATATATGCATTAGTTTAAGCTTAATTAGCAATTATCTCGGCTTTAATAGGCTGAATGATTGCTTTTAAGTGGTCTTTTGCAACAAGGTTATAATGGATGGGTGTATGTTTAAGCAGAGCTAGAACCTATATATGTCCTATAAGATAGTTAAGGTAAAGGCGGCTTTTATTATTACCTATTTCAGCTAACTTATACCTAAGTTATATAATGATAACATTTTCATATAATGCTTAATAGCGCTAGATTAAGTTGCTTGCAGCTTATAATAGCTTTAACCTTAATAGGCTGATGGCTTATTAATAACATTAATGTAAATAGCATTAAAGATTAAATACAGCTTAATATTATGGCTTCTAGCATAGAATAGCGGCTTTTAATTATAAATAGGTTTATAAAAATAGATTATAAAGTTATTATAAAAAGCCTTATATAGTAAAAATTATTATGTTTTTTTCAAATTATATTTTATCTTTTTAAAATATTAATTATAGTTTTTAATTAAATAAAGGAACTTAAATAAATATAAATAATCAATATAATATAATAATAAAAATAAATTTATATTATAAAATATTTAAAATTTATATTATTATTATTATATTTTTTAATTTTAAATATATTTAATTATTTAATTTTAAAATAAAAATATATTAATTATAAAATTATTTTTAATATTATATAATTAAATAAAAAATATTTTATATAATTAATTTAAATATTAAATATTAAATATTAAATATTAAATATTAAATATTCAATAATAATAACTTTAAATTTTATATAAAATATTTAAAATATATTATATAAATATATATTTTTTAAAATATTTATTATATAAATTTTAATTTTAAACTTTTATTATAATTTTAATTTTATAAATTATAATTTATTATAAATATATAATTAATATTATTATTATATATTATAATATATTTTAATTATAATATATTTATTATTAAATAAATTTAATATATAATATATAAATTTATAATAAATTATTATTTTTTATTAAATTTATTAAACTTTATTATATAATTTTAATAAAACTTTTATATATTTAATTAATTTTAATAATTAATATAATTATTAATTTATTTTCTTTAATTTAAAATTAAATTAATAAAAAAAGGTTAATTTTAACTTATATATCTTAATGCTTAAGGCATTTATAATAATTTCCGCCGTAAATTTATTATAAATTACTATCCCTTAATGAGTTCACGGTGAATTTATTATAAATTTACTATAAAACCGTTTAATTATAATATTTTTATTATAAATTAAATTTAATAAAGTTTATTATAAATTAAATTTATAATAAATTATTATTCCTTGGTAAATTTATTATAAATTACTGTTTTTATAATAATTATTTAATTATAATATATTTACCTTTAATTAACTTTAATATATAAATTAATAATAAATTATTATTTCTTAATAAATTTATTATAAACTTAATATAAGATTATAAATATATAATAAATTATTTTCTTTATTAAATAATCTTTATTATATAATATTTATATATATATATAAGTTGGTTTAATTTATATTTATTATTATTATCTTTAAATTATAAAATATAAAGGGTTATTATATAATAATTTTTTTAATTATATAAGCCAGCTTAATTATCTTCCTTTATTAAGCTGCTTTTATATAATTAACTTTAATATTATTTTAATATTAAAAGTTTTTTATTTTTTAATTATATTTTTACCTTTAAATAAATTAAATAAGTTAAATTATTTATATACCCTTTTTATAATAAAAGAAATTTCTTATAACTTTAATAAATTAAATTATTATAATTTTATAAATATATAATAATTATAAGTTTTTTAATTAATAGCTTATATTAAGTTTTTTAAATAACTTATATTAAGCTTTTTATATTATTTATTTAACCTTACTTTCTTTATACTTTTTAAATACTTTTTTACTTACTTTTATATAATTAAATAAGCATTAAAAAGTTAACTTTTTATAATTTATTTATATAAATAATATATTTATTATTAAAGAAAAGTAGCTTATATTTTATACCCTTTTAACATTAATATAAAAACCCTTTTTTATTTATTTTTATTCCCTTTTTCCCTTTTTCTTTTTTTTATTATATAATATATATATATATATATATATATATATATATATATATTTACCTTATATATTTATATAATTATCCTTTTTCTTTTTATTATTAATAATTTTAAAACTTTATATAATATTTAACTATAGTTTTTACTTTAATTTATATAATTATTACGATTTACTTTCCTTTTTATTTAATATATTTATATTTAATTCTTATATATCGCCTTTCTTAATATATAATTTATTTATACCTAAATATTATAAATTACCTTTTTTAATATATAATATATTTATATCTAGCCTTTATATATTACCTTTCCTTATATTAATATATAATATATTTATAACTATTAATTTATATATAGTGGCTTTTCTTATATTTAATATTATAATATTTATTTTTATTCCTTAGGTAGCTTTTATTCCCTAGGGTTTTCTTTAGCTTTTCTTTAATATCTTAACCTTTTAACTTAATTTAATTATAAGCTTTTAAATTATAACCCTCTTAATTAACTACTTTATAAATTATACCTTTATAGCTTTTATCGTTATTAATATTTATATAACCTTTTCTTATTTATTATTTTTTAATATTAATTTATTATATAATTTTAAGATATTAAATATATAGCTATTATTTATCTTTTATATAATATTTAAATCTTATATAATATTAATATACCGTTATTAAAGATTATTAATTATATTATTTATTATTTAAGCTACTTTTATATAATTTTTATTTAATTATATAATTAAGATAATAAAAGATATATTAAATATATATATAATATACTTAAGATATATTAATTTAAGGGGTATTATTAAATTTTTAAGTTTTAAGGAGGTGCTTATATAAAATATATTTAATAATCTTAAGCTTATTAATACCCTTATTATAAGAATTATTAATTATATAAAGTTTATATTTAAGGAAAAGGTTATGGAAATTATAATGGTAAAGGTAATTTAAATAATAATAATAATTTAAAACCCTTTTATAACTTAATAATTATAAAGGATATTAAATGAGAGATTAAAGAGAAGGAGGAGGGTCCTTTAATTAACTTATATACCTTTAAATATATAATTAATTAAGCTTATCTTAGCTTAATAACTTTATATATTAATTTTAAAAGTTTTATAAAATAAAATAAGGGATTGATTTATATAATATATTTCTTTATATATTATTTTTTATAATAAATTTTAAAAATCTCCCTTTATTATTCTATTTATATATTTATTTTATATAATAAATTATATTTTAAATATAATCTTTAATATCCTTTATATAATTTTAATTATTTTTTAATATTTATTATATAATTTAAGTTATTTTAAGTTTAATTTAAATTTAACCTTTATTATTTTAATTATATTTTAAAGGGTTTTATTTATATTTTAAATTAATTTTAAAGGGTTTTAATTATATTTTATATTTATCTTAAATAGTTTTAATTATATCTTTTAATTATCTTAATTATATCTTTTAATTATTTATTATATATTTTAACCTTATCTTAAGTTTATCTTTTATATATCTTAATTTTATCTTAAGTTTATCTCCTTTTTTTCTTTTATATAATTATTTAATAACCCTTTTCTTTATATTTATATAATTATCTAGCAACCCTTTTTCTATATTATATTTTAATCTTTATATTTCTTTTTATTAAGGCAATTTATATATACCTTAATCCTTACCTTTAGCTTATTTATTAAAATAAGCTTTTTTAATATTTTATTTATATAAATATCTATTAAATTATCCTTCCCTTTAATTTATTATATTTTAAAAATTTCTTTCTTTTTATATACTTTCTTTAAAAATATAATATTAATTATAAACCTTTTTTATTTATTATATTTAGCTTTATAAAATAATTATATAATAACCTTAAGTTTATATAAATAATTATAAGGATTTTAAGTATCTTTAAATAGATTATTATTTAGTTTAATATTATATTTAATATTATATTATTATTAAATCCTATTATTATTTTATATAATTTATTTATTAATATATTTTTAATTATTCTTTTATATTTTATTAAGCTTTAATATATAATATTTTTATAAATCTTAAAGTTTTCTTTTATATAATTAATTTTTATTATTAATATAATAATAAAGCTTAATTATAAGCTTAAGTTTATATTATTAATAAAGGATTTATTTATAAAAATATAAAGCTTTATATATATAAGGTTTAATAATATAAAATTAATCCCTTTATTAAGGTTTTTAATTTATTATTTAATTTATATATTTAATACCTTTATATTTTTTATAATAAGCTTTTTAATTTATATTATTATTAATAAATTATATATTACTTTTAATTAATAAATTAATATTATATATATACCCCTTATATATTATATAATATATTATTAAAGTATATCCTTTATATAAATATTAATTATATAAAGGTATATAATTTATCTTTTTTATATAAAAGTTATATTATTTTTATTAAATTTAATTAATTAACATAAGCTTAAAATATTTTTATCCTTTATATAAAACCCTTTTTTATATAAGTCTTTTTCTTCCCTTTAAAAGAATTAACTTATTATAAATTTAAAAATATTATTTATTTATATCTTTATAATCTTAAAATTATATAGCTTAGTTATTATAAATAATAAATATAAGTTATATATAAAAACTTTTATTTTTAAGGTTTTTATATAATATATATAATATATCTTATATTAATATAAGCTTAATTTTATAAATTTATATAATAATTTTTAAATTAATAAAATTATTTTTAATAAATATTTATTATATAATTTCATTAATAATTCTATTAAGATTATATATATAAAAGGATTATATAATTAAATATAAGCTTAAATAATATTTTTTAATTTCTTTTAATAAATAAAATATAATATAAAGGTTAATTTTAATAATAAAATTAATCTTTAATTTATCTTTTAAATTATTAAAGCTTAAATTAAAATAGCCTTTTTCTTTAAATCTTTATACCTTTATATAATAAGTTTAAACTTTTTTATTAATTTAATTAATTTATTTTTTACTTTTTATATTATCTTTATTTTAAAAGTTTATAACTTTTTATATAAATTTAAGTTATATTAAATAAATTAAAAATATACTTATTAATTAAAATATTTATCTTTAATATATTTAACTTTTAAAGCTTTAGCTACATTATTTTTTAAATCAACTGTTTATTAATCTAGCTATTATCTACTCAGCTTTTTAATTATCCCTCCTTAAGCTTATATATAAAATTATATATAACTTAATATATTTACTTATTACCCCTATCCTTTTCTAAAGGAATATTATAATACCTCTTTCTACCTTTATTTTTTAACTCTCTTTTAATCCTTTTAAGGGTTGTTATATTATTAATAATTAAATAATAAATCTAGTAAAGTGTAATAAAATTATATTCCTTTATATTGCTGATTTTATTATAAATGCTATCTTTACTTTTATTAAAAAGTTTTATAACTTTTTTATAAAAGTTATTTAAATGCGATAAATTAAAGCATTTTTTCATTTTAACTTCTATTAAAGTTAGCTTTAAGGTTAAATATTAGCTATAATAATAGCTTACTTAGCGAGGGTCTTCTTAAGAGCTTATATGATTTTATAATTTCTTTAGAGATCTCTTAAGGAGATATATATTGGTATAGGTAGAAAGAGATTAAGTTTTCAATTAAGACTGCATTTATAGGATTTTTATATTTTATAAAGATTATTCTGGTCTTTGCTATATAACTATTTGCCTGATTATTAATCTTTAGCTACTTATGTTGACGGTTTTAATTTATGGCGCCGTTAAAAGCAATTCTCGCTAGCCTCATCTATGCGGCTATCACTATTTGCTTAGCCGCAAGCTATAATTATGTTTGAAACCTACTGTTATCAGCATTATATTTTTTTTTAACGCTAAGTGCTTAAGCGTTTATCATTATATAAAGGGATTAATATATACTGCTTAAAAAGGCATATATTTATAAATTAAAAACGAAACCACTTAACTTTTTAAATAACCTTTTAAAAATAATAATATTATTATTTTAATAAAGCTTAATTATTAATTTATATAAATCTTTTTCTTTTTATATTATAAAGATATATAAAAATTATAAATATATAATAAAAGTTAATTATATAATAGCTTTATAAAGATATCCTTACCTTTTATATTAAATAATTTATATAATAACCTTTTTTAATTATCTTTTTTTCTTAAATTAAAGCTATTCTTATATAATTAACTTAATGATATTTAATTTATTTTATATAAAGGCTTTTTTTATATAATAATATAATTTAATATATATTATATAAAATAAGATTAAATTATTAATTATATTTATTATAATAATATAATTCTTAATATTATTTATTTTATATAATTCTTTTTATTTTTTATTTTTCCTTTATATTAAAACTTTATTTTAAATTAATAAAAAAAAGTAAAGTTAAAATTTAAGCTATTTTTAATATTAATTATATAATTAACTTCTACCTTTATTTAAATTATATATAGTATTTTTATAACTTTTTATATTATTAATATTTATTATATAATATTTAATAAAGGAGGTAAATTATATAAAATTTATAAATATATTTTAAAGATTAAGAGTATTAATATAATATTATTCAAGCTTATTATATTATTTAAAGGATTATTTTATTATTTATATAATAATTAAGTTTAACTTTTAAAATATTAAAAGCTTTTTTTAAAAATTTATATAATTATTTTACTTTTCTTATAAGTTAATATATCTTTATAAATATTTCCTTATATATAATTCTTATAATCTTTATATTATTTTTAAATTTTTTAAAAATAAAGTTAATCTTTAAATTATATATAATATAATATAATTAATTAATATATATATAAATTTAATATTTATATAAGGTATTTTAAATATTTTATATAAATAATAAATTTTAAAAAATAGTTATTTAAAAGCTTATATTTAAATTAATTATATAAAGGGTATTTTTTTATATAATTATATAATATTAATTATTACTTTATAATTAAAATATTTATTATTTTTAATTAAAAAGTTAAATCTTTTAAATAATAAATTATATAATTAATTAAAATAATAAAACTTTTAAATCTTTTTAAAGATTACCTTTTTAATATTATTATATCTTATATTCCTTAAAAGCTTATATAATTTATTTATATAAGGGTATTTAATATATTTATAAAGTCTTTTTAATTATAATTTTATTAAAAATATTTTAATTTTTATATAATTTATATTAAAGAATAAATATTTTTATTTTTTTATTATTAAAAATATAATATTTCTTTATATAATAATATTTAAAAAGTTATTAAAATATATTTTTAATTTATTTATATTATATAATAAAAATAAAAATAAGGTTAATATATTTAAAATATAATATATAATATTCTTTAATTAATTAATAATATTAATAATATTAATTATTAAAATAATATTATTATTTTAAAATTTAACTTTTATTATATTTATATTTTATTTAATTTTTATATTAAGGTTTCTTTATATATAAGTTAATATTTAAAGTATTTTTATTATTAAAAATTTAATAGCTTTAATATTTTAAAGCTTATCTTAATATTTTATATTATATAAATTATATAATATAAATTAATTTACTTTTATTATTTAAAAAGTAATATAAATATCTTTCTTTATTATATAATATTTAAAAGTAAAATTTATTAAATTTTATTATAAGATTTCTTTATTATTTATATTTTATAAATTAAAGATTAAATCTTTTACTTTTTATAATAAGCTCTCTCCTTTATATTTAATTAAATAAATAATAAAGTTTTCTTTTTTAAAAATAAGCTTTTAATTAAAATTTTTATATATTTAAAGTATTATTTTTATATATTTATCTTTTCTTTATTTATATAATTAATTAATTAATATCCTTTTTATTATATATAAAGTATTTTTTTTAATTAAATTATTATATAATATAATTTAAAGGGTAGCTTTAAGATTTAACTTTAAGTTAATTTTAAATAAAAAAAAGTTAATAATATAAGTTAATAATTATATAATATCCTCTAGCGATTTTCAAAATTTAAATTATATTATTTATTAATAAAATTAATTTTAAATTCTTTATATAATATAAATTAATAAACCTCTTTTAAATATAAAGGTAAAAAACTTATAATTATACTTTTTTAATTAATTTATATTTAATTATATAATATCTTTATAATAAGGTTTTATTTATTTAAAGTAATTAAGAAATCTTTTTAAAGAAATATATTATAAATTTAATTATGTTTTATTTTTTAATTAATTTATTATTATAAATTATTATTTTAAGAATAATAAGCTTATTTATTTATTTAAAATAATCTTTAAATCTTTTTAAAGTAATAATAAGTATATTAATTTATTTAATTATATCAAGTTTTTTATTTTTATATTCCTTTACCTTTATAAGCGCTATTTATATATAAGTATAAATTTATTTATTATAATTAAAGTTTATTTTTATAATTATTTATAATAAAGCTATTAAGTTTATATATTTAAATAATTAAATATAATTACCTTATTTAAGTTTTAAATATATATATTAATTTAAGCTTAATTATTATTTTAGCTTTAATTAAATAATTACTTTTAAGTAATCTGTTATAATAAGGTTATAATAAGTATATATTTAAGTAAAGCTAAAACTTTTAAGGTAAAGGTAGCTTTTATCATTATTTATTTCAGTTAACTTATATTTAAAGGCTTAAATTATATAATAATAATATTTTTATGTAATACTTAATAGCGTTAAATTAGCTTATAGCTTATAATAGCTTTAACTTTAATAATACCCGTTCCTTTTATTAATAACATTAACGTAAATAATATTAAAGATTAAATATAACTTAATATTATAGCTTTTAATGTAAAATAATAGCTTTTAATTATAGATAAATTTATAAAAATAAATTATAAAGTTATTATAAAAAGCCTTATATAATAAAAATTATTATATATTTTTTTAAATTATATTTTATCCTTTTAAAATATTAATTATAATTTCCAGCTAAATAAAAAAACTTAAATAAATATAAATAATTAATAATTAATAATTAATATAATTATTATATATTTAATTATTATATATTTAATTATTATATATTTAATTATTATATATTTAATTATTATATATTTAATTATTATATATTTAATTATTATATATCCCTTCTTTAATTAAATAATAATTTTAAGCTTATAAATAACCTTAACTTTAAACTTCCTTTTTTAAAACCTTTTATTAAATATTTAATAATTAAATTCTTTAAAGCATTATTAACTTACTTTAATTTAATTAACTTTATTATTTAATAAACTTTAATAGCTTAATTAATCTTCTTTATTTTTAAATAATAATTATTCTTTTAATTTTTAAAAGGTTAATATCCCCTTTTAATTCATTATACCTTTTAATAAACCTTAACATTTTACTTAGCTTTTTTTATTTTTAAAGAATAATTATCTCCTTATTTTTTAATAAAATAATATCCCTTTTTAATTAATAATGCCTTTTAATAATTAAATGGTTATTAATAAAGATAAGAATAAAGGAAAGGAAAAAGAAAAGGAAAAGCTTTTTATATTAATATTTATTTTTAAAAAAATATAATATTTTATTAATTAAGGTATATATATTACCTTTATAAAGAAAGGTATATTCCTAGCCTTTTATATCTTTAAAGGCTTTATTTATAATATTTTTATAAAGTATATTAATATTTATATTATTAAAGGCTAAAGATAAATATAATATTATATTTAAGTTTTTTATTATTTAAAAAATAAAGTAATAATTAAAAACCTTTTTTAAGATTTCCTTTATAATAAAGATCGTTAATTTTTATATAAAAATATTAAAAAGTTAATTATTTATTTAATTAATATTATTTTTATTAAAAAAAACTAATAGCTTATTATATAATAAATATATATTTTTAATTTATAATAATTAATATTATAACCTTAGCTTCCTTATTATCCTTTTTAATTATTATAATATTATTCTTTATAATTATTATTTCTTTTAAATAAGTTTTAATTAATTAAATAATATTCTTATTATATTATTATTTTTTAAATACCACTTTATTATTAATTATAAGAAAAATATTTATATTAATTATATTTATATAATTAAGGCTTATTTTTATAACTTTAACTTATATAATAATACGAAAATAATAATATAATTTATTAATTAGCCGGATATATTATATATTTAAATATTTTTATTATTTCTATTAACTTTTATTAACTTTAATATTTATTTAAAGTAAAAAAATTAATTAAAATTAATATTAATTAATATTAATTAATTTTAATTAATTTTTTTTAATTAATTTAATTAACTTAAAATGGTGGCGGTATTATAATATTAAGTTAAAAGTTTAAAGTTTTAATAAATAAGTTTATTTTTAATATAAATTATATCCTTATTTTTTATATTAATCTTATATTACTTTAATTATTTTAATATTTAATATATTAAAAATTAATAATTATTATATTAGTTTATTTAAAAAAAGATAAACTTATTTTAATACTTTAAATAATTAAAAACTTTAAAAAAAATTAAAAAACCCTTAAATATATATTAAATTATATAACTTTTTAATATTTTATATAATATAATATTTAATAAAATAAATAATTAATTATATTATAAAAAATTATATATTAATAAATATTTATTTAATATATATTTAAATAAAATATATAAGGATTTTTAATATATCTTTTTAATATAAAAGATATAGCTAACTTTTTATTAATATTATAAGATAATAAGCTAATTAATAAAAACTAAGCTTAATACTTTATAAATATATAACCTAGCTTAAAGATTAAATTTAATTATTTATATAATTATTAAAAAGCCCTTTATAAAAATCTTAAGATTATTAAAAATTAATTTAAACTGCTTTATAATATAACAATTAAATATTAAATTATTAATAATAACTTTTATAACTTTAATAAAATTAACTTTATAATAAATATAATAATTATATTAATAATCGTTATATATATTAATAAATATAAAAAAGCTAAATTAATTTAACTTAATAATTAAAAATAAGTAATTATTATTAAATATATTAATATAAATAGGTTATAAATCTTATTATTTATAATTATTTAAAGCGCTTATTATTTTATTAATTAAATAATAAAGTTGGATTTTTTAAATAATTAGGTTATTAAGCTTATTTTTAATAAATAAATAAATAATAAGATTAATTTAAAATAAATTTAATATTTTAATAAATATATTAAGCTAAAGAAAGATATTAATTATTAAATATTAATTATAAATAGCTATAAAAGCTATATATTAACTAAATTTAATTAATATTATAAAGAGAATAAAATTATTATTATTAATATATTATTATATTTATCTTATTTATTCTAATTATTAAATATCGCATTATATTCACCTTTAAAATATATATATAATATTAAGATTAATTTCTTTATTTAAACCTTAATTAATTATATTATTAAATTTAAGTTCTTTCTTATATTTAAAGCAGCTTATAATAAAACTTTTATAATAAAAAATATTAAATTTATATTTAAAAAAGTTGGAATTTCTCCTTAAGACCTTAACTTTATAATTTCTAAGCTTAATATCTATCTATAAACTTTAATATAATCCCTCCCTACTTCTCCTTAAAAATAAAAATCTTAAATATTATTAAATATTTAATAAATTATCTAATAATTAAGTTTTATTAAAAATAAAATCTCAGCCTATTAAGGAAGCTCCCCTATATTAATTATAAAGGTAATTAATTAAATAGCGAAGGGAATATAAATAATAATATATTTAATTATATTTATAAATAAGCAGATTTAAATACTTTAAAAGGCTAATATAATATTTATTAAATATTAAAAGGTTAAAAAAACTTAAATATAACTTAAAGGAATATTTATTATTAAAGAATCTTAAGCTTTTATTTAAAAAAAATAAAAAGGGAAGCGGCTAATTAATAAAATAACTAATAATATTAAAGAGGTAAATTATGATAAATTAAATAAATAATAATATAATAATTATAATAATATTAAATATTATATAATAACTTATTAAAAAGATATAAAAAAGTTTAATTATTTAGATTTTAAATAAATAATAATATATTTTTAAGCGATCCACAATAAATTATATAAATAATTAATCTAGCTAGTATAAATTAAGGTTGATTTTATATAATTAAAATGCTTTATTTTAATAAAGAAGTTAATTTTCTTATTAAAAGTTATCTATTTTAAATTAGCATTATACTTACCCCTATTCTTTTAAATTAATTAAATTAATTAAAAATAAATAATTAAGATTAATTAATATTAATTTTAATTAAATCTTTTGCCCTAAATAAATATTAAGGTTAATAAAAGTTAATAAAAGTAATAAAAAAATATGGGTATATAATAAATACAGCTGATTAATAAACTATATTAAGGAAATTTATATTTAAGCAGTAAGTGGATTTTAAAAATATACTTTAATTAAAGTTAAAAATTAATTTATATATATATATCTTAATTAAATATAGCTTTAATAAAATAAAGGAGGTAATAACTAATAAAGTAATTAAATTTAAGCCTTAATTAAGAAAAATAAAAATAAAGAAGCATTATAATTAAAAATAAGGAAAGTTAATAATAATTAAGATAATAAAATAAATATAAGATTTATTAAAAGGTATTAAATAAGGCCTTAATTTATATAAAGATAAAGTAAAATAGATTAAATTCTCTTATTTTTTATTAATTTATATAAATTAATAGGCAGTATTTATATATATATAAATTTAATATAAATATTATTTAAATATTAACACTTTTTAGCTTTATAAGTTAATATATATGCTTTAATTATATTATAGCCTGATGCATTATAAGAGCTATTTATGGTATATAGCTTATTAATTCACAATATATTTAAATATTTATAATAAATTTAGTAAATATAAGAATATATTATAAATTTATTATAAATTCACTGAAACTTATAACTTTATATAAATTTATAATATATTTATTATATATTTATTTATATAGCTATTTCTTATAAATTTATTATAAATTTATGGGTATTAATTTATTACTTTTTTAATATATAATAATTATAATTATATACCTTAATTATATATATTTTATTACTTTGGATTAAGGATTAGCTTATTATTAATAAGTTAATATTACCTTATTATATAGCTTTAAATATAAAATATTTATATATTTATAATTTATTATATAATGTTATTTAACTTTATAAAATATTTAAATATTATTTAAATATATTTAAATATAAATATATATTTTTTATTTTAAATTATTATTATTTAACTTTATAAAATATTTAAATATTAATATTTAAATATATTTAAGATATAATATTTTAGATTTATAATTTTTATTATCTTTTTATTAAAACTTATTAACTTTTAACTTATTTAAATATAAGTATTATTTTATCTTTAAGCTATATTTAAATATTCTTTAAACCTTATTAATTAAATCTTTAAGGAAATTATAATTTATTATAATTAGCTATTAGATTTATTAATTAATAAACCCTTTATAAGTAATATAATATTATATATAATTTATTAAGAGATTTATAATAATAATTAAAAGTAATATTAAATTAAATATAATTTAAAATACCTTTATATTATTAATTAATAATAAAAGGATAATTAATTATTAAATTTAATCCTTATTTATAAAAGTAAAGAATTATTAATTTATTAAAAAATATAATTATTATTATTAATATTATTAACTTATTATTAATAATAACTTTTATTTAAAATATTATATTTAATAAATTATAAACCCTTATAATTATTATTTAAATATTAAGAATTTTAATAAGAAATTAATATAATTAATAGCTATTAATTATAAAATTATTATTAAATAATATTTTAACCTTTAAGGTAATATTAAATTTAGCCCTTTATATATAATTTATAAGACCCTTAAGTTATAATATTTAATATTAATAAGGTAAAGCTTTAAGGTATATAAAGAAAAGGGATTATCTTAAACCTTAATCTTTATAAGAATTAATTATAAAATTTAAAATTTTTTATTTAATTTATCTTAAATTTATTAAACTTAATTATAAATATTAATATTTAGTTTTATATTAAGGAATTTTAAATATAAGGGTATTTTTCTTTTAATAATCCTTTAAAGATTAAAAGATTTTCTTTAATTTAAATATATTATAAATTATCTTAATAATTTACCTTAAATTAATAAGTTATTATATAAATTATTTTTAAAAGCCTTTAAAAATAAATATTCCTTTAGCTAAATATAATATTTATTAAAAAGGTATTCTTATTACCCTTATTAATTTATTTATATAAGGTGTAAGGTTAAGGAATATTTAATTATATTAAGAACCTTATTATATAATATTTATTACTTATTAAAGATTATAATTAAATTAATTATTAAAGTTAATATAAGATTAATAATAATTATATATATAACCTTAATTAAGATAATTAAAATTAAGGATTAATTATATATAATTAAATTAATATTATTAAAATTTAATAATAATAAAGGCTTAAAATTTTAACTTTTAATAAGATTAAGATTAAAAAGATATTATTATTAAATAATTTAAATTATATAAAAATTAAAATAATTATATTAAGCTTATTTATATATCTTAAATTAATAGGAAAATAATAATATAAAAGGATTTATAAGGCTTTATTAATAAATATAAGCTTTATATTATTAAAGTTTCTAGTTATAAATATTAATTATATTAAAATCTACTTATAAGCCTTTTAAATATTATTTATTTATAATTTTAAATTATATTAATAAGTTATAATAATTATCTTTAATTATAAGCTATAATAAATAATTTTATTAAAAGAAATACCTTTAAATAACTTTAATATATTAAAAATATAATAGAAATATTATTAAATTAATAATATTATAATTAAATTAATATATATAATAATTAAAATATTTAAGAATATATTTAATAAATTTATAAGTTTATATTTTAATTAAATAATTAATAATATTTATAGCTTAAAATATATAAGATAATATTAATAAAGCCTTAATTATTTTATATTTTAATTAATTATTAATAAGCTATAATTTATATAAATTAAAGATTTATTTATAAAATAAATAAAAGATTTAATATTTAAGAGAAAAGGATTATATAAAATTCTAAGCTTAATTATTTAAACTTAAGCTAGCTTTATAAATAATAGCTTATAAATTAATAGATTTATAAATTATATTATTAATTAATATTTATATCCCTTTAACTATATAGGTAATAATAAGATTAATTATTATATAACCTTATAACTTATAAATAAACTTAAAATATATATATTAAATAATATATATTAATATATAAATTAAGAGTAAAGATAAAAGTTATAAAAGGTATAAAGGCTATATATAAATATAATATATTAACTTATCCTTTATTAAAACTCTTAATTAATATATTTAATTTTATTAAATAATAAAAAGCCTTAATATTTATATTTAAATTTAATACCTTAATTAAATAAATATTTTAATAAATAAGATAATTATAATAATATTATAAATTATATTATATAAGCCTTTAATATTAATAATAAAAGCTTTTAATATAATATATCTTAAAGATTAAATTAAAAAAAGGGTATTATTTATTAATAAAGAACTTAAAATATAAAAGGAAATTAATTAATTAAAGATATAAAAATATAAAGAATTAATTAAGCTATTAAATAATAAGCATTAAAAAAGATATTATCTTATAAAAGATATATATTTATTTATTTTAAACCTTTAAGGAAATTATTTATAGCTTTAAATAAGTTATATATAAATTAATATATATATTATATATTTAAATTTACTTATTATAATTATTATATTAACTTTAAAAAGATAAGGTATATTATTAATATATAAGTTATTATAATATAATATTTAATAAGCTATATTTAAAGTTTTATAAGCTAAATTATTCCTTTAAATAAGTAAATTACCTTAAGTTTTATTAATTAAAGCTATAAATATATTTATATTTATATATAAATTAAAGGATTTAAAATAATAATATATATATATTATTATTAAGCTTATCTTAAATATTAATATTAATTAAAAATTATTATAAATATTAAAGGTATAAATAGAATTATAATAAAGGGATAATTAAGTTTAATATATATTATTAGTATTATTAATAATTATCTTATAATAATTATTATTAAAATTAAAGCTTAAGTTATAAATAACCTTTATATAAGATTATTAATTAAGTAAGAATTTATAATACTTATAAAGTAAATATATTAAATTTAATTAATAAAATCTTATTTAATTATTTTAAGGAGCTATTATTAATATTATAATCTTTTTTTCTTAAAGTATATTATATAATAAAAGCTATAAAATATTATAGTTTTATTAATATCTTATTATTTATTATTATTATATCTTTTTATAAGAAAAATATTTTTTTTATTTTAACTTAAATAAAAAGGTTAATTACTTAATAAATTATTAAAATATTAATATTATAGCTATTAATTAATCTTTATACCCTTTATATATTAAATATAATATTATAATAAATACCTTAATATTATATACCCTTAAATATATATATTTTATAATTAAAACTTAAGATAAATGCTTTATAAATATATATTTAAATAAAGAATAATTATAAATTATAAACTTATCTTTATCTTTAATTTAATTATACTTTTTAATATAAATTAATTATAATTTAATATTAATATAGCTTATTTTTTAACTTATATAACCTTAATTTAAATAAATTACTTAATTTAAGGAATTAAAGTTATAAAATATTATATTTTAATAATAAGTTAAGTATTAATAAAATTAAAGATTTATTTAAGGCTTAACTTAATAATTTTATATATATTATAATTCCTTATTTATTTTTAAAATTAAACTTAATAAAGAATATAAGGATTTTAAAGATATTAAATTAATAAACTTATTAAAGGTATATTAAATAAAGATCCTTTAATTAAAGGTTAATATAATTAAAAGATTAAGAAATAATTATATTATTTTAATAAAAAGGATTATAAAGTTATTAATAATATAATAATTAACCTTTATAAAAAGGTAAAGCTAAATAAATATATAAGTTTATATTATTTAAATCTTTAATATTTATAATATAATATATTATTAATAAATAAAGGAAGGGCTATATAATTATAAACTTATAAGCCTTAAATAAAGTTATTATATTTAATATATATTTATTATTATAATTTAAAGTAATATAAAAGATTTAAGGTAAGAAATATTTATTTATAATTAATATTAACTTATTTTTTTTATTAATTTTAATATATTTATTAAGATTAATTTATAATAATTAATTATTATAAATAGAATTTTAAGGTAATAATTATAAGTTTTAAAACTCCCTTATTTATATATAATATTATATAAATTATTTATTATAATTATTATAATCCTTTATAATTATATTTATAAATAATATAATTATTTTTAAATATAGCTATTAATTATTAATATTTATATATTATCTTTAAGCTATTTATTAATTAAAATATCTTACTTTTCCTTAAGTTATTCTTAAATATTTATTTATAAACCTTTAAGATTTAAGGTTAATAATTTTAAGCTTTATAATATTATAAATTAAGTAAAACCCTTTATAAATTTTAATTCCTTATTATTTTTAATAGCTTAAAAGTTTATAAGCCTTATAAGATATTTATAATATTTAATTCCTTAATATAATTAAAGGATTAATTTATTATAATAATAGAAAATTAAAATATTATTTATTATATAAGTAAAAGGTAAGTTAAAGGTAATATTTAAAAATAATATATTAAATAAGTTAACTTTAATTTAATTATTAAAGAACTTTAAATATTTATAAATTTAAGATAGCTTTAATTAAAGAAATTTATTTTATTATAACCTTATTAAATATTATTTATTTAACTTAATATATTAAAAAGTTAAATTTTTTAAAATAATATTTTAATTAATTAATAGTAAGAATAAGATAATAAATTATTAATTTTATAATTTTAAATATAATTAATTATTTACCTTAATAAAATAATTAATTATAAAAAGGAAATATTAATTAATAAAGCTTAAAATAGCTTATTTAATATAATTAATAAGGAAACTTTAAATAATTATTAATTTTAATTATATTTAATTAATAAATATCCTTATTAATTATTTAATTATTATTAATATTATTAATTAAATATTTATAAAGATTATAAATAAGATAAAGATAAACTTAAAGTTAATATTAACTTAAAGTTTTTAATTAATATTAATTAAATATTTATTATATTTTAAGAATATAAATATTATTATTAATATATTATTATAACTCTTAATATATTAAGAATTTATAAAGGATAAGGAATATTTATTAAGTTATATAATTATACCTTTATTTAATAATTAAAATGAAAATAAATAAAGATTTTATAAATTATATTAAATATTATTTAATATATAAAGATAATTAAATATAATTAATTAATTATAAAATTTAAATCTTAAAATAAATTTATATTTAAAATAAATAAAGATAAGTTACTTTATTTTAAAGAATATAATAATAAATAATTATATATATTATATAAAGCTATTATTATTTTAATATTAAAACTTATAATTTTAAATATTATTTTAAAGAAATTAAATTTATTAAAACTTAATCTTATAATATATTATAAATAAATATTATAAATAAATTTATAATATATTTAAAATTATTAAGTTTATTAAAAAATTAAAATAATAATTAATAATTATTTAAGGAGCTTTAATTAATCTTATTATTATATAAGCCTTTTATATTATTATTATAAACTTTAATAAATTTATTAAATATATTTATAATATAAATAATATAAGAATTAAATATAATACCTTTTCTTTAATATATTTTAATAATTATTAATAAATTTAAAATTAAGTTTATTATCTTAAAGAATATTATTTATATAATTAAAGATTAGTTAAAATTATATTTAAGATCCTTTATTTAATAAATTAAGGTATTTTAAATATATTATATTAAATTAAGATTATAATTTTTATTTAAATTTTAATAAAGCTTATAAGAATCCTTAATATTAAATTCTTTTCTTTATAATATAATATTTATAAATAATTAATTTAAAATAAAGAATTATATAATTAAAGTTATTATTTATATATAAATAGTTATAAACTAACTTATAAATAAATAAATATTATATTAACTTTAATTTAATTTAAGAAATATTTATAATAAAGCTATTAAATATTTAATTAATTAAATATTATATAGCTTTAATTTAATAAGATTAATAATTTTAAATATATTATTATAAAATTTTATTATATATATTAAAAGAAGCTTAACTTTTTATTATTAAGGTTTAAATATTTATTAAATAATATTATAATAAAAGTTATTATTAATATATTTAAATTTAAATAATTAAATATATTTAAACCTTAATTATAATTATAACCTTTTAAGTAAACCTTTATAAGTTTTTAAAATAATAAATTAACTTATTTTATATTAAATAAGGTTAATAATTAATATATTAATTAAAGCTATTACTTAATATAAATTAATATTTAATAATATTAATAATATAATTAATATTAATAAATTTTTTTAATTTATATAATTATAATTAAAAATAAAGGTAAAGTTAAATTAAAGATAATATAAAAGGCTTAAAAGTATTTAAATATTATAAAGTTAATTATATAATTTAAAAAAGGGATTATTAATAAAGTTAAAAAGATAATTATTAAATATTTAATTAAATAAATAAATTATCTTAATTATTATAATATATAAATATTTAAGGAATATTTAAAAGTAAATTAATTAATAAAGGATTTTAAGGTAAAATATATAAAGATAAGGTTATTTATTTAAATTAAGTAATTATTTAATCCTTTTTAAAAAAGATAATTTAAAAAATTAAAAATAATATTATATATAATAAATAAGATATAAATATATTATTATAATTATAAATTTAAAGGTTAATAATATTATATAATTAAATAAATAAGTAAATATTAAAATATATAAATTTATAATAAATATATTATATATTATATTTAATTATATTATTAATATATATAATTATATTATTTATTTTATTTATTATATATTTATTATATTATTTATTAATTTAATTTAAGTTATTATTATTTATTAAATATTTAAAGCTATTTATATTTATTTTATTATATTATTTAATTATTTATTATTATATCTTATATTATTTATTTATATTATTTTATTTAATAATTATATATATATTATTTTATATATATTTTATTATATTATTATTTATATATTTTATTATAATATTTAAATAAGTTTATTAAATATATTTAACTTTTATATTATATTATATCTTATAAATTAAACTTAAATTATACCTTTTATAATAAAGTAAGATTATTAAATATTATTATTAATTATTAACTTATATAAATAAGAAAGCTTTTATTTAATAAATATTATTAAATTATATACCTTTATAAAGGAAAGATAATTATTATTAATTATATATATATTACTTTTACTTAATATAATTTCTTATTTAATAAAATAATTATATTACTTTATTAAGCTTTTATAATAAGGGTTATAATAGCTTATTTATATAAAAGTTAATATAATATTTATATATTATATAATATTTTATTATTATACTTATAAATATATTTATCTTATAATTAAAAGCTTATATTTATTTTATAATATTCTTATCTTAATATAAATTAATTATAATAGCTTATTATATTAATTAGATTTAAATAAAGATATTTAATAAGGAGAATAATTTAAAGACCTTAAGTTAATTATAAATAATTTATAAAATATATATATAAAGCTTTTATAAATAATAACTTATTAAGCTTATATTTATATAATATTTAATATATATTTATAAGGTATTTTAAGATAATATTTTATTATTATATTATAATAATATAACTTAGCTTATAATAAATATAAATAATTTATATTTAATATAAAGAATTAAATCTTTTAATTAATAAAGAGGTTAATATTATATAATTTATAATTACCCTTATATTCTATTTAAAAATATTAATATTATCTTTAAATTTAAGTTATTAATATAAAGAAATATAAATAGATTATAATTAAATTTATTAAAAAAAGTTAATAATATAATTAATTATAATAAAAACCTTATCTTAAATATTAAAGCTTATACTTACCTTAATTAATTATAAATAAATTATTAACCTTATTAATTTAAAAAAAATAATATATTTATAAAGATATATTAAAATTTAAGCTTAAGGATAATTTATTTATATCTTTATTTAAAAGGTTATTATATTTATTATTTTTAATAAAGCTAATTTAACTTTTATTATTATTATTATTAAAAATAAAATTATTATAAAGAAATTATTAACTTCTTTAATTAATTTATTAATATAAAGATTATAAAATATATTAATTATAATACTTATAATATATTTAATAATATAATAAGGCTATTATCCTTAATATTATTATTATTATTTAAAATATATATATTATTATTTTTACCTTAAGGTAATTAATAATTTTATATTTTTATATTTATTATTTATATTAATAATATTATTTAATAATTAATATTATTTAAATATTTAATAAAGATTATTTATTTATCTTATTTATTAAGCTTTATCTTATTATTTATTATAAATAAATCTTAACTTTAACTTAATTATTAAAGTATATAATAATATTAATATTATAAATAAGCTTATAATTATTTAATTAATAAAATAAATATAATTTAATATTATTTATAATTATTTAATATTCTTTATTATTATATTATTAGCTTAATAAATTATATTATAAAATATAGCTTATTAAATATTATATATTTAAATAAATAAAGATTAATTAATTAATAGCTATTATTATAAATAAAATTATATTAAGTTTTAAGGTAATATCTTAAATAATAAGGCTTAATATAAATAGATATAAAATTATATTAATAATATTTATATTTATTTTACCTTTATTATTATTCTTATTTTTTAATTATTATAATTATTACCTTTATTTTATTATTATTATTATTTTATATTTATTTATTATAACTTTATAAACTTTTTATATTTATTTATTATAATATACCTTTTATTATTATATTATAATACCTTAAATAGCCCTTTATTTATTTATTTAATATTTATTTAAAATAATAATTAAGATAATTAATTATATTAATAAATCTTTAATAAATAATATAATTAACTTAAATTATATTATAATAAATATATAATATATTTTACTTAATAATAGCTATATACTTATATTATAAAGTTAAGCTTTTAAATTATTATATTATAATAATTTATTATAACTAACTTTTAATTTATAATTATTTACCTAACCTATTATTATTATTAATATTATTATTATTATAATTTATTATAATATTATATTATTAATAAATAAATTTAACTTTTATTTATAGCTATATTATTAATATTATTTAAATTAACTTTAATTTATTATTATTATTATTAATAGCTAAAATAAAAAACTTTAATTTATATTATTATTTATTAATATTATTAAGATAAATTTAACTTTTAATTTATATTATTATTATTATTATTAATATTAAATATAAAGTTTAACTTTTAATTTATAGCTATTATTATTATTATTATTAATATTATTAAATTATAAAGTTAAACTTTTAATTTATAATTATTATTATTATTACTTAATAATTAAATAAAGTTAAACTTTTAATTATAATTATTATTATTATTATTAAAATATATATAATCTTTATTATAACTTTAATATTTATTTAAAAGCGGATATTTCTTTAAAGGGGTAATTATATTATAAGAGTTATTTATAATATATAATTATTAATTTATAATAAATTTAAATATTTATAATAAATTTATTATAAATATAAAATATATATAAATTTATTATAAATTTATTAAAACTTATAACTTTATATAAATTCATAATATATTTATTATATATTTACTTATATAGCCATTTCCTATAAATTCATTATAAATTCAAAGGCATTAATTTATTACTTTTCCCATTATAGCCCTTTATCCTTTTTCCCCTCCTTTTAAAATACCTCTTTTTTTAATTATTAACCGTTAAATAGGTAAATAAGAGTATTATAAGCGTATAATTAATTCCTTTATAAATATTATATATATAAAGAAATCATTATATTTATTATAAAACCTTAAAATTAATTTATATAAACTTTTTTTACTTTTAATTAATATAATCTTTAAATTAATCCTTATATATATTATAATAAAATAATGCTTTTAACCTAAAATATCATTTAAATATTAAAGGGCTTGGGAGGTTTTATATATAATTAATTTAAAGAGGTATTATTTAAAAAGTTTAAGCTTTTAAAAGGGATTTAAAAATATAATAACGGTAACCAGCCGTATTATTATCTTATATAAAAGGTATTATTAAGCAACCTTTATCTTATCCAATATATTTAAGATCTTATATAAATAATATATATATAAAGAAAAGAATATTTTAATAATAACGTTATAATATATATAAATCCTTTTCTATTATATGTATAATAAATATATTATATAAAAAAGGGTTTATTAATAATAATATTGTAATAAAAGAAATCTTTTTTATATAAAATTTAATAAAGCTATTTATTTAATAATAACGTTATAATTATAATAGCTTTATATAACTTATTTTTTAATATATTTATATAAATTATATAAATACCTCTTTTTCTTTATTAATTTATATTTTAATAAGATATTAATTAATATTAAAAGGTATTAAATAAGGCCTTAATTTATATAAAGATAAAATAAAAAGGATTAAATTCTCTTATTCCTTATTAATTTATATAAACTAGCAAGCAGTATTTATATATATATAAATTTAATATAAATGCTATTTAAATAAGATTATTAAAAATAATATTAAGAAAAGGTATAAATAAAGGTAATTTTTTAAAGCTTTATAATTAAATATAATATTTTTTATAATTTAACTTTTTATTTTATTAAAATATTTTAAAATAATAAAAGTTTATTTAATTAGAGATTAATATTTAGCTTTTATAATTAATATATTAATAATAAGGTAAGATATAATAATAAATATTAAGTTTATATAATAAATAATAATTTAATATATAAAATATTAAGCTTATATAAATAAATATATCTTTAATAAAGATTTATAATTCTTAAATATTAACTTATATAATAAATATTTAATAAATAATAAGGAATATAATAATAATAATAATAATAAATATAAAATTATAATAATTATAAGGGATTTATAATAATTAATTTTTATTAACCCTTATAAATTTTTAAAGAAATATATAAATAATTTTAATTAAAAGAAATATAATATTATAACGAAAAAATAATAATTAAATAATTATATAAGTTTATTTTAATATAAAATAATAACCTCTTTTTTTATTTTCTTATTAAAAAGCGATAAAGTTTAGTTTTAATTTTCTTTAAATTTAATTTAGTGAGGGTTATTTAATTAAAAAAATTAAAAATTAATAAATTAATTAAATACTTTAAGCTTAATTTTAATTAATATTTAAAAGTATATAATAAAATTATATTTTAATATTTACAAATTAAATAAGTTATTTAAAGAAAATAATAATTATAATATAATAAATTAAATTAATAAGTTAATATTTAATTAATTTAATATTAATTAAAGGTAATTTTATAATTTATAATAATATTAAGTTTTAAAATAATAAATAAGTTAAGAAAATTAAGTTTTTATTCTTTATATGGGGTATGGCTTATATGTATATGGGTTTGGGGCAGTTAGATGATTTATGTGGTTTTTAAATATTAAACCTTAAAACTAGTTAATTTAGCAAGGCTTTCTTATTTCCTTTCTTTATTAAACTTAGCTTAGCTATAATTAATATATTATTTAAATATTTATTAAGACCGTTATATTAAGTTTAATTATATTTAATTTTCTATAATTTATTAATAAAGAAGATTAAAAATAATTATATTAAGTATATATTACCTTAGGAATATAATTAAGAGGGATTTAAATGAAATATATTAGAAGTATATTTTTAACTATAGAAATTAACTTTTTAAATTAAGCTATTAATAACTCTAAGTTTAATTAAATAATATATATAGCTTTAAAATTAAGGTTTTAAATAAAATAATATAATAAATAATTAAAATAATTATTAAGATTATTATAAAGATATTTTAAGAAATTATAAAAGATTTTAAAGAGTTATTAAATAAGATTTCCTTAAAATATATTAATAAAAAGATAAGCATTATCTTTTTATAAAGGAAAATACCCTAACCCTTATAATTATTAAATAAAATACTTATATCTTTAAAGGTTTAATAATAATCCTTAAGATATATTTTAACTTAATATTATTTAAACCTTAAGGAAGGTATTATTATAGCTAATATAAAATAAAAAGCTTAATAAATATATTAATTTTTATACCTCCTTATCTTAAAATTAAAGGTAGATAACTTAATAAATATATTAATAAACCTTAAAGCTTAATATAAAATTTATTAATATTTAAATAAAATTAAAGGTTAAAGATCTAAGTATTTTAAGAAAATAAGGAATTAATAAAGATTATAACTTAAAAAAATTAATCTTATATATAAATTAGATATTTTTATAATTATTTATAAAAAAAGGGATAAGATAATTTAATTAAGTTAAGGTAAAAGATAGTTAATCCTTTAAAAATTTATAATAAATTTTAAAAGCACCTTAATAAAAGCTAAAGGATATTTTTAAGATAAATTTTATATTATATACTTTATAAAGGAATATTTAATATCTTTAAAAATAAGCTAATTATTATAGCTTTTCCTTAAGATTTTAAAGGATATATATTAATAATTTAATAAATAGCTTAAAGATTTAAATAAATTAATAAATTTAAGGGCTAATAAATAAATATTATAAAAGAAAGTAATAATAGCTTTAAATATAATATCTTCTTATATAATTTCTATTTAATAATTCTTAAAGGTTAAAATAAGCTCTACCTTTAATTAAGATAAGGATATAAATATATATATAAATTATATTATAAAAAGTAATATTTAATAAGGAAAAACTAGAAAACTTATATAATTAATGGAAAAGGTTTATTTTTTAAGAAAGTAATAAGCTAAGTAGGTTATAAAGGAAGAATAAGAGAATTGCTTTTAAAATAAGCTATATAAATAATATAACGCCTTAAGATATTTCTAAAGGCAATATTTATATATAACCCTAAATCTAAATAAACTTAAAGGGAATTTATTAATTTAAGTTTAATTATATAATTATTAAGCTAAATTAATAAATAATTAAGAAGATATAAAATCTAAGCCCTTTAAATAAGAAAAAAATAGCTTTAAGATAAAAGTTAAATCTTAAAATAAGGGAAGAATATTTATATTAAGATAATCCTAAGTAATAAAAATAGAATCTATTTTTATTTATATAATTATTAATAAAGTTAATTAAGAAATTACCTTAATAAATAAAGGATATAAATACTTTATTATATTAAATAAAGATATAACTTATTAAATAAATATCTTTATTTAACTTATTAAGTTAAAGGTATAAAAGGAATAATCTTAAGGGTTAAAATAATATTAAGGGAATTATAAGATTTAATTTAAAAATAAAAGCTATAAAAAGCTTATTATATTTATATAATTCTTAAGTTAAAGTTCCCTTAATCTTAAAGAAAGCCTTAATTAATAACTAATAAAGTATATTTTATACCTTATTAATAAAAATATAATATAAATAAATAAGGAAATAGATTTTTATATTAACTTATAAGGAATATTAAAATATAATTAAAGCTATATATATCTTTAGATTACCTTTATTATTTATATTTAAAAATTAAGAAAACTTATAAAAAGCTATTATAAAATTATTAATTTTTATTATTTTTATAATAATATTAATAAAGCGTTATAATTAAAAGGCTAAAGATAATAAAAAGCTTTATATAAAGATACCTTTAAAATTTTATAATTTATTACTTCTTTTTAAAAAAGGAGGTAAATAAGTTAAACCCTTATAAATTAAATATAGATTATAAGATTAATCTTAAGAAGGATAAGGTAAGGAGGTTTTATTCTTTTAAACTTATTTATAAAATATCTTAAGAGGAACTAATATTAAAAAAACTTTTATAATTTATTAAAAAAAGGGTTTATTTATATTAATAATAATAAAAAGGGCTTTAATAATCTTTATATAAAAGCTTAAAGCTTATAATTTTATTATAATTATTAAGTATTAAACTTAATAATTAAGATAAACCGCTACCCTTTCCTTTAATTTTAAAACCTTATAAAACCTTATAAAAGTTATATAATTTATTAAGATAAATATAATATAAGCTTTTTATAAGATTTATATTAAAGAGGGCTATAAAAAAATAGCCTTTTAAATAAGGTATAAGTTATTTAAATAATTAATTATATCTTTTAAGCTTTATAAAGCTTTAATAATATTTTAAAGGTATATTAATTTAATCTTATAAGATCTCTTAAATAAATATTATTCATTTATATAAATAATATCTTAATTTATATAATAATACTTAAGAATATTATATAAGAAAAGTAAGGGAGGTATTTAATTAAATAGCTTAATATACTTATATTTAAATCTAGATAAATTAAAGTTTATTTAAAAGAAAATATTACTTAAGCTTTATTATTATATTAATATAAATATAATATTAAATCTTAATAAAATTAAGGCAATATTAAAGTAAGAGGCATTAATATTTATAAAAGGAATTAAAGTTTTTAAGATTTATTAACTTTTATTATATATTTATTAAAAATTATTTTATAAAAGCTATATTATTAATTATATTTATTAAAAAGGAATATTATTTAAATAAAGGAAGAATATTAAGAGGCTTTTAAGGAATTAAAATTAATATTTTTATAAGCTTTAATATTAATATAATAAGATTTAAATAAAAAGACTTCTTAAAAATAAATTATAATAATTAGCTTTAAGGGTATTTTATTTTATAAGATTAATAAAAAGCTATAATTAATTACTTTTATTCTTAAAAACTTATATAAGTTAAAATTATTAAATTATTAATAAAGAGATATTAATAATTATAAATTATTTATAATAATAATAAGTAAAATTAAAAATATAGATAGTTTATAATATATTTTAATTATAAAACCTTAAGCGTTTATAATTAAATAATAACTTTTAAAAATAAATAATATATAAAGTTCCTTATAAAGTTCCTTTAACTTAATTTATTAATTAAGATATAATATAATTATATTTAATATTTCTTTTATAAAGGGATTAAGATTAAATAGATATAATGATAAAGATATAAAATTATATAATTATTATTAACTTCTTTCTTCTTATTAATGCTTTAATTTAACTTAATAATTAAGGGTATAAATTTAAATAAGCTTAAAATATTTAAAGATCTAAATTTATAATAATTATAAATAAAAGCTATAAAATAAAACTTAAGTTATATATTAATTTATTAAGCTATATAATAAGGTAATAAGGAGCTTAATTTAAAACTTTAACTTTAAATTTAAATAGCTAAATATTATATTAATTTAAATAAATACCTTTAATATTAAGGATATTTATAAATTCTTAATATATTAATAATAATAAAAGAATAATATAAAAGGTTAGCTTAAAAGAGTTAAAAGTTAATTTATTATATATAAAAATTATTTAAAAGATATATAACTTTAAATTAAATAAATATCTTAATAAAAAAGGATGATTTTTATAATAAGTTAATATTTTTATTAACCCTTATTATAATAAAAGGTATAATAGTTTTTAAGGAATTATAATATATATAAATAAATAAAGGTATAAAGGGAAGTATATAAGGCTTTTTAAAACTACTCCTTATATAATTAATATTATAAGGAAATATTATAAACTTTATTATAAAATTATTAAATTTTAAAGGAATAATATTTAAATATATATTACCTTTTAAAGGATATTAATATTTATAAATAATTTATAATACCTTAATAAAGAAATTATATTAAAACTTATAGCTTTAATAAATATAGAATATATATAAAATACTTTTATAATATTAAATATAATATTATAAGTAGCTAAGGGTAATTACCTTTAATTATAATTTAAATTAAATAAGCTAATTTTAAAATATATATATTAGTTACTTTAAATTAAATAATAACTTAATATTTCTTATTATTTAAAGATTAATAAGGTTTAAAGGATAAATTAAAGATTAAGGTATATCTTATAGCTTTTATAAGTTAAAATTAAGATAATTAAATAAAATAAATATTAATTATATAAATTATCTTAAATAAATAAAAAATATAAATATAAGAATATTTTTTTATTATATATAGATATATTAATAACTTAATAATTTTAATCTTTAAGGAGGTTATAATAAAAACTTATATAATAACCTCCTTTAAAGGTTAAAGCTTATAAGTTTATAAAAATTATAATAAATCTTAAATTTATATTAAGTTATTATAAAGCTATAATTTAATAATAAGAATTCTTAATAAATAAAAGGAGATTATTATATTATATTTTTAAGCTAAAGATTTAATTTAATAAATCTAAAGAATTATAAGTTATTATAATTAAAGAAGAAATTTAATTAAAAATATATAAAATTTAAAATAAATATATAATTTCCCTTTAATAATAAAGATATTTAGTTTTTAAATAAATAATATATAAAAATTTATATAAAATATTTATAATATATAATAAGCAACCTATTATTAAGATAATTATAGCTAAATTCTATTTTATAATAATTATTAATAAATAATAAGAATTTTTTATAAAGAAATTATTATATATAAGGTTTTAAAGGGTAGGAAAGGGTATAAGGAGGGAAGGATTTATTAAATAAAAGGATATAAGGATCTTAATTAAATTAACTTAAAAACCTTAAAGAAATTATAGCTTAAAATAATTTAAAAGGGAATTTAAAGATTTATAATTAATAAATAGGTTAAAGGGGATTATATAATATTTAAATAAAAATTAAAGGATATAATAAAAAGTTTTATTTAATAAAGAAAAATAAGATTAAATATATATAAAGAAAAATATAAGAAGGCGGTTTTATATAGTTTAATTATTATTAAGGGTAGAATAAAGGGTATATTAAGGGTATATTAAGATATATTATAAAGCTAAATAAGAAGGAAGGTAAAGTTTTTTAAGCTAAATTATATAAGTTAATAAAGGAGTTAAAAGAAGATTTTTATAAATTTTAAAAGGAAAGCGTAGAAAATAATAAAATAATAAAAATAATAAAATAATATAAAAGCTATTAATTAAGGAAGGCTTAATATAAAAGAAAGGTAAGAAAATATAATAAAAGGGGTAGGCTTTAATATTCCTTTAATTATATTACTTATAATTATATAAATTAAATAGAATTTAAGAAAAAATATTAAGAACTTAAAGGAAAATATAAAAATTATTAATAAAGGAAAAGTTAAAATAAAGGTAAAAAAAGGGTAGCTTATAATTATAATAATTTAATTTAAATTATTAATAATTTAATTAAAATATAAAAACTATTTATATTAATATAAAATCTAATTAAAAAGCTATAAAAATATTTAAAAAAGGCTTTAATAAAGTTTTAATTATTAATATAAGGGTATTAAATAATAAGATTAATAAAATAAGTTAAGATATAATTATTAATTTTAAAGGAATTAATATAGAAAATATAATAAATAAGGTGGAATTTAAATTTATATAGGATAATATTATTCTCCTTATAAATAATTATAATATAATAAGTAATATATAACTTTTTAAATAAATATTTATTTAATATTAATAGATTTTAAATTATTTTATATAAAATTAAGAAAAAATACTTATTTTATAAATTAAAGGTTAAGATTCCTTAAATTTTAAATATTTTAATATTTAATAATTAAAGGAAGGGATATAATATAAATAATTAAATAATTAATTAAAATTTATATAAAAATATTTAAAAATTTAAGAAAAACTTATATTTCTTAAAATAATAATTTTATAAGCCTTAAGGATCTTATTATATTTACTTATAATAAACTTATAATATATTATTAAATAAATAAGGGAAATATTTATATTATTTTCCTTATAATTTAATTAAGATTCTAAAGCTTTTCTCTTAAAAATTAAAAACTTATTTAATCTTAATATTTTAATAAATATATAATAATATTAAATATAATAATAAATAATTAAAAGAAAAGAATATTTAATATTTAATAATTTTTCTTTAAAAATTATATATTAAAGTATAGAAATTAAGGAAATTATTAAGAAGGAAGATTTACTTAAGGTTAATATTATAATAAAAGGAAGAAGGGAAAAAGGGTAGAAATTATAAGAATAAAGGCCTTTTATATTAAGAAAGGCCCCCCCTTTAATAATATTACCTAACCTTAATAAGGTAAGGGGGGTAAGGGGTAATATTATAGGTATAGCTATATATATATAGGTTTAGGGTAGCTAGATAATTTATAGGGTTTTTAAATATTAAACCTTAGAAACTGTTAATTTAATAAGGCTTTCTTATCCTTTCTTTATTAAACCTAGCTTAGCTATAGCTAATATATTATTTAAGTACTTATTAAGACCGTTATACTTAACAAAATTTAAAGGTCCTTATATTTATTAAAATAAAATATTTAAGCTTTTATATACCAATTATTAATAAATTTTTTTTTAAATACTTTAATAAAAATATCCTCTAAAAATTAACTTTATTAAATATTTTAAGCTTAAATATTATTATTATAGATTTTTAAAATAATAAATAGGTTAATTTATTTATATATTAATTTATAAAAAAGAATAATTAACTTTATATTATTTATTAATAAAAAATATTAAATTATCTTTTTATAAAAGCATTAATCTTAGGAATTTATAATATATATCCTTTAATATAACTTTAGCCTTTTTATTTTATAATAAATTAAATAGTTTTATTAATATCTTTCTTAAGATTTAAACAAGTTTAAAAGCTTATAATTAAGATTCTTTAAAGAATTATATTTAAATGCTAGGTTTAAATTTATTAATAATAATATTTATTTTAATAAAGATAATAAAATTAAAGTTATAAAAGAAATAAAAGGGGCTTTTTTAATAAGATTATTAAAGAGTTATTTAATTAATAAATAATATATATAAGAGGATATTTTTCCAGTTTATAGCTCCTTCTTTCCTTATTTTAATTAATATAAAAATTAATAAAAATATTTATATTTAATAATATTATTAATATAAAGATTATATCTTAAAAGAATAATTTAATATACTTTTTTAATTAATTTAAAGTCTTAAGTAAATTCCTTTATATTTTTCTCTCCCTTTATTAATTATAACTAAATAAAAACCTTTATTTAAAGAGGATATTTTAAATAAATAACTACTTAATATTTTTAAAATTAACTTCACGAAAAAAAGTTTATTTAACTTATCTTATTAAGTTATACTGCAATTTTATAAATTTATTATATTTATAATTTATTAAAAGTGTTAAATATTAATATAAATTTTAATAAATAATTAATTAAGGATTATAAAGATAACTTTATTATCATATACCTAAATATTTTATTTCTTATATTTTAAATAACTAGTTATTTTAACTTTAATATTAATATTTATATCTTTTTAATAATATATAATATAAATTTAATAATATTATATTTTATCTTTAATACTTAATAAAATATAAATATTTTTAATAATATAATGCTTTTAATTAAAATTATTTATAATTTATTATTTAAATAAATCCTTTTAAGCTTCCTTTAAAATATTATTATAAAAAAAATAAAATACTTTTTTTTTAAATATAATAGTTTATTTATTTAAAAAGTTATTAAGGACTTTTTTATTAATAAAAAACTTAATAATATTTTTAAAATTCTTTAATTAAAAATGAATATTTATTAAAATATTATTTTAATTAATAAGCTTTAATATTAAAAGCTGGCTAAAGGTAAGATTATATTAATTTATAATATTACCCTAACTTTTTAATCTTGAATATTTAAAGATTTAAACGCTTTAATAATAATATATTTATAATAGCATTTTTAAAGCCCTTTATATAATATATTATAAAGTTATAAATCTTAATTATTATAAATTATTTTATAATTAAGGCTTTAAAGATATTTATAATTAATTTATTAAATTATTAAATAAAGATATTAAAGTTATAAAATAAAATTTATAAATATAAAATCATAAACCCTTTTAAATATAAGGGTAAAAGATTTATAATTATATTCTCTTTTAATTAATTTATATTTAATTATATAATATTTTTTATAATAAGATTTTATTTATTTAAAGTAATTAAGAAATCTTTTTAAAGAAATATATTATAAATTTAATTATATTTTATCCTTTAATTAATTTATTATTATAAATTATTATTTTAAAAATAATAAACTTATTTATTTATTTAAAATAATCCTTAAAAGTTTTTTTAAAGTAATAATAAATATATTAATTTATTTTAATTATATAAAATCTTTATTTTTACGCTCCTTTACCTTTATAAGCGCTATCTTTATATAAATATAGATTTGCTTATTATAATTAAAGTTTATTTTATAATTATAAAGTTATTAAGTTTATATATTTAAACTATATATAACCAAATGGTAGTTGCCTTTACCTAGGTTTTAATTATATGCATTAATTTAAGCTTAACTAGCAGTTATCCAGCTTTATATAATAGGTAAATAATTGCTTTTAAATAGTTTTCTGCAAATACAGTTATAATAATCGCTTAGTTTCGCTAGATGGGTATATATTTAAATAAAGCTAGAACCTTTAAGGTAAAAGCAACTTTTATTATTATTTTAATTAACTTATATTTAAAAGCTTAAGTTATATAACGATAATATTTTTATATAATATTTAATAATATTAAATTAAATTATTTATAATTTATAATAACTTTAACCTTAATAAGTTAATAGCTTATTAATATACCGGCGTAAATAGCATTAAAGATTAAATATAATTTAATGTTATAACTTTTAATATAAAACGGCTTTAATTATAAATAAATTTATAAAAGATTATAAAGTTATTATAAAGCTTTTTATAATAAAAATTATTATATTTTTTTTAAATTATATTTTATCCTTTTAAAATATTAATTATAATTTTTAATTAAATAAAGAAATTTAAATAAATATAAATAATTAATAAAATTATAATCTTTTAATTATATATAAAATAATCTTATATTCTTTCTTTATTATATTATATAACTTTTTAATATAAAATTATATTTTACTTTTATATTAAATAAAATATTATATATTATTATATTTTTATATTAAATATATACCTTATCTTTTTAAATTAATATTAATTTTAAAAATAATATTACCTTATATATAATTAATATTAATTTAATATAACTTAAAGGTAATTATAGTTTTAAATATATTTATAGCTTTTTAATGTTTTAAAGTTTAATTAAAATAAGCTCTTTTTTTAAAAAGATTAAATATAAGGTTTATATTAATTTTATATAAAAGTATTTAAGCTTAATAATAATTAATTATCTTTAAGAAAAATTAAATTTTATTAATTAATTTATAATCTTTTTATTTTAAAATCTTTAAAATTTTCTTATTAATTAATATTTATTTTATTATTTTATAAATATATCTTATAATATTAACTTATTATTTATATTATTAAGGCCTTTAATTATTATATTATTAAAAAAAGGCTTATAAATATAAAGAATAAAGTTATAAAATATATAAATTATATATTTTATAAATTAAGCTATAAAGTTAATAGCCTTTATTAATAATTATATTATTAAAATAATTTAATTAAAGTTATAAAGGTAATTATATATTTACTTTTTTTATTTAACTTAATTTAATTATATTTAAAAAAGAAACTTAATAAAAATAATACTTTATATATTATATATCTTTTTATAAACTTATTAATAATAAAAGGAATAAATATATCTTTTATAATAACTTTATTAGCTTTTAAGATATTATTAATTAAATAATATTTATTATCCTTTTTTTTAATAAAGAATTATTTATTTTAATATAAGGCATATAATTTTTTAATAATACCTTTACTTTATTATTTTTATAATATCTTAATTATTATTTTTTATAAAATATAAAAAAGCTTAATTAATTTTATTTAATATATTATATATAAAATAATTTTAATAAATTAAGGTAAAGTAATATTTGTATTTATTTAAAATATATATAATTAATTTTATATTAAAGCAGCCTTTTAATTAAATAAAAGATAAATAAAAAACTTATATTCTTTATATAAAAAGCTATTATAGTTCTTCTTTATAAATATTATAAAATAATTAAAAATAAATTTAAAGCTTTTCTTTATAAGGGAAAATTTTAATCTTATTTAAATATTATATTTACTTTCCTTATTAATATTTATAATAGCTTTAATTCTAGCTTTATAATTAAGCTTTTAATTAATTATTCTCTTTAAAATAAACTTATTAAATAAATAATTATTAATAAAATGCACCTTAATACCTATTTTTTTATATAACGTTTTAATTATAAGTTTTAATATATATTTTATTAATTTAATAATTATTAATAATTAAGGGATATTATTAATTTATTTATTAATATAAAATATTTTCTTTTAAAGGTAAGATTTATATATATAATATAATTTTAATTTATTAATTACCTTTAAGGTATAAGCGTATTTAATTTTTAATTAAAGATCTTTTATAAATAATATAATTATTTTTTAAATATTATTATTAAAAACCATTTTAAATACCTTATCTTTATCTTATAAATTTAAATCTCTTTAAAGCTTTTTCATTATTAAATATAGCTAAATACTTATGTCCCCTTTTATTAATATTTAATTAAAATAAAGTTATTAAATTAAGATTATTTTAATAAAAAATAAAATATATTTTTTTAAAATATTAACTTTATTAAAAGCCGCTATATAAAAAGGCTTTTAATTTTACCGCCTTAATTTATATATTATTTAAAAATCTTTAAAAATAATATATATAAAAAGAAACTTATAAAACCTTTTAAAAATAAAATTAATATTAAGAAAGAAAGGTATTTTAAAAAAGATATAATAAATTATTTTATAATTTATATTATTTATAATAAAGAAAATAACTTTAATTTTATTAACTTTAATATATATTTATTATTTAATTATTTTAATTAAAGTTAAAGAGTTTTTATTATAAATTATTAAGATTATATTAAGGAAAGGAATATATAAAAAAATATTTTAATTATAATAAAAAAGTAATAAAAGATTTATCTTAGCTTTTATATTAAGGAAAGCTAAAAGAGATTTATTAATATTTATATTAATATATATAATTAAATAAATAAAGCTTAAAATATTATAATTAATAATATTAATTATTATTAAAGAGATTAAATTAACTTTATATTTAAAAAAGAACTTTTAATTAATTATAAAAGATAAATATTAATTAAAGCCTAAGGTGATTAAATATTATAATAATTATAATTTAATTAAATATAATATCTTTTATATTATAATTATATATTAATTTAAAAAATATCTTGAAAATTAAATAAATATTCATATTATATAATTTATAAATATTTAATTAGGTTATATTTATATTAAATATTAAAGATTTATAATATAAATTTAATAATTTTATAAAGGATTATATAAGTTATTATTTCTTTAAGTTAAATTAATTTAAGGCTAAGTTTTTTTAATTTTAACTTAATCTTTATATTTTCAGCTTTATAATATTTATTATAATCTTTTTTTTAAATATAATTAATTATTATAAATCTTGATATTTTATTATTAAAGATTTATAATTATTAACGTTTTATCTTTAAATTAAATTTAAGAAATTCTTATAATTATATTTTTAAAAAATTATTTTAAATATTATATTATTTTAATTAATAAATTCTTTAATTATTTATCTTTTTTTAATTGTATTAATAATAATTTAAACATAATATATAAATAATTTCCTCCTTAATTTTAATAATAAATAAAAAAAGTTCAAAAGTAATAATAATTAAATTTAATATATAAATTATAATAAATCTTAAGTATCTTTAAAATTTTAAGGAGGAGCTTCTTTACCTTTTAATATAAAAAAATTAGCTTTAATTGCTTTTTAATAATAAATAATAATAAAAAGGTTAATTTTATTTTTTAAAAAGAAACTTAAGGTATTCTTTAATTAACCTTTTTAAATTTATAATTAAATAAATTTTAATAATAATAAATAATTAATAAGTTAGAAGTAAATTAATAAAGTTGCTTATATTTTCCTTTTTATATATATTTAAATAAATAATTAATCACTTATATTTCTTTATATAAAAAAATTTATTTAAAATAAAAAGTTTTACTTTTTTATATTTATAAATATTATAATTAAATAAAATATATTTATAATAAACCCTTAAAAAGCTATCTTTTTTATATTAAATAATAAATATCTTTAATTAATTAATAAATTAATCTTAATTAATATTATTAAATCTTTTAATAAAGTTAATAATATTAAGATTAATAAAATTTAAAACTTTTTAATAAAGTTATAATTAACCTTATATTTAAATTTTACCTTAATCTTTTTAAAATTATTAAATAAATAATATTTTATTTTTAAAAATTAACTTTATTAAGTTATAAATTAATTAGCTGCTTTATAAGGATATTAATAATATTATCTTAATTAAAATAATATTAAGTTTTTTAAATTTAATTAAAAGAAGTTAATTTAAATGCTTAATATTAAATTTTCTTAATAAAATATTAATCTTTAATATAATTTTTAAATTAATAATATAAGAATATCTTTTATAAATAAGGTTTACGTTAATTAAAAAGCACCTTAATAAATAAATATTAATCTTATTTAAAATATTTAAACTTCTTATTAAAAACCTTAAGTAAAATATATTTAAAATTAAATTATAATTTTATCTTTATTCTCTTAACCCTTATCCTTTTTATAATAAAAAGCTTCTTTAAATAAAATAATAAAGTATTATAAAAAGGTTAAATAAAATAAATTAATATATTATCCGCTTTATTAAATAAAGCATTATAATTAATAATCTTTTTTTATTTATTATAATCCTTTAAAGGGTTTTAATAAAGAATAATTTTAATAATTCCATTTAAATTAACTTATATTAATTTATTATTAAATTTAAAATAAATAAATAATTTATCCTTTTATTTTAATTAAATTTATTCTTTAATAATAATTTTATTAATAACTTTAATAAATTTTAAAGTAATATAATATTATTAAAATAAAGTTAGTATTTAATTAAAAGGATATAAAAATTAAAATAAAATATTTTTAATATTAAAGATTAATTTAATAATATTAATTTTATTAAATTTAAATAAATTTATATTATTTAATATAAATAAGATAACTTAAGGAGGAATTATTTAATTAATAAAGATTAAAAGAGAATAATAATTATTAAAAGTATTAAAATCTTTAAAAGGAATTAATTAAGATTAATTAAAATATTATCTTAAGAAAAAGGGAATAAAAATTATTTTAATAGCTCCTTTATCTTTAAACTTAAAATATTTAAATAAGCGCCCTTATCCTTTATCTTTTAATAATTAATATTAATTAAAAGAGCCTTTTAATTTAAACTTTAATAAAAATAAATAAAATCTTATAAATTATCTTAAAGGGATATTAATTATAAATAAGCTTAATAACGTTATTAAATAAAGGGAGGCTCCTTATATTATAAAGCTTATAATAAAATTAATATAAGCGGAATCTCTTAAATTAAATATTATTAATAAAATTAATTAATTAAATAAAGAAAATTAAATAATTTAATAAATTAATTTAAAATTAAATAATAATATTAAGTTATTAATATTTTAATATATATATTTAATTATTAAGTTATAAATAAAGTATTAATTATATTGCTATATTTTATATTAATAAATATAAAATATAGATATAATTTATATTTATAAAATATTATATTTTATATTTATATTTATATTTATATTAAAAGGTTATATATTTATATTTTTTATATTAAATATAAAATATAATATATAAATATACTTTTTTATAAGAATTAAAAGAATTAAAAGAATTAAAAGAATTAAAAGAATTAAAATAATTAAAAGAATTAAAAGAATTAAAAGAATTAAAAGAATTAAAAGAATTAAATAATATATAATATATAAATATATATAGTATATATATTATTCTATTTAAATAGCTTTTAAAACCTTATTATATTAATATAAATCTTTTTTTTAAAAATAACTTTATTTTAAAAAGAAAAACTTTAATATATAAAGTTATTTATATATATAATATTAAAGAAAGTCTTTATTTTAAAAAGAAAAACTTTAATATATTTATATTATTTAATATTTAAAATAAAAAAACTTTAAAAATTTGCTTCTTTAGGGAGTTGAACCCACAACCCTGGGTATATTACAAGGCATTACAGTGACTATTAAGGTATTTACGTGGCATCAGCATATTGGAATATTTACAATCACTGTATAGGCATATCACGGGCAATTATTTAAATATTTTATTAACGCTATATATTATTATACTATCTATATTATAGAATTACGAAATATATATGATTTCAGGTCCTTATAAGTGTAGTATATAATATATAGCCTATATATAATATATATATATACTGTTTATATAAGTTGAGTATAACTTACCCTAGACTTTTAATTTATATATAAAAGAAAATATTTAAATTATATAATTAAAGAATCTTTTTTAAATAATTTTCTAAAAATTTATAAAAAATATATATATATAGAGAAAAAAACGGCTGTTTTTATAATATTTAAAAAGCTTTATTTTATTATTATTTTAAATTTTTATTATATCTTTAAATAATAATTATATTTGTTTTAAATTTATATTAATATTTTTATTTAATCTATTTAAACTTAATATTCTTTAATAATATTATTCTGATTCCTCTCCCTCGCTTAAGCTTGTTTCTGATAAACTATCATCTGATATAGCTTTTAAATCTAAATATTCCTTAATTTTAAGTGATTCTTCTTTTCTTTCTGTATTAATATTACTATATTTTAATATTAATAATTGTTTTCGAGTATTATTTAATAATCTTGTACGCCGTTTAGTTATTATATTCGTTCCCTCGTTAAAATTTAATTCGATAGCAGCTAAAGTAGCAGGTATAATTAAATATCTAACTGCTAATATTAATAAAATTAGATAATTAGATTTATTTAAATCCCACCATTTAAATATATCTATCTAAATATTATTAATATATTAATAATTATTAAAATAATATTTAATTTTACTTACATTTTGAGGCTTTATTCCTTCTTTAAAATAATCTTTAATTTCATTTTTAATATTCCTTCCTATATCTTCGTTAAAAGTATTAGGAAATAAAGATTTAAATGCATCTATTTCTCTTTTATTTTTAATAGGTTTTTTAGGCGAGGTTTCTACTATTAAATGCCTTAAATCGATATATATATTACTTTATTTTAATATATTTAATAGCTCTGGTTCTTTTCCTTTATTTTTATAAATAGAATTATATAATCTAAAAATAATTAATTAAATATTTATATAATTAAATATATAAATTAAAAACTTACATAGTTGCTTCTTCAATTAATAAATTCTCTAATATATTTCTTTAGTTTTCTATTAAATTAATTTCGTTTTAAAGCATTTTAATATTAAATCGAGGGTCAAATAGCATTGCAAATAAATATACTTTATATTTATAAATATCATTATCGTGAAATTTAAAATTCGTTAGATAATATTAATTTAATTTATTTAATCCTAAAGAAATTACTTTAATAAAGCTTTCAGCATAAAGATGTAAATAAACCTAATAAAGTAATAATTAATTAATATATATATATATAAATAATAAAAAGATTAATTAATATAAACTTACTCCTTCTTCTTCACCTTAATTAAATTCATCTTCATAAAGTTATTTATAATCTAATAAAATAATATATACTTTATTTAATAATTAAATAACTATATTTAATATTAGATATTATCGACCTTAAAGTAAAATAATAGGTATATAAAAAGTAAATAAAATATCTTTTAAATTATTTAATTATATCCAATCAGAGGATTTAATATTAATTTCTTTTAATAATCCATGGTTAAAATCTCGAATAAGTTGATTAATAAATCCTTGAAAAATAAGCGTTATTTATATCATTTTTAATAAAGAATTCCATCTAATATCAATATCTATTAAAAATTATTAATATATATATATATATATAAATATTTAATAATAAAAGAATCTTTTCTTAAATACCTAATGGAATTAAAGTTCTATTTTCGTCTTAAGGTAATAACCCTTTTAATTTAAAATCATTTAATATTTAAAGCCAACGTTTTTTTATTTCTCAGTTTCGTTTAATAACAATAGCTATATATCGTATTTTATTAAGTAAACCTATTAATTATTATTATTAATATTTAAATTTAAAAGAAATTAAAAAGAAAAGATAATATATACTTAATAGCTTTTTAAATATTTGATCTTTTTCTGCTTTACTTAATATAGCCTAATTTTCTACTAATTCTAAAAATATAAAAGATAATTCTATTTCTTTTAATTCTTCACTATTAATAGTGGAAATATTAAAAGAATTAATAATAGCTTTAATAGCTAAATTTATTATATGAGCAATATATCGTATATTGTGTTGAAAATCTTGATTATTTTTAATATAATAATTAGTATTAAATTCGGCTAAAAATGTATTATTATTTATTCCATTATCTTATGTAATACTATAATTAAATTTAATATTTTATAGATTTTAATATATTAATAAAAGAATATTTACCTATTAATTAATGATAATGGTATTTTTAATGGAATTAAAATTTCGTTATTTAAAACTTTATATATATATGAACCTTAATATACTTCATTTAAATGTTCAAATCCTAAAAGTTAATTATTAGTAATTATAATAAAATATTTAAAATATAAGAAAATATAAAAAAATATAAAAGAATATATATACCTATTAAACGATATTTTAACTTTGAATTTTCATTAATAAAATTTATAATAACCCCTAAATAGCCTGTAGAATCAATAGAAGACCATATATCTAGCTGAAGAGATATTTTTTTATTATTAATTTCTTGGTTTTTTATTATTTCTTTTATTTCAGCAATAGTTGCTTGATATTAAAGAAAAAGGAAATGGCGTAATTTTCGATAATATAATTTAGGTGTATTTTTATTATAAGTTAGTTTAATATTAAATATTTCTTTTAAATAAAATACTTACTTATTTAAATAAATTATTAATTCTCTAAAAGAATTTGAAGATAAAACGTTAAATGATAAGTTATTTGTTAATAGAAAATTAATAACTTTAATTAAATAAGTTTCTTCATCAATATTAAAATCTAGGTTAATATAATAAATTCCTCTTTTTTTATTTCGAAAGTTACTAATACTATTAAAAGATTCTGTAATTAATAGTTGATTTATTATTTGTGATTCTAAATCACTAGAATTATTATCAATATAATCTTTTCCTATATAAATTATATAATTAATTAGCAATTTAATATTAAATTTAATATAATTTAAAAAATATTAACTTGATATTAATTCTTTTTCTAATTCTTCTTTATAAGCAATTTTAGGGTGATAATATAAATAATGGTCTTTAGCTATTATACCTATTTAAGGCTTAATAGCTTTATATTATCTTTTATAATTATAATTAAGTATAGTATAAGTAAATTCGACTAGCCTATCTTTATTAGGGTTAATAGGTAATAATTCATAAGTAAATAAACCTGCTTTTAAAACATATACGTTAGGAACTTTAAATTTAAAATTTTTATTATTTCCTTTAAAGGTTATATTTTTTTTATTCGTTTTTTCTGGTTTTTTAAAAGTTTCTTTAATAGATTTATTATCGTTATCGCTATTAATATAATCGTTATCGCTAGATCGAAATATTTAAGATTAAGGGTAATTAATATTAGCTGAAGAGCTAGCATTAATATTGGAAAAAGAATCCATTTTTAATATTAAAATAAATAAATATAATAAATAATAGTTAATATAAAGTAATAAGTAAGTTAAATAACTTATAAAATAATTAAAGAAAGAATATTAAAGAATAATAAAAGGGAGAGGTTAAAGGTTTTTATATTATTTAATTTTAAGTATATAAATATAATTATATAATAAATATATTAAAAGTAAATCTTATTATAATAAAAAGTATTATAAATATATTATAAATAAACTTTATTATAATAAAAAGTATTATAAATATATTATAAATAAACTTTATTATAATAAAAAGTATTATAAATATATTATAAATAAATCTTATTATAATAAAAAGTATTATAAATATAAATCCTATTAATATAAAAATATAAAAATATAAAAAATATAAAAATATAAAAATATAAAAAATATAAAAATATAAAAAATATAATTTTATTATTATAATATAATATTATATTATTAAGTAATTATTAATTAAACTATATAATATTAATAAGTTATATAATATATATTATTAAATATTAATATATTTTAATATATAATTATATATTTTTAATATAATAATTTATTTTTAACTTATTATATAACGTTTAAATAAAATATATCTATATATATTTATATAAAGTAAGATTTAAATAAAAATGTAATATATTTAAATATAAATAATTTAATATCCTTTAAAGTATTTTTTAACTGCCAGTAAAAATATAAATAAAGTTTAATATTATAATATATTATAGCTCTTTAATATATATAGCTATATATATAATATATATATTATTTTAATAATAGATTTAAGTTAAAGTTAATAGTTAAATCTTAATATTAAAATTTAAATCCTTTTTAAAATATAACCTTATTTATTTATTTTATATAATAAGATTTTAATATATTATTTTATTTTTTATTTTTTTTATAAAGCCTTAAAGTATATAATACTTATATATCTTTAAGAAGAGCAAAATTCAATATAAATTATAATATAATTAAATATTTAATATTTAATATTAATAAAAATATTATTTAACTACCAGCTAAAATAAAAATAAAGTTTAATATTATGATATATTATATCTCTTTAATATATATAAATATATAATATATATATATATTATTATAATTATAAATTTAAGGATTTAATAATTAAAAATAAATAATAGATTTTAAATCTTTTTAAAAAGATAACTTTATATATTTATTTTATATAATAAAATTTTAATATAATATTTTATTTTTTATTATATTATATAGCTTTTAATTAATATATAATTATATATCTTTATAAAGAATAAAAATCAAATAAAATTATAATATATTAAGATAAATATAATTTAATATAAATTAAAATATTATTTAACTACCAGCTGAAATTAAAATATAGTTTAATATTATAATATATTATAACTCTTTAATAAATATATATTTATATATAATTTATATACTATTTTAATTGTGACTTTAAGCTGGATTTAATGGTTTAATTAAAAAATAGGAATTGAAATCTTTAAATAATTTAATTCTAAAATATATATCTTACCGCTAGTTTTCCTTTTTTCTTCTTCCCTCTTTAATATAACTTATTATAGATCCTGCTTTAAAATTAATTTTATGGCAGTTTTATTATTTAATTTTATCGATTTAAAATAATGATAGATAGTGAGAGAAAATGAAAGTATAAATATATGGCCTTTTCCTTCCTTTTTAAATGAATTTAATTTCTCTTTAGCTATCTTTTCTTTTTATAATTTAGGAAATATTTTTCACTTATTATAAACTTTCTATTTAATATTTAAATAATGCTTTTTAAATTAAAAGAATGTAATAAAGCTATAGATATTATTAAGAATTACCTTTTACTTGCTTTTTATTTTATAAATAATAATTAAGCCTCTTTTAATGGTTTATATAATATAGATATATATATATTTAATAAAGCTTTTTTTTCTTTATTTAATGGTATTTTTTGTTAGCTGATAACTTTATTTATTAACGAAGAATATTATATTATAAGTTAAATCTTTTTTATTTATTTTCTTTTTTTTTCTTTTTTAAATTTTTTTTTTAACCTTAAAACTTTAATATCGATTTAATTAATGAATTCTCAAGTGAAAGTATTATTAACTTACTTTTATTATTCTTTAAAGACCTTATTAAAAAAAGGGAGAATATTACCCCCCCTTTATTAATAATAATATTTTTAGCCTGGAATTTTTATAACCCCTAACCCTTATATTAAAATATAAAGAAAATAGTAAAGAAAAAGGGTTAAGGAACTTATAAAAGGAAGATTAGAATTTTTATAGCTAAATATAAGAGAGAATTTATTATTTAATAAGATAAAGCAATTTATGAAAAAAGATGGTGCTATAATTATAATTAGGGTATAATAAGGTTAAGGTTTCCTTATTATATAGCTTTAAAATAATTATAAGAGCTTTAAGTATTTTAAGAAATTTTCTTATTATTAAAATATTAAAAAGAAATAATAAAAAAGTATTAAAAAGTTATTTTTTTATAATTATAAATTATATTATAAAAAGTATATTATATATATTAAGTTATATTAAAAGATTTCTATTATATATATATATTAAGTTATATTAAAAGGTTTTTATTATATATATATATATATAAAAAGGTTTTATATATATATTATAATTATTAAAAATATTATATAAAGAACTTATATTTTCTTTTAATTTTATTTTTTTTATATATATTTATTATTTTTTATCTTTTATTTTAATAAAATAAAATAATTACTTATATTTAATTATTTATTAAATTTTATTTTATATTTATATAATGGATTTAATCATTATAATTATTATATTATTTAATAAAATTATCCTTAAAAATACTATACCTAACGGTCGATTTTAAGTTATTATATTAAATAATAATGATAATTATATTATTATTAATAGTTACGAAATATATATGCTTCCTTATGGATTTATATATATATATGAAAATATAAAGGAAAGGAATAAAATATTAACATTACTTTTAATTAAATAAGATTTTAAATAATTATTTATTATTAAAGAAAATAATATATATTATTTATATATACCTCGAGAATAAATATAATATATTAATTTCATTTATTTTAAATTATATATTTAATGATTTATTTATAATATATTAAAAATAATTTATATAAATAATAAATTATATTAACTCTTTTTATAAATATTTAATAAGTTATAATTAATTAAATTATGTAAAAAATTATAAAAGATTTAAATAATATTATATATAATATTATTTATATATATATATATATATTTAAAATATTAAATCTTTTTTATTTAAAGCTTAAAAAGTTTAATATATTAAATTAAAACTTTTAATTTAAAAGATTTATTAATTTAATTTAAAAAAATTATTAAAAAGTTTATTTTCTTTATTAATAAATTTATAAAATAATTTAATTTTAAAAGAAAAATATTTTATTATTAATTCTTTAATTTAATTTTAATTTATATTTTATATTTTATATTTATATTTATTATATTATGATATTATATTTATTTATATTTATATTTATATTTATATTTATATTTATATTTATATATTTATATTTATATATTTATATTTATATATTTATATTTATATATTTATATTTATATATTTATATTTATATATTTATATTTATATATTTATATTTATATATTTATATTTATATTTATATTTTTTAAAGGGCTATATATTTATATTTATATTTATATTTTTAAAAATCTATATATTTATATTTATATTTATATTTATATTTTATATTTTATATTTTCTATATTTTCAATACTCTAATTATAAGATATTTAAAATACTTTATTATAAAAATTATAATACCTTTATTTAATTATATTAACTTTATTATTTATATTTAATTAAAGCTAAAATAATATTAAATAAAGATATTACGGGGTTTAAGATATTTAATAAATTATTTAATATTAAGATTATTTAAAATAATATTAAAAGGTATAAATAATAATTATTATTAATATTAAACTTTTAATCCTTTAATTCTTTTAATATTAAGGTAATATTAAGGTTTAATTTAAATCTTAATATAAATAAATATATTATTAGCTTTTATTTCCATTATTTAATATAAGAACTTTATATTTTATATTAATATATAATAAGCATAATATTAATATTTTAATTAAGAAGTTATTTTATATAAAGAAGAAGAAAAACCGGTTTTATATAAAGCTTCTTAATTCTATAATATTTAATCTCCCTTTATATTTATAATATAATTATAATAGCTTTAATTTATAAAATATTTTCATTTTACTAAATTCTAGCCTTATTTATATATTAAATAAATAAATTTTAAAGGCTGAATTTAAAGGGAAGATAAATAAGTTATATAATTTTAAATATATTATATATTTCTTACTTTTAATTAAATAAAGAAAACCTTAAAATTTATATTTAAGCTAGATTATTAATAAAAATAAAACCATTATAATAATAAAATAGCTTTATTTTATTATAAAAGTTGCTTTTAACTTTTATAATAAAAAGGAAGGTATAAAAGTTAAGGGGAGGAATAAAGATAAAAGAATAATATAAATAAGCTGATAAAGGTTTAATTAAAGATAATTATATATATATATAATTAAAATTAATAAAAAAAGGGGAGTTAATTTCTTTTCTTAAAATTTAAAAGTAATAAAGGGTATATAAATACTTATAGCCGCCGCCATATATTAAATTCCATTAAACCCCGGAATAATATATAATAAAGTTATTAAGATTATCATTGTTAAGTTTATTAACTTTTATATTAAAAGAATTTATATTATAAATATAATTAAAAAGGCTTTAAATATATTAAATTAATAAGCTTATTAAAATTAAGGTAATAAAGATAATAAGCTTACTTTTATTTCCGTTAATAATATTATAATATTAACTGTTATTAAAAATAATAATATTAAATTAAAGTTTATTATATTTATTATTATCGCTATAATGATAATAATAGCATTATTATTATTATTATTAAAAAATATATTTAAATAAGCGTAATCATTATTAAAAATATAAAAATTAAGCTTTTAAGGTTATTAAAGCGCTTATTATTAAATAACTTATATTAATTATTAAGATAAGGATAAAGTTAAAGATTACTTGCTTAATTAAGGTATTAAAGCAGGTTATTAAAATGCTTATAATTAAAAAGGGTATGGATAAACAGGGGGTTAAAAAAGATAAGGAAATAAAAAAGATAAAGGTAAAAAAAAAGCATTAAAAATTATTAAAAATAAAATATTAAGCTTTATAAAATAAATTAAAAATTAAAATATAATAAGCTTTAAATAAAGGGTTATAAGCTTTATTAAACTTAAGGTATATAAAAGGTTATTAAACTTTATAATAAATAAAATAAAAGAATAAAGGTAAATAAAAGTTTTAAATATAATAATTATTATAAAAGATAATTAAATTTAAACTTTTTATATAAATTAATAAAAGCTTATAAAAATAATTAGCTATAATAATTTTGAATATATATATATATTAATTAACTTTAAATTATAAAAGTTTTAATAATTTAATAACTTTAATAATAATTATAATAATAAAAATATTTATTATAAAATTTAAATCTTATAAATCTCCTTTATATAAATTTTTATAAGCTTTTAAAACTTTAATATCTTTTAATTTTTAAAATTCCTTTTATTTAATTAAAACATTAATTTTATTTTATTAATAAGCTTAATATAAATAATAACGCCCTTTTTATAAATTAAATAATATAAATTATAATATATTTAATATTATTTATAATTTTATAATAATAATATAAATATATAAAAAAACTTATAAGTTATATATAAAAAATTAAATATATAAATAATGATTTAAAGGTTTAAATAATATAAATAATATTTAAAAAGCTTTAACTTTATACTTTTCTTTATATACCCTTTAAATTATATAAAAAGTATAATTTATTAAAGAAAATATATTAATAAAACTTAAAATAACTTGCTTTATAACTTATAAGCTTTATTTTCTTTAAAATAATAAACTTTAAAATCTTTATTTATTATTATAAAGCTTTATTATAAGCTTTATATTAATTTTATAAACAATCTTTAAATAAAATATACCTTTTATATTATATTTTTTAACTTTAATAAATTTAATTAAACCTTTTTTAACCTTATTAATTTACCTGCTTTATAAAAACTTAAATTTATAATAATAACCTTAAGTTTTTCCTTTAATTATAAATTTAAGGTTTTTTAATATTATAAGGTTTAAAATTAATATTTAAAAGCTTTTAATAATTAAAAGGATTATAATTTTAATATTTAATATTTATTTAATTTATTTCTTTTAATAAATAATATTAAGAAAAAGCTTTTTAAAGCTTATAATATTATTATTAACCCTTTTATTAACTTTATTAATAAGAATATATTTAGTTTTATATATATTAATTCGCTTCTTTTAATTATATTTAAAGTTATTATATAATTTAAATTTATTAAAAAGCTTGAAATTTACTTTTTTAAAGATAAAATAAATATTTTTATTATTAAAGCTAGCTCTTTAAAGCTAGTTAAGCTTAATACCTTTAAGCTTTTAAGTTTTAATAATAAAGATAATAATTCTTTACTTTATATTAAAAAGGGTATATTAAATAAAAAAAGAATTAAAATATTATTAATTATTATATTATTTAAAGCTTTATAAAGGTTATTAAAAAGGATTTTATTATTATTAATTATAAGGGCCTTTATTATAAGCTTTATTTTATTTATATAAATTATATTATATTTAATAAAGGAAATTAAAGGTATTATTTTTATAATAATATAAGCTTATTTTATTACTTTAATTATTATTAAGGCGATATAAAACATAATATTATCGCTTTATCTTTTTAGCTTATTAATTATATATTATATAATAAATATATAAAGTATAAGCTTAATATAAAGCTTAATTATTATAAGGTTTATTTCCTTTATTTTAACTTTTTAATTTTATATTAAGTTATATTAAATGCAATCTTTAAATAACTTAAAAAGTTAATTATAAGCTCTTTAAATTTAATTTTATTATAATTTTAGCTAAGATTTATATAAAGATAAATAATATATTTATAAATAATTTCTTAAACTTTATTAAAAATAAGTTTTTAATAGGGTTAAGCTTTAATATATTTAATATTGCTATAAAGTCTTTATTATATTTAATGAAAAGGATTTAAAAGGAAAAGAAAAAGTAATTAAGGTTTTTATTATTTCTTTTATTAATTTTATAAATTATATTTAAGTTAAATTAAATATTTTTCTTATTATAATTATTTAAAAGAAAGTAATAAATTCCTTTATTAAAGCTTTTAATAAAAATATTAAATTTAAGTTTATTAAAGAAGAAAAAGAATTATTATATTTATTAAATTTATATAAGTTGGATTAAATAAATAGCTTTTTTATAATATATTAAATAAATTTTAAAAGGTTTATTTAAACTTTTATCTTTATTTAATAAATTTACTTTTTTAATTTAATATAATTTAATTAAATAGTTTATAGTTTTTAAATTTAAATATTTTAATTAATTTAATAATTTCTTTAATTTATCCATTATATTTAATAATAATTTAAAGCGCTTAAATTTTACTTTTAATAATACTTTTATAAATCCATTTAATAATATTTTAATTATTTTAAAATATAAAATATTAAAATTACCCTTTTAATATTTTTAATATAATTATATATTTTATATATTAATATATTAAAGCTTTATATTAATCTTTTCTTCTTTAATTTTAATAAGGTATATAATTTAACCTTAATAAAATATATAATAAAATAATAAAATGCTTTATTAATTAAATATTATATAGCTTTAATTTAATAATATTATTATTATTATGAAATTAAAAACCTATTTAACTTTATAAAATTTATTAAAAGGAAGCTTAAATTATAATTATTAAAATATAAATTATTATTAAATAATAATATAAAGGAAAGCATTATTAAATATAATTTTAATTAAAGGATTAAGTTTATATATCTTTAAAAAAAGATATAATTTATTTAAAAAAATTATTATATAAGTTTTCTTAATAATAAATATATTTATTTAAGGTTTAAAAAAGGTAAATAAATATATATATTAAATACTGCTTTTATTATATATAAATATATATATAATAATCTTAATTATTTAATTATCTTTAATTTAAGGGCTAAGCTTTAATTTAAATAAATATAAGCCTTTATTATTTAATATATTAAATATTATTAAAGATAAAGTTAAAAGCTTTAAGTCTTTTAAATATTATAAAATAAAAAAGATTATTTAAAGGTAAGATTATAAAATAAGCTAAGGCTTAATAATTATTAAATATTTTATTAAATAAATAAATTATTTATATTATTATAATATATAAATATTAGCTTATTATTTATAAGCTAAAGGATTAATTAAGGATTTTAAAATATAAAGGGTTAAAATAAAAGCTTTTTATTAATAAGTTTATTATAATGCTATAATAAAGCCTTTATTTTTTAAATTAAAAGAAATCTATTAATTAAATTTATTTATAAAATAAAGGAAGTTATTAAATAAAAAGGCTAGCGATAACTTTATTATTATAACTTTATTATATTAATAAAGCGTATAAGTTAATTAAAGGGTAATTATTTAAATATATATAACTTATTATAAATTTATAATAAATTAATATTTTTAATTAACTTTTTTTATTAACTTATTTTATTTATTTATAAAGTTATAATATATTCCCTTAGCTTTTTTAAATATTATTTATTATTAAATTTAAATAATTATATTATTTATAAATTATTATAATATTATATTAACAGTTATTATTAACCTTAGTTTTTTATTATATTAATTATTATTAATAAATTAATGTTATTATATATTTAAACCCTTTAAAATTAATAGTTTTATTATATTAAATTATTAATATAACAGGTATTATATATTATAATATAATATAATTAAGTTATGTTAATTAATTTATTATAAGGAAGGAATAAAAGGCAGTTAAAGCTATAACTTATTTATTAAGCTTATAAAGTACCGCTTATAAGTATTATATAACCTTTAAATGCTAGCATTATTAGCGGCAACGCTAATAATATAGCCCTTATAAACCTATTTACCGCTATATATATTATTTTTATATTAATAATCTTTTATTAAATGGGTATATATTTGTTTTAAAACTTTAAATCTTTCCTTTAATTAAAAGCGATAAAAGTAATAAAGGAAAATATAATATTAAGTTTAATTAAACGTAAAGTTAATTAATTATAAAACATATTAAAAAGTAAATTAAAATATATTATTAATTTAATTATGTTAATATATTATAAAATAAAGGTATAAGCTTTTATATTAAGTTTTATTATAAGATAATTAAGATAATTTATATATAGGTAATTCCTTTTATTTAATATATTTAATAATAAAGATTAATTAATAATAATATTATCATTAAGATTTTATTAATTTACTTATTATTTAAAAGTTAAATTAAAATGCTTATATAAGGTATACTTTTTAAAATGCTTATATAAGGTATACTTTTTAAATAATATTTATATATTACGTTTATATTATTATAAACGGGTAATAAATATTATTCCAGGATTAAGAATCGGATTAAATCAACTAATGCTAATTAATAATAAATATCCCTTAATATAACCTCCCCTTTTATATATATTTAAACTTCTCTCTTTATTATATAAATATTAAATTATAAAATTTAATTAAAGATGCTTATTAAATATAAGCTAGTAGTTTAAATATTTATATAAGGTAGGATAATATAAAATATCCTTTTTAACGCTAATATATTATTAAATAAATAATATTATAATTACCTTTAAAAGGAAAGGGGGAATGAAAAACATTTAAAATAATCTTAATTAAATTATAAACTTAAAAATAGCTTTATTTTTTATTATTTTTATTAAGAGTTATAATAAATATTATCCTTTTAATAATCTTTTTCTTTTATTAAAAGCTGTTTAAAGTTACTCCTTATTTATATAGCTCTTAATAATAATAATTAATTTATTATTATTAATTAGCTATTATAAAGCTTTATTTAATATTATTTTTATTAATATATTTATTAAATTATTATTATTATTAATTTAATATGTTTTATAAATCTTTTATTATTTATATAATTAATAAAATATTATTATATTAATTATAAATCCCTTTTCTTTAATTATACTTAACTTAATAAAATATTTATAAAGGAAGTATAAATTTATATAAATAATCAAGGGTATTATAAATATCTTAAAATAAATAATAATTTAATATAATATAATTATAAATATAATGTTTATATTAAAGCTATTAATTATATTATAAATCTTAAAAGCTAATATATCCCAGGTAATTCTTTTATACTTTATAAAAAACTAATAAATAATATTTTTATATATATTTTATTATAATATATTTTAACCTTGCTTTTTATTAATTAAAGTAATTATAAAGTTAATTTAAAAGCTAAGATTTTAATTATTAATAAAGGAGCTATTAATAAAGATTATAAACTTAATTATCTTTAAGTTAATAAAGATATAATAAAGTCCTTATTTTAAGTTATTTATTTATTATTAAAGTTATTAATTAAGTTTAATATAATTATCTTTATTAAGATTTATAATTTAAATAATTATAAATAAGTTAAATATTGCCTTTAATTAATAAATAAAGGTTAAATAAGCGCCTTTAGCCCTTTATTTATAATATTTTTAAGCTTTATTTATAGTTTTAAAATTTATAAGCTTAATCTTAATACTTTAATTTTTTTACTTTAAATAAATAAAGCTATTAATATTTATAATAATCTTATTATTATTAAAGTTAAAGGTATAATTAAGGTTAAATATAATCTTTAATTTATATTTAATCTTTTCTTTTTAAATCTTAATTTCCTTAAGCTTTAAAAACTTTAAAATAATAATAAAGAGTATATTATTAATTTATATAATTATTATATTAAAGAGCTTTTTATTATAAATAAAGATAAATAAATATAAGTTAAATATAAATATCTTTATATTTAGCTTATTATAATAATATTTATAATATATTATTTATTAATATATATCAGCCTTTATAATATTATAAAAAGGTTTAATGATTTTTATAATAATATTTAATAAATATTTATTATAAAGTTTAAAAGGTATATTTATTAAAAAGGTATACTTTAAATTAAACTTTAATTATAAATATATTTAAATAATATTATAAAGTTTAAAATATATCCCTTTTTTAAAGAATATTATTATAATAATTATAAGGAAATATTAATTTATTTTTTAAATTATAAATAATTAAATAAAGATATTCTTTTTATCCTTATTATTATATCTTTAAATAATAAAATAAAACTTTTTATATAGCTTTAATCTTACTCTTAATCTCTTAAATTATTTAAGATTTAAATAATTTATAATTAATATATTTTTTATATTAAACTTTTTAAAATAAAAGATATTATATTTAATAAGGTTGGAAATCTCCTAAGTATTAAATTCTTTAAAAGGTTTATTTAAAATATTAATTACTTTATTATAATAAAGCTTTAACGCTAGCTTATAATTATCTTTCTCTTTTATATAAGCAAAACTTTTTAAAGCTCTTTAAGCTTATTTTTTATATCTTTAAAATGCCTTTAATGTTGAAATAACATTAAAGCTAATTGCATAAGGGTAGCTTAGTAAGGGAGGCTGATTAAGCTAGCCTATATAACTTAAAAGGGATTACTATATGGCAGCCCCTTACGTTTATAATTTTAAATAAAATAATAAAATATAGATTAAATTAAATTAATATATATATATATATATAAACGTTATATAATAAAAGCTATTTAATATTAATTAATGATTACTTAATGTAATTATAAATTAATAAAAGTAAAGAGATGAGTATTAATATAATTATAATTATAATTATTAAATACTCGTAGAATATAAAGGTAATTAAATTTATATATTTATATTAAAAGCTTAAGAACTATCTTAACTCCCTTATTTATTAAAAAAGAAGAGGTTAATTTAAAAGATAAGACCTTTTTATTATATAAATTAAAATCATAATATTAAATATCTATAAAATATATTTATAATTAAGATATTATATAATTAAGAAAAGGTAATATATATTATTATATAATAAAGAAAATATTATATAAATAAAATAATAAAAATTATATATAATATCCGCTTTTAATATATTAAAATTAATTACCTTAAGTATAATAATGGGTTTAAATAATTAAATAATAATTTAAGTAATATATAAAAAGATAAGCTTTAAAAATATAATCCTATTAAATATATAATGAAATATAATAGATTTATATTTCTGGAATTAAGATATTAATTTAAAAAACTTATTATTTAAGATTTAAATTAATATATATTTTATATAAATCCTTATAGATATTATTAATTTAAATTTAAATTAAAATAATATATTAAATTCCTTTATTTATAACTTTAAGGGATAGATGATATATTAATTTAATTAAATAAATTATATATTTAAATAAATATTTTTAAATATAATTAAGAAAAAAGGAATTTCTTAAATAAAAGGTCCTTTTATATCTTAAATTATATAAATTATTAATATTAAAAGAATATTAAAGAATTAATTACCTTAAATATAAATACCCCTTATATAATAATTAATTAAATTATCTTAATTACCCCTAAAGATATTATTATATAAAGCATTATAAAATATATAAATACCTATTATTAAAATATAAGTTATATAATAAATATTTTTAAAGATAAAATATATATAAAAGGTAGGTAATTTTCTATAATAATATAATATAATATTTATAATATATTTAATTTATATAAATAATATATTATATAATTTACCTTTAACTTAAATTATTTATAATAAATTAATAAAACTTTAATAAATATTTACTTTTTAAAAAAGATAAAGAAAAGATAAGAATTATATTAATAAATTATATAACTTATTATATAATAAAATATAAATCTTTATTAATTATTATAAATAATTATAAATTATAAAAGATTAATATTATATAATCTTTTTAAATATATTATTTAATTATATAAAGGATTTTTATATATATTATATTAAATTAAATAAAAAATAAGATAAAATATATAACTTATTAAATATATATTTTAATATAATAATAAATTATAATTAATATTAAATAAATTAAATAACTTTATCTTTTATATAAATAAGGAAAGAAAAATTAAATAAGATTTTATTAAAAGTTTTAAAAACCCTTTTAAATAAGCTTTAGCTTATATAATAAGCCTTTAAAAAGGATATTAAGGTGAAATTATATTATATATAATAATAATTAAAGCTTATTATATAATATTAAAATTAAAGCTGGTAATAATTAATTAAAAACTTATATATAAAATATTATTTATTAACCTGTATATAATATTATAAATCATTATAAAAAGGAATTTAATTTAATAATTTATATTATATAAAGAATTTAAAATTAATTTTATTAATAAATAATATAATTTAAATTTTAAGAATTATTAAAGGATATTATATAATTATTAATTTATATTAATAACTTCCTTTTATTTAATAACTTCCTTTTATATAAAACTTATTTAAGGTTAATTCTTAAAGTAACCCTTTAAGTTATATTATATAATAACTTAATTAAAGAAATGCTTTATATATAAAAAAGAAGGATATTAATTAATTAATTATATAAATAAAAAAAGGATAAATATATAAAAATAATACCTTTAAATATATAAAAACTTTAATTAAAAACTTATTTATAAAAAAAAGAGCTTTATTATTTATTTAATTAAATATAAAGGAAAAAGCTTATTATAAAAAATAAAAGAATTAATCTTTAACTTATAAAATATAAATAATAAAGAAATCTTATAATAAAATCTAATAAATTTTATCTTTAATTATTATATAATAAAGGAAGATATTTATATTATCTTTAAGATAATAAAAGTAAGTTAATTTATATTATATAATTTATATAATATAAAATATTAAAATAAACTTTAAGATATAAAAGCTATTAAATATTTAATAATAAAAATATTTTAAATATTAACTTATATATAAAAAAACCTTAATATAAAGATTAAATAAGGTATAAATATAATAAAAGTTAAATTTAAAAATAATAATATTATCTTAATAATTAATATAATTAATATTATTAATTAATTAAGAAATATTATATATTATATCTTAAATATATTAACCCTATTCTTATTTTTATTATATAATATAAATAAATTAAAAATATATTTTAATAACCTCTTAAATATTATTATATAAAAAAATATTATAATCTTAATAATAAAGAAATAAAGATATTTATTTTTTAATATAAATTATATAAAAGTTAAAATACTTTTAATAAAATTATAATTAAAAAAGCTTTATAAATACTTTAAATATTTTTATATAAATAAATTATATAAATTTCTTAAAAATATAAAATATAATAATATTAAAAAGGTAATCTTTAAAAAGATTTAAAAGTTTTATTATTTTTATTAATTATATAACTTATTATTTAAAATATTTAAATTTTTAATTAAAGATAATAACTATTTTAATTATAAAATAATAATTAATATTATATAATTAAATAAAAAAAACACCCTTTATATAATTAATTTAAATATAAGCTTTTAAATAACTACTTTCTTAAACTTATTATTTATATAAAATATTTAAAATACCTTATATAAATATTAAATTTATATATATATTAACTTATTAAATTATATTATATATAATTTAAGGATTAACTTTATTTTCAAAGAATTTAAGAATAATATAAAGATTATAAGAATTATATATAAGGAAATATTTATAAAGATATATTAAGTTATAAGAAAAGTAAAATAATTATATAAACCTTTAAGGAAAGCCTTTAATATCTTAAAAGTTAAACTTAATTATTATATAAATAATAAAATAATCCTTTAAATAATTATAAAGGCTTTAAATAATATAATAAGCTTAAATAATATTATATTAATATTTTTAATCTTTAAAATATATTTATAAGTTTTATATAATTTACCTTTATTATTAAATATTATATAATAAGTATTAATAATATAAAAGGTTATAAAAATATTATATATAATTTAAATAAAGGTAAAAGTTAATTATATAATTAATATTAAAAGTAACTTAAATCTTAACTTTATCTTCTCTTTATTAATTTAAAATAAAATCTTAATATAAAGAGAAATCTGCAATAATAAAAAGGATTATATAAAATAGATAATATTAAGGATATATTATTATAATAAATATAATTAATAGCCTAATTTTACTTTTATATAATATATATTAAGCTATATTATTATATAAAAAAACGCTTTATATAAGATAAATTAAATATTAATAAGCTAATTATATAAGAATAGCCTTAACTTAAAAAAAGGATAATTAAAAAGGTTATTATATAAGCTACTTAGCTTAAGAGATAAAAAACTCTTAACTATAAAGATATTATATAATTAATTTTCATTATATATTTATAATTCTAAATATCTTTATAATATAAAAAAGATTTATATAAATTAATAATTAAGCTTTATTAAGATAATAATCATTATTATTCTTAAAGGCCTATTTAAAGTTAAATATATTAAAGATAAATACTTTAATTAATAAAGATATTTTCTAATTTATTTAATATAATCTTAATTTATATAAAAAGTTATAAATCTTTAAAATAAAAATAATATAAAAGATAAAGAATAAATTAATTAAGTTAATAAAAAAGTTTAAGTTTATTATATAAAGATATAAAGATTTAAAAAAGGAAATTATTTTAATTTAAGCCTTAATAATTTAAAGGATAAGCTAAAGATTAATTTTAATATTAAGATTAACCTTTATATTATATTTTATTTATTAAGGGGAATTAAAAGATATTATTTAAGTTTATATTTAATTATATAATCCTTTTATATATATAATCTTAATTAGAATTATTAATATAATTATATAATAAATATCTATTAAGGATAATCTTATTAATTTAAAAATTATTATATAAACTTATAAAATTAAGCTTATATTAATATAAGATATATTATATATATTATATAAAAGCCTTAAAAATAAAGGCTTTTATATATAACTTATATTTATTATTTATAATAAATAAATTATATAACTTTAAGATTATAAAAATATAAATAAATAATATTTTTAAGTTTATAATAAGCTAATTTTCTTAAAGAAAAAAGGAAGAATTATATAAAAAAGGGTTTTATATAAAGGATAAAAATATCTTTAAACTTAAATTAATTAATTAAATTTAATAATAATAGAATTAAGTTTAATAAAGATAATATAACCTTTATATAAAAGGGATAAATTATAAACCTTTATATAATTAATATTTATATAAAAATATACCTTAATAATATATTATATAATATATAAGGAGTATATATATAACATTAATTTATTAATTAAAAGCAATATATAACTTATTAATAATAATATAAATTAAAGAGCTTATTATAAAAATATAAAGGTATTAAATATATAAATTAAGTAATAAATTAAAAACTTAAATAAAGGAATTAATTTTATATTATTAAACCTTATATATATAAAGCTTTATATTTTTATAAATAGATTCTTTATTAATAATATAAACTTAAGCTTATAATTAAGTTTTATTATTATATTAATAATAGAAATTAATTATATAAAAGAGGATTTTAAGATTTATAAAAATATTATATATTAAAGCTTAATAAAATATAAGAAAGTAATTAAAAGTATATTAATAAATAAATTATATAAAATAATAATAAGATTTAATAATAATATAATATTAAATATAACGCTAAATTAAATAATAATTTACTTAAAAATATTAAAAATCCTTATAATTATTTATATAAATTTAAGGTTATTATATAATTATTTTATAAGGTTAAATATAATAAATAAAAAGAAGCTTATAATTAATATTATATCTTTAAGGGAAATATATAAAAAGAAAGAAATTTTTAAAGTATAATAAATTAAAGGAAAAGATAATTTAATAGATATTTATATAAAGAAAATATTAAATAAAGCTTTAAAAAAGCTTATTTTAATAAATAAGCTAAAAGTAAAGATTAAAATATATATAAATCATCTTAATAAAAAGAAATATAAGGATTAAAAATATAATATAAAGAAAGGATTATTAAATAATTATATAAAAGGAAAGAAAGAAATAAGCTAAAGATAAAGTTAAGATATATAAAAGATAAGCTTAAAATAAAGCTAAGATATATAATAAATAAATTAAAGATATAATTAAGATAATTTAAAGATATAATTAAGATAATTTAAAGATATAATTAAGATAATTAAAAGATATAATTAAGATTTCTTAAGATAAATTTAAGATATAATTAAGATCTTTTAAAATTAACTTAAAATAAAAATAAAACCTTTTAAAATATAATTAAGATAATAAAGGCTATACTTAAGATATTATAAGTTATATAATAAATATTAAAGGATAATTAAAATTATATAAAAGATGTTAAAGGCTATATTTAAAATAGATTTATTATATAAAATAAATATATAAAAAAGAATAATAAAGGGAGATTTTTAAAATTTATTATTAAAAATAATATATAAAGAAATGCATTATATAAATCAATCCTTTTATTATATAAATTAATTCTTTATCTTATTATATAAAACTTTTAAAAAATTAATATATAAAGCTATTAAGCTAAGATAAGCTTAATTAATTATATATTTAAAGATATATAAGTTAATTAAAGGCTCCTTTTCTTCCTCTTTAATTTACCGCTTAATATCTTTTATAATTATTAAATTATAAAAGGGTTTTAAACCGCTATTATTATCTAGATTATATTTATTATTATAATTTTTATAACCTCTTCCTTCTTAAATATAAGCTTTACATAGCTAATAATTCTTATAATAAAGGCATTAACAACCTTATAATTATTAAATATATCTTATATAAGCACCTCCTTAAAACCTAAGGATTTAATAATACCCCTTAAATTAATATATATTAAGATTATTATATATATATTTAAAATATCTTCCTTTATCTTAGTTATATAATTAAATAAGAATTATATAAAAATAACTTAAATAATAAATAATATAATTAATTATAATGATTATACCAAACCTTTATAGGGTTTAATAGGTAATCTATAGGGTTTATATTAGCAGTTTAATGTAAAGGCGATATTTGACTTTTTTAATATATAAAGATATTATTTTAATGCTTAAAGTTTAATAATATAATTATTAATTATAAGGCTATCTAATTATTAAATTAAATATTTAAATTAATAACTAAAGAGTTTATTTTATAAAAGCTATTTATTATAATAATAACTATATCCTTATATATTCTAACTTTTTAATAAGCTTATTGGCTTATAAGGTAAGCTTATGATTTATAATATAAGGCTTAATGCTTTACTTATTAAGCAGCTTGCCTAGCTTATATATAAATCTTATAAGCTTAACCTTAACCTTAATATATATAAGTCTTATAACTTTATATTTTAATACTATTAAGTTTATATTAAGATATCCTTTCTTAGGTTTCTTATTTATTAAAACTAAGCATCTTAATACTATTAATATTAATTTATAATATTATTTCCTTTTTTATATCCTTTATCTTTAAAGGTTAGTTTATATCCTTTTTTATATATTTTTCCGTTTTTATTTATACTTTCTTAATTTATTATATTTAATAAAATTAAAGATTCTTATATCTTAAAACCTTTCTATTATTCTTATAAAGCTAATTAATAAGATTCTTTATTCTTAATAATCTTATAAAACGTTATTATTATACCTTACTATTCCTTTTATGATAATTATAGTATTAAAATATATAAAGTCTTTATTTAAGATTTTAGTTGGTATGCTAAGTATATTTAATAATAGCACTTTAAATGCAATATCTTAAATCTTAATAATTTAAAGGACTTATTATAGATTTTAACTTAATATTAAAAGCTAAAGGATGAGATTAAGGAATTAAAGGAGAAGCTCTTAAGGTTGCAAAAGTAAAAGTATATATAGCATAAAAAGATAATATAGGTTATTTATTAAGGCTTATAAAATCTTAATAAATTGAATTATATAGAAAATAATAAGGCTGAGGCTAAGTATAAGTATATTATTAAGCAATCCATTAAAGTTATCTATAGTAATTCGCTTAATTTTAAAGGAATAGAGTTATAAGAGTTATAGCTTTATATTAGGGGTAAAGTTAATATTTTTAATTGGAGTTTTATAATAAATAAGGGTATTAATTAATCTAAACTTAGAATAATAGATTTAAATATTAATATTAAAAATAAAAGTATTAGTAATAAATTATTTAATAAATGATTTAATTGATAAAATAAATATATTAATAAACTTATTTGATTAATTAAGCTATGCTAATTAATAAAATTAATTGATTGGTAGAATGGTTGATTGATAAACTAGGTTATTTAATAGGATTGGGTTAACTGGTTACGTTATTATATTAATTAGCTAGCTAACTAATAAAGGGTTTTTTAAGCTGGTTAAGGCCTTTCCTTAATTAATTTATCTCTTAATTAATAGATTCTGTTACTTAGTTAAGGATTTAGTTATTTATTAAGTTGCTATAGGGTTTTATCTTAATTAATCTTGTTAATTAATTGGTCCTATCCTTATTTCATCTTTAGCTATATTCCAGGCTTAATATTATTTAAGGAGTTTAATATAATAAATTAAATTCTTCATTAATTCCTATATGTTTTCACTTGAATTATATCCTTTCCACTTAATAAAGTATTCTATTATATCCTAGTATTATTATAAATTTAAAATTTACTTTACTTTATATTTTTTATTATATTTATTAATAGTTTTAATTTATATTTTAACTTTTATATTTTATAATGCTGGTTTTAAGAGTGAAATATAAAAGTTATTATATTATCTTATTTTATAAGGTAGTGAAAGTTTATAGTTAATATTTAAAAGTTTTTATAAAATTTTAAATAATTTAATTTTCTTATAATTAAGTTTGTCGCTAGGTTGCTTAATTTTAATATTTTATTAAAGAAGATAAACTTTACCTCCCTTTTTAAGAATTAATCCCTTAATTCTTTTTTAATTTATATATTTTATTATTTATTCCTATATAAAAGAAAGTTTATCTTGAATATCCTTCTAAATTTATTTAATTCTAGTTGCTTTTTATTCTATTAATTTTATAATTATTATATTTAATAGTGATTTATAATATGCTTGGGGTTTATATCTATAAATTATAAAGAAAGGTGATTATCTAGTTATATTGGTTATTGCGTTATTATAAATGAATTATGCTAATAATAGTAATTTAATTTAATTATCTTATAATTAATTAATATAATATTAAAGGTATTATTTTATAATTTAATTAATTCTTTTTATTTATCCGTTTATTTATAAGTATGTTATTATTAAAAGCTTATATTTTACTTTAAGTTATTTTATTAATAACTTTTAAAAATTTAATATAAAGAGCTTATTTTTATCTAAAATAATTTCTTATAATATTTTATAATTACTTATAATAATTTATAAGAATATATATATAAGTTCTTTTATTATATTAGCTTCCTTATATAATATAAAGTATATATATTTACTTAATTTATAAATTATTATTAAGATATTATTATAAAGCATTTTAGTTAAGGGTTTTTATAAAAAAGGTAGCTTAATAATAAAGTTTAAATTAATAAATAATTAAATAGCTATAAGTATTAATAAAGGCTTTAATAGTTTATAAGGTTTATATTATAAGGTTTTATTCTTATTATAAGAGTTATATTATTTAATAATTTTTTTTATTCTTTATTTAAGGTTTGGGATTTAATATATCCTTTAGATTTATTTAACCGTTATTATAATGCCTTGATATTTATATACTGGGGCTTTATAAATCTCCTTAATTAATTTATCTTATTCTTCTGGATCCTTAAGTATTCTCTTTAATATTTTATTAATCTTAATTATAATATTAAGTTCTTTATTAAATATAAGATTTTTATCTTCCTTTATTTTAAATATTATCTATTTTAAAGGAAATTTTTTAATATAATGGTTTAGTTGTTTATTAAAAGCATTAGCTTAAGCATTCTTTATTCTTTTTATATAAATAACTTTAATATTAAATTAAGATAGGAATTTTATATATTTAACTTATCTTTTATTAAGTTGCTTAATTATTATAAAGGTTATTAAATTCTTATAATTTATATAAAACTTAATTTATTTCTAAGCTTTAATAAGGTAGTATTATTATTTTAGAAATATATATATTATTATTATAAATTCTTTATCTAGAATAATATAATGTATTTTTAATCTATTAAATTTTTTATTAAAGTTCATAATAATTTATATTTATCCTTTATTATTTTATTAGGTGAGTTTTCTACTTATTATATTATTTAAGGTGTTTATATAAATTTTAAATTCCTTTTTTAGGTTTGCTTCTTTAAGTATTAAGTTTTATATAACTTTATCCTTAAATATTTAAAATATTTATTTTTCTTTTTAAGTTTATTAAAATGAAATATCTTTTTATATTAAGTTTATAAGGGGTTTTATGATATTATTATAATTATTAATGAATTATTTATAGAAATTAATATATCTTTAAAAGGCTTTAATATCTTTAATATTAATTAATATTAGCTATTTTTTAATTATTTAAATTTTATTTTTTTATATTTTAATAAATCCTAGTTTAATAATATATCTAAGGTAATTAACTTTCTATATATAAAAAAAGCTCTTCTTTAGTTTTATTAAAAGGTTTATATCTTAAAGCTTTTAAAGTATTTTCTTAATATATTCTTTATAGTTTTTAAGGTTCTTAGAAAAGATAAGAATGTTATTAAGGTAGATAATAATAAAGATATCTAGGTATTTTTATAAGATATTATTAATTATTTCTTAGAAAGTAATTAGGGCGTTAATTAATCTAAAGGATATAACTTAATATTTATAATATTTATAATAGATATAAAAAGCTATTTTTTATTTTTCTCCTTCTTTTATTTTTATTAAGTTATAATTATATTTAAGGTTTAAGGTTATAAATTATTATATTCCTTTAAATTAATCTTATAATTCTTTAATAAGTAATAGTGAATATTTATTCTTAATAATAATATTATTAAATTATTAATAATTTATATAAAGTTATAGCTTATTATTCTTTTTAAGTATAAATAGGATTAAATATCTTATTAATAATTTTAATAATTATATATATTATTTTTTAAGGTTCTTATTAAGATATTCCTTAAGGGCCTTAAGTTGCTCTTTATTAAGTTTATAAATTTAATAATATTTTAAGGTTTTCCCTTTTTATAGCGGGATCTTATAATTATAATAGCTATATTACGATAAGATTATATTTAATCTTTCCTAGAAGACTTTTTTAAATTTATAATATATATAAGGTATTTATATAAATCTATTTATTACTTCTTTATTTATAGGCTCTTCCTTTTAATATAAGTAAAGTAAATACCATTACGTTTTTTATTTATATATATTGCTATAATAAGTTATTCTTTTATTATTATATAGTGATCCGTTATTTTTTTATTAATTTAATTAACTTTTACCCTTTTTTAAGATTTAAGATTAACTTAATCCTTTTTTATTTTTTTAAAGCTAAATCCTTAACTTACTTTTAAAGGTATTTATAGATTTATTTAAGTATAGCTTTTCATTATCCTTAATAATTAAACTCCTTTTTATATTATTAATTATAACCTTCTTTTAAGGAATAATATTATTTTAAAAGATTTAGCTAATAATTTAATTAATTTAAAGATTTATAATTTATAGCTATAAAAATCTTAAGATTAATTTATAATATATTATATTTATAATATTTAAAGTTATAAAAGTTTTATATCCTTAAATTAAGATTAAAAGATGATTAATCTTTATATTAATTATATTATCTTTATATCTTACTTTTATACCTTTTATAATATTAAGTTTATAAGGGTCTTCCTTTTAATATTATAAGATCTTATCCTTATTAATAATATTTAGTGATATAAAGTTGCCTTAAGCGCCATTATTTAATAATATGCTATATATTTTTCCATTAATCTTTATTTAAAGTATGATATATATATAATTATTTATTTATATTGTATATAGGGATTTATAATCTATAATTATTTATTGTTCCTTTATAGGTGATTATTATCTTTTCTTAATTCTTATATTTTTTTAATTTAAATATATATAATATGCCTTTTATATTATTTATTATTATATTAACTTATAATCTTATATTCCTTATAAATAAGGTAGCTAAGTGATCTATAATCCTTAGCTTATTATCATCTTTATAAATATTTTAATAAGAGTTAAGGGTTAAGCTTGAATATTATATAGGCCTTATCTTATTAATATTCATTAATCTCTTAATAATTAAGTTTATCTTTTTTATAAATTTAAATAATAAGTCCTTTTTTAAAGCGTTTAAAGAATAAGTTAAACTTAGCTTTTTCCTAAAAGTGGAATTAATATAAGTTTTAAATATATAAAGCTTAAGATATATTTAAATGTTTAGGGTATCCTAATTATAAATATAGTTTATTGCTTAATTTATATTTCTTAGGAAGTTAATTAAATTCTTATATTATTTAAGTTATTTTGATTCTTATAATAGTGATTTTAATAATATTAATATTTAGGGTAATTAAGATATTATATCTTAAGTATTATTTTAGGTTTATATTAAGATTTTTTATAAGGTTTTCTTTTAATTTTATTATTTAATTGGTTTATTATTAATTATTATTTTTTAGGGTATCGTTTTAAAAGTCGCTTATTTTTATATATTTAATGCTTAAGCAATTTAAATTATTATTATTTATTATTATATTATATAATAATCCTTTCCTTCTTATAGCTAATTATCTTTCTTAATAAGGTTTTTTAAGAAATTAACTAAAGGCTTTTTTCTTTAAAAGGTATAATATATATTAATTATTAAAATAAAAGGTTTAATTAAGGGCTTTATATTTATTATTAATATTTATTATTTAAATTTAAATAATAGGTCTTTTAATTCTTTATTATTATTAAGATAGATTGGATATTTTATATAAAGGTTAGGTTGATAAATATAAGGTATTTTACTTTTTAAATATATTAGGTATTATTTATTAAGTAAATAGTTATAAGATATGATTAGCTTTTATCTTTAGGTTATATTAACTTATTATTATCCTTTTAAAATAGGTTTTTATTATTTTTTAGGTTATTAATAATCCTTAGCGAAATATCTTAGTTTTCTATAATTATAATAATCCGTATTATTTAGCTTTTATTAAGTTATATTAAGTTTTATAGGATTTGCATAAGTATTTATTATAGTACTATTATATCCTTTCTAATATTAAGGTTTGTTATTATTATTAAAATTATTATTATATTAATATTTCCTGCTTATATTTAGTTAATTACGATTTTTCTAATGGTTTTTAAGATTTTTATAATTATATTCTTATTATTATTTAAATAATTAATTATTAATGCATATCGCTATAATGATATACTTAGTAAAGTTATTAAGTTAATTTATTTTAGAAATTTCATCTTTAATATCCTCCTTAAGTCTTTTATAGAATTAGCTTATAAATGTTTTTTCTCCTTAATTAATATAAATAGTAAGCTGCTTAAAGTATATAATATATTTAAAGGTTAATCTTCCTTATTTAAGTTTTATAAGCTTATATTCTGCGGACCTTTTCTTATTTAAATCTTTAAAGATATTTTTAAGAGCTTATTTAAAGTGATTAAATCCTTTAAAGATTTTCTTAATATTTTTATTTTAATATTTTTTATTATTCTCTAAGTAGTTTTTAAGGGTAGGTTTAAATCATATAAGAGTATTGTCTTTAAGCTAATATTTTATAAAAATAATCATATTATATTAAGAGTTAAACTGGTATTTATAATATTTAAAGTAGATATGATATTAAGTGATAAATCTTTAAAGGGTTTCCTTATTTCCTTTATAAGGGGTTAGCTTATTTATTTTATAGGCCTTAGTTTATTACGTGATATAAAGGAGGTTAATTTCTTATTAAAACATAGTAATTTATATAGTTATATCTTAAGAGTTGTTATTATTAATAATAAAAGGGATAAGAGTTAAAGGTGTTATTATATCTTTATATTGCTTAATTAGTTGATTGCGTAGCTGTTTTAAATAAGAATTATTAAAATATAATGATTATATTAAACTTTTATAGGGTTTAATAGGTAACTTATAAGGTTTATATTAATAGTTTAATATAAAGGCGATATTTGATTTTTTCGATATATAAAGATATTATTTTAATGCTTAAAGTTTAATAATATAATTATTAGCTATAAGGTTATTTAATTATTAGATTGAATATTTAAATTAATGATTAAAGAGTTTATTTTATAAAAGCTATTTATTATAATGATGATTATATCTTTATATATTTTAACTCTTTAATAGGCTCGCTGGCTTATAAGGTAAGCTTATGATTTATAATATAAGGCTTAATATTTTACTTATTAAGCGGCTCGCCTAGCTTATATATAAGTCTTATGAGCCTGACCTTAACCCTGATATATATAAGTTTTATAATTCTGCACTCTAGTGCTATTGGGTTTGCATTAGGGTGTTCTTTCTTAGGTTCCTTATCCGCTAAAACTGAGTACCCTGGTGCCATTAATGTTGATTTATAATATTAATAACCTTTAAAGATAATATATTAATATTATATAAAATTTAAATATTATATAAAAGATAAATAATAATTATATATTTAATATTTTAAAATTATATAATAAGTTAAAATTAAAAAATAGAAAATAAGAAAAGATTATATAAATATTAAGGGAGATAAAGGTTAAGAAAGTATAATTTATAAAATAATTAATTAAGAAGGTTATAACTTAAAAGCTTATAATTAAATTAAGCTTAAAGGTTAAAATATTAAAAAGAAGCTAGAAAGGGCCTTAAGGAATAAAAGCTATTTAAGGTATAAAAATAAGCGTTATAATATTAAATATAAGGGAAGCTAATATATATAAATTAATAAATATAAATATATTATATATTAATATTAAAAAAGGTAATATATAAGGGTTAAAGGTAAATATATTAAATATTAAGAAAGGCAATATATAAAGATTAAGTATAAATATATTATATATTAAGAAAAGTAATATATTAAGGTTAAGATTAATAAAAGATATATTAAAAAAAGGATAAGATAAATTATAAAAGCTATATAAATTAAAGTAAAAATTATAATTAAATATTATATAAAGAAGAATATTAAGATTATTAATAATAAAAGAAAAGAAGGATAATTATATAAATATATAAAGTAAATATATATATATATATTATATAATAAAAAAAGAAAAAAGGAAAAAGAAAATAAAGATAAATAAAAGGGGGTTTTTATAATAGCATTAAAAAGACATTAAATATAAACCATTCTTCTTTAATAAAATATAAATTACTTATATAAATAAATTATAAAAAGTAAACTTTTTAATACTTATTTATTTATATAAAAGTAAATAAGAAAATATTTAAAAAGTATAATGAAAATAAGGTTAAAAAGATAATATAAAAAGCTTAATAAAAATAAGCTTAAAAAGATAATATAAAAAGCTTAATATAAGCTATTAATTAAGAAATTTATAAGCTTTATATATTTATAAAATTATAATAACCCAACCTATTTAAATAATAAGAAATTTCTTTTATTATAAAAAGGATATATAAGCAATTTAATTTATTTAACTTATTTAAGGATTAAAATATAATTAAAAAATAAAAGATCTTTAATATTGAAATAATATTAAGGCTGATTATATAAGGGTAGCTTAGTAAGGAAGGTTAATTAAGCTAGCTTATATAACCTAAAAAGGATTATTATATAATAACCCCTTATATTTTATAATTTTAAATAGAATAATATAGATAAATTGAATTAAATTAACATATATATATATATATAAACGCTATATAATAAAAGCCACTCAACATTTAATATTATAATTAAAGCAGTTTTAAATAAGAATTTAATATATTAAGCTTAATTAAAATAATATTAAGAATAATATTAAGCTTTAAAATATATTTAAGGGTAATAATAGGCTTAATATTATCTTTTTAATAATATAGTTATATAAAAATAAATTAAAAGATAATAAAGTTATTAAATAAGTTAAGGATTATATTATAATTATTAATATTAAGTAGCTTATATAATCCCTATTAATCTTTTTTCTTTTATTATATTTTTATTTTATTTTAAAGTAAAAGTATTAAAATATTTATAATTATAAGGCTATTTTAAATATTTAATATTATATTAATTTAATATTTAGCATTTAGCCTTTATAATATTTTTATTATCTTTTAAATAATCTTAACTTGCTTTAAGGTTAATAAAATAAGAATAAAATTAAAAGTTATCTTTAAATATATTTTAAAGATAAAAAGAATTAATATAAAATTATTAAGGGTAATTATATTATTAATAGCTTTAAATGCTATTTAAAAAATAGCCTCCTTTATAAATATTTTAAAAAGCTTAATATAAAAAATATTAAATATATAATAAAAAAGTATATAATATCTCTTAACCTTTTTAATAAATTAATAAGCTTTAATAAATACCTGCTTATAAATAATTCTTATAATTTTAATTATATTTTAAAACTTTATTATAATAAAGTTTATATTAATATTATAAATAATTTAATTTAATAATTTTAAATATATATTAATTTAAGTTATATATAATACTTTTTAAATATCTTTTATTAAGATAAAAATAAGGAAGTATTTAGCTTAAAAGGAAGTTATTAAATTAATAATATATAAAATAAAAGAGTTATTAAAATATATAATATTTATAATAATTTTATAATTAAAATTAAGATTATCTTTAAAGTTAAATTTAAACCTTTTTAAAGTTAAATTATAAAGTTAATAATAATAATAAAATTTAAAAATTATTTTTAAAGTAGAAATATTAATAAAATATTTAATATTAAAAAATAAATATATTAAATAATTAATAGATAGGTATTTAAATTAATAATAAAGTTATTAAAGCTTTATTTTCATTAAAAAGATATCCGTTAATTTATTCTTTAATATAATAAAGAATTATAAATATCTTTATTTTTAAATTATTAAAAAGGTCTTTTTATATAAATTATTATTTTTATATTAAACTAACTTATTTATAATATTATAAAAATAAATAAAAAGCTTTATTATATCTTAAATATATTATAAAAAAGGAGTTAAGGTATTTAAAATATAAAATATAATTTTATTAATAAAGATAAAAAGAATAATAACTTTAAGAAAAAAGATATATAAGCCTTATTTAAATTAAATACTTACCTTTAATATTTAAAAGGTATTTATTTAAATAAATAAGTTGCTTTATTATAAAATAAAATATTATTTATAGCTAGTTATAAAGATTTATATTATTTTAATATTTAAGATAATAGCCTGAAATTATTTATAAAAATATTATCCTTTAATAATAAAAATCTTAGCTATTAATATAGCTTTTATATCTTTATTTTTAAAGGGGTAATTATCCTTAAAGGAGATTAAATAAAAAAATCTTTAATTTATTAAATATTAAATAATCTTTTTAATAATAAAATTTATAAAGTATTAATTAATTAATTATTTAATAATATAACTATTAAAGGTATTATAATTATTTATATTTAAGCTTTTAAAGTTAATAAAAAATATAATATATTTTATATTAATAGCCTTTTTATTATTATATTTATATAAGGTTATATATATTAAGTATATTTTTTAATGCTTTTTAAATAGGTATTTTATAAATTAATAATTTTCTTTATTATAAATAAAATAATGCTTCTTTTAAGTATCGTAATTTTAAAAGCCGTTATAATATCTACCTTAATTAAAAAAATAATTTTTATAATTATTATAATAATTACTATAATTATTATATTTAACATTATATTTATTACCTTAACTTTTATTATATTTTCTTTAAAAGTTATTATAAAAGTTATTACGGTTATTATTTTATTAAATATTATATTATTAATTTAAATAATATTATTTACTTTCTTTATTATAATAATCTTATCTTTAATTATAATAAATATTATTATTTATATTAAAGGCTTAAGGGTTTTAAGCCTTTAATATTTAAAAAGATATTTATAAACTTATATATAAATCTTAAATATTCTTAAAGATTTAATAAAGAATAAATATAAATTTTAATATACCCTTTATAACTCTTAATATATTATTTTATAATAGTTATTTATTAATATTTAAATCGTTATTATTTATATTCTTAATTATATCTTAATAATTAAATGCTTTAAAGTAAAGTATAAGCTTATTAATTAATAGCTAAAAAACTTTTATTAAGTTTTTATTAAAATATTTTATATAAAGTTTAATAAAGGTTAATATATTTTAATTAATATAATAATCTTAATAACTCTTAATAATATTAAATTAATTCTTAACTTTAAAATATATTATATAAAAAGAATTTATCTTATTAATATAATAAAAATAAATATTTTACTTTACCTTTAAATATATAAGGGAAGGTATGCTGGAATTAATATTTAATAATCTTTAAGTTTTTATAAGCAGCTAAAAAGATTAATACTTTATTATTAAAGATATTATATTTATTTCTTTTATATTTTTCATCCTTATAATAATATTTATTAAGGTTAGCTATTATATTAACATTTAATTAAATTAAAATTATTTCCTTAAAGGGAAATATAATATATAAAAGTGATAATATAATTTTAAGGGCAGGAATATTATTTTTATTAAGTGCTTTAAATGCTTTAAATAAAAGGAAGTTATTTCCTTTAATTATATTATTATTATTTCCTTTATTTTATCCTTTATTATTATTATTATTATTATTATTATTATTATTATTATTATTATTATAAATCTAATCAACCAAGCTTATAATATAAATATATAGCTCCCAACTATATAATAATTATTTAAGCCTAACATTTAATAAAAATTTATTTATAAGAATAAAACTATATATCCCTATAAACTTAATAAGGCATTAATAAGCCCCCCTAGGGCCCTTAATTTATATAATTTAAATTAAATTTAAAAAGTTCTAAAGATTTTAAAATATAAATATCTACTTAAATAATAATCTATAAAAGCATTCCTTTAATAAAACTTTTTTAAATAGCTTATAATATTAATTAATCTTAAAGTATTATAAATAATTTATTATTAATATTAACTTTTATAATATAAGATTACTTTTATTAATTTTAATCTTTTTATATATTAATATTATATATATAATATAATTAATTTAATATTTAATAAAAGGTTAATATTTTATAATTTTATATTTTTATTTTAATTTAAAAAAGAAATCTTTTCTTAAGAGATAAGGAAATAAAAAAAAATAGCTTTTAATTATTAAATATTATATTAATAATTACTTAAGAATATATAATGAAACTTAAATCTTATAAGGTTTTCCTTTTTAATTTTCCTTATAAGTTATTAAATCTTATTATTACTTTTATAATAAATTTATTATAAATTTATAATAAATCTATTCTAACCTATTTATATTATATTAAATCCCTTTTAATTAATAATTTATTTTTATTTATTATTTATATAATTAATATAAGTTAATAAGGTTTTTAAAGTTAATAATAATATATATAAGCTATTTTTTAATATAATAAATTATAATTAATTTATAATAATAAATTAAAATAATATAATAATAAATTAAAATAATATAATAAATTTATTATAAAGTTATAAAATATAACTTATAAAATTAAATTAAAGGAATATTAAATATAATTATATATTTATAAAATAAATTAAAGTTATATATATAAATATTATAATTATTAATATAATCCTTTATTATAAAAATTTTTTTATTAATATAAAATTATTAATTTATAAATTAATTAATATATTAATTATTAAAAGAAATTAAATTATTTTTATTTATAATAAATTAAAATAATTAAAATAAAATAAAATAAAATATTAATATAATAACTTAATTATTTTTACTTTTATATTTTATATTATTTAATTAATATTAATAATATTATTATTAATATAAATATTATTAATATTTTCTTAAATTATTTTTATTATATTATTAATAATATTAATAATAATTAAATTAATTTTATTATTAATTAATATATAATATTTTATTATATTATAAATCTTAATATAATTAATTAAGTTAATTATATAATTATATATAATATTATAATTAATAATAATTAAAAATTAATTATATTTAATTTTTTAAATATAAATAATATTTAAATAATTAAATTAATTATTATTAATATAATAAATTTTAATTATATAAAAATTATAAATTATATAAAATAAAGTTAATTAAAATATAATTAATTTTATTATTTAAATTAAAATTATATAAAATATTAATAACTTTATATAAATTAATAAAGAAAATATTTAAAATTAAATTTATTATAATATATTTATTATAAATAAAGATAATTATAATATATTAACCTTTAATATTTAATATTTTATTATATTTAATAAAATAATTATTAAAAAAGTTAATTATAATAAAATAATATAAATTAAATTAAACTTTTTAAATTAAATAATATTAAATTTTTTTAAAAAAAAGGTAAATAAATTATTAAGATTAAATTTTAAAGTAATTAAATATATAAGCTTAAAATTCTCTTTATTATTATTAAAGAAATTAATAATTATTTAATATTTATAATTAAGAGTAAATAAGTTAAGGTTAAAGTTAAGATAATAGAAAATATTAATAAATAATTAAGGCTTTTAAGTTTTATTAAAAAGCTTAATAATTAATATTAAAATAACAGCTTTATTAATTTTAATATTAATAATTTATTTAATTAAATATATATTTAAGTTATTAATTATATAAATAAAGATAATAATAATAAAAATTATAATAATAACTTTTTTAATAATAATTATAATCTTTTTATTTTAATAAATAAATTAATTATATAAATTATAAACTTAATTTTTAAAAAATATATTATATTAATAGTTTTATAAAATATCTTAATATTAATAATTAAGAAAAAAGTTATATAAATATAAGCTTAAAGGGTTTTTATAAAAGTTAAAGATAAAAAAATTAATTATATATTTTTATTTATTTTCCTTTATTAATCTTAAATCCTTTAATATTTATTTATCTTTTTATAATATTATAAAGATTTTAATTATAATATAATAAATTATTATAATTAATTTAATATAAAATAAAATATTTATTAATAAAGGATTTAACTTATATTTTAATAATAAAGCGTTTAATAAAAAAGTTAAATAAGAGATTATAAGGGATAAAGATATTATATTTAATATTATAATTAATAAGGCTATTATATCCTTTTTTATAAAGGATTTATTAAAAAGCTTTATAATTACCTTAATAATAAGCAAGTAAATTATTATAATAAATTATAATAAGTTATAATAATATATATAAAAAAAATATATATAATTCTTTATTATATAAATAAATTATTTAATAATAATTAATTATTAATAATTTATTAACTTTATAAAGCTTAATTATAAAATAATAATATTTTAATATATAACTTTATTATAAATATATTATATTAAGGTTTTAATTTATTAAATATAAAATTATATAAAAGTTTATATAAGAATAGCATATATAGCGATAAATAAGTTTATAAGGGCTGCATTATTAACATTATCATTAATAACGCTAGCGCTTAAAGGTTATATAATACCCATAGGTAATACCTTATAAGTTTAATAAATAAGCTGCAGCTTTAACTGCCTTTTATTCCTTCCCTATAATAAATCAATTAATATAACTTAATTATATTATATTATAATATATAATACTTATTATATTAATATTAATTAATAATTATAAGGGTAATTATAAATAATTAAGTTTATAAAAAGATAGCTTTTACTTTTATTATATATTATTATATAAATTTATATATAAAAACAACTATATTAATATTAATATATTATTTATTATAAATTAATTTCTTTAATTTAAAAAACTTCTTTAATAATATTATTAATTATTATATAATATTAATTATATTAAAATTATATAAGCATTTATTATATATTTAAAAGCTGAAATTAATATTAAGTAAATCTTTATTATTTATAATGCTTATTATAATAATAATTTTATTTACTTTATATTAAATATTTATTTAAAAAAAGATAAAAGGCTCCGCTTATATATAAGCTTATAATAATTACTTTAAGTTAACCCTTTTATATTTATTTATTTTTACCTTATCTTTAAATATTCTTTATCCCCCCCCCTTATATCATTATTTATATTATTAACCTTATTTATATTAATAAATAATAATTATTATAACGCTATTTATTAAAATAATAATAAATATTATATATTTATAAAAGATTATCTTTAAATAATTAAATTTTAAATTATAAAATACCTTTATAATTAAAAGAAATATAATAATATACCTTAATATATATATAATTCGCAAGATATAATTATATATATTTATATCCTTTAAAGATATATATTAATATTTTTAAAAGGATTTTAAGTAATAAATAAATATATAATTTAATTTAATTAATTTAAATATTATATAAAAAATAAAGTAAATACTTTAAATAAAGGGTATTTATATTAATAATAAATATTAAATATATATAACTTTATTTCATTATTTAATAAACCTTTTATCTTATTATTATATTATAATTAAAATCTTTATAATATTATAAAAAGGTAAATAAATATTAAAAGATTTAAGATTAATAAAGGAAAATAAATAAAAATATATAATTAACTTTTTTATCTTTAATTTTTATAAAAACCTTTTAAGCTTATATTTATATAACTTTTTTCTTAATTATTAATATTAAGATATTTTATAAAATTATTAATATAATATATTTTTTAAAAATTAAGTTTATAATTTATATAATTAATTTATTTATTAAAATAAAAAAATTATAATTATTATTAAAAAAGCTATTTTTATAATTTTTATTATTATTACCTTTATTTATATAATTAAAAACTTAAATATATATTTAATTAAATAAATTATTAATATTAAAATTAATAAAGCCGCTATTTTAATATTAATTATTAAGCTTTTTAATAAAGCTTAAAAGCCTTAATTATTTATTAATATTTTTTATTATCTTAATTTTAACCTTAATTTATTTACCCTTAATTATAAATATTAAATAATTATTAACTTTTTTAATAATAATAAAGAGAATTTTAAGTTTATATATTTAATTACTTTAAAATTTAATCTTAATAATTTATTTATTTTTTTTTTAAAAAAACTTAATATTATTTAATTTAAAAAGTTTAATTTAATTTATATTATTTTATTATAATTAACTTTTTTAATAATTATTTTATTAAATATAATAAAATATTAAATATTAAAGGTTAATATATTATAATTATCTTTATTTATAATAAATATATTATAATAAATTTAATTTTAAATATTTTCTTTATTAATTTATATAAAGTTATTAATATTTTATATAATTTTAATTTAAATAATAAAATTAATTATATTTTAATTAACTTTATTTTATATAATTTATAATTTTTATATAATTAAAATTTATTATATTAATAATAATTAATTTAATTATTTAAATATTATTTATATTTAAAAAATTAAATATAATTAATTTTTAATTATTATTAATTATAATATTATATATAATTATATAATTAACTTAATTAATTATATTAAGATTTATAATATAATAAAATATTATATATTAATTAATAATAAAATTAATTTAATTATTATTAATATTATTAATAATATAATAAAAATAATTTAAGAAAATATTAATAATATTTATATTAATAATAATATTATTAATATTAATTAAATAATATAAAATATAAAAGTAAAAATAATTAAGTTATTATATTAATATTTTATTTTATTTTATTTTAATTATTTTAATTTATTATAAATAAAAATAATTTAATTTCTTTTAATAATTAATATATTAATTAATTTATAAATTAATAATTTTATATTAATAAAAAAATTTTTATAATAAAGGATTATATTAATAATTATAATATTTATATATATAACTTTAATTTATTTTATAAATATATAATTATATTTAATATTCCTTTAATTTAATTTTATAAGTTATATTTTATAACTTTATAATAAATTTATTATATTATTTTAATTTATTATTATATTATTTTAATTTATTATTATAAATTAATTATAATTTATTATATTAAAAAATAGCTTATATATATTATTATTAACTTTAAAAACCTTATTAACTTATATTAATTATATAAATAATAAATAAAAATAAATTATTAATTAAAAGGGATTTAATATAATATAAATAGGTTAGAATAGATTTATTATAAATTTATAATAAATTTATTATAAAAGTAATAATAAGATTTAATAACTTATAAGGAAAATTAAAAAGGAAAACCTTATAAGATTTAAGTTTCATTATATATTCTTAAGTAATTATTAATATAATATTTAATAATTAAAAGCTATTTTTTTTTATTTCCTTATCTCTTAAGAAAAGATTTCTTTTTTAAATTAAAATAAAAATATAAAATTATAAAATATTAACCTTTTATTAAATATTAAATTAATTATATTATATATATAATATTAATATATAAAAAGATTAAAATTAATAAAAGTAATCTTATATTATAAAAGTTAATATTAATAATAAATTATTTATAATACTTTAAGATTAATTAATATTATAAGCTATTTAAAAAAGTTTTATTAAAGGAATGCTTTTATAGATTATTATTTAAGTAGATATTTATATTTTAAAATCTTTAGAACTTTTTAAATTTAATTTAAATTATATAAATTAAGGGCCCTAGGGGGGCTTATTAATGCCTTATTAAGTTTATAGGGATATATAGTTTTATTCTTATAAATAAATTTTTATTAAATGTTAGGCTTAGGTGATTGTTATGTAGCTGGGAGCTATATGTTTATATCATGGGCTTGGTTGACTGGATTTATAAGTATCTGCAGGCGATTTGCGGATCGTTAAATATTGTTTAGTTTTACCTTAAACTGGAATTAAAGTGCCCGGCTGATTTTGAATATCAGGAGTCCCCGTATCTTAAGAGACGGCGCCACTCTGGGAAGAATCCTTAGCCCTTCGCAAATTTAAGAGCCGCATCAGACCGCCAGATAGCGCAAGGCCGTCAGACGGGAGGAGATAGTGATCAAATAGTTATAGTAAATAATCTACATTAACCGCTCGTCTGGACGGCATTGTAACTCATGTTGTATTGGGCTAGGTAGTTGATTAGGTGTACGAGGATAATGAATATTATGCCGTGAAATGTGACAGGCTTTTGAAGAATAATGTCGAGTGTTGCGGTGTCAGTGAGTGCGCTTTCCTGGCTGCTATCTTTCTCCTTACCATTCTTCCCTTAGATGCTGGTCTGTGCGTTACCGATATCAAGCTAATCGCGGACCCACTGAACGCGCTCAACCAAACTCTAACCTGTAGACATCCCTCTCAAGACCATTTATGATAACTCTCCTTACTTAATGCTGTAGTTATGGCGTCTAATAAGCACCCAGCAGAGGACATTATGCATGGTAAAGCGTGCCGTGTTGAGGGCGACTTCTTGCCTATCGCGACATATGACGCGCCATATCTACAGCTGGCGGTCACGAAGGGAGAATTAAGATACGCATTCTCAGACAAGTATACAGACTGGCGCCTCTGTCGGTTTGAAGATGGTGACAGAATCCGCGAAGGTATCATAACTCAGCTTCCAGCAGTCTTGTTGAACTCGAGTCTAAAAACGTCACAGGATGGGTTCCAACAAGGAAGCTTGCCATAAGAAGAAGCCGCGCAGATCCCATACCAATCATCATTCCGGCACCTCTACGACCACCGGCACACTCAAGCCCAGCGCCATCAACGGCAGGGTATTCCCCACGAGACACACTGGAAGCCACCCTGTGTGAACTTTGGTCCGCAGTCAGGTCGAATAAAGAACACATATGTTCTCTGCTTCCCTCACGAGCGGCAGCTTCGGACGAGATCCTCTTCGAAAAGCAGTCGGAGCTCTGGCCGCAGATCATCTACGAGGGTAAGTACAGCTCGAACTCCCATTGATTGGTCGGTGATGGTGCCTAACCAGACCTCTAGCATTCCAACCCGGTGCAATCGAAATCATGAAAACAGGCGTGTTCGACCCCGCGACATTATCAACTCTTCGTCCTGTGCAGCATCGACAGCGTCATGACAGCACGGTATGGCCCGAACAACCCGGCATATACGTCATCTGCTGTGAGACTTCGACGGCAAAGTCAATGTGAAGATTGGAGTCGTCGAAGTGGACTCTGCAGTGTACGCGGGCCAGACCATAGTATTCCAAAAAAAAGGGACACGCAACACAAGACTCACATGAAATCTGTCCACTCTACACACTACAGGGTCGCCAGGCATGCAGGGAAAAGGACTCTAGTCCCGGTTGCTTTGTTTGATAACACGGCCCTATCTGAAATGGGTATCAAAATAGGTGATGCCCTGAATGCTACCGAATTGACGATGGTTTGCTTATTCCGGTCATGGAATAAGGCACTGTTCGTGGAGTCATCTATGCAAGCCTTTGGCTCATTCGCTACAGATTTCACTGCCGCAAGACTATTCTCCGCCTTGGCATCACGGGTTTTTGAGAAGACAGGATGGGCACCTCTACGGGTATTGAGGCTCAACTGGCAGACTCCAGTCATTTCGGACAGTCCAATGGACCGAACCTGGGTCGGCTGGTTGGATACAGCGAAACAGATGATCTCATATCGGTCTCGACGGCATTTAATCGTTTCGAAGGACGAGGACGACAAGAAAAGCCACGCAACGATCAACCTCGGAGAGGATAACACAGGACAGCGCTATTCCCTTGACATGAATCTGGAGGTTGCCGAGGAGGCAGGGCTCGAAAGCGGCGATGTAATTCACGTCATCATCGAGATCAAGTTTGATGGTGGGTACCGTGATCACCCGTTCATGTACGTGCCGTTCCCAAGGGTTGGCAGGAATACGGAATTCGAGCTCTTGAGGTCGATGGCGATCCGGCTGGAATGGGAGAAGAATGGCTCGTGGAACGCGACCTACTTGGAACGCATGCATCTCTGGCAGCGCGAAAGCATGGCCAAGCATGGAGGCGTTCTGCCAGCAATCAAGATGGGGATGCAGATTTGGCAGCTCGTGACAACCACCAGATACCAGAACCCCCCGGATTGGCTGCAATCCTTGCGCGGTCGAGTTTCTGTCCAATTCCTGGAATACGACCATCTGGCACAAGAGGCGAGGCTGGTCAATCAGAAAGAGACAACCAAGATTTGGCCTCCAGACAACAACATGTCGTTGACCACAGATCGTCTACGGCACTTGTTTCCTCCAACCCAGTACCCGAACACATTGATTGGACCACGTCCCCCGGTGCCGGCCTATTTCAGAGCTGCAGTTTCGAACAGCTCCCGGACAAAATGTAACCTTTGCTACTCCCAGTCGTCGGTGAGTCCCATCTTGAACAAGTTGAACCCCATTCCATCGCCCAAGCGAATGTGCTGACCGCGTTAATAGACAAGACCATGCAAATACCGCATGGAGACAGAAGTATGCGAAGCGTGCGAGATTCTCTATCGTCCATGCACATGGACAACTGGTGCCAGTCTCAACGAAAAGATGATGACAGGTGGCAAGCTGAGTGAACTAGGGCTGAGCACGCGACTGAGCACAGTGAAGGGCTTATCGATGATTAGGAAGATGCCGCGAGCACCTTTCAACGTGGAACTAGAGGCTGATAAGAAGGAACAAGGAACGGTAGAGTCAGACCCAGAGTAGCCTTTGGCCAAACCCTGCCTCTTTTATTTTACTAGATTCAACACAGGAGTAAGTTGAACTACATAGCTGCTCTACGCCTTGCCTCATCAACAAACATAATTAAATATAAAGATTAAGGGTTGCTTCTTTTTAATCCAATGGGAAGTACGTGCTCAGCAAAATCTAAGGTATAACGTCCCTACGCCTGATTCCGAACACCCCTGCTTCTAAACACCCTATAATTGCATCTTTACGTATATATATCTAAACCCACCCTATATTTACTCTATAATATCTTTATAAGGGATTTTTTTCTAATTACTAAACTTCTCTCTAATATCATCTTTATTATTATAAAGCTATATTTAAAAGTTAAAATATAGGAAATTATTAAAGCTATTATAAATAGCGCTAATTTATAAGAGGCTTCTAAGTATTAATATATCTTATTAATTATACTTTATAATTATCTTTTTAATAGATAAAGTTATTATAAGGCTGCTTAGCCTTAAAGGTATCTTTCTAATATTAAAAAGGATTAATTAGCTTTATTTATATTTAATTAAAGTACTTTAGGGCTAATATTAATTCGTTTTAAAATAAGGGCTTTAATAAGCTAAATAACCTCTTCTTCCTTTAACGGCCCTCCCTTTAAAAGCTAATAGTTTACTTCTTTCCTTTTTCATTATCCTTAATTCAAAAGCTATAAAAATTAATATATTAAAGTTAAAAGATTAAGGGTATCATTAAAAGCTAATATTAAGCCTTAATTTAACCTTTTAGAATTATTTATTATAAAGGCAATTAAGTTAGAAAATCATTAAAATATTAATAAAAGAGGGTTAATAAAAATATATTTTAAAAATACCCTTATTTTTAATTATATTAATAATAATCTTATTTATTAAGAGGATTATAATTTAAAAATATAAACCTCTTTTATAAAATATATTAATATTTTTAATAAAGCCCTCCTTCCCTTAATTATTTTTAAAGGAATTATATTATAATAATAATGGTTTCTTATTATCCTTAAAGATTATAAGGGCTAATAATTTATTATTTAAAAAAAGGGGTAAATAAAGGAGAAAATAATTATTAAATAGCTTTAAAAGGTATTTATTCTTTAAATTACCCTTATTAACCTTTTTAAATAACGCCTTCTTATAATAAATAAATATTATATATATATAATTATTAACTTTATATAAAAATGCTTCTTATATTAAATATATATAATCTTTTTATCTATTTATATATTATATATTCTTTAATTATTTAATATTATTATATTTAACCCCTTTAAAATAATATTTAAGAAATATCTTTATTAAATAAAGCTTTATATAATAATAATAATAATAATAAAGAAGAGGTTCCTTTATTATTATTATAAAGCTTATATAAAGGTACTTATAAAGGTAAATATTTATTTTAAGTAAAGGGTATTAGATCTTTAATTAATTAATAAGGTTTAAATATTAAGAAGTATTTATATCCTTAAAAATCATTAAGATTAATATAAATTATAATAATTAGGTAATAAGAATAGCTTTAATAATTAATTTTATACCCTTTAATCTTTTTTCTAGCCTTTAAAGCTTATTTTTATAACCCTAATAAGATCTTAAAAGATAAAGAATTTAATAACCTATTATACTTAATAGAAATATTTAAGCCTTATATAATGATTATTATTCCAGAAGATTCTTAAAAGATATAATAAAAAAGCTATTAAGTTAATAATAACCTTAGAAAAGAATTAATTATTAAAAGCTTAAATTAAAGTTAATAAAAAAGTTATAAGGAAAAAGGTTTAAATTAATTTAAATATAATTTTTATTAATATCAAGGCTATTTAAAAAACCTAGATTAATATTAATAAGGTATCTATAAATAAAGAGGAATTTAATAATTCCTCAATATTAATAGAAGAAGGATTAGTAATCATTATGGCAGGCAATTAACGTTGGGAATAGTGGCATTATAGGTGCCGGAGGTATTCGGGAAGGGGGGTGTTCGGAATCGGGCGCAGGGACGTTAATACACTACCAACGGAATGAGCGTCCTGGCAGCTATCAAACCCAACCAACGGTGAAAGACCCTTGGCCGTATCCGTGGCCAGCACACCTCCGCGCATCTACAGTCATAACACCAGCCCCAGCCAACGCAGCGCGGCACCCTGCGCGGGAATTTTTTTTTAACCGATTATACCTAGATGCAAATCCATATAGGAGTGGAGATTAATGGTATAACTAAATCTTATGGGAATTCACGGTGAATTCACTGTGCAGCCGCCATTATATAATACCGATTAACCAGCCATACCATTGCTTATATAAGCCCATTAGATTAAGCGCAACTTTAACTATTAAATATAATTTCTACCTACCTTTATTAAGATAATAAGCCTTATATATTAATAATATATTTATAAATAATAAACCTTAATTTTTATTTAAATTATATAAGCTTATATTAATAATTAATTTTAATAAATATATTAAACTTTAAATTTATTATAATATTTAAATATAATATATATAATAAAGATAAATATAATATTAATTTAAGTTATTATTATCTTAATAATAATAAGTTAAATAAAAATATAATAAATATAAATAATTAAAAATTTAATATTAATTAATAAATTTTTATATTTAATTAATTATTTATTATTTTATTAATAAAAGAAATTAATAATTTAAATTAATAATTTATTTAAAAGATAATTATTATAAATAATATATTAAAAAATATTAATTTATAAATTATAAGTATCTTAAAAATTATTAATTAATATTAATATTTAATATAAATTATAAAAAATAATTATATAAAAATAAATTAATTTATTAAAAAACTTAATATTTTAAATTTATAATGAAAATAATTTAATATTTTAAGTTATTATAATTTTATTTTTAATAAGCTTAAAATATCCTTTATTATAATATAATTTTATATTATAATTATAAATTATAGCTTAAATTAAATTAATATTAATATTTAAAGATAAATTAAATTTATATTTTTATTTATATTTAATTAATTTATATAAAATAATAATTTTATTATAATTTATAAAAATTATAAAACTATTTTAAATATTATATTTTAAGAATTAAATTTATATAATAGCTTAATAAAGATTTATTTATAATTTATTAATAATTTATTAATAATTTATTAATAATTTATTAATAATTTATTAATAATTTATTAATAATTTATTAATAATTTATTAATAATTTATTTATTATTTATTTATTATTTAAAATTAAACTTTTAGCTTTTATTATATAATATTATAAAATTAATATAATATTCCTATTATTATTATATTTAAATAAATATCTTTAATTATTATATAAAGTATATAAAAGATTTAATTACTTTTATATTTTAATATTTAAAAATAAAGCTAATTATTCCTTTTTAATTATTTAAGTTTAAATAATTTAATTTATTATATAATGCTGTTTATATATTTATTATATATTATTAAAATAAAATACGGTAAGGGAGATATAAAGATAAAGATTATTATAAGTTAAGATATATTTAATTTTATAAAAATATATTTATATATTATATCTACTTTAAATTTAATAAATATAGCTTAATTATTTATTATTTATCATTATTTCTTATATTAATATAAGTTAATATATATAATAATATTTAAAAGGTAAATATATAAAGTATTAAAATAATATTAAGGTTAATTATATAAGGGCAGCTTAATAAAGGAGGATAATTAAGCTAGCTTATATATTTAAAAAGGGCTATTATATAGCAGCCCCTTATATTTCATAATTTAAAAAGAATAATAAATATAAACTTAATTAAACTAATATATATATATATATAAACGCTATATAATAAAAATTATTTAATATTAATTAATAATTATTTAATATAATTATAAATTAATAAAAATAATAAGATAAATATTAATATAATTATAATTATAGCTATTAAATATTTATAAAATATAAAGGTAATTAAAATTATATATTTATATTAAAAGCCTAAAAACTACTTTAATTCCCTTATTTATTAAGAGAAAAGAAATTAATTTAAAAGATAAAATCTTTTTATTATATAAATTAAAACCGTTATATTAAATACTTATAAAATATATTTATAATTAAAATATTATATAATTAAGAAAAAGGAATATACGTTATTATATAATAATAAAAATATTATATAAATAAAATAATAAAATCATATATAATATTTACCTTAAATATATTAAAATTAACTACCTTAAATATAACAGCGAATTTAAGTAATTAAATAATAACTTAAATAATATATAAAGAAATAAGCTTTAAAAATATAATCTTATTAAGTATATAATAAAATATAATAAATCTATACTTTTAAAATTAAAATATTAATTTAAAAAACTTATTATTTAAAACCTAAATTAATATATATTTATATAAATCCTTATAAATATAATTAACTTAAATTTAAATTAAAATAATATATTAAACTCTTTTATTTATAACTTTAAAGGATAAATAATATATTAATTTAATTAAATAAATTATATATTTAAATAAATATTTTTAAATATAATTAAAAAAAAGAAATTCCTTAAATAAAAAATCCTTTTATATCTTAAATTATATAAATTATTAATATTAAAAACATATTAAAAAATTAATTACTTTAAATATAAATATCTTATATATAATAATTAATTAAATTATCTTAATTACCCTTAAAGATATTATTATTTAAAGCATTATAAAATATATAAATATTTATTATTAAAATATAAGCTATATAATAAATACCTTTAAAGATAAAATATATATAAAAAGTAAATAATTTTCTATAATAATATAAAATAATATTTATAATATATTTAATTTATATAAATAATATATTATATAATTTATTTTCAACTTAAATTATTTATAATAAATTAATAAAGCTTTAATAAATATTTACCTTTTAAAAAAAAAATTTAAAAAAAATAAGAATTATATTAATAAATTATATAACTTATTATATAATAAAATATAAATCTTTATTAATTATTATAAATAGTTATAAATTATAAAAAATTAATATTATATAATCTTTTTAAATATATTATTTAATTATATAAAGGACTTTTATATATATTATATTAAATTAAATAAAAGGTAAAATAAAATATATAATTTAATAAATATCTATTTTAATATAATAATAAACCATAGCTAATATTAAATAAATTAAATAACTTTGTTTTTTATATAAATATAAAAAGAAAACTTAAATAAAATTCTCTTAAAAATCTTAAAAACCCTTTTAAATAAGCTTTAATTTATATAATAAGCCTTTAAAGAAAGATATTAAGGTAAAATTATATTATATATAATAATAATTAAAGCTTATTATATAATATTAAAGTTAAAGTTAATAATAATTAATTAAAAACTTATATATAAAGCACTCTTTATTAATTTATATATAATATTATAAATTATTATAAAAAGAAATTTAATTTAATAATTTATATTATATAAAAAGCTTAAAATTAATTTTATTAATAAATAATATAATTTAAACTTTAAAAATTATTAAAAGATATTATATAATTATTCATTTTTTCCCTCCTAAATATAAAGGTAAAAGATTTATAATTATATTTTTTTAACTGATTTATATTTAATTATATAATATTTCTATAATAAGGTTTTATTTACTTAAGGTAATTAAGAAATCCTTTTAAAAAAATATATTATAAACTTAATTACCTTTTATCCTTTAGCTAATTTATTATTATAAATTATTATTTTAAAAGTAATAAGCTTACTTATTTATTTAAAATAATCTTTAAACTTTTTTAAAGTAATAATAAATATATTAATCTATTTAATTATATAAGATCTTTTATTTTTATATTCCTTTATCTTTATAAATATTATCCTTATATAAATATAAACTTATTTATTATAATTAAAATCCATTTCTATAGCTATAAAGCTATTAAGTTTATATATTTAAATAATTATATATAATTATCTTATTTATTTATTTTAACTGCAGCTATAAACTTATTTAATAAATATATGTATTAATTTAAGCTTAATTAGCAATTATCTTAGCTTTAATAAGCTAAATGATTGCTTTTAAGTAATCTTTTATAATAAAGTTATAATAAATAAGTATATATTTAAGCAGAGCCAAAACTTTAATTAAGGTAAAAGCGGCTTTTATTATTATTCATTTCAGCTAACTTATATTTAAGTTATATAATAATAGCATTTTTATATAATATTTAATAGCGTTAAATTAAGTTGCTTATAATTTATAATAGTTTTAACTTTAACGGGCTAACAGCTTATTAATAGCACCAACGTAAATAGATTAAGCACGGCTTAATATTATAGCTTTTAATGCAAAATAGCAGCTTTTAATTATAAATAGGTTTATAAAAGATTATAAAGTTATTATAAAAAGCCTTATATAATAAAAATTACTATATTTTTTTTTAAAATTATATTTTATCTTTTTAAGATATTAATTATAGTTTTTAACTAAGTAAAGGAACTTAAATAAATATAAATAGTTAATAACTATTAATTTATATTAATAACTTTTCTTTATTTAATAACTTTTTTTTATTTAAAGTCAACTTAAAATTAATTCTTAAAATAACCCTTTAAGTTATATTATATAATAACTTAATTAAAATAATACTTTATATATAAAAAAGAAGGGTATTAATTAATAAATTATATAAATAAAAAAAGGATAAATATATAAAAATAATACCTTTTAATATATAAAAACTTTAATTAAAAACTTATCCTTAAAAAAGAAAACTTTATTATTTATTTTAATTAATTTATAAAAAAAGCTTATTATAAAAATAAAAGATTTAATTTTTAATTTATAAAATATAAATAATAAAAAAATCTTAAAATAAAATTTAATAAACTTTATTTTTAATTATTATATAATAAAAAAATATTTATATTACCTTTAAAATAATAAAATAAGTTACTTTATATTATATAATTTATATAATATAAAATATTAAATAAACTTTAAAATATTAAAGCTATTAAATTTTTAATAATAAAAATATTTTAAATATTATTTATATATAAGAAAATCTTAATATTAAAATTAAATAAAATATAAATATAATAAAAGTTAAGTTTAAAAATAATAATATTATTAATAATTAATATAATTAATATTATTAATTAATTAAAAATATTATATATTATATTTTAAATATATTAACTTTATTCTTATTTTATTATATAATATAAATAAGCTAAGAATATATTTTAATAACCTTTTAAATATTATTATATAAAGAAATATTATAATTTTAATAATAAAAAAATAAAGATATTTATTTTTAATATAAGTTATATAAAAGCTAAAATATTCTTAATAAAATTATAATTAAAAGCTTTATAAATATTTTAAATATTTTTATATAAATAAATTATATAAGTTTTTAAAAATATAAATATAATAATATTAAAAAATAATCCTTAAAAGATTTAAAAATTTTATTATTTTTATTAATTATATAATTTATTATTTAAAAGATTTAAGTTTTTAATTAAAGATAATAATTATTTTAATTATAAGGTAATAATATTATATAATTAAATAAAAAATAATTTATATAATTAATTTAAATATAAGCTTTTAAATAATTATTTTTTTAAATTTATTATTTATATAAAATATTTAAAATACCTTATATAAATATTAAATTTATATATATATTAACTTATTAAATTATATTATATATAATTTAAAGATTAATTTTATTTTTAAAAATTTAAAAATAATATAAAAATTATAAAATTATATATAAGAAAATATTTATAAAGTATATTAAATTATAAAAAAAGTAAAATAATTATATAAACTTTTAAAGAAAAATTTTAATATTTTAAAGGTTAAATTTAACTATTATATAAATAATAAAATAATCCTTTAAATAATTATAAAGGCTTTAAATAATATAATAAATTTAATTAATATTATATTAATATTCTTAATTTTTAAAATATATTTATAAGTTTTATATAATTTATTTTCTTTATTAAATATTATATAATATATATTAATAATATAAAAAGTTATAAAAATATTATATATAATTTAAATAAAAATAAAAATTAATTATATAATTAATATTAAAAATAATTTAATTTTTTTTTTATTATTATTTTAAAATAAAATTTTAATATAAAAAAAAATAAAAAATAAAATAAATTATATAAAATAAATAATATTAAAAATTATATTATTATAATAAATATAATTAATAATTTAATTTTATTTTATATAATATATATTAAGTTATATTATTATATAAAAAATTTTTTTTATAAAATAAATTAAATATTATTAAATTAATTATATAAAAATAACTTTAATTTAAAAAAAAAATAATTAAAAAAAGTTATTATATAAATTATTTAATTTAAAAAATAAAAATATCCTTATAAGATTATTATATAATTAATTTTTATTATATATTTATAATTTTTATATATTTTTATAATATAAAAAAAAAGATTTATATAAATTAATAATTAACTTTTATTAAAATAATATTATTATTATTTTTAAAAGGTTATTTAAAAAATTAAATATATTAAAAATAAATAATTTAATTAATAAAAATATTTTTTAATTTATTTAATATAATTTAAATTTATATAAAAAGTTATAAATTTTTAAAATAAAGATAATATAAAAAATAAATAATAAATTAATTAAATTAATAAAAAAATTTATATTTATTATATAAAGATATAAGGATTTAAAGAAGAATATTATTTTAATTTAAGCCTTAATAATTTAAAATATAAATTAAAAATTAATTTTAATATTAAAATTAATCCTTATATTATATTTTATTTATTAAAGAAAATTAAAAAATATTATTTAAATTTATATTTAATTATATAATTTTTATATATATATAATTTTAATAAAATTATTAATAAAATTATATAATAAATATTTATTAAAGATAATTTTATTAATTTAAAAATTATTATATAAATTTATAAAATTAAGCTTATATTAATATAAAATATATTATATATATTATATATATTATATAAAAACCTTAAATATAAAAATTTTTATATATAATTTATATTTATTATTTATAATAAATAAATTATATAATTTTAAAATTATAAAAATATAAATAAATAATATTTTTAAATTTATAATAAGTTAATTTTTTTTTTAAAAAAAAAGAATTATATAAAAAGGAATTTTATATAAAGAATAAAAATATTTTAAGCTTAAATTAATTAATTAAATTTAATAATAATAAGATTAAATTTAATAAAAATAATATAACTTTTATATAAAAAAAATAAATTATAAATCTTTATATAATTAATATTTATATAAAAGATATATCTTAATAATATATTATATAATATATAAGGGGAATATATATAATATTAATTTATTAATTAAAAATAATATATAATTTATTATAAAAAATATAAAGGTATTAAATATATAAATTAAATAATAAATTAAAAACCTTAATAAGGAGATTAATTTTATATTATTAAACTTTATATATATAAAGCTTTATATTTTTATAAATAAGTTTTTTATTAATAATATAAATTTAAGCTTATAATTAAGTTTTATTATTATATTAATAATAAAAATTAATTATATAAAAAAAGATTTTAAAATTTATAAAAATATTATATATTAAAGCTTAATAAAATATAAAAGAATAATTAAAAATATATTAATAAATAAATTATATAAAATAATAATAGGATTTAATAATAATATAATATTAAATATAATATTAAACTAAATAATAATCTATTTAAAGATACTTAAAATCCTTATAATTATTTATATAAACTTAAGGTTATTATATAATTATTTTATAAAGCTAAATATAATAAATAAAAAAGGTTTATAATTAATATTATATTTTTAAAGAAAGTATATAAAAAGAAAGAAATTTTTAAAATATAATAAATTAAAGGGAAGGATAATTTAATAGATATTTATATAAATAAAATATTAAAAAAGCTTATTTTAATAAATAAGCTAAAGGTAAGGATTAAGGTATATATAAATTGCCTTAATAAAAAGAAATATAAAGATTAAAATATAATATAGAAAAAGGGTTGCTAGATAATTATATAAATATAAAGAAAAGGGTTATTAAATAATTATATAAAAGAAAAAAAGGAGATAAACTTAAGATAAAATTAAGATATATAAAAGATAAACTTAAGATAAGGTTAAAATATATAATAAATAATTAAAAGATATAATTAAGATAATTAAAAGATATAATTAAAACTATTTAAGATAAATATAAAATATAATTAAAACCCTTTAAAATTAATTTAAAATATAAATAAAACCCTTTAAAATATAATTAAAATAATAAAGGTTAAATTTAAATTAAACTTAAAATAACTTAAATTATATAATAAATATTAAAAAATAATTAAAATTATATAAAGGATATTAAAGATTATATTTAAAATATAATTTATTATATAAAATAAATATATAAATAGAATAATAAAGGGAGATTTTTAAAATTTATTATAAAAAATAATATATAAAGAAATATATTATATAAATCAATCCCTTATTTTATTTTATAAAACTTTTAAAATTAATATATAAAGTTATTAAGCTAAGATAAGCTTAATTAATTATATATTTAAAGGTATATAAGTTAATTAAAGGACCCTCCTCCTTCTCTTTAATCTCTCATTTAATATCCTTTATAATTATTAAGTTATAAAAGGGTTTTAAATTATTATTATTATTTAAATTACCTTTACCATTATAATTTCCATAACCTTTTCCTTAAATATAAACTTTATATAATTAATAATTCTTATAATAAGGGTATTAATAAGCTTAAGATTATTAAATATATTTTATATAAGCACCTCCTTAAAACTTAAAAATTTAATAATACCCCTTAAATTAATATATCTTAAGTATATTATATATATATTTAATATATCTTTTATTATCTTAATTATATAATTAAATAAAAATTATATAAAAGTAGCTTAAATAATAAATAATATAATTAATAATCTTTAATAACGGTATATTAATATTATATAAGATTTAAATATTATATAAAAGATAAATAATAGCTATATATTTAATATCTTAAAATTATATAATAAATTAATATTAAAAAATAATAAATAAGAAAAGGTTATATAAATATTAATAACGATAAAAGCTATAAAGGTATAATTTATAAAGTAGTTAATTAAGAGGGTTATAATTTAAAAGCTTATAATTAAATTAAGTTAAAAGGTTAAGATATTAAAGAAAAGCTAAAGAAAACCCTAGGGAATAAAAGCTACCTAAGGAATAAAAATAAATATTATAATATTAAATATAAGAAAAGCCACTATATATAAATTAATAGTTATAAATATATTATATATTAATATAAGGAAAGGTAATATATAAAGGCTAGATATAAATATATTATATATTAAAAAAGGCAACTTATTAAGGCTAGAATTAATAAAAGATATATTAAATATTAAAATAAGTAAATTATAAAAGCTATATAAATTAAAATAAAAGGTATAATTAAATATTATATAAAGAGTTATTAAAATTATTAATAATAAAAAAGAAAAAGGATAATTATATAAATATATAAGGTATATATATATATATTATATAATAAAGAAAGGAAAAAGGGAAGAAATAAATAAAGATAAATAAAAAAGGATTTTTATATTAGCATTAAAAGGGTATTAAATATAAGCTACTTTTCTTTAATAATAAATAAATCACTTATATAAATAATTTATAAAAAGCAAACTTTTTAATACTTATTTAATTATATAAAAATAAGCAAGAAAGTATTTAAAAAGTAAAATAAGCTTAATCCCTTTTAAATATAAGGGTAAAAGACTTATAATTATATTTTTTTAACTAATTTATATTTAATTATATAATATTTTTATAATAATATTTCATTTATTTAAAGTAAATAAAAAATATTATTATATAAATATTTTATATACTTAGTTGCTTTTTTTCCTCTTTTTAACTTCTTATTAATTATTATTTTAAAAGTAATAAACTTATTTATTTATTTAAAATAATCCTTAAACTTTTTTAAGGTAATAATAAATATATTAATTTATTTAATTATATAAGGTCCTTTATTTTTATATTCTTTTACCTTTATAAATATTATCTTTATATAAATATAAATTTATTTATTATAATTAAAGTTTATTTTTATAATTATTTATAATAAAGCTATTAAGTTTATATATTTAGATAATTAAATATAGTTACCTTATTTAATATATAAATTAGTTTAAGCTTAATTAGCAATTATCTTAACTTTAATAAGTTAAATAATTACTTTTAAGTAGTTCTTTAATGCAGCATAATAAGGTTATAATAGTTGCTTAGTTTCGCTAAATAAATATATATTTAAATAAAGCTAAAACCTTAATTAAGGTAAAGGCGGCTTTTATCATTACTTATTTTAATTAATTTATATTTACTTAAGTTATATAATGATAATATTTTTATATAATGCTTAATGGCGTTAAATTAGCTCGCGGCTTATAATAGCTTTAATCTTAATAAATTAATTTATATTAAGGCTAATAATATTAACGTAAATAATATTAAAGATTAAATATAACTTAACGCTATAGCTTTTAATATAAAATAATAGCTTTTAATTATAAATAAGTTTGTAAAAGATTATAAAATTATTATAAAAAGCTTTATATAATAAGAATTATTATATTCTTTTTTTAAATTATATCTTATCCTTTTAAAATATTAATTATAATTTTTAATTAAATAAAAAAACTTAAATAAATATAAATAATTAATAAAAAGCTTAATATTAGCTATTAATTAAAAAACTTATAATTATTATATATTTATAAAATTATAATAATTTAATTTATTTAAATAATAAGAAATCTTTTTTATTATAAAAAGGATATATAAATAATTTAACTTATTTAATTTATTTAAAGATAAGAATATAATTAAAAAATAAAAAACTTTTAATATTAAAATAATATTAAGGCTAATTATATAAAGGCAGCTTAATAAAGAAAGATAATTAAGCTAGCTTATATAATTAAAAGGGATTATTATATAGCAGCCCTTTACATTTTATAATTTAAAAAAAATAATAAATATAAACTTAATTAAATTAATATATATATATATATATATATATAAATATTATATAATAAAGATTATTTAATATCTATATTTATTTTTTTCCTTTTTTTCTTTCTTTATTATAATATATATATATATATATATATTTACTTTATATATTTATATAATTATCTTTTTTCTTTTTTATTATTAATAATCTTAATAACTCTTTATATAATATTTAATTATAACTTTTACTTTAATTTATATAATTATTATAATTTACCTTTTTTTTATTTAATATACTTATATTTAATCTTTATATATTACCTCTTTTAATATATAGTTTATTTATATTTAATTATTACGGATCACCTTTTTTAATATATAATATATTTATATTTAGCCCTTATATATCACCTTTCTTAATATTAATATATAATATATTTATATTTATTAAATTATATAAGTTAGCTTTTCTTATATTTAATATTATAGCGCTTATTTTTATTCCTTAAATAGCTTTTATTCCTTAAAGTTTTTTTTTACTTTTCTTTAATATTTTAACTTTTAAGCTTAATTTAATTATAAGCTTTTAAATTATAACCCTTTTAATTAATTACTTTTTAAATTATATTTTTATAATTTATATTATTATTAATATTTATATAATCTTTTTTTATTTATTATTTTTTAATCTTAACTTATTATATAATTTTAAAATATTAAATATATAATTATTATATATCCTTTACATAATATTTAAATCTTATATAATATTAATATATTATTATTAAAGATTATTAATTATTTAAGTTATTTTTATATAATTTTTATTTAATTATATAATTAAAATAATAAAAGATATATTTAAATATATATAAAGTAATCTTAATATATATTAATTTAAAGGGTATTATTAAATTCTTAAGTTTTAAAAAGGTATTTATATAAGATATATTTAATAATTATAAATTTATTAATACCCTTATTATAAAAACTATTAATTATATAAAGCTTATATTTAAAAAGGAAGTTATAAAGATTATAATAATAAAGATAATTTAAATAATAATAATAATTTAAAACCCTTTTATAATTTAATAATTATAAAGGGTATTAAGTAAGAGATTAAAAAGGAAGAAAAAGGTTTTTTAATTAACCTATATATCTTTAAATATATAATTAATTAAACTTATCTTAATTTAATAGCTTTATATATTAATTTTAAAAGTTTTATATAATAAAATAAAGGATTAATTTATCTAATAAAGGGATTAATTTATATAATAAAGGGATTAATTTATATAATATATTTCTTTATATATTACTTTTTATAATAAATTTTAAAAATCTTCCTTTATTATTTTTTATTATATATTTATTTTATATAATAAATTATATTTTAAATATAATTTTTAATATCTTTTATATAATTTTAATTATTCTTTAATATTTATTATATAACTTAAATTATCTTAAATTTAATTTAAATTTAACTTTTATTATTTTAATTATATTTTAAAAGATTTTATTTATATTTTAAGTTAATTTAAAGGGATTTTAATTATATTTTATATTTATTTTAAATAAATTTAATTATATCCTTTAATTATCTTAATTATATTTTAATTATTTTAATTATATTTTTAATTATTTATTATATATCTTAATTTTATTTTAAATTTATCTTTTATATATCTTAGCTTTATTTTAAGCTTATTTTTTTCTTTTATATAATTATTTAATAACCCTTTCTTTATATTTATATAATTATTTAACAACCTTTTCTTTATATTATACTTTAATCCTTATATTTTTTTATTAAGGTAATTTATATATAATTTAATTTTTATTTTTATTTATTTATTAAAATAAGTTTTTTAAGCTTTATTTAATATTTTCTTTATATAAATATTTATTAAATTATCTTTCCTTAATTTATTATATTTTAAAAATTTCTTTTTTTTATATATTTTTAAAAATATAATATTAAATATCTTTTTATTTATTATATTTAGCTTTATAAAATAATTATATAATAATATTAATTTATATAATAATTATAAGGATTTTAAATATTTTTAAATAATTATTATTTAATTTAATATTATATTTAATATTATATTATTATTAAATCTTATTATTATCTTATATAATTTATTTATTAATATATTTTTAATTATTCTTTTTATATTTTATTAAGCTTTAATATATAATATTTTTATAAATTAAAATTTTTTTATATAATTATTTTTATTATTAATATAATAATAAAACTTAATTATAAGCTTAAATTTATATTATTAATAAAAGATTTATTTATAAAAATATAAAGCTTTATATATATAAAGTTTAATAATATAAAATTAATTCCTTATTAAGGTTTTTAATTTATTATTTAATTTATATATTAAATACCTTTATATCTTTTATAATAAACTCTTTAATTTATATCGTTATTAATAAATTATATATTATTTTTAATTAATAAATTAATATTATATATATATCCCTTTATATATTATATAATATATTATTAAAATATATCTTTATATAATATTAATTATATAAAGATTTATAATTTATTTTTATATAAAAGTTATATTATCTTTATTAAACTTAATTAATTAATTTTAAGCTTAAAATATTTTTATCTTTTATATAAAACCTTTCTTATATAATTTTTCTTTTTTAAAAAAATTAACTTATTATAAATTTAAAATATTATTTATTTATATTTTTATAATTTTAAAATTATATAATTTATTTATTATAAATAATAAATATAAATTATATATAAAAACTTTATTTTTAAGATTTTATATAATATATATAATATATTTTATATTAATATAAGCTTAATTTTATAAATTTATATAATAATTTTTAAATTAATAAAATTATCTTTAATAAATATTTATTATATAATTTTATTAATAATTTTATTAAAATTATATATATAAAGATTATATAATTAAATATAAACTTAAATAATATTTTTTAATTTTTAATAAATAAAATATAATATAAGGATTAATTTTAATATTAAAATTAATCTTTAATCTATTTTTTAAATTATTAAAGTTTAAATTAAAATAATTTTTTTTTTAAATCTTTATATCTTTATATAATAAATTTAAACTTCTTTATTAATTTAATTAATTTAATTTTTATTTTTTATTTTTTATTTTTTATATTATTTTTATTTTAAAAATTTATAACTTTTTATATAAATTAAGGTTATATTAAATAAATTAAAAAATATCTTTATTAATTAAAATATTCATTTTTAATATATTTAATTTTTTAAATAATTTTTTAAAAATAATAATAATATTATTTAAATAAAGTTTAATTATTAATTTATATAAATCTTTCTTTTTTTATATTATTAAGATATATAAGAATTATAAATATATAATAAAAGTTAATTATATAATAATTTTATAAAAATATCTTTATTTTTTAAATTAAATAATTTATATAATAACCTTTTTTAATTATTTTTTTTTTTAAATTAAAATTATTTTTATATAATTAATTTAATAATATTTAATTTATTTTATATAAAAGCTTTATTTATATAATAATATAACTTAATATATATTATATAAAATAAAATTAAATTATTAATTATATTTATTATAATAATATAATTTTTAATATTATTTATTTTATATAATTCTTTTTATTTTTTATTCTTTTTTTATATTAAAATTTTATTTTAAATTAATAAAAAAAAGATAAAATTAAGATTTAAATTATTTTTAATATTAATTATATAATTAATTTTTATTTTTATTTAAATTATATATAATATTTTTATAATCTTTTATATTATTAATATTTATTATATAATATTTAATAAAGAAAGTAAATTATATAAAATTTATAAATATATTTTAAAAATTAAAAATATTAATATAATATTTTTAAGTTTATTATATTATTTAAAGCTTTTATAATTATTTAAAAGATTATTATATTATATATATAATAATTAAATTTAACCTTTAAAATATTAAAGGCTTTTTTAAAAAATTTATATAATTATTTTATTTTTCTTATAATTTAATATATTTTTATAAATATTTCTTTATATATAATTTTTAAATTCTTTAAAAATAAAATAAATTTTTAAATTATATATAATACAATTTAATAAATTAATATATATATAAATTTAATATTTATATAAAATATTTTAAATATTTTATATAAATAATAAATTTAAAAAAATAATTATTTAAAAGCTTATATTTAAATTAATTATATAAAAAATATTTTTTTATTTAATTATATAATATTAATTATTATTTTATAATTCAAATAATTATTATTTTTAATTAAAAATTTAAATTTTTTAAATAATAAATTATATAATTAATAAAAATAATAAAATTTTTAAATCTTTTTAAAGATTATCTTTTTAATATTATTATATTTTATATTTTTAAAAACTTTATATAATTTATTTATATAAAGATAATTAAAATATTTATAAAGCTTTTTTAATTATAATTTATATTAAAAAATAAATATTTTTATTTTTTTATTATTAAAATTATAATTTTTTTTATATAATAATATTTAAAAGATTATTAAAATATATTTTTAGCTTATTTATATTATATAATAAAAATAAAAAGAGAATTAATATATTTAAAATATAATATATAATATTTTTTAATTAATTAATAATATAAATTATATTTATTATTAAAATATTATTATTATTTTTAAAATTAATTTTTATTATATTTATATTTTATTTAATTTTATATTAAAGCCTTTTTATATATAAATTAATATTTAAAATATCTTTATTATTAAATATTTAATAATTTTTATATTTTAAAGTTTATTTTAATATTTTATATTATATAAATTATATAATATATATTAATTTATTTTTATTATTTTAAGAATAATATAAATATCTTTTTTTATTATATAATAATTAAAAATAAAGTTTATTAAATTTTATTATAAGATTTCTTTATTATTTATATTTTATAAATTAAAAATTAAATCTTTTACTTTTTATAATAAGTTCTTTCCTTTATAATTAATTAAATAAATAATAAAATTCTTATCTTTAAAGATAGGTTTTTAATTAAAATCTTTATATATTTAAAAGTATTATTTTTATATATTTATCCTCTTTTTATTTATATAATTAATTAATTAATACTCTTCCTTTTTATATATAAAGTATTTCTTTAATTAAGTTATTATATAATATAACTTAAAAGGTTATTTTAAGAATTAGCTTTAAATTAACTTTATATAAAAAAAGTTATTAAATAAAAAGGAATTATTAATATAAATTAATAGTTATATAATATCCTTTAATAATTCTTAAGATTTAAATTATATTATTTATTAATTAAATTAATTTTAAATTTTTTATATAATATAAATTAATAAGTTAAATTTCTTTTTATAGCGATTTATAATATTATATATAAGTTAATAAAAAATATTTTATATATAAATCTTTAATTAATTATTATTAACTTTAATTTTAATATTATATAATAAGCTTTAATTATTATTATATATAATATAATTTTACTTTAATATCCCTTTTTAAAGGCTTATTATATAAGCTAAAGCTTATTTAAAAGGGTTTTTAAAACCTTTAAGAGAATCTTATTTAAATTCTCTTTCTTTATTTATATAAAGGATAAAGTTATTTAATTTACTTAATATTAATTATAATTTATTATTATATTAAAATATATATTTATTAAGTTATATATTTCATCTTATCTTTTATTTAATTTAATATAATATATATAAAATTCTTTTTTATAATTAAATAATATATTTAAAAAGATTATATAATATTAATCTTTTATAATTTATAATTATTTATAATAATTAATAAAGATTTATATCTTATTATATAATAAATTATATAACTTATTAATATAATTTTTATCTTTTCTTTATTTTTTTTAAAAAATAGATATTTATTAAGGCTTTATTAATTTATTATAAATAATTTAAATTAAAACTAAATTATATAATATATTATTTATATAAATTAAATATATTATAAATATTATTTTATATTATTATAAAAAATTACTTACTTTTTATATATATTTTATCTTTAGAAATATTTATTATATAGCTTATAGTTTAATAATAAATATTTATATATTTTATAATATTTTAAATAATAATATCCTTAAAGGAAATTAAAATAATATAATTCATTATTATATATAAGGTATTTATATTTAAGGTAATTAGTTTTTTAATATTCTTTTAATATTAATAATTTATATAATTTAAGATATAAAGGAACCTTTTATTTAAGGAATTCCCTTTTTCTTAATTATATTTAAAAATACTTATTTAAATATATAATTTATTTAATTAAATTAATATATTATTTATCCCTTAAAGTTATAAATAAAAGAATTTAATATATTATTTTAATTTAAATTTAATTTAATAAGTTTTCTAAAAACTTATATAAAATATATATTAATTTAAGTTTTAAATAATAAAATTTTTAAATTAATATTTTAATTTTAAAAATATAAATTTATTATATTTTATTATATATTTAATAAATTATATTTTTAAAGCTTATTTTTATATATTATTTAAATTATCACTTAATTACTTAAACCCATTATTATATTTAAAGTAGTTAATTTTAATATATATTTCTTTTTTAATTATATAATGTTTTAATTATAAATATATTTTATAAATATTTAATATAATAATTTTAATTTATATAATAAAAAGATTTTATTTTTAATTAACTTCTTTTAATAAATAAAGGAATCAAGGTAATCTTTAAGCTATTAATATAAATATATAATTTTAATTACCCTTATATTTTATAAATATTTAATAATTATAATTATAATTATATTAATATTTATCTTATTACTTTTATTAATTTATAATTACATTAAATAATTATTAATTAATATTAAATAGTGTTTATTATATAATATTTATATATATATATATTAGTTTAATTAAGTTTATATTTATTATTTTTCCTAAATTATAAAATATAAAAGGCTGTTATATAGCAGCCCTTTTTAAATATATAAGCTAGTTTAATTATCCTTCTTTATTAAGCTGCCCTTATATAATTAACCTTAATATTATTTTAATATAAACATTATATTAACTCTTTAATTTAACTTAAAAAAACGCTTATAATAAAGTTATTAAATATTTAATTAATTAAATATTATATAACTTTAACTTAATAAAATTAATAATAATTATAAATATTATTATTACGAAATTCCATTATATATATTAAAAGGAAACTTAACTTTTTATTATTAAAGCTTAGATATTCGTTAAATAATATTATAATAAAAATTATTATTAAATATATTTAAATTTAAGCAATTAAATATATTTAAATTTTAATTATAATTATAACTTTAAATAAACTCCTTTATAAATTCTTAAAATAATAAATAAGCTTATTTTATATTAAAAGCAAGGTTAATAAATTAATATGTTATTTAAAGCTATTATTTAATATAAATTAACATTTAATAATATTAATAATATAATTAATATTAATAAAGCTACCGCTCTTTAACTTATATAATTATAATTAAGAAGTAAGAAATAAAGTTAAAATTAAAAATAAAAGCATTTAAGTATTATAAAGTTAATTATATAATTTAAAAAAGAAATTATTAATAAAGTTAAGAAAGATAATTATTAAATATTTAATTAAATAAATAAATTATCTTAATTATTATAATATATAAATCTTTAAGGAATATTTAAAAGTAAATTAATTAATAAAGGATTTTAAAATAAAGTATATAAAGATAAAGATATTATATTATAGCTTATTTTTAAAAGAGGATGAGAAATCTTATTTATTTAAATTAAATAAGTTACTTAATCTTCTTTGAAAAAAAGGGCAGCTTAAGGGAGCTAAAAGTGCAATTATATATAATGAATAAGGCGTAAATATATTATTATAATTATAGATTTAAAGGTTAATAATATTATATAATTAAATAAATAAATAAATATTAAAATATATAAATTTATAATAAATATATTTTATATTATACTTAATTATACTATTAATATATATAATTATATTAATTTAACAAGCTATTATTATTATTTATTAAATATTTAAAGCTATTTATATTTATTTTATTATATTATTTAACTATTTATTATTTATCCTTATATTATTTATTTATATTACTTTATTTAATAACCTATATATATATTATTTTCTTATATATTGCTTTATTATATATAATTATTTATATACCTTATTATAATATCTTAAATAAGTTTATTAAATATATTTAACTTTTATATTATATTATATTTTATAAATTAAGATTTAAATTATACTTTTTTATAATAAAGTAAAATTATTAAATATTATTATTAAGTTGTTAATTTATATAAAGCAGGAAAGCTTTTATTTAATAGATATTATTAAGCCGTATATTTTTATAAAGGAAAGATGGTTATTATTAATTATATATATATTATTTTTATTTAATATAACTCCCTCTTTATTTAATAAAATAATAATTATATTACTTTTTATTAAGCTTTTTATAATAAAGGCTATAATGGTTTATTTATATAAAAGGTTAAGTATAATGTTTATATATTATATAACATTTTATTATTATATTTTATAAATATATTTATTTTATAATTAAAAGCCTATATTTACCTTATAATATTTTTTATTTTAATATAAGTTAATTATAATAGCTTATTATATTAAGGCTAAATTTTAAATAAAGATATTTAATAAGGAAAGCAGCAGCTTAAAAACCTTAAGCTAATTATAAATAATTTATAAAAATATATATATAAAGCCTTTATAAATAATAACCCATTAAGCTTATATTTATATAATCTATTATTTAATATATATTTATAAGGTATTTTAAGATATTACTTTTATTATAATATTATTAATAATATAAATTCTTAACCTTATAATTAATATAAAGAATTAAATCTCCTTAATTAATAAAAAGGTTAATAATATTTAATTTTTTATAGCTGCTTTTATATTTTTATTTAATAATATTAATACTATCCTTAATATTTAAGTTATTAATATAAAGAAGTATAAGCAGGTTATAATTAATTTTATTAAAAAGGTGAATAATATAACCAATTCCTCCTTTTAATAAAAAACTTTATCTTAAGTATTAAAGCGCTTATAACTCACTTTAGCTAGCTATAAATAAAAGGCTATTATTAACTTTATTAATATAAAGGATAAATATATTTATAAAGATATATTAAAGTTTAAACTTAAAAACCTATTTATATTTTTATTTAAATTAGCCCTTATATTTATTATTTTTAATAAAGCTAATTTAACCTTAATTATTATTATTATTAAAAAATATAATTATTATAAAGAAACCACTAACTTTTTTAATTAATTTATTAATATAAAGATTATAAAATATATTAATTATAATACTCTTTAATGCTTTTAATAATATAATAAAGCAATTATCTTTAATATTATTATCTTTATTTAAAATATATATATTTTTATCTTTTGCCTTAAGGTAATTAATACCCTTTATATATTTATATTTATTATTTATATTAATAATATCATTTAAGCTATTAATATTATTTAAATATTTAATAAAAAGCATTTATCTTTTACTTTATTTATTAGCTTTATTCTTATTATTATATTATAAATAAACCTTAATTTTAACTTAATTATTAAAGTATATAATAATATTAATATTATAAATAAATTTATATTTATTTAAATATAATAAATTAAATATAAATTTAATATTATTTATAATTATATTAATATTCTTTATTATTATATCATTAGCTTAATTAATTATATTATAAAATATAGCTTTATTAAGTGTTATATCTTTAAATAAATAAAGGTTAATTAATTAATAGCTATTATTATTAATAAGATTATTATTAAATTTTAAGGTAATATTTTAAATAATAAGGTTTAATATAAATAAATATAAGGTTATATTAATTTATATTAATTTTACCTTTATTATTATTTTTATTTTATATTTAATTTATTATAGCTATTACTACCTTTATTTTATTATTATCACCATTCCGTATTTAACTTAATATAATCTTATAAATTTTTTATATTTATTTATTATTATAATATATCCTCTTATAATTATATTATAAAACCTTAAATAGCCTTTTTATTTATTTATTTAATATTTATTTAAAATAATAATTAAAGATAGCTACTTACATTAATAAATCTTAAATAAATAATATAATTAACTTAAATTATAGCTATAATAAATATATAATATATTATATTAAATGTATTACTTAATAACGGCTATATATTTATTTTAACCGCTATTATTATAACGGGAAATTTAACTTTTAGTTTATAACCGCCGTTATTATTATTATTAATACCGCTAAGGGCGAATTTAACTTTTAATTTATAACTGTTATTACTGCCATTATTAATATTGCTAGGGGTGAATTTAACTTTTAATTTATAACTGCCGCTATTATTATTATTAATATTATTAGGGGTGAATTTAACTTCTAGTTTATAATTGCCGCTATTACTGCTATTAATATTGCTAAATATAAAGTTAAACTTTTAATTTATAGCTATTATTATTATTACCGCCGCTATTATTAATACCGTTAATAAGAAGTTAAATTTTTAATTTATAGCTATTATTATTATTATTAAAAGCAAATAACTTTTATTACCGTAACTTTAATATTCGCTTAAAAGCGGATATTTCTTTAAAAAAGGGGGTAATTAATATATTATAAGAGCTATTTATAATATATAGCCCGTTAATTTATAATATATTTAGATATTTATAATAAATTTATTATAAATATAAAAATATACCGTGAATTTACCGTAAATATATAGGAAATTTATAATTCCGTATAAATTTATAATATATTTATTATATATTATTTATATAGCTATTCCTTGTAAATTTATTATAAATTCATAGGGTATTAATTAAATACTTTTCTTAATATTAACTTAATTAATAAATATTTAAATATTAAAATTATTAACAATATTAAAAAAAATAAGAATTTAAAATATTATTATATTTTAATATTATATAATTAATATATATATATAAATTATTTTAAATAAAAATTATTAAAATATAATAATTATATAAAAATTTTATAAAATTTAATAATAATTTATAAAGTTTATATTAATAATATAATTATAAAAATAATATTTAATTATATAATATTTTAAATATAAATAATAATTATTAATTATAAATATATTTTATAAAAATTATTTATTATAATAATAATTATATTTTTATATTTTTTTAATTTTTTAATTTTTTATTAATTTATAAATTAAATTATTAAATTTATAATTAAATTTTATAAATTAAATTTTATATATTTTATAATTTTATAATTTAATATTATTAAATTAATATTATATTTTTTATTATTAATTATTTAAATTATTTATATAAATATTTTTAATATTGTTTTTTTTATTAACTTATAATATTATATTTTTAAAAAATTATTAATATTTTTTTAATTTTAATTCTATTATATTTATAATATAATCTTTTTATATAAAAATTATATTTAAATCTTCTTTAAAATTTAATTTATATTCTTAATATTATAATTTATAATATTTTTAAAATATTTTTTAATAATTATTTAAATTTAATTTATAATATTAAATTATAAATATTAAATTATATTAAAGGAATATATTTTATATAATAATAGAATATTTTAAAAAAATTAAATATTAAATATGATTAATAACTTTTTTAAAAATATTTATAATTATATTTAAAAATAATAAAGTTTATTTTAAAAAATATTAAAATTTTAAATCTTTTTTAAAAAAATTAAAAATTAAATAATTAAAAAAATATTAAAAAGGTTTTTTAAAAAATATAAAATTATTATTATAAATTTATAATTATTTTTATATTAATAAAGATAATTTAATTATTAATTATTTTATTTTTAATATTTATAATATATATTTTAAGCTTTTATATTATTAAGCTTAAATAATATATTATAAATTAAAGATGTTATTGATGAGGATGAATAATGTTTTTTTTTACATTTTTCACTCCTTTTTTCTCATGGGGGACGGGGGACTATGCCTGATGTATGTAAGGTTATACCAGGGCTGGATTGGTCTGGCCATGCAAGGGGTCCATGTGGGATGCGGCCCAGGGCGCCTCTCTGGACCTCTCTTTCCTCCCTTTCTTTTGAATTCACATAACATGGCGCACATTTCTAGCTTCCGTGCCGCGAAGCCCAAGGAACGTCTCATGTTGGCAACAGCATTCTCTCAGTTGATGTGGGTCTGGCATGGCAAGATTTGAGAGAATAGCAGGCGGTCGAAGCCTGCTCGCCGCTCCGGCACGCCAAAAGCGCCGGCGGTCGGAGCCGAATGCCAAGGTTACAGCTCATCGAGGGTCCAACGGCGGCAAGCCTACCACTTACTGACAAGCATCCTGGGTCAATTTCTGTGGGACACTATGAATGGACCTCTGAGGTATAGCCTCTATCAGATGAACTTCTCTGGGACAATCAACCTGGCATAACGTACTCGATGCATTCTCCGATGGGTCAACCTCCTGTGGTAGTCTCCTGTGGGATAGTCTCCTGTGGGTTAATCTCCCATTGGGTACCCTTCCGTGGGACACCTTCCTATAGAATATTCTCCTGTGGGTCAATCTCCTTGTGGGAACATTCTTCTGGGATGAATATGTAGGATTGGTTGGTGTGGGGCAGCTGGTTGTGGGATGGCTTCACATGGGATATTTTGCTGTGGCATAACCTTTGTGAGCTAATTGGTCTCTCCCTTACATTGCTTGTTTAGGAAAACACCTCATGCAAGAAACGTCAATCAGGTCCTGTCAGTCTTAGCTCCTTTCTAACGTGTTATTAGACTGCAATGTCACTCTTACGATCCCTGCAAGCTGAAGGAGGAAATAGGAAGCAGCGCCCGAAGAGGGGTTGCATTTTGGCGGGTTTTCTCTTTCTCCAAACGGCACTCTGATCTGAGCCTTACTTTTTCCATTTTCGAACTTACTAACGATTATCAACCATCCCGAGCATAAGGCCAAATGTCGTAAATGCTCCGCTGACAAGTGCCCGCTTCCCTCCCTCTCAGACCAACCCTGCCAATCGAACAACAAGAATGCATCGTGAGAGGCCCCACCCGGTCCAGCACCAATATCACAGCGAACCTTGTTAATATGCCCACTCTCAGATAGACGGGCCGAGACCCTCCATGAAGCAGGTTACATGAGAGCGGCGAGCGCGGTACTTTTGCAAAAAAAGGCATGTGGCACGAATTTTGCGATTGGGAATTTGCTGGAATCGGAGGAGTCAAGTGGTTGCCTCCGACTCGCAGCACATAATGAGCACCGCGCTTAATCCAGGAGTATGACTCCGCCAATTATTACGCAGAACCAGCCACCCAGTCAGTAACGAGCATACAGAATGGCTCCGGTGACTTCCGTCAAGTTCCGAGGGTCACCGAGCGTGATATAAGACGGAGAGATGCCCAGCTTGTCATGGTCAAGGTTCTCAGTGGCATCGAGTGGGACACATAGACAGACACACACGAGACCCTCAAGACGCTACTCTGTTCCACACAATGTTCGCACCCATCACCGTTCTCTTTGCTGCCGCGGCGCTGCTGCCGGGGTTGGCATCCGGCGCCACGCTCAGTGGTCTGGGGACCATCTCGGTGATCAACTCCAGCTCCTTCACCACAGCCACGCCTGACATGTCCATCGGCTGTATCGATGCCGCTGGCAGGCTGGTCATGGACGGCTGTGCGACCTTCCATTACCGCGACGCCTACCCTAACGGCATCTTCACCAACGACGGGAACTGCTCCTTCACGAACTCGTCACAGCCGGCGAACACAGACAACCACTACGGTGCTAGCAGCTATGCCTGGTCGTGTTGGTCCCACGAGGCCGTGGTGACTGACCAGCTGTACACAGTCGTGAGTTCACCGTCTCCCTTCACCATCTTGTGATTTCCTTCCAGAGCCCCCCTGCACTCGATTCCGTACCTTTCGGCTACGTCTCGGCTGTGAGATCATCACTGACCATGAGCCATTCCCAGGATGGATTTGCATATCCATTCCTCTGCCAGGGCGACGTCAACTGCTACTTTGACATTCCCAGTGCGCCATCGAGGGGAGGCCAGCAGCTGCCGGTATGGAGGTACACGTGGGGCAGTGCACAGCCGGGAATCACCCCGGGACATCTGAAAACCCTGCTCCTGTGGGAACCCGTCTCATCCTCGCGAAGCGGGATGGAATGAGGTAACGGCTCGATGAGGGGATTTGTATGAGACGGAATGTTAAAAAGAAGCAATGTCGTAACGATCGAAACTGGGAGTTCGGAGCTTGATGATTCCCCACAAAAGGGCTGCATGCCGCACGGCCTTCCGGCTTGGAGGGTGGTACTGACAGGGGAAAGATGGGTAAACTCTTGGGCGAGTCGATTGACTATGAGTCCCTTTTCGCATGCTTAGGTCGGGAAAGCAAGAAGTCTTTTCTTTATCCGGTTCCCATTTTTTTTCTGAGCGTGGCATATTCAGGAGGTGGCCATGCTAACCTTGATATTCGAGTACTTTCTCCTCACAGTAGAGGCACATGGAGCAAGCAGTATCTCAAAGTGCATGTAGCTCAATTGGAAAACAAATTTGGTAGTGATGAGATACTTTCGAGGTCAAGATACAATAACAAAATCAAGGCACCTCCTGAACCGTAAGGACTGTGATGCTCGTGTGGTGGTCGACTGGTCAGGAATACTTGGGTACGCGGGGACGTTGCACCGTCAACCTATCTCCCCTCTGCCCTCGAGAGCTGAAAGCTAAAATTATGGGGCATCATCTACGCAAGGAGAAGGTTACAATGTAACAAGCAGCATCCTGTGACATTCCGTAAATTTCCTCGAGGACCAATGACGGGCCATTTGATTGCCGATGGGCTTACTGAATACCGTCCTTCACAAACATTCTTGCTTAAGGCTGTACTACGTAGGTGTTTGCCTTATTAGGAAGGAATCTTCTCATTTGAGACTATCGAGGTACTTCATGGGGCCAGCATATGTGATGTCAACATCTCGCATGGTCAAGGTGCATGTGTACGTTAGGGAAGGAACCTTTTTGGGACAGAGAACATTTGCAGAAGATTGGCAGGGCTATACTTGGTGAAGTCACTATTAAGAATTCCAGTGGCCTGTTGACCATCTGAACCGTAAATGACGGCTCTCGAACTCATCAGCCCTGCGGCGTCAAGTCATTGACCGACTCTCACCACCGCCAAAGACAGCCTTGGTAAGTAACATTAAGAACTGCCACCTAGGTAAGCTCTTTCTAGTCTCAAGTTACTCAGAGAATAATAGCATTCAGGGTAACCACCCATTTTTCACAGCTGTATGATGGGTGCCATTTCTGACTGCCATCCTGTTGCTGATGTGCCATTGAACCAATCGCTGTTTGCCAAGGTTCCTCATCAAGTCTAAGGAGTACGACTCTGACCACATGGGCATGTCTTACCTTTACATCCAGTTTGTTCATTGCCGACATCTATTTCAAATAGTGTTCAAGCCCAGGCGGCCGACGCGTTCAATATTGCCAATTGTCTCTTTGGGCTCCAGAGTGGTGATGCCACCACCCTCAGCACCGGCTGCATCCCCGTGCTCCTCCGGATTGCCGACCAGCAGTCAGCTACGATCAACATGGCTAGCAAGATCGAAGCCTCCCTTGGCGAGGGTGCCATCGCCCAGGAGCTCCGCAGCCAAGGCCTAGCACAAGCTGACTTACGTCGTGGTCAAAGACTCTTACTTCCTTGGCACCGTGATGGATGGATTCAAGGCGGTCATGAACGCGACCAGGACTTGACCATCCACAGCATTCATAACTTCCATTTCGAGGTCCAGGCCGGTCGCAGCAGCCCTGGGGCAGTGATGCCACCTGAGGCTCCAATATAGGCAAGCTGAACACAGTCATGCGGCAGCTGTACGAATTGATCTGTAGGCTGGCTAAGGCTTTTGACAACTCCACCGTAGAGGCGACTGCAGTCCATCGTAATCTGGCTCTTGGTGTAATGAAGCATGACCAGGAGCAGCGGAGTGCCCCTTTCCAGTCAGTTGAGGAGCGTGGTCCTGGCTATTTGACGCCTCCTGGTGCTGCTGGCGCTCCTGCCTCGAGTGATGCCAGTCGATCGCCAAACCCCCAATGCCTGGGCTTACGCGACATAATTAGCATGAGTGTTGTGCAGTGGACTGTAGAAGCCTACGGACTGGTGTAGCAGTCCGTACTCAGCCGTACACTGGGGCATGTCGAAATATCATTTTTCTTCAACAAAGTGAAGTCTCCCATCTGGTCCAACGTGTAAATGAGACCGTACTTCATCTAATCTCCGTCTTTCCTCGTTGTGCCCTTGCCTGAAGTCTTCATCCTCAGTCACATCACGTCCAAGCTCCAATCTGCTTGCTAACAGGGCCAGAGGTGAGGATTTGAAAAGAGGCTGGCCCCTATTAAGTCCGCAAGTTAGCAACAGTGGGGTTGCGGCAAGCAGAACCTCCATAAGGGGGAGCACAATCCACCTCCAGCGCACGCGTATGTATACCTGTGGAGCAAGCGCAACTCCCTTCACAAGGGTGAGGTTGATATTGGCCTGGCTCCGCATCTGCGAGCTCAGTTTGACGGTTATGCTATTCGTCACTGCCTCAACTTCTAGCTCGGAAAGGGAACACATGACCTGCTGCGACCCGCTCACGCCCGGCGCACCAAAGAAGCCCATAAGTGGCGCTTGAAGTGCCCTCGCTGCACTGTCACTGACCCGGTCGTCTCTCCCAGATGCATCAGAGTGGCCGCTATACCCGCCGCCCGTTGGGAAGCGAGATGAAGTCAAGGGACGTGACGAATGCGATCCGGAGAGAAGCTCCCTGCCGTTGGTGGTGACGTTCTCAAAAGTATGCTCGCACCAGTACCACGTCGTCATAGACACTTCAGCCTCTGTCAAGTTGGACTCAGTCCATTGCCACGTTCCGGGCAGCCGGACAGCGATCATGCCCCTGAACTCGGAGCCCAGCCGCCGTTGCTGGTAAACTGACCACGTCCCAGTCACCACAGCTGGCGACAGTTCCTCGACTGGCCCGGCGAGGTCGTAAAGACTAGAGGAGGCGTTCCCGTCTAGAGACTGTAGGCGCCAAATGATGTTCAGTGGTCCGGTACCGTTTTGGAAGGCCGCGGGATTGTATTCGCAGTGGTAGAAAAGGGGACTGTCCGGCATAGCCCATGTGCACTCCATCGATACATTGGTTTTGACTACGGAGTAGGTCGAGCACAGGCCTAGGGAGTGTACTTTTGGCCAGAAGCATTGAGTTGCCGGCGTGGGGCAGTCGAAGTACGGGGTAGATACTCGATCTCCCATGGCACCTAGAACATGAGATGCGGTATTCAGGTAATCCTGGGAGACCCTCTTGGCTGAGTCTTTAGCTGATGATGTTGAAGTCGGTTTGGTTCGTTTGGGGTCGTCTGGGACGTACCACAAATGTAGCTGCGACTTATACGTCCGAGATCATGTAGAGAACGAGTGATTCGAAACTCGATCAAGCAAGATCACGGAAGGAAACAGGGAAGGTGTATAATAGTAACAGACTTGGCTGTTATGTACATGTAGCAATCATGGACCCTTACGGCTGGGCATTTCATGTGCTCCAAGAGACTTGTTCTAGCTTTCAAAGTTCTCAGAAAATAAGAACCGTAAGGCTTCCAAGATTACATAGTCACTCCTCGGAACAATTGAGATGTCATTGACAGTCAAGCGGTAACGATGAATTACAAGCAATGTGGCAATTGGACTATAGGTCTTGTTCCTTTTCTAGGACAACATGATAAGCTCCATTGGGTATCTATGTAATGGCATCACAACGACAATATATACAAAAGCTCGATGTTGGTGTCTCCAAATCTTACACGCATGCTGGCATAGCAGCATCCAGTCCATTCCCTGGACAAAATTCCGTGCTCGCCAAGTCTAGTGGCCCTTAGAAGGGCAGGCGTCACACCCACATCGTGGCCTCTTCCTGACCACGGGGCACGCAGGACAGCCGCAGACCTCCCGTCCGCTGACGTCAACCATCTCAAAGGACTTGTGCCGCTTCTCTTCCTCACCCACTACCGTCTCACTTCGGTCATCATCATCGTCGTCGTCGTCATTAACGTCGTGGTGCTCGCCCTCGCCATCATCTTCTGCCACTCGGATCGTGAACGCCCCCGAAACATTCTCTCCAAGGCCGTGATACAGCCCACCCAGGGACGCTGTGCCACCTGTTACGAGAGGACGTCCCTGCCTCGATAAGGCCGTGGCGCCGCGGTCCGTCGTCCTCCACCAGAACCAATACAGCGCGCCGATGCCCAAGACTCCGAGGCTGGTGGCCGGGTATGTGAAGTAAGGGAACTGGTCATCCTCGCCCATCCCGCCCTGCGGAGGCACCCAGGGCAGCACGAGCAGCAGGATGTTGCTCGCGGCCGAGACCAGGATCGCGGCCCGCGGCGCCCTGCAGGGCGTGGCCCACCGCTCGGAGGGGGAGTTGTGCAGGTGGAGGAGGCCGAGCGAGACGGCGACGCTGATGACAGATACCGGGTAGCCTCCTATGTCGACCAGGAAGTTGTAGATCTTGCCCGGGGGAGGGAGCACGATCATCGCCACGGAGACGAGCCAGTGGAGCAGCAGGCCGCGCGAGGGGGTGCGGGACACGGCGCTGTTCCGCGAGATCGCAAGACCGCGGATCTTGCTCGGGCTACTTGATCGGTCGGCAGCGGTTGTCTCGTGGCTGCGGTCCGTCAGCCAGAAGCGCGGCAGGACGCCTTGCCTGGCGAGCTCCTCGTTGACCCTCGCCTGCGCGAAGCTAGTCGCGGCGATATTCCCGGCGGCGGAGATGACAACAAAGAGCGGCAGGACGTGCTCGCCGAGGGTGTCGCCAAAGACCTTGCGGAAGAAGGTGCCGGCGACGACGACACCTGCGGAGCGGAACTCGTCCTTGTCGACGACGAGGAAGAAGGCGACGTTGACGGCGAGGTAGGCGGCGCTCACGAAGGCGAGGGCGGCGGGCGCCGCGATCCTCAGCGTGCGGACCGGGTCCTTGACGTCACTCAGAACTTGGTTCGCCGTGCTATACCCCCGGAAGCAGTAGATGACCTTGAGCAGCGCCGTGGCGTAGTCGTACGGCTGCGTCGACGTGCCCTCCCAGATGTCGCTGAAGTTGCGCTGCGCCGACGACGACGGCGCGGTGCCGCTCATAACCAGATCGACCCTCCGCCCCTCGATGATTGCCGACTCCCGGTCGGCGCCGACGCCCATGATACCGCCCGCGATCCCAGAGACTACCACAATGACCAGAATCGCCATCTTCGCCACCCCGAGGGTGTTTATCAGTCTCAGTCCCATTCTAGGGCACCGCGCGTGGACGTAGCACAGCATGGACACGGCGAGGGCGGCGATGAGCCGGACATTCCACCTGTTGGGCTCCGTGCCGGTCGCGTATAGGGCGTACTCGCCCAGCACGATGGCGTTGGGCGCCGAGAAGCCCAGAAGCACGACGTAGGACATGAACATGCACGTGGCTAGCATGTAGGGCTTGCGGAAGATCCGCTCGAGGTACACGCGCTCGCCCCCTGAGCGCGGTATTGCTGTGCCAAGATCCAGGTACACTGCCAGCCCGCAGAATGAGATGAGGCTGCCGATGACCCAGAGCAGAAGCGTCACTGTTCGATGTGTCGTTAGCAAAATCCTGGTGGTCTGATTCTACCGGTACCGTGTTCCAGGAGCACCGTGAGACCTCAATGCCAATTCTCAAGAACAATGGGGAATCTCAGATATAGGATGAACATACTGCCAACGGACCCAACACCACTGAAGATGGCCGAGGGTACAGTGTAGGCGCCGACGCCCATGGTCTTGCCCACGATTATGTTGATGGCGGACAAGACACCAAGCTTCCCTTCGTCCAGTTGGGCTGGTGGTGTTTGAGGCGGCAGCCCCGGCGAGTGCGGCAGGAACCACGTTTGGTCTGTTGGTGAGTCTATCGAGACACTCTCATCGTCCTCATCGTATGCATATCCACCATTCCCGACCACTGTCGACAGCCCACTCTTCGCTCCCGGGGCCGGGAGCGACCTTGGCGGCTCCAGGAATGATCCATGCTTCGGTGTCGAGCTCGCCTGCCTGCCTCCCGGTGTTGGTGTGACGGGGGACCGACATGACAGCGTGAATGAGTTCCTCAGTGGCGATGCGGCGGTGGAGAATGCGCTAAAACTGCTGAAAGAGGCATTCTTAAAGCTAAGTGGTGGTGGAGCCATCCGGATGGGCTGATGATGGCGTGTGGGAGGGAGATGGGATGTCTCAAGGAGACGCTTGTGCTCTGGGCGAGCACGTTTCTCGCAGGAACTTGCTCAGGTGATTTGATGGATCGTATGGAGCTTTCCAAACGGCCGGTTGAGCAAGTTCGGTTTCGAGGGTGCACACTTGGGAGCAATGTATTATATTAAGCCCTTGATCTCGCTCCGAAAGTTGAAGAAAACAAGAGAACTGCGGTCAACGCGATGAGAAGAAAGAAAAAAACCCACACAAGAACTGTTTACGAAGGAGTGAGGAGAGGCCCGACGGATTGTGTGAGACACAGACAGGACCGGACGGCACATAAGACAACTCAACGATCAAACATCGTCTGGACGAACAGCACGGATGCCAGACAACCTGGATCAGCAAGGCTCTTTGACTGGTTGGCTGCTTGCTGCACCGTGACTTGACCGGCAGGGGGAGGGGGGGAAACTCTGTGATTGCGCCGCGAGCGAGCGCAGATCATAGTCGGGATGGGAATACAGTATGTTGGCGGCCATCTGTTGGGTATGACGAGCCGAAGAGATGTCGTCGCATCCACAGTAGCCAGGGCGGAGGTCCGGTTCCAATTTTGGACGAGATGGCGGAGAGAAGGAGCAGATCCATCCCCTCGACTCGGATCAACGTCACAACAAGGGACTGTGACTGTTTGGTGAAACAGGCAGCACCTCAAACAGGACGTCTCTCGCAGACGGCTTGATTGGCTGGCGTCGGGCGCAACGCCGTGGTTGCCCATGTTCGCCAGCAGAGAGGACGCGCTCCCGAGTCAGCGGACAAGCTTTGCCCAGGTGCGGAAGCGAGGGCGGCCTGCAGAAGCCAAGTTCAGCCTCGAGGGGTGCAGGCGTGCTGCATCTTGGAGATCGACAGTCGACGTTCTTGGGGGGCAAGCATTGGCGGTCTTGGCACAAAGCTGTGACAGCACTGGAGCCCTGAAACCACGCCGGCGGGGACGTTTCTGTGGGGCGTGCAACAGGACACCCAGGACAACAGGATTGCCCGCTGTGGGGCACGCGGACCGCATGGTGGCCGTGGGTGGTCGCTGGACTCGCCGCCTCTGTGGCCGTTTCAAGCTGGGGTCGATCATACCAGCTCTTTGGGCATCACTGTTCTGTCAGTCATGTCCCAAGACCAGGCTGATTTGCAGCCCAGGCAGATCGTAATCGCCCGGTAGACTCTTGGCCAGCGATCGTCAGAAGATGGGCTGCCAGGTAGTCAAATGTGGGCCACTGCAACTTTAGAACATCTCGAATGCTCACAGCCCGCCGGCGGGGACATCAATCTCATCCATCTGATGTCGGCTGTCGGCCATCTTTGATGAGATGGTGTTTTCACTGTAGACAAGCTATCTGTCCCGGAGGCAGGCCGCGTCAACCGATGTTCGGATGGGCCATTTGCCGGAATTCAGATGAGGAAGCTCGGATGAAACCTTGAAGGGACGCACCCGCAGCTTGCTTCGGCAGTCGCTGAGATGGACTTTTGGGCATAGCGTCTCTTCCTTTTTCCGAGATTCAGATTGCCCTGACCCTAGCTAATCGATGGGGTGGCCAGAGGCAAAAGGAGCCTCTTCCCCACGGGGGAAACCACCAAATCGGACTGAATGTCAACATTGCCTGCTGGCACCAGGTACTCATTTCTTCTACACAATTAATGTGCTTATCTGATCACCCGAGGCATCGGCAAGATATCACGGCCCCCTTCTCTTTGAAACTGTGTCTGGTTAGACGTGAGTAACGTGTTTGAAGTTCAGGAAGTAGATTAGATGCCGGCCTGCTGGTAGCAAGTCCCCCTCAGACAACGTTATCGCCACCCCAGTAAATACGCCCGTCCGTACCCTGGATCACGTAAATTGGTTCTTCGCTAGACCTGGCCGGCCGTGGGTATTCGACGTCCACGTGCACATGTGTGTAGGTGCCCGAGACTGGAAGAAGCTCAGTCTGTGCAGTCTCCGACCTCGCAGTCTTGCCATCCTCGCTGTCAGAGTATGATGTCACGTGGGTCCCCTTCGGGCACTCTCGGCCCCACGGGTGGCGATTATGTGGCTATATAGGGGCTGCCGCACAGCATACGCGCCCTCAGAGAGACTTAGACCTCAGGTTCAACTATCTATCTATTGCTTTGGCCCATAGGGGGGCTATTTGGCCCTATCACTCTACCTTTGCACCCTTATTTCTGACAGTTTAAACCTCCGCCCCTTCTAGGAGGTAAACCGATAGGGCCTCTTTCTTTTAAGCCACGAGAGAGCTACGACAACGCTACACACACACACAGTATACGAAAAGCACCAACTACAAGAGAACCCATCTACGAAAAAGCCCCCTCTACAAGAACACACGCTCTACAAGAAAAACCTACCTAGCAGCGAAGACGCTACACACACGCACCCTCTGCGAGAGAGCCCTATCTACGAGAACCCATCTGCAAGAACCTATCTACGAGAAGAACCCATCTGCAAGAAAACCTTACTATCAAGCCGCAAGAACGCTATACACGCACACTATCTGCGAAGAACCCATCTATAAGAACCTATCTACAAGAACCTATCTACCCTACTATCAAGCTACGAGAACGCTACGCACAAGCACCCTCTACGAGAACCCATTTGCGAGAAGAACCCACCTATAAGAAGAATCCATCTGTAAAAATCCATCTACGAGAAGAACCCATCTGTGAGAACCCATCTATAAGAAAGAACCTACCTAGCAGCGAGGACGCTACGCACATGCATCATCTACAAGAAGAATCCATCTATAAGGAGAACTCATCTACAAGAACCCATCTACAAGAAAGAACCTACCTAGCAGCAAGGACGCTACACACACACATCATCTACGAGAAGAATCCATCTATAAGGAGAACTCATCTGCAAGAACCCATCTATAAGAAGAACCTACTATCAAGCCACAAGAACGCTATATACACACACCATCTACAAGAAGAACCTATTTACAAGGAAGAACCCATCTACAAGCAAAACCCATCTATAAGAAGAATCTATCTAGCAGCAAGAACACTACATACATATATTATCTGTAAGAACCCATCTATAAGAATATCATCTATAAAAAAGTATTATTTATAAGGAAGCATCACCTACAGAGAAGCATTATAATAAGACCCTAATCACCCTAAATTAACTATTTCTAAAGCTGTAAGAGTACTACAAGAGCACTATAAGGGCACTACATATAAGCATTATCTACAAAGAGTACTATTTAATTGCATATACATTCTATAAAAAGCACTATTTTATGAGCTTATATGAGGGCACTATGAGAGCACTACAAGATCACTGATTGCTATAAGCTACCTGCTAGGGGGGGCCCAGTAGATGAGAATAGTTAAAGACTATTTAAAATCAAGCCTGCAAGTGGAAAGCTCATCATATACTGCTATAAGATGTGCAATACAAAGCTGAGGCTAATGAGCTATAGTTGCACTATAGCAGCAGGTGTGAATCCTGCTAGGCTCCATATACTTAGCCACCATGTCCTTAACAAAAAAGCTAGCCACTTTACATCAAATAGCATTATTATTCTAAAGAGTATCCAGAAGAAGCATTGCATAAAAGCAATGACTAAGCAGCATAGAAGGCGCAGATATTGCACTCAGAAGACTTCACATCTAGATTTAAGTTGATTAAAAGTTAATTTAAGGATACTATAGAAGCAACGCAGAAGCAGCAGCAAAGCAGTGCAAGCAGTACAGGCATTGTACTCAGAAGACTTCACATCTAATCTAGTCTTATTAAGGACCTTATTAAGTTAGAGATTATTTGATTGCTGAGGGCATTACTGAGAGCATTACAGAAGCCGCTTATTCAAAGCAAAGGCGATGCGAAGATGAAGGCCTCAAGACAAGGCCTCAAGAAGGAGGGGCCAAAGACACCTTAGAAGTATTATAAAGAACGAAGCGAAGATATTACAAAGGTACTACAGGCAAGCAATGAAGACGATGCAAAGACACCATAAGAAGGTTGTTTATCTATAGCATTACAAGGGATCTACTCACTAAAGAGAAGACAATGCAAATACGCTACGAAGACGACGCAAAGGCACCATGAGAAGGTTGTTTATCTGAAGCATTACAAGGGATCTACTCACTAAAGAGAAGACGATACAAATGCACTGCGAAGACAACGCAAAGGCGCCGTGAGAAGGTTGTTTATCTAAAGCATTACAAGGGATCTACTCACTAAAGAGAAGACGATGCGAATACGCTGCGAAGACGACACAGAGGCGCTGTGAGAAGGTTGTTTATCCAAAGCACTACAAGGGATCTGCTCACTTAAAGAGAAGACGGCGCGAAAGCGCTACAAGGAAGCAGCTTATTCAAAGCAAGGGCAATACAAAGAAACTGCTTGCTAGAAGCGAGGGCGATATGAATACAAAGGGCTTGAGGACAAGCCCTAGGAAGAGGGGGCAGTCTGTCAGAGTATGATGTCACGTGGGTCCCCTTCGGGCACTCTCGGCCCCACGGGTGGCGATTATGTGGCTATATAGGGGCTGCCACGCAGCGTACGCGCCCTCAGAGAGACTTAGACCTCAGGTTCAACTATCTATCTATTGCTTTGGCCCATGGGGGGGCTATTTGGCCCTATCACTCTACCTTTGCACCCTTATTTCTGACACTCGGTGCCTCGTCTCGACCGGCTGCTCATGGCTTTCGAGCCCGACGGCCATTTTCGCTCATGGCTGCCCCACCGAGTCCTTATTCGGCTCAACGACTTGAGCTTCAGGAAACTCGGGACCGCATTGGACAGCCGCATGACGATCGGCCAACAGACAGGCAGACAGGCACAGAGGATCCCCATTGCGGCTATCGTCTCGATATGTCAGTCTTGAGCCCACAAGTAGTTCCCCCATTGGCTGTGTGGTGTACTGACCGTGAACTGACGACCAGACCTCAGTCCGGTCCCAGGCCGGTGAGCGCTTGCCAGGCTCCCATCCTTCGTAAACCTTCACTATACCAGTGACAATACCGCTAGATAAATAGATTAACACAATGATTTTGATCTCAACAATTGACTGCAACTTTTCCCAGGCTTACCAGGCGCCAATTAGAAAGACAGATGCGAGCCCGACCCTCTTCTGAACAGACAACTGCAATTTCATGACCTCCCTCATCGGCAGGATGATGATCCAAATATCGAGGACGGCCTCGATCACGCCAGCTGTCAGCCAGAAGATGTTGTAGTTGATGCAATACGGCGCAGGGCTGAAACTGTTCTTCCAGCTCCACTCTATCGGCCAGCAATTGAAGATGGTCGCGAGAGTAGTGGCGGCCCAGAACATTACCACTACAACGCCTACAACAAGGACGTGGCGCCGAAGCGATCGAGAGACTGCGAATATTCGATAGTAAATCAGGAGTATAGATATCTTGGCCGCTCCGACAATGCTGAAATAGAGAATGTCGGCTATGAAGGCAAGTTGTAGATCCTTTTGATTGGCTGCCGTGTACACGTAGTCGGGGTCTGACTCTGAAAGCAACCATGCTGCGTCAGGGTCCACGAGCGAGGCTGCAAGTTGTGAGTTGATTAGTCACCGAACGATTTTCTAATACCTCAGGGTAGCCGGAGGAAAAGGAAACTGGAATGTTGCGCATTGGAAAAGAATATCTGAAATTGACGTACCAGCCAGAACAAAGGCACCTGCTGCTACAGCAGAGACAAGCGCAGCCAGAGCAAGCCAGTCGTCCCACCATAGGCCAGTTTTCATACAGTACCTAGTATAGAACCGCATGGCAACGGCTAGCACAGAGGTGCCGATCATGGCGGCGCTCACCGCCGTGGTCGTGTCCGACTGGGCCTTTGCGCTTGCATTGCTCTCTGCCATCGTGCATTCACTCGGAATATGATACAAGGCATAGGAACTATATTGGAACTTCTCGAGCTACCGGCTTGGGATATATTTAACAGGTCGACTGGGAAAGCGTTGCTGCCTACGGTTCCGCTCCTAGAGCACTCTCACATTCTGACCGCATTAGTTCTTCATTTAGATCTCTTCGGCTGCCTACCAAGTACAAGAGTGGACACCAGTTGCATGTGGTGGCTGAACTCACGCTCAGCAGCGGAGGGGAAGTCTTTCTTGCGGCATGTCTATACTTAGCAAATCGGGAATGCTATGTTGCATTGGAGGTCTGCTGATATGTGCGATCGCCTGCTCTGCTGGAGCGAAGGATTGATATGGGTGGGGCGATGGCCGGAATAATGAGGGTCTCGACGGCAGAAGCCACGACAAGCTTTGCCTGAGAAGGCTTGGTACGCTGCTGAGTGGATGTATCCGTATGGGTCCGCATCTAAGAATCCACTTCAGAAATTGCCACCCCTCAAAATACGCCATCAGCTGGACCTGAGATGTTGCAATGTCATGTAAAGTCCAAGATGTCTTCATATTCCTCAAAAGCGCTCGAAATCCGGCCCTCGAGCCAGTCCAATGGACGAGGTTGTACACGTTTGGCTGATCGAGTTTGCCAATCTTCATGATCAGTATCACATAGACCATTAATCGGCACTGGTCTGCTTCAATCTTCCATTCCTTGCTCTTAAAGAAGACACAGAACAACTGTTAGCGATGGGGGCGTCCATGTCGGCAAATGCGTTCCCTGTCAAGGGCAAAGTAAGCTTATCCCTTCTAATTCGGAACCCAACCTTGGTCTTGGGCCTAACGAGACCAGACTGTCCTCATCACGGGAGCCTCGCGAGGAACGGGCTTGGAAGCCGGGCGACAGCTCGCCGAAAAGGGCGCCAACGTGATCATTGTTGCGCGAGATGAGAAGAAACTGGCAGAAGGCGTCGAATACATCCGCGCGGGGTCGATCTCCAAGGACCAACGATTTCACCACATCAGCGCCGACTTGGGCAGTCCTGAAGAGGCTGTTCGCGTTATAGCGGAAGCCGTGCTGTGGAACTCGGGCTCGCCGCCGGATGTCGTGTGGTGCTGTGCCGGAGCTTCCCATCCCACCATGTTTGTGGAAACTGAGGTGTCAAAGTTCCAGTCTCTGATGGACTCGAATTACTTCTCGAGCGTCTATATGGCTCATGCTGCACTACGAGCGTGGTTAAGGCCGGAGGGGGAGGCTTGTGCCGACCAAGTGCCGCCCGCTGAGGGAAACCCCCCAAGACATCTTATCTTCACTGCGTCTTTTCTTGCTCTCTATCCGATCGCGGGATACGCACCGTATAGTCCAAGCAAAGCTGCCCTCCGGACACTTTCTGATCAGCTCTCACAAGAGATGAATCTCTACTCCGCGGCGAACCCCCATACCCGGCCGGTGAAGGTGCACACGATTTTCCCAGCAACAATATTTACGGACTCCTACGAAGCCGAGAACAAGGTCAAGTCCGACCTCACTAAGATGCTTGAGGAGGATGATGGAGGGCAGACACCAGAACAAGTGGCCCAGGGAAGCATTCGGGGGCTGGAAAGTGGTCATGAGCTAATCACCACCAACTTGATGACAAGGGCTGTCATGTGTAGTACGCTGGGTGCTAGCATTAGAGGTGGCTTCTGGAAGGGCCTCATCGACTGGCTTTTTGGTAGTCTAATGTTGCTGGTGATGGTCTTTGTCAGAGCAGATATGGATCGGAAGGTGAGAGTCTGGGGGAAGCGTTACGGAGACTCCGGAATGAAAAGGTAGTGAAATTTACGTATTCGCAGGAAAGACAGTGGAAAGCTGTTGCATCGATAACCGAAGTTTTCAATTCATCTGCTTTCTTCAATAATTAAGATATGAACACATCATTAATTAGTACTGGTAGCCTTTGAAACTGCCCCAGGGTGCCCATCCCTAGTTGTCCAAGTGTGGAAGGCTCGAAAGGGGCTGGGAAAATATGAGATATTCCTGTTCGAAGTGGGCATATGGCTAGGATTCTAAATGAAGAAGGGGTCCAGATGACATCCTTTTCATACCTAGGTAGACACATGCGTCCCCCCCCCCCGAACCATCGCCGTCCCCATTCACTACCACACCAAGCATCACTGTTCTCTAGACATGTGGCAGCATTGGTCCGAACCTGGAGCAAGTACGGGGATTTCAGCACCTAAAAAGTAGACAAGCATATTATAGGAAGTTCTGTCTCATTTGAATCAAAGTTCAAATTATTGTTCCTGTGTAGGGGCCTCTCAGCCCTAGATTTCGAGTAAATAGAGACATTTTTCACTCGTATGCATTCACAAGTAGACGGCCAGCGCTTGTAACTCCAAGACCTCTTTACCCCCCCCCCCGTTTCTCATACATACCAGGTCTACTGGGCTGACTCTAGGATACACTACGGGCAGGGCATTTTATCAATCAGGGCGAACAGGGACGCACATCAAGTTCCAACGGTTGACAGACCATTGTTTCCTATTCGACCCGATTTATGTGACATGAACTGAAGTCTTTAGCGATTTTCATAGTGGAGAGATGATGCAAGATATACTTTGCCATTCTAGAAGACAACAATAAACATGCAGCTGACGATATGAAATGGCACGTGGCTCCTGTGTGTAGCACAAGTGAGTAACTTGAGCGGGGAGCAGATCAACACTTTCCATGCAAAGAATGCATCATCGTATCATTTTCTTTTGCACTTCTCACGCCAAAAAACTCGTTCGAGGTGCCCCGGTCGTATAATTGGTCTAGTCAACTTTTAGGAGACATCTACGCTCTACGTCCATACTTAAGGCCCGGAGGGCTTGGTTAAAAGAGTTGGAATTACTCTATAAACCTCAGGCAATTCATAGAAATCGTAAGGGGCTCATCAAATTGCGCCTGCAAATTTCAATGGAATTAGCATTTGTGAATCGTGGACTGTGGTTGCGAGTAGAGTCAACTTGGAGCTTGGTCACTCGGTGGCAGCAGAGGCCATTGGCAGAGAGCCAACATGGGCAAGAATCATTGTGGCTTGATAGATAGTGTCGTGTTTTATATGACGGGGTAGGAAGTTCAAGCGATTCGGTACGAGAGTGAGCCGTTGCCATTGTAGCTGTCACCCTGAGAGCCCGCTGTGCAAGATTCGATAGCTGCCACCTATTGGTATCCGCGACGGGCAGCACCTTCCAGGCCAACCTCACTACCATTACCTGAGTTGTGACGTCGGCCAGGCACCAGCTGGATTTTCATCCCACCTTATTTTGCCGTGCCTGACAGCTGCAGTGAAGCTTGCACTGTTTGTCTGTCCACCACCGCCTCTCCCCCACGCCTCCCACTCACCTCAATCTGACATTCTGTAACCCCTTGCCATCTTCCAGCCATCTGTCCCCTACCATCACCCTGTTTTTAGCCCTGCCCAGGCCATCTCATGAGGCCAAGCCCCTGGATCAGATAGAGAAGAGGATCTTGCCGTCAAGCGCAATCTCATTGCGATAGGACTCACGCGTTATGGACGCGTACGTCGACCGCAGCGATGTTTTATTCTCACGAGAGTAAGTTGCACCTCTGGGAACGCCAATTATCGCTCGAAGCGCCGCTGACGTCTGCCTTCAGTCCTCGCGAGCCCTCAGTATGGCGTCGCGACAGTCTGGTACGCTGCCACAGACCCGCCAGTTCTCGTCGCCACCGGCTGACCTTGATCTCACAGGCTGGTTGCCAACGTAGGCGTCTCTACGACCCATCGCAAGGTCAATCGCAAGGCCATTGAGGGCGTCAACGTTCCCCAAGCATGCGACACCATCGAAAACCCTCCCGGGGCTCCCATTGCCTTGCGACTGCAAGGAAATCTTCTCTACGGCGTGTCTGGCGTGTACCTCAAAAAGCACAACTACCTCCTCGAAGATGCCCAGAAGATGTGGACTCACATGCGTGTTTTCTACCGTTCCCTTCAACAGTCTGCATCGAACGAGATAGACACCAACGCTGGAAAGGCCAAGTGAGTTACGACTAGCCGAGACACACGGAAAAGGGACCACACCTGCTTGCTTGCTTTCTTGCTTGCTGACACAGTACAGGCGATCCCAGCTTATCCTTGGTGATGACCCCAACTTCGTTCCGAGTTCCGATCTGCCTCCCCTTGACTTTGACGAGAACGGGGACTTGCTCCTTCCTGTGTGGGACTTCAGCCAGCGTACCAGGCTATCCTCACAGCTTTCACCCCTTGACCGAGGCAGTGGATCTGTCGTTTCCCCAGCAGGTGCACCTCTCATTAACCTCAACATCCGTCACTCTTCAAGCCAAGATAGCATAGGAATTCCTTCGCCTTTCGGTGGCAAACCGCAAAAAGACGACCTCGACTTTGAAATGGCCTTCGGAGAGGAAGAGGTGCTTCCTTTTGAAGATTTCGGCCTCCTCATCGACGCTGATGGAAATCTCGTTGAGCAGCCCGAGCCGGAGTTGCCTCCTCATCCCCAAAGCGAAGCTGCCATGGTTGACGAAACTAAAAACAAAATTGGCGGCGTACCTGCCTTTCCCGATGACGAAGCCATGTTCATTCCCGGCGACGAAGATCAGATGATTGTTGGTGAAAACCCCTTTGCCGAGGTGGCGGCCGGACAAGCCCAACAAAACCCCCAACAAAGCGAAGTGCCGCTTCCTTCTGAGGAGCTAATTAGTTCCGACGAACCCCAGCAGCCTCAGCAGCGCAAGAAGCGAAACATCAAGCGCCTCGACCCCGACGTCGCTACTCATGTGGGCCGAGAAGAATTCAAGGGTTGGTCAGAGAACTACATCGCTCGCGTGCAAGAGGCCCGTAGCGGCCATCACCAGGTCACAACAACTCAAGCAAGGAAGAATGCGTACAATCTCACCTTTGGCATGGGCGTCATGGGCATTGGCATACTTAACACAATCCCCGGACTGGACCATCCGCTGGCCCAATTCTTTGCTGGTGACGAGCTCAAGGCCATTGTCATGGGTGATATCGAGGCGGAGGACGAGGAGGAAGATGAGGGAGAAGCTCGATCCCGTCGTCGCCGATCTGCCTCGGACGCCTTCGGAGAGGACGAAGACGTGTTCAACGAGCGCCGGGTCCGCCCTCGCACAGACGAAGCTGAAGCCGAAGCCGAAGAACAAGATCCTCAGGTCGGCCGCAACGCGCACGAGCAAGACGGTCAAGGCATCGACGATCCGATGATGATTTTCGGCGATGACTTGCCCGAGATCGGCCGTGAGCACCCGGGCTCCGCCATGTCTGACCACCACCGCTCGTCGAACGCGCCTTGGAACCGTCCTTCGTCGGCAATGCCTTCTTCTATCCGCAGCCAGAAGGGTCGCGAGGCAGGCAGCCGCGCTGTTGAGGGCAGCCCGCTCGTGGGGCGAGGCAGCGTACTCCCCAACGACCCGCGGTTCAATGACGGCGACATGATGTCTTTCGGCTATGACGGCCTGGACCGCAACATGAACGACGCTGCAAACGAGCACAGTTCCCTCAGCGAGTTTGGCGCTGCCGCTGGCGTCGGTACACAGGAGGCCAACACAAGCCAGTTCATGCGCAACGCTCTAGACCGAGAGGGTCGCAACTTCCTTGGTTTCGTGGAACGTGTCGCCGTCGAGCGTGGCGAGCAGGATGAGGAAGAGAACCGTCACTGGATCAAGTTTGACAGCCTTTTCGAGGAGCAGGACCAGACGAAGCCGGTTGCCGCGCAGGCTTTCCTGCATGTCTTGACCCTTGCGACAAAGGGCCAGATCAAGGTGAAGCAAGAGGGCATCAAGGAGAAGATTCCGTTCGGCGAGATCCGCGTCGGTGTTACTGCTCCATCCGTGGAGCAGGTTGCGGGTGAAAAGGACGACGAGTAGTCTATCGCATGGTCATGACGGTCGTGGCTACTCCATCACTGAACTGTGGCCGGATGATGATCCCGGTCCCTTTCTTCGACTTCCCTGTCCTTGCAGGAGGACAAATACGCACACGGCTCACATGTTTTTCGGGCTCCCTTCTCGATACATTCCCAGGCATGGATGGCCATGAAGACTGAAAAACGATGGGAAGATTTGCCGTTGTGTGTGTAGGACTACAGGTTGCGATTTTTTTGGTACCGTTGAGGCTACATGGACGCTCGGTTATTGGATGAACGGAAGTCAACAGGAGCCATTTTTCCTGACCAGCAAGGCGAGGAACCTGGTTGGGAGTCCACTGGGCCCCTTTCATAATTGGGTGAGGCACTCGTCTCTTCCGCATAAAATGTTTTGGCAGAGAATCACGGATGGCATGTCGAGCGAACAATCTGGCTTCTAGCTTCAGAATCAAATCAGCACCGTGATCGGTGTCCAGTGACAGCAACAGATACCAGGCCAGGCCATAAATTCAAGGATGAATCAAAATAGCTTCTCATTACAACTTGTATTCTCATGCAGTCGTGAACTATCAAAACAGGACGAGAACGATTCCCACATCAATCGTACTCATCGTCGTCACCGGCTCCTTCTCTGTCTGTGAAGATCATATACTCCGCCAGTGTCTCCTCTGACACTTTGCCTCCCATGGCTTTGATCCAAGCCTGGTGGACGGGGTCTAGCATTGAGTCTTCAAGTGCGAGAGAGACGGGCGACGGCGGGAAATCGAAGATGCGCTGCTCGCCCGTAAGAGAGTTCGCATTGGCGGACTGTTGCTCGTAGTAGAGTTGATATAGCACTTGCGGCTTTGAGGAGCCCTCGGAGCCGAGGGAGGCCAGTAGCAAGTCAACACTGACTTCGAGAATGGACTTGGATTCTGGAGTGTGGATGGTGCTGAGGTAGAGGATGCCTTTTCAGTCGCCAGCGTTAGCAATTTCATATCACTCCAAAGAAGCTGAGAATGACTAGGTATGGGTGTGATCATCAGAAGTAAGAGTTTCTTAACTTCATGGCTGTAGCTCAGGCAATGTAGATAAGGATTGTATAATTTTCATCATGAAAGTAAGGGATTGGGGATCGTGGGGCGTAGCTTACTTTGTCCAGCTGGGCATTCGCCCGTGTCACTCGAGTGTGCGATGGCGTAAATCGGGTCCGTTGACTCGACTTCCCCGCTGCCCTTCACCGATTTGGGCGGCAGGGCAATGACCGCCACTGCGGGGATAGGGGCTCCCTCAATTGTCGTTTCGAACAGTGAACCAAGGGGCGATCCAACAATCACAACCAGTCTGCTGACCTTGATACCATTGCCAGCGGGGACGTCTTCCGGCCCTCTGAATAGCATCTCCGTCTTGACGACTGTGCCCTCTGAGAGCTCGAGCTCAATCTCTCCATTTGTGCCATCACCTCTGAGCTCCTTGATGCCTGTGCCAAGCATGTAGATACCGCCGCCTACCGCACCGGCCCGGCACCCGACCTGCGCGATCTCAGAGCCTCCACCCCACTTGGGGTAGACAGCAGCAAAGCCAGGCCCGAACAGACCCACCGACGTCAGGTGCCGATGAATCGTCGCCAACCCATCCTTGGTACTGATTCGCCCATCGAGCGACAACGTCAAGGTGGTGATGTACGTTCGCAAGCCCTCGTCCAAGCCCATCTTCTCCGACAAGAGTTCAGCGAGTGGCCTGTCGGCATACTCCTGCCATTGTGGGAGCGTCTCCTCTTCCTCATATGACAGCACGAGCTTCAGAAACTTCATGAGCTGTCGCTTGACCCGAGCGGAGAGGTCTGTGGATGAGAAGACATCCTCGCGGGTAGAGGGTATCCGTGCTAGTGTCGGCGCTCCGTCTGGCTCAGAGGCTGGCTTGAATATGAAGAAGGACCCGACAGCCAGGAACTCCAGCTGCCGATAGCATCGGGAGGAGACCAGTTGGGAGAGGAGCTTGGAGTTCGCGTGGACGATCTGGGGTGAGAGGGAGAGGGCGTAGGCGCGTGGGAAGGAGAGCTTGACGCCCGAGTCGGGGACTTCCTCTGGCTTGGTCACGGCGGCAGCTGTGAAGACCGAAGACGAAGGTGCTTTGGCAATCTCTGAGGCCCAAGCATCGGCTTCCTGGAGGCTGAAGGCTGCTTCTGGTCCACCGTAGTACTCATTGGGGTCTATGTGGAGGATCTTCTTGTCCGATCGGGAGAGTGCTCTTCATGGAGAAGGACGACTAGGTTAGTTAGATGGGCTTCCTGACGTTTTGCACGGCAAGACGGATGGATCGCAATGGACTTACAATGCCAGGAGCGACTGCTGCAGGCCTGTGCCGCAGATGATCACGTCCCATGTTGTCTCGCTCAGCGACTCCATGATGGCTACGGTGCAGTCACGGCGATGGTTGAGGAGGAAATTTGCGCAAACAAAGCTGTCGTTGAAAAAGGCAGCAAATTGAGCTTGCAGGCAGCGGGGACGCGAGCTCTCCCGGAGCGCCTAATTTTCCGCGCAGAAGCCCCACCGTTGGGCCTAGCGTGCCAGCACCTAGTGAAGCTTCTGGTGCATTGAGGTGTTTCTCTTTCCCTCTCTTTTTCGACATCCGCCCAGCGAGGTACAGTTGCCTACTATTGCGATAGACAGCATTTTGTCCTTAAAAGTTTCCTTTCATTAGGCAGCTTCATGCTGGGCGGTAGACCGAAACTTCCGCCTGTATCTACTGCTCTTGATTCTCAACGTGATAGAGCGGTTCGAAAGGTTCGCGAGACATTTATCTCTTTGCTCGTCCATCCGTGCATCATTATTCAGTGGCCCTACAATCTCCTGGGGTGCGGGCACACGTCGCAAGCCAGACCTCGTTTGCAATTCCTTCGACTTTCTGGTCTCTATAGCCGTTCTTGCATGAGTGACTGTCATCCTGGAGCACAACGCCATCGGGTGCGTTGTATGTCGTCCAGGTCTTGGGTGGCCTCCTTGCCCACCAAATAAACGCCATCATAGTCTGGTGCATGTGCGATACTTGCCCAAGGGCGCATGGAATTCAAGATGGACATCCGCACAGGCAGGTTCGTCATGGGTGCGGCCTTGATTTGCCTACCTGCAGCGCTCATCTTGCAGCGCCATCTCTTCCCAACAAAGGCGGGCAAAATCATCAAATCACCCAAGCAGACGGTCTTGTCCACTCTTCCACCGATGGAGCTCTCATCTCTCCCCTACCCACCTGACGTCCTCCCAGGCGGCCGCGATGTTCCAACTCCGTACGGCAACGTCCATGTCTTCGAGTTCGGCCCATCAGATGGCGAGAGAGTCTTATTGCTCCACGGCTTGTCGATGCCGTGTGTGTCCGGTTCCAACACCGCAGTCGCTCTCGCCGGGAAGGGCTATCGAGTGATGCTCTTCGACCTCTTCGGCCGTGGCTGGTCGGACACGCCAGACCCCCAGGACGTTGACTACGACGAGAGGCTGTTTGCAAGCCAGATCATGATGGTCCTGGCGAGCTCCGAAGTCAGCTGGATGGGCAACGCTGTGGCGGGAGCCAAGGGGGGATTCCACCTCATCGGTTACTCATTTGGTGGAGGCCTGGCTGCCAATTTCACAAGCTGGTTCCCACATCTGGTCCGGTCATTGGTCTTAGTCGCGCCATCTGGTCTCCTCAACAAGCAAAGTGATACCAACTGGCGTGCGCGACTGCTCTACTCGAGGTCTTGGCTGGCAGAAAAGCTGCTCTACTACATTTATAGGCGCCGACTTGAGCCCAAGTACGCGGCTACGGAGGACGGCAGAGACGGTGACGGAAAGAGAACTGGTGACCCCTGGGACGATGCGATCATATCACCGGCCCGACCCAACGTCACGGTAGCATCGATCACGTCCTGGCATCTGCGTTACCACGAGGGTTTTGTACCGGCCATCATAAGCACCCTGCGCTGCGGCCCGATTTATGAGCGATACGACGAATGGAAGAAATTGGGCTCGATGTTATCTGCAAGAAGGGAGAATCCCCATCTGCCAGGCCTAATCGGCGGCAAGGTGCTGCTGGTCTTCGGCTCCTCTGATCTGATCATACAGGAAGAGAAGCTCATACCAGTCGTGGAAAGTATCCTCGGTGGTGATGCTTACCAGGTGGAGGTACTAGAGGCTGGTCACGAGGTTGGTATTACCAAAGGTGCTGAGGTGGCAGATGTTGCAATTAAATTCTGGGAGGAACCTTTAGATGCTAGAGCAGGCACGCATACATAGGACATCAAGAGCAAGCGTGGGAAACAATTAATACAGGGGAAGTAGCTCAACTGGGAGAGCGACCTATTCTAGGGACTGCGAGCTTGGAAGTCTTCAGAGGACTCCTAAGCGCGTAGGAACTGGTGACGGAGGTTCTATGTTCGATTCGTAGCTTCCCTAAATAGTCTTTTTGTTCAGTCTTGGAAATATGACTCCTTTGATCGTCGATGCACTGGCCTGCATGTGTTGACCAATGGAGTATAGAGAAATACTGATCCCTTCAGACTCAATCTTGTCTTGATTCAGTCATTCTGGTCACTATTGTCCTACCTAGGTTTTGTATTGAACACACTCAGTCAACCCTAATTCTCTTGGTTTCATCTAACATCCATCAAGGTCGTCATGATCACCAGGACTGATCATCCTGTGCCACCAACCTCCCCATCATATGGTTTCCTTCCATATACGACATACCTATTGGAGAATCTGGTCAGTTCCAGCCCTGAACTATCATATCCCACATACACCGTTTTTACGTCCATTCTTCTCACTCACATTGGCATATACCAGCGTATCTCCGGGTTCTGAACATCCTCTTTGACCTTCTCACTCAGCTCATCCATCTCCGAAGATGACAGCTCCGCAGCAGCGGCGAGGAGCTGCTTGAAGCTGTCGATGGCACCCATGGAGAGCATGTTCGCAAAGTAGACGCCCAGGAGCTTCGCCTTCCTGTCCTTTGGCCAGGGGCTCCCAGGGACATGGATAACCCGCTCGTGGACGTCGACGAACCCCGTCTCCGTGAGCTGCTGCTTGTACAAGCGCGCTTTCGTCAGGTCGCGGCCGCACTTGGCGGCCCCGGCGGCTACAAGCCGGCACCAGCGCCCTAGGGCGGTTCCCTCGAGGGCGTCGTCGTCTGGCACGCCGTGTGGGTTGAAGCAGCCCTCTTGGAACTCTACCCAGCCCCCGGCCGTCAAGCCCTGGAGCGCCCTGCGCATTACTGTCTTGACATCGTTGAAACACGCTGTCATCCCTCGTAGGTGGATGTAGTCGAATTTATGGGGGAAGAGCCCTGTTGTATATTGTATCAGCCCTCTCCACTGTGCGATCTACCTGACGTCGAGCCTAGACGTCCGGCATGTTGCCTGAGTACACGCATAGAACGGGAAGCTGTACAATCCTGTGATTCCGAGTTCTCCATCACGAATTGGCAATTAGGCATCCAAGACAATGGCTGTATCAAGCTGAGATCTGTGCCAGTGACTTGACAGGTTGGGTTCTCCTCGGCTGTTACAAGCAAGATGTTCAGCTGAGCTGATCAAAAGCGCAACCTGATCACAGTCCGATGTAAGCGATACCTACCAAACTGCAGAGCCCAGATACCTGTTCCCTTTCCGACTACAAGACGAAATGTTAGCATGCTCTCCGTGAGGCCGAATATTGGGATGACGGCATACTGTCAAGTGCATGCTCCGGTTCTCGTAATGGAGCCGCGGCAAGCTCATTATCTAGCATGAGGCGGTAAAGGGCATGAGAGAAGTCTGGTTGCGGTGTTAGCTCGCAAATATTGTGGACTGGACCACAAGGTGAATTGAGGCCTACCAAGTCGGTGTTGTTCGGCCTTCGGGTTTCTCACATCAGTCTTGCCTCGATACTTGTACTAGTTCAAGTAAAGACAACGGGTACTGACACGGTCGTTCGGAAGCATGTATTCTTCCGAAATTTGTTAGACGCAGCTATGCGAGTATCGAGCACATGGGGCAGGGCTCGGTTTCCTCACCACCAGGCATATATCCTTGGTATGTCCGGCCGTCTTCTCCGACACAGGAGTGTGGATCAGCAATTGTACCATCTCCGCTTCTGCCAGTATTCATTAGTCGGGCCGCTGGGCTGCGAGAAGGCATACAAACCCACATCGTTTCGGTTTCCGTGCCATCATCTGACGGAGTTTCAGGGCCGCCTCGTGATGGTATCTGTGGAAGACTGTCTGCGATAATTCGGTCATACTTTTCATCATCCGTAGGTGTGATAAGTGATCTTGGGGTTGGATTGTGCTGTTTGGACATCGTGAACCGTTGTGCGTGCAACCAACAGTTCTCACTCTCTCGCCGGCTCACTGGCTCTGCCGAGGTCGAGAATACGATCCTCTATACCACCTGACAACTCACAGCGTGAAGACAAAGGGATTTCATTAGGCGAGCAGTCTAGCTCGGTGGGCGTTACCGGAAAGGGAAACACGACCCAGCCAACTGCAGAAATTGTGCAGCATTCCAGTGTCCTGTGCGCACGGCTGCATGTTTACAAGCGTGGCGAGATCGACAACACTATCTATGAAGCCAGCGCTCCTCTTTGTGAAAGAATTTGGGAGAAATCGGCGCTTTCAAATCATCCTCAACTGCGCGCTTTTTGCTGTGCCGTAGCATCTTCTCTTCTCCTCTTCTCTATGAAGCCAGGGTGAAATCATACAAGATAATCACACGATGGGGGGTGTTCCATCCAAGCCCGGTGACCCCTCGAGGCCGCTTGAGGTCATTGGGGCCGGATTCTCACGAACGGGCACGATGTCGATGCAACTCGCCTTGGAGGAACTACTTCGGGCCCCCGTTAGTAAGAACTCTCAGACTTTCCTACGATGCTGCTCCTATTCCTGGAAATTCACCAGGGAATTTGACTTATTCTATCACCAATCCTACACAGTATGAGTCCTGCTGACATCAAATGACTTAAGTGCACGGCGCAACGCACATACTGTTCCGCGAAGATTGTGAGCTGCACCCTGAATCGATCACTTTGGGGAGAAACAGACGCTCTGTTTCCCCGGGAAATTGGCCCATGGCAGCAACACAGAGCTAACGTGCCGTGCCTGAGCCGCAGCCTTTGGAAAGAAATGGACCCAGGTCTACGAGGCCCGCGAGGCAGGGGAGAAGGCCAGGACGCTCAAGCTCCTGCGCGAGCTGGTGGCCGGGTTCGCCGGAGTCACCGACCTGCCGGCGATCGACTTCGTCCCGGAGCTCCTGGAGCTGTACCCGGACGCCAAGGTCGTGCTCGTCACGCGCGACCGGGACAGGTGGTGGGACAGCTTCGGCAAGGTGCTGCATATGGCGCAGCTGCGGTTCCTGTCCGTGCTGGCGGCCCCGATGCCCGGCCTGCGGTGGTTCCCGGGCACTGTGGTCCACTGGCACAGGGGCGCCTCGAGGCTCATGGGAGAGAAGAAGGGCCCTGGGACGCCCCTTGGACCAGGTGAGTCGGTTTGACCTGCGAATCGGGTGTATGAGAGCGTGGATGGATCCGATTGGGCTCGACTGACCATGAATTTGCATCTCTTGGTAGAGCTTATAGAGCTGCATAATGACATGGTCAAGTCGATCGTGCCACCTGACCAATTGCTGGTGATGAGCATGAAGGAGGGCTGGGACCCCCTTGCGCGATTCTTGGGCAAGAAGACACCTGACAAGCCATTCCCTCGCGTAAACGATGCTGAGGCCGCAGAGACGGTCGCCAATGGAATACTTGTGAAGTGCCTACTTGTATGGGCCGGCTTATTCGCAACAGGGGGTGTAGGTATCTACGCGGCAAGGTGTTTGATCAAGCGGTAGCCGAGCAATATGAGGAGAACAAGGGAGGGCGCCTCCGTATCACCAAGAACCGCGTGTTGCAGTAGTAGCCTTTGAATACATACAGTCATCCCTCTAGTTGGGTATCATTACCAAAGGAGTATCATGAGCGGCCATCTCTTATGCCCGAGCCTTTCCTCATTTGTCCACATCTAACTCCGAATTCAAGAGACATGCGACGTGGAGGTCTCGTCTCAATTCATTGCTATCTCCTTCGAAATAGCCTCAGGCTAACGCCTGCTGGATGTCCTCCCACCTGCTCTCCGCCATCGCAGCAATCTCTCGTATTTCTTTCGGCCCAAGCACCCTTCCGCCGCTCTTCGATATCCCTCGTATTCTCGGCTCACCGGTGGTGCGATCTACCACAACAGTGACGCTTTCGTCACACAGGCTTTCCTCCAGCCTATCCGGGTCGACCAGTACAAAAGACTTGCTCTGACTGATGACTTCCGCCTCCCTTTCGTTGAGCACAGCAGCTGTGCACGCGATTGGCAGCCCGCGAACGCTGAGGGGCCTGCTCTCGGTCCGTGAGCACAGCACCATCTCCCTGTCCGGGTCCCACCACGCCCGCGGCAGCTTTGTGTCCCTCAGCGCTGCGAGGATGGCGATCCAGGCCGCGTCAAAAGGGTTCCCGTCGAACGAGATGAACAGCACGTCGATGTACAGGGTCCAGTAAGCCTTGATCTCGGGCTCCTGCTGCTCTGCCGCCTCATCGTCACCCCCTTCCATCTTGTCGTCCTCATCCGCGTCGAGGCTCGGCGGGGTATACCACACCCTCAGGTCCTCGGCGTCCAGCAGGCCCGCGCTGTGCATCAGCGAGTACACCCTCGTGCTCAGGGTCTGCGCCAGCGTCGTTGGCGGCACGCCAGGCAGGAATTGAGGCGCGCAACCCGTCGCCAGCTCGATGTTGGGCACCAACAGGTCGTAGTCCCGCAGCTCCCGTGCGCCCTCTTCCCTCAGCTCGGCGTCCTTGTCCTCCACCGACTCCAGCTCCGCCTTGCTCTTCGGTTTTCGCCATTGCGGGATGCTCGTGGACGGCAGGAGCTCCCCTCGCACCCCGCAGATGACGCTTGTGTCTCCGATCCTCACCATGGCGCTGCCATGGGCGTGGGAGAGTGACGAGGCATTTATGTTGAGTGGTCGGGCTTGGTGCGGCGCGCGGCCGTTTGTGCGCGTTGGTTTGGCTGCGGTGGCATGGCTGGGTGATTGGAGGTTTGCGAGGAGGTAGGGGTGAGGGGAGAGTTTGGCGAAGGTTTGCGGCGTGAAGGTGGTCGAGGAGGTCATCGTGGGTGGGTTGAGGCCCCGAATGGCCCTGGAAATCAAGACTTGTGTGGGTGGCTGTGATGTGCTGCTGTGGTGTGTTGGGCCATTGGCGAGGCGGTCGCACGCGAGGCAGACCGTGGTTGCAGCTCCGAGGGACAAATTTTCGTCCTCAGCCTTAGCGGGGCGGCCGACAGACTGGCAAATGATGCAGTAGCGGGTATGCAAGGCCTGGAGCTACCCCGCTGCTCCCTGGCAGCAAGCTACTAGGGAGCTTGATCGTCAGGGCTCCCTGGTGCAGCACCTCAAGTGACGTCTTACTCCGGCAGAGCCTCATTGTCGCTTCTTTAGCCTTTATTCAAATGCCATGCTTGATCTGTCGTTAGTACTGGCGCTGAAGCACAACAGCTGCCAGTAAATGCACCTTTGACGAAGTCCTTATCGTCTGGAAAGTTGTTACCATGCCCTATGGAAGTCCATGGATTTCTTGAGAAACTAGCAGGAAGATGATCGCAGTGTTTGCCCCTCGAATGTCAATCGCAAAATGGCCACCGTACCTACCGCCTACTAGGTAGATATGACGTAGAGCTCCAGTCTTTTATATTCGGTCCTGCAGCCCAACCCTCTGTACTGGACAGCCGTGACATACCTAGGCACATAGATGATCCTCCATGACGGAAGGCCTGAGGACAAGCCAGGCTGCTTGTCAGATTTCCAAAGCGATATGACGTAGACCGTCGGAGGCGGGATGGGCGGCCAGCTATATCAATGTGCACGCTGGTGAGGAAGTCGCAGGCTTGATTTTTCTTCTCATCGTCTACCATTTCCTGAACATTACAGATTTCCTGCAAAAAAATCCAAGAATATCTCCGTCAAGAAACCGCTATCTCACTACCCCAAAGCTCTCAGACCACTTCGTTCATCACAACCATCACCATGACTGGCACATCATCTATAGGCCCCATCAGCGTCAACGGCGCTGGTGACCAACGCAACGTCAAGAACTCTGAGCTTGAGCACGCCGAGCGCTACGAGGAGGGCAAAGTCAACTCTCACAACACCGATGATTCCAGTAAGACTCATTCCCTAGCCTGAACTTCGTCTGTCCGAAGTATATTAACCAAGAGCACAGAAGACCAGCGATCCATCGCCAACCGTCTGGCCGCTGAGGAGAAGAAGGACGATGAGCCCAAGGACGACAAGGAGACCGCATTGTCCAAGAAGGACCCTACACTTCCTGTATGTTCAAACCAAACATACGCTTGGGATTCCCCAGGCACAGGCTAACAAAGATAAATCAGGCCAAGGCCCATGGCAACGAGCCCTCCAAAGGCGCCAAGATTGACGCCGAGCTCCAGGCTGAGGAGGAAGAGACCATCAACAAGAAGAAGGCGGGCAAGACCGACAGCATGCCCGGAAAGAAGAACTGAGTTCAGTTCAAGTGCAACAGCGGTGGCGACTTCATGAGGTAGTACCGTCCGGAGGACGGCCATGGAAGCATACCAACTCTACCCACAGTGCCGGATCCGCATCCTCCCAGACTCCCGCCTAGCAGATCGGACTCGAGATTTTCGCAATCATCCTCGGCATAACTTCTTCTTTGACCATACTGCTCACTGGTTGCTTCGGTCCTCTTGGGTGGACCAACGAGTGGCCTCTCATTCGTGACCTTCCAAAGAGCTGGAAGAAGCAAATCTACCCTAGGACGGACGGTACGGAGCATCTGAATTTGGGTTGTCCCGGTTGAGCAATGGCGTTTAGAGGCATAGGTCCAACGTGAAATGCGTGGAACGAATTGACATTTTGAAGCTATGAATGTCTACTGAACTTTTTACGTGACAACTATTCATCGTGTACTGCGATGAACAATGTTGACTTGGCGTGGGTGACTGGACAGCGGAGACTTCACTCGAAGCGCCCAGTGCTGCTAAACAAGCAAGCCTCAAGGGTAAGAACCGCCGCATCCAGTCCCCTGAACGACGGGTATGTTCGCTTATCGTGAGCAGCGAAGCTGGCCCCCCGAGGAAGGGCGCGCTACGCACGCAGTCAGGACTAACTATTTGTTGCCGATGTCAGCAAACGAGTCTCGATTCCAGGTGCATGTGAGCTGGGAAAAGAGTGACGATCGGGAGGTCGGACGTGTGTTCAGAATATGTAAGAAGTGACTATCACTTAACCGCATGATATAGCACAGCAGGCGAGCCGGCCATCATGCGGAATCAATCGCAAATTACTCTCATCATGAAAAGGACAAGCTCTCCCGGTCGCCGGGGGAATAAATGGGTGGAAAGAGGGTAATCTTACCGTTGCGCGTCTGATGCTGACATCATTGAAACCTCTGCCACCCTGTCTCACATTCGCGCTCAGGCGCCAGGGCCTTGAGAAGTGATTGATCAAGAGGCTGGTTGTTGTTGTTGTTGTTGTTGTTGATGTTAAGGAAAGTCGCCCGATTTTTGCACGGCAGAGATTTTTGAACGCGCTCGCTTAAAGACGTCTACTTTTTTTTTTTGTCTGAGGTGCGTGGCACGGGCCACCCGACCCTGTGACCAATGTAGCGACGCGCTCTGGCCGACCCGGATCCACTCCCGAAATGTCAACGGCCGGGTGTTTACCGCCTTTAGCAGGGGGCCCTGCCAAAGCGTCGGCGCCGGCCCTCGCACCACTCTCATCGGCAGCCTGCTGAGTCGCTCGGCCCGCCTCCTTCGTCTCGTCTCATTGCAGAGCAGCGCCAATACGAAGCTGAACAAAGACGACTTCACCCCTGCCCGATCCCGCGGCAAGGTCATGAGGTCGAAAACTGGAACCTCGCCCAGCCGGGGAAGACAGAGGAGGGAGGGAGAGAGAGCGAGAGGGCCGGCAGCGCCGTGACAAGGGGCGTCTGATGAGCCTGCGCTGTTGCCTCTGCCTCTGCCGCTGGCTGCTGGCTGCTGGCTGCTGACTGCTGCTTGACGCACTGTCCTCTCCTAATTGCCGATCCCATGTATTCAGCTGATCAAATAGATCACCGCGTGGAGCCCAGGATTGGCAAGATGGGGACCCGCAGACATCGGCCATTGCTACATCGATAAGGGCGGCATGGCAGCTTTGGGAGGACGACCCCCGGCTCGGACGGCCTTGTTTTTGTCCGGCAGCTGTCTGTTAGGCTGATCCGTGATACAGCAGACAGCAGGGGCCGCAGATTGGGGGTTGGTGGAGGCAGAACGACCCAAGCGGTGGAAGGAGACGCAATCAAGCCGGAGGAGCAAGACCCAAGTCACGATTATGATGATGGGCCAAGCTAGCTGCATTGCCATACTCCATGATCCGCTCACCCCTCGTACTCGGAATCTCACTGGAAGAACTGCACCGCTCCCGTTCCGTAGCAGCCCTAGTTCCTTCAACCATCGTGAGCCTCTCCATATCTAGCTCCCGACGGGTCTATCTCCGCGGGCAGGGTCAGCGCAAGCGAGGACGAGCCTTGCCCAACAAAGCTGGTCTTCGCAACCGGGGGCGGCATGGCATGGCTAGACGTTCGAAACCACGGGCATAGACAAGGTGATTCGCCAGTCAGCGCTGGGCGGCATCTGGCGCGATACTACCCGATCCTGCGCAGCTGATTGACGCTTGCGCAGATGGACTGGTAATTATTGAGTCACTGGCCATCTCACATTGTCTAACCCAAAGGCGATGGGCAATGAGAGAGAGCACCTTCAACTTGCGGTGTGTAGCAGACGGTCAGAGATGCGACCGTTTCTCCCCTCCCGCCTTTTTCTCAATATGTCTACCCCCGGCTGCAGGCACAACTCCCGAGCGCGTCCGAGGGTGAGGGACAGGCTAGAAGAAGCCTTCTGGAACCGACCGAGGACGGGAACCGGCAGCCAACAAACAGTTACCTTTCTTTCCTGCGGGCATGGCGCCGGGGAAGGGGGAAGGGGGCTTGGAAGCAACGCGACTAGTGCCCAACGATGCCGTCCTGTCCATTGCCTATACGGGGGCGGCACGGCAATGAGCCGCTCCTTCCAGAAGCACGGGAGATGGGTCGACGTCAAAGCCCCCTTCCCAACCCCCTCCGTCCCATCCCAGAAAGACTCCCATGCCGAACCAGGAGAAGCCTGGCGAGGCGGATCGAGCCGCTGTCAGCTGTCAGCTGTCAGAAAAAAGAATTTATATGGCACGAGTTCCTTGTGTAACTAGGCCCAACGACGTTCCCGTTTCGGACAGGAAGAAGCAGACACCCAGGAATCGCCCCATGTGCCGTGTCTGAGGCTCATCGATAGGGCTGGGGTTTCCCTTGAGACACCAAAGGGCAGAGAGGGTGGCAAAGTATGCCGTAGGCATCCTGGGTGGTAATCGTCCTCCGGGTTCGGTCGACCCCTTGCTTGCTAACTGCCTTGAGGCTGTTGCACAACATACGTAATGTTGCTTGTGTGGCTTTTATTACCCGGTTGGTGGATTGTGTTCATGTGTTCGACTCTTGGCTGCTGTTCATCCCGGGCCCGCGCGGGCTGGGAAAAGAAAATCCCTAGGGCGGCCGTTGAGGCGCTCGCAGCCAGAGGCAAGGAAGGGGTGAAGCCGATGGGCTGCGATTTGTCTGTGCGCCTGTCAATACACGGCATATGCGCGGCACGAAAGAAAGTCAAGTTGTGGATAGGAAGAAAGAAAGAGTAAGCTTTGCATTCAATCTAGAGGACCATTACCGTACCCATGCCCCTGTCAACTCATCGAAGTATTCGTGAAGACGCCTGCTACATACAGCCTTGTTGTTCTTTTTTGGACCCTTGCCCCCTTCCGATCCTTGCCCTGGTAAAGAAATTGGTGAAATCGTTAGAAAGGAACTGTAGTGTCTTCTACTTTTGCGCCCCGTGAGGGGTCAGGTAAGAAATCTCATGATGATCTGGAAACCTCATGATGGTAGGTGTCACCCAAAACCTGGACTGTCAACTGTTGCCGTGAAGCTCCATCTCTGTAAGTGTAACAATCGCAGCTGCCACCCGACGGCAGGGACCATGTTTTGTTGCCGTTGGAAACCCACGACACGTAAAAAGAGAGATAGAGAGAAAAGGAGTGGAAAAGAGACCCAGGAAAGTTTCAATGCCGGGACGGTTGGCCCGGGAGCCTTTCCGTCGAGTCCGTGGCTCGCCCTCAACAAACTCAACAACACGGCGTGCCGCAGTTTCCACATGCACGACCGGGGATCACCCAAACCTCCTTCCCATTGGCAGCGCAGGTGGGACAGCGCACACCCGGGAGCTATAGGTGAGAATTGTCAGATGATTCCTGGTATCTCGCCCGAGGAGCTGTGCTGCGCTGCGCTAGTGCTACTTACCGGCATGGACTGAACAGGCAAGCCGGGATATGTCGGTGAGGGTGGCATAGGAAGAGGCCCCAGGGGGCAAGGCGCGACGACGGCGGCGGTGGTGTCGAGGTCACGGGGAATTGTTGGCCGAACCATGTTTTCAGATCTGTGTTGTGGTCTGAGTGATAGCTTCCAAGCTGTAGAGGCCACTGGCGGCAGGTGGTGAGGTCGTTGATGATGATGGTGGTGGTGTTGTTGGTATTGGCGGTGATGGTGCAAGTAGTGACAGAAGTTTTGGCAATGAAGAGAATGGAACTGATCAAGTGTTTGAGGATAGATCTGTTGGGACATGGAACTGATACAGTCAAGGGAGGGGAGAGAGGTTGGAGTGGAAAGGAGGCGGTGGAGGAAACGGGAGTTATATATCCATCCCAGATCTTGGAGTGGTTGTCTCCCGTCACGAATATCACTAAGCTTGCAATATTGCAGGGACAAGGTTTGAAGACGAAAGGGCAGTAGAGGGACCAAAGAAAAAAAAAGAGAGGAAAAAGAAAGACGAATTACATGGTTTTGACTTGTCCGCGACGGGGAAGCAAAACGGGATCGGACGTGCAGGAGCTATGGGCAGATGCGTAGCCCGCCCTCATGCAGTCTAAGCAATTGATGATGAGAGGTTCGGCTTAAGCACGGTGAGCATACGCGCACCGAGCAACACGGGTGGGCTCCTGCAGCTGGTGTGAAAGCCTATGGTGACGGTGTGCGTGTGCGTGTGTTTCAACGGGCCACTCGGCCCATGAGGAGTGACTGCCGGGGCGCGGCGAGGCGTATGCCAGAAGATAAAGTTCGAGCTACTACTGCCCACCGTACGACAATCCCCATAGGAAGAGAGGTGATGGTCACTTGAACCACCAGAAAGCGCGGCGAGTAGTGTGTAAAGTAGTAGCCGGATGTTAGAGCGTTGGAGCCGCCGCATGGGGCTTCGACTTGACGGCTGAGGGAAGCTTGAACTGGTTCTTTTTGCTGAAGTCAGCGTTGCATTGCCAGATTTAGTGGATCTGCAAAGCGAGATATCGATTCCACTCGATCAGTGAGGTTTCTCCCAGGTAGCGACAGGGGTTCGGAACCGGCGCAGCTCAGCCCTGTGTCACCCTGTGTCGGTACATGCTGAGGACTTGTGCCTTGGGCCTGTGGCTGAAGATCGAGCTACTGTACCTAGGTAGAGTGAGGGACAGGGGGGAGGGCACTCGCAACATATGTGCTCGTACAGTGGTAATGAGTACATGTCGTTCCATGTGGAGTAAGCTCACCTGCGTTGGTTCTTGGGACGCGTGCCAGGGACGACCGGCATCCGGTCAGTACTCAGCACCCATTTAACGGGAGATGTGATATTGTAGACCCAGAGAACCGTGTGTGTACATTACAGTACAGTACAGCACGGGCATCCAGCCATCTGCCTCGCTCGGCTGTCCTGTGTCTTGCACGAGAGACAGATGAGATCGGGACGGGACGGATCAGATCAGATCAGATCAGATCAGGCCTGGCCTAGTGTGGCCAGACGAGTACCAAGTACCAGAGGTCTCTGGTCCGCAGGCTCTCGTGTCCACGGTCCTGGGCCAGCGCAGACACGCTTGATGTTTGCCCACGGCGGCGGGCCCTGGCATCTGAGATGCTTTGTTGCGTCCGCCCGTACTCGTCTACGGCGTCCGTGCCTCGGCTTTTGCATCCTCGGGGGCGTCTCGCTCGGTGGGCGGCGGTGGAAATTGGATATCTGATCGGGAAGAAGCCGGCGGCTGCGTGACTTCGGCTCGGCCTGGGCGGCCTGGGCGGCCTGGGCGGCACGGGCATAGAGACAGTGGGCACCCACTGGGTGGGCATTCGCCGTGATGAGGGCTGGCGACAGGGTGATGGGATGCGGTGCAGTCGGCCAATTGATTGACCTGATTGACTGGCTGGCTGGTCGACTGACTGACTGGCCGCACACGGTGTGGCTTTTGGGGCTGATACAGATGAGCGGACGGGCGGCGCCAAGTGAGGTAGACGAGACGAGATGCGGCCGACATTGGTGTGGTGAGCGGAGGGTTGCTTGTCATATCTCACATGCCCGTCCGCCACTCAAGCTGCCAGTCCTGTCGCTCTGTCAGTCCATCGGCCCTCGCCCAGTGTCTGAGTTTGCCTCTTGCTCCCCCATCTCCCCTGGCTATTTTGCGCGTAACCGGCTGTCCCGGTCTCCTATCGACCCGCAATGCCTCCTTTTCTCCTGTTCCAGTCCCCCTCGGTGTCGTGCCATCTGAAATAAAAATAAAACCACCTGGCACATCACCTGGGCCGCCCTCTCGCTGCAGAGAAACCTTACTTTGCTCTTTCCCTGCCGGCGAGTCTTGCCCCGCTGCCAGCCAGAACGCAATCAATCACTACCTACCTGCCTTACAGCCTAGAATAGGAAGGAACATCGGACAGATTGGGACTGCCGTAGTAGCCAAAGATGGGGGTTCAGGAAAAGGAAAGCAAATGCAGCTTTTAGGATGGAGACTTGCCTCGGATCTGGACTGGGTCTCCGAGCCCACACCACTCCAAAATGGCTCTGCTCCCCCAAGTCTCCACCTCATAAGCCCACTTGCTTCTCGAAGCCATCGCAACCAACTTTGGAACGCATCCATCCACCCACTCTTCCACTGCGTGGGTGCTCCTCGCCCGCCTGGACCTCCAAACTTCCGAAGATCGCCCACGGCTATTTCTGAACGTGACCCTCAGTACCTGCGGCGATAATTATGGCTGTCGTTGCCCTTGCCTGGCCTTGCAATGTGCTCTCTTCGCATTGCACCTCATCTCACCCCCGTTCACCCCTTTCATCAAATTCATCGTGTTGTCTACAATTGATACTGTGCTCATGGCAGACCGCTCTTTGCTTACGGACGGGATGCCGTGACGGATCAATAGACTTTCGCTTGTCTTCTCCTTTCTCAGCATCTACTCCACCAGGCACCGGGCAGAGGGGGCCTCACGTATCTCTCACAGCTCCAGCACCCCTGCAGGCCCATGCGTGCTCCCGATTCCCGACCCAGTATCTCGGTTCCGCCAGCCGCAATAAGTGCTGCTTACGGCACTGTTGTGGTAATATCCTATGTCCCCACCGGGCCACGGCTTTCAAGCTGCTCTCCGTTTAGACATTATTTGCGCCTGGTGGAAAGCCATTTGGGATTAGGACCGCCAGTGTCCCCAGGCAACTGACGAGCCCTGCCACACCATGAGCGCCTCTTAGCAGTCTTGGACAACATGACGCCCGTGTCGAGCACGTCTTCATCTGTTGCATCGTGACTCCTTGCAGATGGATTGGGTGGGCAAACGGCCTCCTTCGCGATCACATCTCGCTTCACTCTCCTGGCCTCGTCACTCTCTCATCATCGCGCATATCACGGCTCCATCCACAGCACTATCAACACACTAGCCGGCGGATGCCCCGTCGCAGCTGCTCTTGAGCCTCGAGCCTTGACTCGATCACTATCAGCGAGGCTGTCCCGACAGCCCGGCTGTCCCGTCAGCTCCACCCTCAGCTCGGCCCTGATTGACATTTGTTGATCTCGAGATGATCTGATTCCGAGCGCCAGGATCTGCCTCGTCAATCTGCGATTTCCCCACAGCGGATACCACCCTACCTCATGGCTCAGCAACTGGGTCTTGACCATTTGCTGTCTCTTGTGCGGTGGTTTCCGTCACATAAAGTGCTGCACCCCCACTGGTGTTTCTAGGCCAGAGATGCTGGGGGAGGCTGTGACAGGCTGTCATTTTCGACTTCCATTGTCGCTAATTGCCAGACCAACAGTGTTTGACCCGTCACGTCAGGCAATCGTTTCATGTGCCTTGTTGTCAGTCTATTGAGACACCCCAACCAAGCCGGGCCATTGGCAGCAGACGAACTATTGTCACGGTGAGCGATGAGGCTATGGCTTCTTGACATTTTGTGGTCTCAGTTTGCTTTTTGCAGCCAGAGACTGCTCAGGAATACACCATTCGAGATTGACGTCCTGTTCCCCCGCTTCTTCGACCAAAGGAAGGCAAGGCGTGATCAGGCCATCCTCCGCCTAAGCTATAGCATCTACCATGTGCGGGCGGCACCACAGTGCAGCCAAAACCACCAAACCCACCGAGTAAATCGCCAAGGGGCACAACTCCCAGGGCTGCCACCACGGGGCTCATTCGCATACACGCAGAAGGCAGCTTTGGCTGAGCAGAGCCGCACCTGTTGTGCTACAAACCCTACCCCGAACTGTTGTTCAAATGGCGGCCCAAGATTGCCATCACCAGATGCTCCCCATGTGCCGAGGGTCTGCATGGATGTCCCATGCAGCATGTTGCGGCATATAAACGCAGCCGTGAATTACAACCTCCCCTGACCACCAAACCATGCTCTACACTCGATCGCGAGCTCTTTTCACGCACACAGATCACCTAGGTGGGTCGTGCCGGGGCCCACTGCGGGACTTCGTGGTGATGCGACACGCCGACAACATTTGAAAACGCCGGATATTGGAGGTGCTTGCGAAAGACCAGACACCGACCTGTCACATTGTGACATCTCACTTCACAGCTCGAAGTTATGGGTCGATTCGGGCACTCAGAAATAAGCCAAAATGTCAATGACTCGAAGCAGCAGGACTTTCATCCGACTAACGGCGGCCTCCTGCGCGCCAAACCAGGAGAGCAAACATTTCATCTTAATCCATGCATCGTTCCTGTTCCACACATGGTGCAGGGTAGTTGGTGGGCTGTCAGAGTTCTTGGTGTCCGACGTCTTCCCGCACGCTACCAACTCGGGATACCGACGGGGTCGCCATCCTCGCCATTTCTTGCTCAGCGTGATCACAAGATGAGGTGGCGGCTCAGGAACTGTGGGCGCGCCGGCACATTACGGGAGAACGAAACTTAACTGCAGCATCCCATGTTCGCAAAGGGACGAAAGTCGTTGGACGTTGCTCTGACTGCACTTGGACCAAAACCCCGTCCCCCAGCTACTCGGGTCATCATGTGAAGAACGGATCAATGGCGAAGCTTCTGTACTACAACCCCCCCTCGCGATTGCTTCAAAAGGCTCGCCGATTAGCGAGATCGGATCAACGTCGCGCTCAAGGGTTTTTGTTGAGATACGGCCCACTAACGACGAGATCCGTGGGCTCTTGCATATACCCTCGCATTCGAACCGCAGCGCCGGAACAAATGAGCATGCTCCTCTCTGTGATGGGAACGGCTCGGTCACCTGCGGCAACAACAGGCTGGCTGCACTCACACCGCCAAATGCCACTTCATCAAGTTTTTGAGAGAGAAAAATCAACTCAACTCTGGGGGTCTCACTGCGGCTTGCTTTCTTCGTTTGATAGCGTGGCACATACCGGCGATTGGGGCTCAACTTTGCCTATGCACCAATGAATCACGCCGACGCGAGAGGAATTCTAACGCGAAGCCGTTGAAAGCATCTAGCCGTTGTCAAAGACCTGCCAGAACTGCAGATATGCACCATTCAATGAGACAATGGCTTGTCACACCCTGTCGTGCGTGTCTCACCCGAACCCGCCTTGAGCGCCTACGGGACAGCCCGTCGAATGTTGTCTTTCCCAACAAAGAGATCATCGCCCCGCTCAGGCTGGGTTGCGAATGTTGATCGTGCCTTTAGGTGCTCTTCGAGGGCATTCTCAGGAGCCCATACCGCCTACAAATTGTACGTCACCGTGGCTTTCCGCCGCTCGACATCATGCAAGCATGTTCCACAAGAACAAGCGGGCATTCCTGCCGCGGGAGCAGTTCTAATTCTGAGTGGACAAGTCTGGGCCACTCATATGTCTTGTCAGTAATCGACCGCGTCCTTCATCGTGATGTGGAGTGCGCGGCTGCATGATCGGCTCTACAATGGGCCGTTTTCCACCTCCTTTCTCTGATCTCACGTGCGTCATGGAGGGAGACATGGACATTTCTGTCGCTGATCCGATGCAAAAGCAAGTGGCGGTCGATTTCTCCTCACAGGCGAGGGAATTCTACGATGTTAGCACCCAGGCGCAGAAATTACACTGGTCTCACTGACCAGCATTATTAGCCTCACGTGCCATCAGCCTGTTAACCGCGCTGCTTTTGCTTCGCAGGCAGAAATGAACGGGCAATCTATCACACGTACACGCAGAAAGTCCGAGAACGCAGTGAAGAGTGAGATGTCAGCAAAAACCTGAGCTGATAATTGGGTATCGTTGTGGTAAAAGCTACGCCCGATGTGAAGAATAACTGATCTTCTGCCTCTTGCGGAATCAGCGTCTATACGCGTCCAGACCGACACAGCGCCCAGTAACATTGCAAAATCCTGGCTGCAGTGCCTCCTTAACCCCTTCCAAAGTCCACTGCCGCAGTCAGGGCCAAAGTTTCGAGGGATCAAACAAAAGTAAAACTTGGATCCCAAGATGGAATAACGCCACCTGATAAAACACGAACATCTTATACCTAGCCCGCCACTCGGGAAGGTGGAGGGTGGGGATGATGAGATCTGACACCGCCGGTACATGGCGGCAACGACTATGTTGGAGCGATGGCCCAGTCCTGCAAGCCGACCATACGAGAGCGTCAGGCGCATGCGATTTCAGCCTCATCCTCATCTGAATTTCTTCTCGATGTTCACTAGCAGTTTCCCAGCACTGGGCCTGCCGTGAGCGTCCTTCAAGTCGATGAATCGATACCCTGATTGCAACCGATCAAGTCTGATGCAGGCCCATGCGGCAAGCTTGTCTTTAACAAGCCCCTCGTCCTCGATCTTAAACCTTGTGATTTGGAGAAGCATTAGCATACGACCTATCTCACGCATGTAACGTGGGTAGTCGATCTTGATTTGCGGAAGGGATCTGTGCCACTTGGCTGCACTGGTCGGGCCACCAAAGCTACACCAACACGCGTCAAGGCTGCTGGCCGAGCGTTTCGGGCGACAGAGCTGAACAGATAGCACCACGATCTCGTCTCGGATAGCTGCTGCTAGAATTGGCGATGAGGCGGGCAGTATGGTTGACAAGCACAAGCACAAGCCGCACATGCAGCCACTTGTGGAGACAGGGCCACAGGGGTACAGGAAGCTGGATGTGTTGCACCACATCACAAGTGTGTGGGCAGGAAGGCGAGCCGCACCATGCTCCGTTCTCCACACCGGTGAGCACTCCAAGTCTGACAGCAGTGATCCGAGCCTGAGAGCCTGGGGGCAGTCTTCCTCGCAGCCCCCTCTGTGCGCAGGGTCTGCATTGCCAACGCAGCCCACGCTAGATGCCAGACTGGCAAGTCGCGAATCGGTGGCGATTGGAAGACTCTATCCCCCTGGCGATGGGCTGGATGGCTATGCCCAACGGCGCAACATGATTGAAGGGTACGCTAACCGTGTGGTGTGTGTGGGTAAGGAAAGTTCCGGGGGAGGCAAAAAGTGACAGGTGACGGGAGCCGGAACGGCGGAAACATGCAAAACTGCAAGGGGTAAAAGGGCTGGGCTGCGAGCTTGGCAAGGTACTGCGCTCTGCTGGTCTGCTGATGATAACTCACCTTACGAAGCTGAGTTCCTCCACGACCCTGTCTATCCGGGGGAACCTGAGCTCTTGGCCCATGCCCCAGTCAGGGTTCTCGGTCTCACTGCTCCTGGTCTGCATCTTGTATTGGCCGTCCTGGACGAGGCCGCTTTTGATGGCCTTCTTCTCAGTAAGCTCCTCGGGCGTCTCGACGTGCAGCTCGCATTTGACCAGCGGCTGGAAAGCGGTGCTGGCAGACGTGCTGACGCTCGACACGGTGCTGGCATTGCTGCTGGTGTCGTCGCGCTCCCCAGGCAACGGCAGAAGCTGCCCTGCGAGGATTGTGGCGCGAAATATCAGCGCCCGGCGTTGCCCAGCCTCGGCCTGCGACGTAGTCTTGTCGCCGCTCAGATAACCTTGGGGTTTGAGCACCCAGCCCTGCTCGGACTCAAACATGGCGCTGTTGAGCATGATGGCCTCGTCGACATGCGCACGCTGCCAGTTCAGGGCCACCATCTGGATCCCCTTCCGCCAGTAGATCGAGGGGTCGAGGTTGGTCGAGCTGACGCGGGTCGAGTGCGGGTACGCGCGCATGAAGAAGTCACGGTTGTGCGTGAACATCTCGCGGTGCTTGCTCTGATGCAGCTTCAGTATCTTGTACTCGTCGATGGAGAAGATGTGCGAGGGTGACTTGGCCGCGGGCGCGGAAAAGTCCTTGTAATGCTCGCTGTATGTGTAGATGGCCAGCTTTCCGAGGGCCTCGCGGATGAGCGACTTGGACGTCTTGACCACCTGAGCGAGCTCCCCGGTCTCTGTCCTGGTCTCTCCCGCGAGTGTAAGCCTCTCGTCCTCTGATGCTGACCCGTCCTCATCGTGCCACGTACTCGTAGGCACTGTGAGCTGACTGCCCCCCTTCTGCATGGTGTAGCCCGTCGGTGCTGCCTTCTTCACCTTCACCAGAATCTTCTCCATGAGCTCCTCGAGTCTCGGCTGCTGCGCACTTGGGTCGCACCCTTGGAGTGGCTCGTCCAGAAGATGATCGCCCCACTCCTCCTTCATGATCTCCACTATCATGTCCTGCTGCTCGCCTGTGGCGTGGACCTCCAGGCTGATAACGAGGGGCAGTTTGTTCGTCTTGAATGCTGACTCTTTGATGACCCGGCATACCTCGCGCAGGGGAATGCGCTTTGCGAGGCCCAAGTCGCCCAGCCCCTGGACGGTGTGGGCGTGCGTCACCTCCGGCTCTATCTTGCGACCACGCGGCTCCCTCGACCTTGATCTTGACCGCGACCTGGATTCCTGTGCCTTCAGCCTCAGGCCCTCGGCCGAGCGCACGTGCCGCAGGGGCGGGCTGAGGTCGTTCGGGTCCAGCAGGTCACCCGGGTCGAGAGACGTTGAGCTGTGGCTCGCGGCGGGCAGCGCCAGGTGCAGCGAGCTCAGGCTGGCGCTGGCGAGGCTGATCTTGGAGCTGTGTGTGCGGTCATGCCTCCTCGACGCCAGCTCGTGCCACTTCTGGTCGATCTTGTCCGCAAATGACTGCGCTGCCGCCGGGAGCGAGTGGATGGAGCTCGTTGAGAGGGTGGAAGGGTTCCTCTTGTGCTTGTGCACGTCGCGCCTCGGTGATTTCGACCTGCTGGGGGTCGGCGTCCTGGGCCTCTCTGTGTATCCCTCGCCGTTCCAAACGTCGATCTCCACGCAACGGCAATCATCCTCGAGAACCGATCGGTACGCGTCTGCAGACACCTCACCACTGAGCTGGTTGCCCAGTCCGATATATGTGTTGTGGCTGCTGCTAATGAAGTAGTTCGTTATGGGTTTCGACAGGTCCTTCTTGGCGGCCGGCTTCAGGGCGACGCTGTAGTCGTGCAACCAGACGTAGACGAAGTCACCTAAGCTGTATTTCTCCTTCTCGAGTGGACGGACGAGGCCACCCTGTGACTCGACAAGGAACTCCTCCAGCTTTTCGCGGGTTATGTAGTCTCCTTCCCGGCCGCGGAGAGAGGTGAATATGCGCTCGATATGCCTGTGCGTCGAGTCTTTGAGCAAGGGCAGGTCGGGATGGTAGTTGAGAGAGAAGGGGGCGGCCCGGAGTGTGTCGATCGGGGAGGTGGCCTCGCTCAAGTCGTCGCTGAAGGTGGCCGTGGTCGTCTCGTAGTCGAGGTCCGTCTTGAGCTGCTCCGACTTGCTATGTTGGTGGCGGGCACGGATCTGTTGCTGGTGAGGGCCGGGCCCGCCGCCCAGCGCGACCATCTGGAAGAAATGCTTCCATGCCGTGTGCGCGCCGAACTTTGGGCTCGGCGTAGGCCCTCCAACTCTTGCCGCCGTTCCGTCCTCGATCCTAGCAGTGGCTCTGGCCCCCCTATACGGCCACATTGCCGGGTGGGTTTGGGCGCGCTTTCGTGCTCCCTATTTGTGGGGAGAAGGGCGGATGTGGTCAGTCGAGCTTGTTCGTTGCAAGCACACGGCTATCGCGGGGGGTTGGCTCGGGCAAGGGCAATCTGACAGGCAGGACGGGTTTTACGGGATAATTATTGCTGGCGACGGTGCGCACGAGAAGAAGAAGAAAAGTATGCACAGGACCTCTCCACACAGGGTAGGGAGGGAGCTCTTTGCTCTTGTTCATTTCCTTCTTTTGCCTCTGCTCTAGGCCGGAGAACTTACGAGGCAACCCATGGGTAAAATGATATGACGGATGGTCCGTATTTGCGATGGCGTATGCCGGCCCTTTCTGTTCAGGGGACGGGCGGAAAGACCGGGGGCCCGTCCTGCGAGATTCAAAGATCTGCGAGGCGTGCAGAATTTATGGGGAACAGGCTGCAGCTGGCAGCTGCAACCCCCGTGTTCGGTGGACGGGTCTCGCTGCTACTTGGGTGCCAGGCTGGGGAGCTTGGCCGGGCTGGACATGGCAGGTTGCTGTCGTGTGTGCGTGGCGTCACTCTTCAGGAGTCCCCGGAAAGTCGACCAGCGAAGAGGGGTCACGAGATGGAAGTGGAAGAATAGAGAAGTGGAAGAATGCATAAACAAACTGCAAGCGAGAGAGATGGAAAGGGAGAGGATGGTAAGCATTGATCAACTCCCCGGATTCCTCAGCCAAGGAATAGGGATGGATCAGTTCGAGAGGATGCTTCAGCTGAGGGAGCGAGTGGCGCCGTCCTGCAACCCGCCCGTTGCACTCAATAACGCACGCAACACGGCGCAACACAGCACAACGCAGCACGCAGCGCAGCACACGGCGATGCCAGAGCCTTGCCCTTGAGCAGCGGGCGCCCTCCCTCATGCCGGCCTGGTCTTGCCTGGCTCTGCTTGGCTCTGTCTGTCTGTCTGCATCTGTCATGCTCGCTCGTTTAACAAATAGAGTTGCGGAACAGTTAGCCAGGGGATCCCAATGTTACGCCCGCGATTGGATCTCTGGTAGGAAACTCCCGAGGGGAGGATCCCAACTGCTTGGACGGGGACCAAGACCTGAGACGGCTGGCTGGGAGCCAGTGGGAGCCAGTGGGAGGGCCGTTCCCTGTGGCATGTCGATCCTGCAGCCAGGCTTTCCAGGACGAGCGTCGACTGCCGACACGACCGGGCCATGCCACGCACGCACGCGAGCGAGCGATAGCACAAACTCACATAGAACCTGCATTAGGTAGGTTCTACCTGCTGAGGTGCTGGCAGGTGGTGTTGAGACCTTGGTGGCTGATGTCGTGGTCGCTCGCAGCTGGCCACGACAAGACTAAGCTCGGTGCAGACGGTCTAGCCCACCAAAGCAGTAGTGTAGCAGCATCATTTCGCAGCTGTCTCCGGCAAAGTGTGGAGCAGTGGCCTCTTCGCTGCGTTGGCCCCAGGTTTCCACATGGGACGGTCTTTCCGCAGGGCTGATCAAACCGTCCGGCCTGTGGGGGCGGTCTGTCGCTTCGAGCTGGACGGTGCCGCAGCACCCAGCACCTGCATGTCTTCTTCGTGCATGTATCATCTGAGGAAGTCGATAGACTCTCCTCTGGGCCTTCCCCGGCTTCGCCTTCTCCCTTCGCCGGAGACCACGCGCGCACACGCACACGGACCAACTGTTTTGACTTTGGAGATAGTTGAGGGGCCAAGCCTGGCAATCAAAGGCGAAAAGCTGCCCCTGAATCCGTGGGCATGGGAGCCTGGTTTGCCCTGTGGGGAGAGAGCCAGACTCGCCATACTTGGTATCTGATCGGCAGCTGTCCAAGTTCCACGCCTGCGTTTCTATTTCGGGGGCTGTCCCTCTGTTTGTTGAGGTCATCCTTTTTCGTATTCACCGGCCTGCCATCATCCCAGACATCTGCGTTGCTCTCTCGCCTCTCTGCGCGACGCAAGGCTGCTTGGAATGAGAAATGACGAGCACAAACAAGGACGACAGGCGGGCAGACCGGACAGGTCGAATTGAGGCCAACGGCGCGGGATGACATGGGATGACTTGGGGGCGCAGCTGCAGGTGCTCGCTGGCCCGAAGCTGCATCCCTGACCGGTCCGCCCAGCTTAGTCTAACTACTGCGTGTCTGGTGCACCAGCTGGGCAACCATAACGTCATTGGCTCGACGTGGGAAGCTGCTGACATTCTTCAACGTCGGCAGCCAGTGTCACCACACCAAAGGGTCGCAGCGCCGTCGCACTGCACAACCTGACAGCCTCAGCCACTGCGCACTATCGATCTGCCAGAGCCTCGTCTTCATTCCCATCCTGGCACCGGCTCGAACACAGCGACCACGTCACAGTCTGACAAAGGGAAGCTTGACACACTCAATACTGCCCCCAAATCTTCACTTGGCACCGGCCCCAGAGGTGCCCCTCGAAATGGCCGACAAGAAGACACGGCGGGACCACGAGTCTGAGGTCCGCTCCTGGGGCTTCGACCACGTCTTCACGTGGTCCGACGGTCCCAATGCCCACTACGCGCCGCACTCTCATGCCGGCGTGACGACACACCTCATCCTCAAGGGCCAGTTGATATTCACCTACCCAAAGGACGAGAACCCTACCAAGCAGACGCTCGGTGTGGGCGAGAGGTGGGACGTCGAGGCTGGCAAGGTGCATGAGGTCTGGGTGGGCGGCGAAGGGTGTACCTATGTCATTGGGGAGTGAGCAGAGCCTGAGACGACTCGCGCCTGGAAAAGGCGGTACGAGGTGTGGTTTTAGCATGTACTGGACTTGAATCTGATGTCACGTTATGAGATCAATGATGATCCGATTGAATCCCCTTCGAAAACAGTGACGAGTCTTCGAACAGAGTGCAACTCAAGTGTTCAGAGCTTGAGCGTCCTGGGCTGAAAGTAACGCGCGTGTTACTTTGACTTGAGAATCCAGATTATTAGATACACGGCGACAAACTTAAAACTCTAGTCTAGGGAGAAGGTGTACCCGCGCCTCAACAACAATAGAGCTTGTCAAGTTGAGTAATGTACTCTCCATCTCGAAGGGCGAGGGCCTGACCTTGACAGTTGTTAAGCATCTGGGGATGAAAGACGTGTTTGATTGCCCAGTACTGCAAGCTGGTGACGAGAGTTAGATCAATCAAAATTACTAGGAGTAATGTATGGATTGGACCAGTACTATAGACTAGGGATTGTCACTTTCATGTATTCTGAGCTTTCTGCGAGTGAATTGAAATTGTACAAGACTGCACATGTGGGGTTACACGAACACTTGTTCAACTATTGAAGCGAATATTCGCTCATGAAACAAGGCAGTCGAATTGGAAAAAGGTAATGATACTCGCCCACGCCTCTTATATTATTTATTAAATCATTTATAATAATAATAAAAGGTAATATCTAGCTAGCCGCTAAGGTTAAAGGATTATTAACATTATTATTTATAGCTTAAATTATATAAAATTAATATTTAAGCTTAATATATATCTCTTTATAAAGATAATTATACTTTCCATCTTTATATAATAACCTTTCCCTTTTAAAAAACTATATTAATAATTTCAAAATATATATCTTTAAACTTAAAATTATATAGAAAAAGAAAACCCCCCCTCCTTATTATTATATATAACCTTAAACAACCCTTTCATTACTAGCTTACTACCACCGATTAAATATACCTAATTCTTATTATATACACCCTATCATATATACCAAATAATTTACACCCCCCTATTATATATACTAAACAATTTACGGTCACCTACCATATATACCAAAAAATTTACCAAAGCAGCATGAAAACGGCCAAAAGACACAAGTTGAGGTTCTCGGAGATCTTCATGATGTTAATTAACCATAGTGCCACCAGGCTGAAAGGCCTGACTTCCTTGGGCTACTAAGATCCCGCAGTAAAACCATGTGCCCTCAATTCTATCGATGGGCACTGGTCCAATATTCAGGGTCGGGACCTTTGAGAAACTGCGGGAAGGCGGGTTGCTGAGGCACCGTGGAGGTGCCTCCAGAGAGTCATGTTCCATGTGGGAAAGACGGAGCTTAAGCCGCCATGATGAACCAGCCCACCACAGGTCACTGACGGGGATATTGGAACAAGTAAATGAACAATTTTATCCAATCTCACATACTTGGCACACCTGAATATCCATCACGCCTGACTCGGCATGAGTTCCCGGTGCCAGATGCTCGTCTGCACTCGACGAGATCAGGTGGGAATCAATGCGGAATGAATGGCTGCTCAACTAAAGAGAACATCTAAAGAGATCTCTGTTGCTGGATCGGATAAGCAGAATCCAATTCTTAAGAATACGGAGATTCGCACCTGCAAAAACGGAGGGTGCACCAGTACACCACCACCTCACCCATACCCCCAACTCACACACCCAAAACCCATACCCAACACCTACACCTAACACACCCACCCATATACACCCCCATACCCAATACCCATACTCCTAACCCACATACCTAATTTACACGGCTAATTTGACTCAGGTACATCGGTATTGGGTGTGGGTGAGCGGATTAGGCCTGGATGATGTGCTCTGATTGGCTATAGCTATGGTGTGAGTTCATATACCGGTGTACCCTCTGCTTTTGCAGGTGCGAGTCTCCGATTTCATTCTTAAGCACACCATTTTGAGAAATTAATAGCGGCGTAAGAAGTTGACAGCGTTATTGTCCTTTCGGATGCGTCAACAGTCTATAATTCCACGTTTACAACGGCTTGCATTAGCCACAAACCAAGTTATGCCAATGCTGCTAAAGTTGAGCAATGCCTCAGTTGCTCAGACGAATCGGGACAATTGATTTATGTATCTATCAAACATTCAGTGACAACTTTCTGAGCCTTGGCAACTTCCTAGGCCCTTTCTTGTCAGGCAAACTCCAGCCATCCGTCATCGAACCGCTTTTCAACAAGATAAACATCAGCTTCGAGAGTATGGACACGACGTTCTCTCGCATCGCACAGTCTCTGACCGTTTGGGCACGTCAGGACAAGGATATGTCCAATGGGACAGTGGTCGCGGGCTTGGCGTACAGAAACGAGACATGCACCCGCGCACAGTGGCTCTCGATGTGCGGCTTGAAATTACCGAGAGTGGCCGGGAGTTTGTCGTTATTGGGCGTGGTGAATATGGTGACAATGAGCACCTGCATTAAGGCTTGGAAGCACTTAGCTTGGGACTTGGTCACTTTGGTCTCTGTGCATGGTATCCATGTGTCTAGGAATGGGCTATGACCTCTGCCTGGACGTAGGGCGGCGCAGCTTCTTTCAAAACATCTCAGAGAGTACCCAGGTGTACGAGGCCGATTAGTTGGCGTTGCCAGAAGGCACAGGGACACCCGCCTTATTCCCTGCTTTGCATTATATAGTTGCGACTCCAGTTGTATAGAGCCTTCCATACTATGTTAGCAATTTACTCTAGTTACTTGCATATTGCAAAAATTGTACAGCGAATTAGGTAAAGTTGAAAATTGCATTCTTCATAAAACGAAGATCTCGGGCTTTGAGAGACACAAGACCTAGGGCTCGCACTCTCCAGGGCTGTATCCGGGAGGACATGCATATTCATATTCACACTTGCGGAGGAAATGAGACACAACTATGAATGAAAAAAAAGCAGGCCTGCTTAGTTTGCTAAGATGGAGGAAGAAACTAGAATACATATAAACAAAATCGCTGTCAACCACCGGTGACTGAAAAGAAAAAAGGTAGCACATCAACGCATCCAGCCCTGGACGGAGGGAACCATATCGTGCCTTGCACTTAAGCCAGAGCCTCGCGGACCTTGGACTCAAAGCTGCCATCCTTGAAGGGGACGTTGGCGCTGCCGAAGTTGGTGTCCTGGAGTGCAGTCTTGGCCGCCTGGGGCATCGCGTCCCAGTCAGAGATGGGGTAGGTTTTGCCCACGGTGTCCGTGAACTGCAGCTCGTGGTTGGTGGGGAAGGTGGTGAAGTATTCGACCTTGGGGCTGTTGCCCTCCATCTGGGGGACGCCGCCGGCGGCCTTGCTGTAGCCGCTGTGGCTGGAGGCAGCCGCGCCGATGATCTTGGGGGTTGCCGAGTTCGGGTCGTCGATCTGGATCACGATGTTCTCGAAATCGTCTTTGGTATTCAGTTAGTTCTTGCAAGTTCAGAGAACGGGGTTTAGGATGTGGAGTTGGTTTCTGGAAGTTACTTACGGCGATGACCCCCGGCAGTGTTGCCATTGACAGGCTGGTCCTTTGGCATGTACCATGTGTACATGACAACGGTTTTCCCATCAACAGTTCCAGCGCGGGCATAGGTCTGGCCCTTGCTCTGGTCACGGCAGCCACCTGTGCTACTTCCGCTGTCCTGAAGTCCACCGCTGGTGTCACCATTATCGGCAACGGCAGGGTCTGCCATATGTTAGTGATTATTACAGGACACAAGTGAGAAGTGGAGTTATTACGTACAAGGCTGGCAGCCATGAGCAATGTGGAGGAGAGGGTTGAAGGTCTCGATGATCTTGCCGAGGCCACCCGTCTGGATGCGCTGAGCGACGGGGGCGATAGAGTCGTGAGCAACTGTTGCGCGGGTCTCAAGGAGCTCAGTAGGAGCAGCGGCCACGGCGGAGGCGAGAGCCAGGATATGAGAGACCTTGAAATAAACCATTGTGAAGAAATGAAAGTAGTGAATCTCTAGAGATGCTGAAGCGACTGTAGACTGAGTTCGAGGAGTAGATGTGAAGAAGTTCGATGATGATGATGATGACTGGAAACAAACAACTGTTGAAGCGGGTTGACGGCGGTTCTTTATACTTGATTCTTGACCAAGGTCTATCTTTGGATTATCTCGGAGGCCATCATGGCTTCAGCCGTTTACCATCTTCGTGGTAATGTCGTCTCATCTTTAGAAGGTAACAATCAAACAAAGTTTATAAAGTATAGTCGACCTAGCCACGCTAGAAGCCCCAAGTACGAGTACGGCAATATACTGTGGAGCCTTGTGTTGGCCAAGTCTGCTCGCGATAAGTCCATTAGACGCAGTGAACATGCAGGTGGAGTTTTCCATGCCTTGGCGGGCGCCCTGTGAGGCGAATCGCAGTAGGGTAGGATCATTTCTTCTCCCGGATTCTCGGCGCGATTTGCGATTGCGTGCGGCATCCGAACTCTTCCTCTGCTGAAAGGGGTCCGCGCGCACGTCGCACTGATTGTACGCCAAGTCGGTTCGTCGCTATTGTGTGGGTTGCGGCTGAGCTGCTATATTGATCGTTTCAAGGCTGGAGGTGTGGAGGTGCCAAGCCTTGTCTTCACTGTGCAGCCTAACGGTTTTCTGTCACCCCATGTGCTCTAAATTTGTATTGGCCTGTTGTATACATTGGAAAAGTCATTAAAAGTATTTTCTCTACGTTGCAGCAAAGGAAAATTGAGGACAATGGAAGTTGATCCTCTCGTATAAGGCGTCGGTTTATACTGAGATTTGGTCTTGAGAAAGAACAATGAACCGCGTTTGCGTTTCCCGCTGCCTGGGAAACATGGAGATTAGGCGAAACACGATTCTCAAAATACCCAGTCACTTGCATGCAGAGACGAACATGGAAAGCCACGGCAAAACACAGGGCCACGATCCTCCTGATGAGCCGTGACAGGGTCTGGAGCATGGGCTCGGTGCCTGCCCACTCGCGCGCTACCCTTGCCTTTCGGGCGCTTGGTATGAGCCGTTTCCCCGTCGCCATCAGCAGGTCATGTTCTGTTCGACCTTATGCATAAAGGGTCGCTTAAAAGAGTGACAGGTTGTTTGCTGGGTCCGTAAAAGGCTGAAACGGCCAAGTCCCTTAGCCGTATTATACATGGACTGGACGGCTGACTCGAGCACACCTCAGAATAAGCGTACCCAGCAATCATGATAGTGTAAATCCGGAATTTTTATTAACCGTATTTTATTGACATGTCTCCGAGGGTCCACCAAGTCAATTCTTCTCCAATGGGGGATGTGCCGCATTCCACAACGTCTGATCTTCGCAGCCGCATGAGCTTTTTGTCAGCCACTTTGGTTCTACATGTCTTGGATCGTACCGTCAGATCCGTGGCATCTGGGGTAGTTCGCTCAACTCCCGAGATCAACTGAGTAAGGACTTGCTTCTAGACCGAGCAGTGTGAACAGTCCGAGTCGTTTGTCGTCAGTTACCAAGGACTTGCGAGTACATGCATCCAAGGGCCTTCACGTAACTTTTCCCTGCCTCTTTTTGTCTGTGTCGGAATTTTCTTCGTGTCACCAATATGCATGATGACTCACTTCTGATGGCGTTGAGGCTCAAGGACTTGTGGCTGCGTCTGGTTCCAATCTCTTTAGCTCAACCCGCTGTCAGCAACTACGGAGTTACGGAAGAGCAACGACTAACGGATGCATGGTAGTTTGTTTATTCAACCAGGTTGCATGGAACAAGAATGTGAGTGACGCAAAACGGCTGGAAATGATTAACTCAGCAGACCAAAAGAGTTGCCGGGTTGTTAGCTGCATAAAGGCCAAGGCTGGCAATAGTGTGATAAAGCGACCCCTATGCCAGTGCTCACATCAGGTGATACCAACGTCAAATATTCTAATTTTATCCATACATACGTTAGTTGCTGCTGTGTCCACTCGGCATCAATAGTCTCTATTCAAGACCCTACTCGCCTAAATATATTGGGGCTACCAGGTTCAATATCCTTCCACAGGCCTCCCGCATGTCCAAACACCTGCATTTGCCCAATTTCATTACCTAATGATTCGCAGCGATTTGATGTTCTGCAAATAAATCATCAGAATTCGTAAAATAACGATTAGTAAGGCTACGATGGTGACACGGAAGGAATTGGACCCAGCATAGAGCATTGCGCGAAGTCCAGGAACAATGTTGGTCAGGGAACAACTTCTACTGTCTGGGTTGTACTGCAAGCCTTGGTATGGGATTCGGCACTCTGTGTTACTATGTAGCAGTACGCCTGTATGCGAGGGATTATACTGCCTACTGTACGCATGACGTTTCCCTGCTCCAGCAGAGGAAGGTCTCCTTTGACCACTGACAGGACCACATACCTTCCTCTACCCCATGTATAGCCCTGGTGAGTCATATCCCTATGCCTTGCATACGAAGCTGCGCGTTGAAAGCCCGCATGCTCTGTGGGTCGATTAAATCATACTGTGGAAAGGAGACGTGAAAGTCTGCCTCTTGCTGCAGCAAGGCCTCAGAGGCTAGCTGCACAGCCCTACACGGGCTCGATGGGCGAGGATGTTTGCGGCGTACTGCTCACATCTGATGCGAATTAAAAGAAGCTGAAGTTGTGTCCTCAATTCTCAATGATCTTGTCTATGAGGGAATGGTACAGTCAGTAAATGCCACTGCCGCGTTTTGAGACAGTACTATGGATGGAGAAAACACAAAGTGTCTCCTGAAAGCTCCAATGTGAGAAGACGATTACACAGATGAACAGCTGAGCCTGGAAGTGAATTTGAAGGTCTGAACGCGTACACAGGCCACCGAGGGTTTGTATCTATAGCAGGGTTTGCTTTGAGAATGTCTTTACAGCCTGCATTCTTCAGCACAGAACGAGGAGCGGTATGTTAGAACCAGGAAGGCATCATATAAGCTCCAAAACCACACTTGGAGGAGGGGGGGGTGCATCTGCTTTCCTCTACAATGCAACACTGTAACAGGCCACCATAGCCAGAATTGTGAGCTGATTTGTATGCTATCCTCTTACCCGGTTGGCCGGCAAAGTAAGGTGGTGAAGGCCCAGTCTAAGTTATCGGGCATCCGATACAAACTTGAAGAGATTGGTATGACTTCAATATTCTGGTCGAATTGTTCACTAAGGAGTCCATGCAGTAGAAGCTGTAGCACTTCAAACAGAGATTGTCCCAACAAGTGTGATTTCTTTTCCTAGTCCCATATTTTGAAGCTGACAATACCAGTCTTCTCTCACATTCCATGCCTTGGCATGATTTACATGCTCCTTGTTGCTTGCTGAGAAGGATTCTGATTCTACAGAACTAGTGAGGCTGTGCGAATCTTGTATTGATTCTTCGGTGTGCTAACGGATGATCAGTGGATTCGTTGCTGGTCGCATCCATTTAATTCTTCATTTGTTGTATCGTGACCTGCACGAGGGCTTGGAGTTGCTCGCGAAACAACGCTTGATGTTCCTGTGGGCAATCCAAGATCTCAATACAGGAGAAGCTAGATTACCCAAGGGGGGATGAAGGATTGGAGTTTAATGAGATGAAAGCAGGGTTTGGATGTCGAGGAGAGAGTGTTGGAAGGAGATCGAATTCTTGTACAATTCACATGAAGCATTTTTGGTCTCGAGCATATTCTCTCTGACTGTTTATGCAATTATGCAATTGAACTTAGCGCAGAAGCATGAGCGATTGTGGCCTTAGGTTTTGGGGAGATCTTCTGCTCCTGCAGACATGGAGATTCTGTGCTTTCGCAGCTCGAGCTGGAGTGGCTGGTGAACTTCTCCGTCGGCGGTCTCATTTTTGTAAGCTACGATATCAGCCTTGCAGTCCTATAGTCCCTATATATATGCCTCAAACTGTTGCCAGCGTTGGCAGTGGAATTGTAGAACTGTTGAACTGGTGGGATGATGCCTGGCAGAGAAGCTTGGAAGGCTCAGGGTCTAGGTCCGGACCCTGCAGAGCAGTCGTTCTTTCCACACCGGCAGCCCCACATGTCGTGCCCGTTACCGGGCGGGGCCGCACAGGCCAGCGCTAACTACGAGGTAGGCTAGTGTAGTGCGCAGTACGTACATGGCTCCACCCTTAGCTCCAAGCTCGAGCTCCTCGTCGGCCGGCGATTGAGTTCGTGCCCTCAATGAAGTCACCTCAGTCACCTCGGCTCTGCCCCACTGGTTGCTCGATTTAGCCCAGGAACGTTTCTGCCCATGGCCATCACGTCGCGAAGATGGCAGGAGAAGGTAACATCGTGACCAAGGAGGCCGTCCGGAGCGAGACGGTTGGTTTTATGTTCGTCCTCTGGCGCTGGCTGCTGCATGTTCCCCTGGTTGCCAGGAGGGCCAGGGCTGCAGCGGGTGGCTGGTGTTACCATCTCACTCCACAATCCCAACCACCTGGCATTCTGACATCGCATCCACCGCTCACCCAGCCTCCTTCCCGGAGGCTTCCACACAAGTCGCCGTCATACCGGTGACATCGCAGCGACAGGGTCCAGCATGGTTCAGTGTGGTCCACCTCACCTCTTAGCTGCCAGCAGCACCGAGCTGTCGCCAACCACACATCGCCAACTGCATCACGCATCATGCAGTCTTCCTGACCTGCATTGCATATCCCGCCAGCAATTGGCCCAGCATTGCGCCCAAGTGGATGCTCGTGTTTACTGCCCTGCCCCGTCCTGCACTGCAATGCACAGCACAGTATCGTGGTTGCCACCATCCACACACACTCACACGCATTGGATCATTGCCTAAACGACGCCCCGTCATGACATCTGCAACGCGCGAAGCATGAACTTTCAAAACCTGAACTTCGACTACGTGGAGCCACCTCGTGAGTGCCCTTGACGACTTACTGCTCTGCTCGCCTTGTCCTCACCTTCCCATCAACCCAAACGAAACGGAGCTGTCCACACCGTCCAACTTGACTTACACTCGTTTGCTCTGCAGCCTTTCAAACTACACGCCCATACCTCACTCCAGCAACAACTTCCACCTCGACCAGACTACCAGGTACCTCTCGCTACCATGGCCCAATAGTCGACGCAGAACATGCTTCACTCGACCAAGCATCCCTCTCGCCTCAACCAACCCTCACCCCCTACGCCCTCAGCTCGTCTTCGTCCTCACTGTCTCACTCCTCTTCCGAGATCTACGGCCCTCAGCGGCTCTACGGACGCCCTCTTGTGCCCCGCGCTATGGCAAACCAGACCGGCCAGCCCTCGCGGCCATGGCCACAGCCACAGTATACGCCAGAACAGCTGCGCGTGATTGCGGAGGCACAACGACGCCGCTCAATTCCTGTCGTCCCAATCGCAGGCAGACCCGCTGAAGTGTTTCGTGACCAGCTGGCACTTGAGGCCGCTCGCGTCACGCCAGGGGTCGATGATACCCCTTACATACAGTACGCCTTGGAAGCAATGACCCGGGAGCAACAAGGGCAGTCGAACGTGTCGTCTATGAGCTCTGAGGGCCAGCGACTCGTCCCCGACCAAGGCCTAGGGTACCACCAGCATCAGAATGCTCCCATCACACCGCAGTCCGCCTCTTCTCGTTCGCGAAACTTGACAGGGCCCAATGAGGAACAGAGCGCGCCACTCCTTGCGGCTCCCGACCTCACGCCGGCCTCTCAGCGCTCTTCGATGTCGACTTTAGTAAGAGGCAACAACACAAACACGGCGGCTCCACCGGCCCAGTCAGCACCGGAGGCATGGCGACCGATTGAGCCAGAACTCATGACAGATGGGCGAGAGAGGATCAACCCGAAATTGGTCTTCAAACCTAGCATTCTACGACCTGCATCCATGATAACGTTGATGACCCTGTGCATTGCGATGATCGGGGCTCTGGTTTTCTGTGCAATCTATTCGGTGCGGTGGGCTGGGCTTTGGGAGTACTCTGGCTCGATATACGATGGCCGATACTTTTTGTTCCGTGTCTTCCCGGCGATGCTGGGCGCCGTCATCCTATTCTACGCTCAGGCCATCGCCGCCGCCATGATTCGCATACGCCCATACGCGAGATTGGCTTCGGCAGAGAAAAAGGGACGCCAGGACGCTATCTTTGACGAGCTCTACCCCACATCTTTTCTACGCCCGCAACTGGCAGGTACATGGGACATATGGGTGCCAATGCTCATTACCTGGGTCATGAATATCACTCTCCCACTGCAGAGCTGCCTGTTTACCGTCATTTACGTGGACGGGCATTGGCGGTGGGCGACAGTTCAGGGTGTTGCCTGGACCCTGGTGGCACTGTACATACTGCTGGCCGCAGCAATCGCCATCGAGCTTACTCATTGGCTGAAGGGCAAGACTGGAGTAATGTGGGATCCCAGATCAATCGCGGATGTCATTGCCATTGTCTCTCAAAGTGACACATTGGCGGAGTACAAGGGCACGGAGACTATTGGTTCCAGACAAGACATGAAGAACGTCTTGGTAGACAGGAGGACCGACCTGCTCGCATACTGGACTTCGGCGGAACACAACAAGCACCACGACCTGTGGTATGCCTTGGGATCTGGAAGCTATCAGGACGCGTGGGGCTCGCCTGCCCTCTTCAGAGAAACATTTGAAGAGAAGGGCTCCGCTCAGGCACATGAGAAGCCCACGCCAGCCGAACGCAAAGCTCAGAGGAGAAGTCTGCTGTGGGAGCACATCGGCTACGCCTCTCCCGACTTGCCAACCGTCCGCTACCGATACATACCGCGATGTCTGAACAGCCTCACGCTCTTTTGCTCCATCATCTTTGGCCTAGTGCTCGTCTTAGCTGTCTTCGTGGTTTCTTTCATACCAAGCACTAGGATTACCAACGGGTTCCTTCCCCATCTCTCAGCGGCGCCTATAAAAGGCGCATTTTCAGCAGCAGACTTTCTCTACAGCTTTATCCCAGCACTGCTAGGGCTCATCCTGTTCATGTTCTTCCAGGACATCGACCTGAATATGCGCATTCTCCAGCCATGGGGCGAACTCAGCGATCCGCCTTCCGGAGGTGCGCTTCCGGAGGCGTCTATCCTCGCTGATTACGCGTCCTGTTACCCATTTCAGAGCACATGGCATGCCCTGCGAAGCGGACACTGGCGTCTCGCCTATATCTCGCTTTTCTCAACGCTCTTCGTGTTCTTGCCAATCTTCGCGGGAGGCATGTTCATGGCCCTCACACCAGAGGACAACATCGTGCGCGTATTTCCACAGGTCCCGCTCTTCGCCCTCACGCTGGCCCTCCTCATCCTCTACTGGCTTGCACTAGTGATCCTTTACCCAAGAAGGAAGCAATTCCGCCTGCCTCACGGGGTTACCTGCCTTGCCGAGATCATCAGTTACGTGGCAAACGAGGACCTGATGGGCGACGAGGCATTCCAGGGCATGATCAGGAACAAGACCACACTGGTGGGAAAGCTGGGTGTGGACAGGAGGGACGAGGTCAAGCCACGGTGGGTATTCGGCATCGGCGGCGCAGGTGTGAGGGACGACAGGCTTAGTGTGCGGAAGGTCCGCAAATTCACTGAACAACGTGGTGCGTCCAGAGGAGAGGGTGCGAGGCTGATGAGCCCTCGCGGCACTGGGGCGCCGAGTCTAGGCACAGGCACACTGAGCAGTAGGAGAGAGGCGAGGAGAGCGGAGAGGGACGTTCGCATCAGCCCGCAGTACATATTTGCGGGCAACAATCAGACGCACCTGTAAGGGATGGCTCTGGGGACCTTTCTTTTCTTCAGCGCTCATCTGTCTGGAGCGGAAACTTTTACTTGCATGGCACGGAGTTCACGGTCTGCATTTCTTTGAATTCTCAGCACGGACGATGGACGATGATTTTACGAGACGAAGACTTACGTACGATACGAACGACTTGACTCGTGGGACTTATACAGTATTGGGACAGATTTGGGACGAGACATAGAATTTCAGGCAGCTCTGGTCGATTCGATTCGATCTGTAGATACTGCTGACAAAGAGGACATATTAAAGTGGAGGGTTCCATAGAGCCGTAATATAATTAATGATCTACCCTCAGGGGCCCGTCCTGCTCACATCGACATGGGAACACACGGCATCGATCGCGGATAACAAGCATGAACGACAAACGCCGTTGAAGATTCCTGGCGAGAAGAAGACCACCATATTCCATCACTCGCGATGCTGTATTCACCGATGTCTCCTAGGAAACGCAAGTAATATCAACAAGTGTCGCAAACGCAAGGAATTTGTGGCTGGGAAATCCGTCGGAATCATTCCGACAGCAATGCATCCACCCAGGTTCTGGCCAGGGGAAGACAGCCACCAATACAGTCTCCCAGTCACAGGAATTCTCATCATGTAATCTGAGCCCTCTGCTTGTCGGACTGCCTCCCACGCCTCCTTAGGGATAGCCTCTGATGGGGCATGGTGACAACCTGCCCACAAGCTTCAGGCTTGACCTCACGTCCAACTGGCCAACCCCCTACATCTCACAAAGTACAACGTTGTCTACACTACAATGCGAGGAAATCGACAGAGAGGAGAAGACGAACGAGTCCATGTCCGTCTTTACCAATTTCACCTCTGTGCGCTCTTGCGTATAGGTCTGGATCCCAGGGACCTGCACACGCTCTCCTTTTGTCGATCCCTACAGGTCGTCATTGCATGGGCCCCTTGACTGCTTCTTTGCCCGATAACTGTTGTTGAACAGACAGATCTCGCTACCAGCCAGGACTTTGAGCCGCCTTGGCGAACTGCGGCCACGCGGCCGGAGCTGCAGGGAAGACTCCATCTATTGATGCTGAGCCGGGGAGCACAGCGGGACGAAGGTGGTCTGCAGTAGCTTCCAGGCGATCTGCAGATCGCGTAGGACTTCCCTGGTCGTCGAACATCGCAGAATGCACACCTGCATTCGTCTATCTGGCATCGAAACGGCCCTTGCATAAGCGCACCAGTGCGTGCAGGAGAGAAATTTTCACGTCGAGGAGTGGAGAGGACATTCGAATTCAGGACCGAGGCAGCCTCCTGCCTCGTGCCGACGGTTGAGGTCCCATTGTGCCTTCAAACGAACCTTGACTTGTCACCCTCGTCGGCACACACACGGCCGCAGATGCGCACCGTGACGCCCTCCAGACAAACACGGGGCCGCAAGTAAGGCAAACATAGACCACGCGCGTGGCATGACTTACTCGGCGTGGCCGATTCTGTAACCAACCGCCGGATAGAACATGCAAGATGCAGCACATTCGACATATGGGGACGCAGTCTGCCTTTTTGCGAACAAGGAGGTAACCTCTTTGAGATACGGCGAACAATTCCTGACCTGTCGTCATGGCTTTCCATGCAAAAGAACAAGGGACAGCTGTGACAGACACAGAAGCTGCGATAATGGAGAACGGGTCGATGCAGGCGAGCCTCTCTGCATGCACGTACCCTTCTTTCTTGGTCTTCTCGGTCAGATCCTGGGTTGGCAGCATGGCCGCAGCATGCTCAATAGAGTGTTACGTCAACCGGAACCAAGCGAGACAACGAAGACCTGTCCTTACTCTTCAGCCCTGCAGTCCATCCAGGCAGGTCTGGGCCAGGCCCGCAGGCTCATCACCTTTCTCACTACCCAACGTCGTGGCGAATACTATGTAAGCACCTGGTCTGTCACATTCGCTTTCTTCCGGCAATTGCAGGCTCGTGCCCAATGGGATTGTGATCCCCGGCCGGGGAAGGGGGGAGCGGCATGTCATTCTCTGCAAGGCATATCATACGCGGCGTAGCGCGGCGCAGCGCGATGCATGCCATCCCGCCTTTCGGATGTGGATCCTGCCCCCGTGACTGGCCAAGTCCCTGTGGACCAGACACAGCCGGGCCAGTTCAGTCTGGATCTCTTGTTCTGTCTTTGTTGGGTCTGGAATATCTCTCCTCTCTTCCACCTCCTGTGTGTGGCCGCGTCTGGCCCAAAGCATGAAACCGCCGAGAGCCGTCGGATGTCTGTCTGGTCTGATCGGGTAGTTCCTCATCAGCTGAACCAACCGTTCATGTTGACAGGTGATATCTGAGGTCAGCTGAGGAGGCATCGGGAGCGCAGCGGGTGCTGTGGCCATCACGTCCGCCACACGACTCGTCATGTTCGACAGAGGGGCTGTAGGTGATGGTCAAGAACTGCAAAGCGCGCAGTACTTTGCGCTTGGTCGCGCAGGCGGGAAGCTGGGGCGCCTCGATACGCGAGCGGGAGATCGACGCTGCCGTCCTCAGGTGGTGCTGCGCATCAGCCCCCTCCGTGCGCTCCAACGACTGTAGTCCCGCCGTTGAGCAGGGCTGTCACCTAGCTGATGGATGGGTCGATGTCTCGGTGCTCGGTGGACCTCAGACGGGCACCGGGGCAAGTGCTCCCTCGACCAAGATCAGCGTCCGAACGAGCTTGGACGGATGGACTAGCCCCTCAAAGGGAGAGGCTGATGGCCCAGAAGTCTGGCAGTGCCGCTTTCGCTCGGAGCTCCAGAGGCCCAGACCTGACTGTTGAGTTCGTGGTAAGGTTGAGGCAGTGAAAGAGTGAAAGGAATGGGCGATCCACACCCCCTCCTGGGCAGCTTGGCGTCAGTCTGGCGTCAAGCTGGCGCTTGATTTGGTCAGTCGCCAGTCTTTCTGTCCTGCCGCGCCATTGCATTCGGAGTGAGTGTTGAGGCTGCCATGGGTTTTTGTCACATTTCTCCGGCGGTTCTACGATGCTACTTGTTTATTCACACTGTCCTCTCAATTTTGTAACCTGATTGAAGGCTCCTCGCTCTCACTTGCTTCTTCCTGACGGTCGTCCGTGCTTCCCGGCTCCAGCCTCTCCAGCTTTGCGTTTCATGCTAGCTCTTCGATATGACATATCGGAAAGAGAAAAAGGAATCAACAGTCCGCAGGGGGTAGCAGCGGCTCCCGCTGGCGTGACTCCTGATTCTCCTGCACCTCTGACGTATTTGGCCGGGGTGTGGATATGGATATGCGCATGCTTGCTCGCGTTTTCTTTCACTCCTCGTGCTGACCTCAGTCGTTTGTATGCACACCACACGCGGGACGAGGACTGCCTTGCTGCATTCCGAAACCGAGACACAGGTCCTCCCCTCCCTTCTACTATTCCGACGTGTAAACCGGAATGGAGGGGAGTCTTCGGGCGCATGATCTCGATACATTCCCTGAGCGGGAAGACTAGCCATGGTCCAAGTCACTGTACTTGTTCTGGCATTCCTGGCCACTTCATTCCTCGCACCGTGTTGTTGTTTTCTCCCGCGGCATATGCCCTTCAACGTCGATGGCCGCTGAGCAGCGGCGTCTGCTTGGGCTATCGATTACATATATGGCCGATCCTGCCATTTTGAAGCCCTCGTCAGCCCCCTTGACTGTGTCTCGAGCTCCGTCGTGAATCCGTCCTTGCTCGTTCCCCTTGACTGATCGAGGTCTAGTACCAATTCAACCTGCGCAAAACTTCCGCAGCCGTGCCACCGCATCATCACCTTCAGCTGTTGCATGGTCCGATTCCTTCTCGAACCCCGATCGCTATGGAGAAAACCACCAAGCTGGCAGACCTGAAGCTCGTCAACAAATACTACCCCACCGTATCCAACTATTCATATCCTAGACACGATGCAGCCACAACACACCGTTGCGAGCAACCGGTCACTGGTCGCTCTTCAGTGGGCTCGGAATGCTCCGTACCTGAGATGGTCGAGGACCAAGAGTCGGACATCTCGATAGAGGACACCAATCAGCCCCATATAGCAGGCGATGAGACTTTTGATTCTTTCTGGGAGGATTCCGAGTCTTTCTGGGGCATCGAAGCGGGAGAGAAGAGCAACGCGGTGCTCATCGGCCCGATCACCCACTCAGCAGCACTTCAACAAGATGCCAGCAGGACAGTGCCGGAGGAAGGCCGGCACCATTCGCCACAGAGGAGCTTACAAGACATCAAATACGATGCAGAACCGTGCTGGCCCCTGGTAGCTTCCGAGCCTTCAGTCGCACCGACGCCGAAACCATCCAAGCCCAGCTACTCTCTGTTTCCGCCGCCAACAACGCAAAACGGTCTGGTACTTCGGCGGCCGGCTGGGCAAATGAAGAGCGACGTCCCATGGGATGCGCGAAAACAACTCCCATCGACCGTGGCATTGTCTCTCACAAACAGACGCAAGAAGCCAAGGAAGCTTCACCTGCCGGCCTCGGACGGTGCGATCAGCTATGACAGCTCGTTACTGACGCAGTCAGCTCCTGGAACGCCGACTCTCCTGATAGCTTCGCCGACGGCTGTCGCCTTTTCCAGACGAAGCCAACAGACGCTTCCCTCGCAAAGAAACTTCAGTTTATCAAGGACCCATTCAGATATAAAATTGGTCCACGACACACCCGGCGATGGCTCTTGGCAAACCCCGGCAGCGCAGCTTGCCATACCAACGCAGTCCTCTGATGTGCCTCGTGGCCGTCAAAAACACCAAAGGACCCAATCGCAACTGCGGCAATCCATTTCCGCCACGGATATCCCCTCGACGCCAAGGATAACACCGTCCCCCGTCGAAAGCACGGCACCACCACAAACCCCATCCGGTGCCTCACGGCCCACCACGCCGCTGACACAGCAGACGGTGATGCCAGTGTCGGTCTTCGAATTCGACTCGGACTCGGACTCCGAAAGCGCCGCCAAATTCGCACGGCGGATCGTCAAGAACTTGACGCCCCACAAGCGTTCCCGCAGCGCGTCCGCCGCGCCGCGCTCGCGCAAGGGCAGCGATATCGCCAAGGAGCAGCTGAGGCGGATACGCGCCGAGACGCTCGCGTCTACGGGGGACGTCACGCCCACCGCGGCGGACGCACCCGAGACAGAGGACAAGGAGAACGAGGGACCCGCCGTGCCGGTCCTGAGGAAGCAGAAAAGCGAGGTCTTCGGGACTATTTTCGGGCGGAAGCGATTATGACCAGCCAGCCTTGTGGCTTGACGAAGTACATTTATCATTCACGAATAAGCATTGGTATTTGTATGACTGGATGACCTCAGAGATTATGATACACACGGTTACACGGATACATAAAACTTTGTCAAAGAAACTGGGCACATGGTTACTAGATAAAAGTGCTGTGAGAGTTACGGTTGGGTAGAGGACGCTCCTCCAATTTTGTGTGTTTGTTTGTACATCCTTAAGGGCAGACAGTAAAATATCATTCATATAAACATCGCCACCACCTTGTCGCAGAGAGATCGTATATGGTTAGCCATGCCATGGTCAGCAGCATTCTATATGGTCCAGGAGGAAGTAAGCGTGGGCATAGGGTTAGGAAGACTGTCTGTCTGAAGCTTCTGTATCTGCAGTCCTCGTTAATCGGCGAAGCGGCTGGGCATATAAGCGTAATGGTGTAATGTAGCCCAATCAGAGTAGTTTGGACATCAAATGCAAGGTAATATGAGATGCCACAGTGCTCCAAACACGTATGGGGTATGAAGAAGGGCATGCGGCCATGTGGGAATTTTCCCGAAAGCCCTCAGGTCAGTGAGCGTCTTCCACAGACAACTTGCGGGATACTCACGGCGGCTGCTAAGCGAACAGACTTCATTCATCAAATGCATCTGCTGACGTGTGCCAGCTTGAAGAAGTCCCGTACCAGTCTTAGACGGCACAGGTGGCGACCAGCTGGCCGGAGCACTAAAACAGCTGCCCGAGACGTCATCCCTTGCTTCGCTCTCATACTTGGGCTCTGGAAACCTCTCGAACGCGGCGGCCACTTTCTTTGGTGCCAAGAGCACGATTGAACAAATTCCTAATGAGATGATCAAATAGATCGGGCTCCTTAAGTAGATTGTCACATCTTGTCTTTGACAGATCAATCTGTGATTGCGCAAGACATAGTTAACTCCTTTGGCCCGCATCTGCTTTCATCAAGTACCATGAGTCTTCTCTTAAGATAATTGGACTTCTTTCACAAAAGTAATTACATATAGTTCAAATCAATTATTCGTTAGTCTAGTAGAGAAAATCAAACGATGACATTGGTCATTGGAAGCTGGAAAGCAAGGTCATCGGCCGAGCCAACCACCTTGTGGAAGACAGGAGTCTCAGGTTTCTAAAAGCGTCTTCCGCATGAAGCACTGGTTAGCAAGTCTCTATACGCATTTATTGGTTTCTCTTAATTTTTTTATAAGCTGGAAAGACCCAATATTATTCAGGAATGGTAATAATGAATATGCCGTACTTAGGTCAGCTTTGTCATCTCACAACGTTTCATGCTGCTCAGTGTTGCTCAATGCTGTCTCAAATGGGAACGCAACTCGGAAAGTAACTGAACACTCCACATACTCTTCTACAAATGACTAAATAGCATGGTTTTTGTTCAAAAACTGATATGAGAGAATTGAACGGTGACCGGGATGCGTCCAATTCTGATGCCTATCAACTTTTTTTATCTTACATATTACACGTCCAAATTCTACGACTTTACAATGTATGCATGAGTCTCAACATAGAGTCCGAAATAAATTCACTATTTGCAACTTGTACCAGGAAATTCAATCGCAAAGCTATACATTATAACAAGTGACTTATACCCAACTAGATAAAATTATAGACTAAGCTGATTGTACTGTATCACTAGCAGACCTTGATCTCCTATGACCTTTCGCGCGACCATTCACCTCCTAAGATCAACTACTTCGGCTTATGGAAACCGAAACGGTTCAATTAGAGATGCTGCACTTGCTACCCTTCTGGTCCCACTCGTTCGTACCACTGTTACTAATTGCGAACCCGATCATGCTGCAGGAATTCAGGCACAATCCGTTACTTGGTTTCAAATGAGGTTTCTTGGTAAGGGAGGACATATTATATCCGTTCTGATCTTCTATGCCAAGGATATAAAAGCGAGATTTTCTAGTGATGTCGTAAAAGGCGGTAACATCACAATTTAATCAGATTTTATACTTTACCACATGTCTTGAACTACAAGTTTGCATGCTGAGCTACAGAAATGAAGTGACCACAAAATATGATTTCGTATATCGTTCTTACACGGAGTCTTACATATACGATGAGGAAGATGGTCTTGGGTCACCAGAGGACTTCTTGATCATGACCATATTGTTCTGAGTCAGGCATTTGCTCTGTCAGCCCCATTCACCCCTCTGGCATCACACCCTCTTAAAGACATTCAAATGTTTGCAACTTTCCAATAACGTTCAGTACGTAGACCAAGTTCTTAGGAAGGCGCGTCAGTAATGTAAGCAAGAGCGCACACGGTCAAGGATGATCCGGGTTCTCATTAGGCTGTTTATGAGCGACTTGAGGTGAGCAGAAGATCTACGGTGGAGAACGGAGTCCATACGCAATGGCTGAATCATCGCGTCGGAGACACCGTGCTGAAAAATGATTCAGGATCTTGGACGCTCGACAAATCTTGACTTGACGCGAGGCCTTCGTCATTTCCAACAAAATGCTGCTTGCTATCTGAACGTCTACAGACCCCGAAGGTTGCAGCATTGAAAGGAGTCCTGCCATAAGATAATACACCGTTACGATTTCGTTCCAGCTTGATACCATACCCCGGCAAATATCTATAACAATGCGATTCGCAAAGATGTCCGTGCCAGAAGGGGTTTTGAATACTTATGGTACCAGTGTACCTTCACACAAAAGGATACGATTCGATCGCGGTGTTCCCGGTAAGTCCCTCTATTAAGGTTATACGATATATCACTCAAGGATCATCAAAGTAAATATAAATTGCAGGACGGACATTTGTCTGTTCTTAGACTCCGAAAATGCATCGTGGATAGGAGAGTCTACTTAAACTTAACTGAAAGCGCACGACTCTTGCGAGGCCGGTCAAGCACTGTGGACAGGGAATCCATGCCCGGCGTCGGCCACGAGGCTTTGCCCGGCGTTATCACGGACGCCGTGGCTGCTCATCCGGACCATGCCTGCTCGGATGCAAACGTAATGATGCCGCCCGGGCGGGCGAGGTATTGGCGAGGAGGCTGACCGAAGGGATCACACTAAAGACGGGTGAGATCATTAGAGAGATGCTTGAACGCATGTGTGGTCCCGGTGCAGCTTGTGCCGCGGCTATAGGGGCAGACAGAAGAACTTGGGATTAAAGTTAAAGCCACGCATCAAATCCGGACCAGGACTCCAATCCTTGCAGATTGGCCTGGTCTCCTGTGGCTGGCGGGTGGATTGGCGGGTTATCACATCTATGTTTGCATGAAGAGAATCCCGACGCAGTGGTCATGTCGAATCGTTTTTTGTTCATTTATTTCCCTGCGTAATGGTCGGCTATGGCAAGTCAATCAGCACGGACGACTCTGCCCTGCGCGGCACCGTCGCCCTGAACAGCAGCATCTGGCCGACCACCCACGTCTCGACATCCTCAAATTGCTCCCTCAGGGCCGCATCCACATCCTCCTTGGTGTCGTCCCAGTTGCGGAAGACCCCCCACCAGTTGTTATACCACTTCAGGTAGAACCTGGTCAGCCACTGGTACCCCTTTGTCTGCTTGACCCCCAGCACCGTGGACCCGTACAGCACGCCGTTGTCGCTCACGAGCTTCGCCATCGCACCGATGGCCCTGAACTTGTCCCTCCCGCCGGGCATGCAGTGGAACAGGTTGAACATGGATATGGAGTCGTACTTCCGGCCTGCGAGCTCCTTGGACGGCGGCTCGGTGGCGTCCGCCTCGACGAGGTCGACCTCGGCCCTCGAGGCCACCGACAGGACCCTCGCCTTGGCCGCCCTGAGCGGGTTCGGGTTCAGGTCCATGAAGGTGATCTGGTGCCTGCTGCCCTTGCGCCAGATGCTGCCCAGCGCGGCGGCGGGCAGGTAGCCCGTGGCGACGCCGATGTCGAGGTGGCGCCGCGAGAAGTTCTCGGCGAAGAAGGGGAGCAGCACCGACGGGGTGGGACACCCCCAGATGCAGCGCATGTTGAAGCCGAGCACATAGACATCGTACCACACGGACAGGGCCGAGCGCGTGTAGACCGTGGCGTTGGCGTCCTTGCCTGTGCGGAACAGGGCGTTGTTTTCGTAGTCCGCCATTGCGTGGGCGCCGAGTGAGTGCTCCAAAAGTGGTGGATATGTTGGTGTGTGGCTGTTGGTGTCACTGTTGGTGTCCCTGTTGGTGAAGACTGGGGTTATTGAAAGCAGACTTGGCACTCCTTCACGGCGTGGTGTGGGGGGGAGAGGGGGCTGTTGTCTGTGACTTTCTCCTGTTCGAAGCGGCGGATCAAAAGTTGGCAGTCGGCCACGCGAAGGCGAAACGGTTTCTGGCTTCCAGTGGATGTTATCATGTTGCTATAATGGCTCTTATTATGACTATTGTTCTCATGTTGGTCGCGTTCCCCATAGCCTCCATCGTGTCTCGTCTTCACTGGTCAGTTGACTGTGCACATGTGCCTAGTGTTCGGCTTGCATTAGAAAGTGGGTAAGCTTTCCGCACTGTGCAATTGTACATACAGTCTGCATATCGGCATTGTTGCGACTCCTCCCTTCGACAGACCTCGCAAGTCAGCACACCAGATAAGTGCCTGCACCATGCACGTATATGGAGCCGCCTGGGGCTCTGCCGTTGATATGGCTTCCCACTTCACCCTGGCATAGCCTTCTTGGTATGCAAGGGACACATCCACTTGAGCCATTGGCCGCTTTCTCGTGATGGATCCTCGGAAGATGGTTTCGTAAAATTGAGGGGTATCTTGGAAGCGAATAAATCAGGCCGAAGGTGGTTCCTGGCTTTCGGCTATGTGTGTCAATTGGTCGTTCGATCGCCGCGTCGCATGCTCTGGAACAGCAGTGCTCTGGAGCGAGGACACCGATGTAGAAGCTGAGCCGACGCGTGGCTTGCGGCAGTAGACAGTCATTCTAGAACGTGTTGGGTTAGCAAGCCGTGGTCGCGTCCAACTCGGAGAGCGTGGCCCTTACAGCGTCATGAAGGAGTGGTATCTCGTGTCTGGGATTTCCCTCTTGACACTCAGCAAGAACTTCTTCACATCATCTGCTGACCAGCCCAGCCCGTCTATGAATACTGAAAGCGTGAGTGGCTCAATAATGGCATTCCAATTCTTGGTCATCATTGTGCCGATCTTTTGTAATTTTTTCCCCGGATAGCAGGCATTGGTGGGAGCGCCATACTTGGTCACCGTGATGTTCTCGAAGCCGACTTTCTCAAGGAGCGGCTTGTACTGGGTCGGATAGTATAAGGAGCTTCCAAGATCTTTGAGGCCTGTAAAGTCAGAATTAGCAAAGCTTACGGTGGTCTGGGGCATGAACTTTCCTCGGGACATGAGCTTGTTCCATTTGTGGAAAGATGTGTTTTCAAATGAGTGATTGGGTGACTGGAGCAAGACGATCCACTCGGTGAATTCAGCCCACCCTCCCGGGTTGAGGTTGTCCCAAACAGCTTGCACGAGGCGTTCTTTTTCTGGCAGGTCGCCCAGCATGCGAGCATGGACGAGATCAAAAGTCGTGTTGAGATCCCAGTCCTCGGTGGCGTCTCTGATCTGGAAATGGCAATTCGATACTAGGTACGGCGGCTTGACTGGCTCGAGGTCGATTCCCAAAACCGAGCTTCGTGGGTTCTGCTGGGCTGTGATGAGTTGTTAGCCAGAGACGCATGGGAGACTGCAGAGAGAGACATGCCGAATTCCTGCAAAGGGTTAGCGTTATGCAATAGAGCCAAGGGTGGGTGGAGGAAAGGTGGGCAATGTCCTGAGTGAGGGTCAATGAAAACATACCAACGCCCATAGACCGGGCCCGGTGCCAATGTCCAAGACGGTTTTTGGCCGTCTAGCCGGGGCCAGATGGAATCTTCCGTCGAAGAGTTCTTTTATTATCTCATGCTGAAGCACTATTTTGCATTCAGTCAGTGCCAGTCAGGGTTAATGAGTTTATTAGATATGCTTCCGGGAATACATACCGTTTCTGTCTTGTTCTTGCTAGTTCGAAACCTTAAAGTCAGCCACGACCCCGGCAAATCTTGCAGAATCCTTCGTTCAGGAGAATAGTCGCACCTGATTATTCGGTATGAAGCCATAGCCTGTGGCAGAGGTCAGCGTATTCACCAACGCAGGCCGGGGAGATACGAGACTTACGCTTGTAGGACTTGCTGATCCTGTGTATGAGGGAGCGAAAGAATCCTGTTGTCCGGGACCCACTTCCCTTGGGATTCGACCTGATTGGGCCCAGTCAGCCTTCATTTGCACCAGAAGTGCATTGACATGACTCGGCAGTTGACCCCCGGCTGGCCCCCGGCTGGCCCCCGTTTGAACCCCGGCGAGGCTCGCGAGGTCAGGCACCCAGTTGCGCCGCGCCATTCGCGCCTAATAGGGGGCTTGGGGAGGAGACTCACCGTTCCGAGGCTGCAGGAACGGCCTCTGCATCGTCGTTGGAATCGTCCGAGTCGGAGCGTGACCAGATGTCATTGGGCAGAGGCAGGTCGCCATCGTCGACGATGCTGCTGTGGGGGTAGGTCCGGGTCGAGGACGAAGTAGCGGTGAGGGGCGATTTGAGGGATGTGGAATTCCTGCTGGTGCTCGAGGTGTTGGTCGATGGCCGTCCCATATTTGTCGATGAAGAGTTGACCTCACTGCCGCTTGTTGGACGGCCGCGACCTTTGGTAAAATCCATGGACGGGCGGGCCGCTCCGAGAGGCTGATGGGTCGTGAAACTTTAAGTCGGGTCTGAGGACTCGGGTCAGGGACAAGATTCAACGTGAATCTCTTTCTGAGTCTGGGTACTCCTTGGTTTTTAAACCATCGTCCCGGGGGGGGGGGGAACAATGGGCCTCATTTGTTTTGGGATCTTCCACGGCGAGAGATTCCAGGGTCCCAAGAACCCAGGACCTGGGCCAGGCCTCATTTCGGAGGGCAAGGCATTCCAAAACCGAACCCCCCAGCCCTTGCCGGCCATACCGTTCACGCGTCCCATAGTACTGGAAAACACCGCCACCCTGGCAGCCCTGGCAGCCCTGGCAGCTGCTTGTACTTGCCCGCGGGATATTTGTGTGGCTGTCAGGGCGGGCTTGTGATTAGGTGACACATCGGTCGCCTCGGATTCGATCGGCCGCGGCTGGATGCGGTCTCCCCCAGGCCATGGCAGGCCATGACGGTCCAGTCCCGGCCCTGGTACAAATAGACTATGGGACCCGCCCGATGGTGGGGACCGGTGTGCCTGAAGGTCGGACTTCTGTAGCAATGTGCTGTCGGCAACAGCTTCCGGGTCGTCATGGCCGCCTCAAGTAGGTTGTTGTCCCCGAGAGAGGAGAGCTGCAAAGTTCCGGCAGTTGTGCGCGACGCACACAAAGTCCCTATAGCGAAGGGGAGCGTGTCTTAATCATGCTGGCTTAGCAATCGTATTGCGAGATAGAACCCTGCTATCAGGGACGCAGAGGTTGGTTCGTCCATCATCATCGCCATCGGTGATCCGGTTCGCGTGCACATCTCGGATCAGGTGATGGCCATGTACTGTGCATGTACCATGCAGTGTACTTTGTCGCCGCCCCGGCCAGACGGGACAAGTACACTGCATAGCTACCTCGTACATGCTCGGTACTTTGCGCTGCAGTGAGAAGTTAAGTCTGAACAGAGTTGCTGACGACACGAACCCGGCCCAGGGCGCACGACCCGATTGGCCTGGGAAAGGGGGCAGGACCCTCCCGCTCCACCCTCAACGTCGAAGGATGGGGGGGCCCCTGGACTGATTGCTGGACCTCGACACGTGGGTTTCTGGGCCCACGACTCCATTCCCAGCATTGCTTTGACGTCAGCCCACCTTGGTCGCCCACTGAAACTGGACCTGAATCCAATTCTGTCTTCCTCTCTCACGACAGAGTGGGCCAGCCGACAAACTGACAGGTCGCTTTGCCCTGACCGTCCATCCCCCTGAGCTGAACTGAACCAGCAAAGGCGGAAACCAGACCAAGACAACCACGCGCAACGGTACGTACCAACCTCGGAAGTAGCAGACGTTCCACGCGTACCGTGGACTGCCACCGAGTGGCAACCAGCCTGAGTAGCCCGGTGCGCGGCGGGCCTAGTGTACGTGCAGCCAACTTGCAGCCAACTTGCAGCCGACTTGCAGCCAACTTGCAGAACATTGATCCGCGAGACTTCTCAAGATTCATGTACCCGACCCCGGCCCCGGCCTCCAAGTGCTTGCATGTGGTTTAAAAGAGTGAGGGCCCGCCCAGAGGGCGATCATCGGAGGGGCGCATTGATCGGCTCGCCTGGCACATTCGGTAGTGTTACCACCTGCTGCAATATGGAGGGTCCTGTGGGTTTCGTTCCCAATCTGTTGGAAGCACCAACAGGCGCTTCAGAGCACTGCCATTGGCCCTAACCCCCAGATATCCTATCGCCCATGGAGACACATTGTACTGTGCTCGAGGCCACGGCCTCACTGTGGTGTCTCCGCCCTCCCACATACAGCAGACGTGAGCGCGTGATCAGGACTTGGGCAGCCTATCGAAGGCTCGCCAGTCTGTCGCCGACATTGATGCACGATGGGGCACTACTCCACGAGAATGGATGGGGTTGATGGGCCCTGGCAGTCGAGGGGAACATGGCCCCGAATCAAGACCTCGTACATGATCCCCCATCTCCCGTATACAAAGTGCCTATCAAGCACGACGTCCTGCAGAATTCTTTGTTTGTATCACCGTATCGATCCGATAGACTTCAACGTGCTTCGGAAATCCCAGTGTCCAAGGCTCATTGACAATGGATGAGCCGATCGCTATCATTGGGGTGGATGCCAGGCTGCCTGGTGATGGAGACACCGCCGAGAGCTTCTACGAGTCACTGCTGGCAGGGAGATCGGCCAGGTCTGAGATACCCCCAGAGAGGTTCGCGATCGACTCATTCTGGCACCCCGAAGCTGAGAGGAATGGCTCTGTAAGTTTCTTCCAGCGGCGCTTGACCGTGCCACCACCATCTGCTAACAGGATGTAGACCCGGGCAAGACACGCACATTTTGTTAGAGGCAGTATAGCAGCCTTCGATGCTCCCTTTTTCTCCATTACGCCGGCTGAGGCCAATGGGATGGATCCCCAGCAGAGGGGGATGCTGGAGTCTGTCTACAAGGCGCTCGAGAATGGTCAGTCAGGTGATAAATTCTTTGATATTCGGCTTCTAACAGGATCCCAGCTGGCATTCCTATACCAAAAGCCGCAGGCTCGCAGACTGGCGTCTACGTCGGCTGTTTTGCCTACGATTATAATGACATAATAGTGAAGGACTTGGACCTTCCGTCCAAGTACGCCGCCACCGGTACGGTTGCGAGTATGCTAAGCAACAGAGTGTCGTGGTTTTTCGACTTCCGTGGCCCAAGTATCACCGTCGATACGGCCTGCTCCAGCAGCCTGGTGGCGGCCCACGAGGCGTGCATGAGCCTGAAGCTTCGTGAAATTGATATGGTGAGTGGGACTGTGGCTAGAGACTTGGGTAGAATGTGCTGACCACTGCAGGCCGTTGTTGGCGGTTGCAATCTCATGCTCTCGCCCGAGATGACCCTGAAACTAGACGCAGCTGGCGTTCTCGGCCCGGACGGAAAGTCGTACAGTTTTGACCACAGAGGCAACGGGTATGCTCGTGGAGAGGGATTCGGCACCTTGGTACTGAAGCGTGTCTCTGATGCAGTCCGTGATGGCGACGTTATTCGCGCCGTCATCCGGAATTCCTCCACGAATCAGGATGGCAAGTCTCCTGGCATCACACAGCCAACCAAGGCTGGCCAGGCTGCTCTTATCAAGCATGTCTACAAAAGAGCTGGGCTCGACCCCTCTGTGACCCGGTTCTTCGAGGCACACGGCACGGGCACTCAAGTGGGCGACCCAATCGAAGCCAGTGCTATCGCCGAGATCTTTGCATCCCACCGGTCGCCAGATGAGCCCCTCTACGTGGGCGCCCTCAAGAGCAACGTGGGACATCTTGAAGGTGCAGCTGGAGTTGCTGCCATCATCAAAGGAGTCTTCACGCTTGAGAAAGGCGTCATTCCACCAAATATCTGGTTCGAGAAGGCCAATCCCAAGATAAAGGATTCGTGGCATCTGAAATTCCCCACCGTGGCAACGCCTTGGCCTCAGGCTGGCCTGCGCAGAATGTCGATCAACTCGTTTGGCATTGGCGGTAGTAATGCTCACGTGGTCATGGATGATGCTTTGCATTTCCTACAGCAGTATCGGCTGGTCGGTAACCATCGCACCGTTGTCACTCCAGGCTCGCGGGATGTCCGACAACAACCACACATCAATGGTACGTCGTATTTAAACCCAGTCCCCAAAGCTGCGCTGATATTAAATAATCAGGCCACTCCAGCGGCACCAACGGCGTCAACGGCACCAATGGTACCATCGGCGGCCATCGTCGAACGGACAGTGGAATAGATATGGGCGTGAATGATAATGCCGATGTAGCTCGCAGCCAACTATTTGTGTTGTCCACAAACGACCAGGAAGGCGTATCGCGTATGCGGGATGCCCTCGAGGGATACTTGGCGTCAAAGTCTCTTGAAAACTCAATTGCCGCCGAAGAACGGTTGCTCAAAGATCTCAGTCACACGCTGGCTTCCAAGAGGACTCATCATGCATGGCGGGCTTTCACAACGGCAGACAGCCCCAGCACTCTGCAGAATACGCTGAAGGGGATTTCAAGTGCGGCAAGGATCAAGTCCCAGCCTCGTTTAGCATTCGTCTTCACGGGACAAGGTGCCCAGTGGCCAGCGATGGGCATCGAGCTCATGGCATATCCGGTCTTCCAGGAAAGTATCCTGTCCGCTGACAGATACTTGAATGATTTGGGTTGTTCCTGGTCTCTGTCCTGTACGTCAATAAAGCCCCTTTCCTCTGCTCCACGAGAATCTTCCAAAACTGACCGATAGTAGACGAGCTTTCCAAGCATGCGGGCTCACGCGTTGATGATCCTGAATTCTGCCAACCAATCTGCACCGCCCTACAGATTGCCCTTGTGGATCTCCTGGCCAGCTGGGGCATATTCCCCCACGCAATCACCGGCCATTCTTCGGGAGAAGTGGCAGGCGCCTACGCTGCTGGGGCAATATCGAGGGAGGCAGCTTGGAAGGTCGCCCACTTCAGGGGGAAATTGAGCTCAAAGCTGATCCGGTCGGGTTCGCTGCCTCAGACAAGTATGGCTGCAGTAGGTCTGGACACCAAAGCCACTTGGGCTGCAATCGAACGCGTGAACCAAATGGGTGACCAAGGGACCCTGGAAATTGCCTGCATGAACAGCTGGCAGAGCCATACTGTCAGCGGTGATTCCAAGAAGATCAACACGCTTGTGGAGATGCTCAATCAGGAGAAGGTCTTCGCGCGGAAACTTAACGTTGAAATTGCCTACCATTCGCAGTACATGAAGGCCATTGCGGACGAGTATCTCGAGGCGATGGGAGAGTTGGAAGCTGGGACAAGTCAGAACCAGTTCAAGGCGACGTTCTTCTCCTCGACTCGTGGCTCTTCCATCTCTCTGGCTGAGCTCCGAAAGCCATCTTACTGGGTCGCCAACCTTGTCTCCCCTGTACGGTTTTGTGAATCTGTCACAGAGCTTCTGAAAGATTCCGTCGAAGATCCGAAGATCAATGGATATACGAAGACGAAGCCGGCTCCTTCGGCACTCATCACAGACATACTCGAGATTGGCCCTCACGCCGCCCTGAAAGGCCCCTTGGCCAACATTTCCAAGCAAATCTCGAGCAGAGATGCAATCTCCTACCATTCCATGCTCAAACGCAAATCGCCTGCTGTGCAGACTGCCCTGGAGGCAGCTGGATCACTTTTCTGCCAAGGCTACGAGGTCGACCTGTCTGCAGTCAACGAGGCCGGCGGATCAGATGGCCACAAGCCACTAATGCTAATTGATTTACCGAGTTATCCATTCAACCATTCGAAAGAATACTGGCTCGAGAGCCGGCTGAGCAAGAATTTCCGCCTGCGCCCGGCAGGGCGTCATGATCTCCTTGGCGTGCCCATAGCAGACTGGAACAAGAGTAACGCAACTTGGCGCAACTACATTCGACTGTCAGAGAACCCGTGGATTGAGGATCACAAGGTTGCTGGCGATGTGCTGTACCCGGCTGCGGGCATGCTCGTCATGGTCGTCGAAGCTAGCCGACAGATCGCCCTCGAGAGCAAAGTTCTGAAGGGCTTTAGGTTTAAGGACGTTTCGTTCCATTTGGCGCTGCGTGTTCCTGATGATGCTCACGGCGTTGAAACACAGTTCTACCTGAGACCGTACCGAGAGACCAGCTCACCTGGCTCATCGACATGGAATGAGTTCCAACTGTGGTCGTTCAATGATGGCGAATGGAGAGAGCATTGCCGTGGACTAGTGCAGAGCGAGTACGAGGAGGAAAAGACCAATAGCGAACTGATGGTGCAGGAACAGTGCAGGAAAGTCGTTCAAGATGCCCAACAAGCTTGCACAGCTGACATAGCAGTCGACAAGGTGTACCGCAAGCTCAAGCAGTCTGGCCTGGACTTTGGCCCTACATTCCGGACACTGGATAACATCCGGCTCAGCCAAGACCTCGCTCTGTTCGCAAGGGTCAACTCGCCGCTGTCGAAGATCCAAGAGGTCATGCCAAGCCATTACGTACAGCCTCACTTGGTCCATCCAGCACTTTTGGATGGTGTCGTGCATGCAAACATCGCACCACTGGTCTCAAACTCTGTAGGCGCTGATCAGCCCAGGGTCCCGGTCTACGCCGAGAGCATCTGGGTATCGGCCAGCCCGGAAGCTCACAACGCCTATCTGGTGGTGACGGCTCAACCCTCGGCCCGGAGCGAGAGCGAGACCGAGTCGTCCTTTACAGCGGTTAGCCCCGAGACAAACCTCCCTTCGGTCTACGCCTCCGGTCTGATCTTCAAGACCCTCCCGGGTGGCGCGTCCCAGGACGCCGCTGAGTCGCTGCACGATGCTTTCAACGTTGAGTGGAAGCCAGACCCGACACTTCTGAGCGAGAAGCAGGCCTCTAAAGCATTCGGTGTCCCCATGGCCGCCGGGGAGAACCCATCAGACTGGATGGAGGATTGCGAGGCGCTGTGCCTTGCGTACATTCGCCGATTCCTCGATTCCATCACAAAGGACCGCATCGGCCGAATGGAAGAGCACCATCTGAAGTACGTGTCGTGGATGGAGCACATCGCCCGCCAGACGACTGACAGGGCTGTGTCCGGGATCGAGGACCTCGAGGACAAGGTCAGGTCGAGAGCTACACCCGAAGGCGTTCTGATCATCGCTGTAGGCCAAGCGCTGGAAGAGATGCTGGGAGGTCCGCTGAACCCGCTCGACGTCATCTTCAAGGACAAGATCGCCGAGAATGTCTACCGCTACGGCCTGGGCTCCCAAAGATGTTATGAGCACCTATGCAGCTATGTCGATGCACTGGCACACAAGAACCCAGCCATGCAGATCCTCGAAATCGGTGCTGGCACCGGTGGTGCGACCAGGCCTGTCATGGAGACGCTGACGGCTCAGGGCAAGCGATATGATAAATATTGCTTCACCGACATTTCGCCGTCTTTCTTCGAGCAAGCCAAGGACACCATCTTCAAGGACCAGCTGGACAGCGCGGACTTCCGCGTGCTCAACGTCGAAAATGAGCCTCTCGAGCAGGGCTTCGAGGCCGGCCGCTACGACCTTATCCTGGCTGCCAACGTGTTACACGCGACGAAGAAGATCGACGTGACTCTCTCCAACGCGAAGAGGTTGCTCAAGCCAGGGGGTAAGCTCCTGCTCTACGAAATTACCAACATCGAGGTGCTGCTCAGTCATTTCTGTTTTGGTACACTGCCTGGCTGGTGGCTATCAGAGGACAAGGATCGAAGATGGGGCCCGTTGATGTCTCCTGAGGGCTGGCGATATCATCTCTCGCAAAGTGGTTTCACTGGGCTTGACGCGGTCTTCCAGGACTTCCCTGGGTCTGCCCATCAGATGAGTTCCATCCTTGTGTCGGGCGTGCCAGCAGAAAACGCGGCAGCCTCCATAACTGGACCGACCTATATCGTGACCGACGGACTATCTGCACAGCAATTTGATGTTGCCAGGCAGATATCAAAGGCTCTGACTGCGAATGGGTCGGCATGTGATGTTACGTCCTTGATGGCATTGGGGGAAAAGGACCTGAACGGCACTACCTGCGTGGTTCTTGCTGAACTGAAGTCCTCACTTTTCCAAGACATGACAGACTCCGTCTTTTCATCGATCAAGCGAATGACGAGCCAGTGCAAATCATTGCTGTGGGTGACCAAAGGTGGAGATGCGTTCGCACCGGCGCCTGACATGGAGCCTGTGACTGGACTGGCCAGAGTTGCTCGGTCTGAGAGACCTGGCTTCCAGTTCGTCACGCTTTCGTTCGATCAGAGCGAGGCTCCAGGCACTATCGTAGAACAGTGCGTGTGGGCTCTCAGTGCCTCGCAGAATGACAACGAGAACTCCTTCAGGGTCAGTGGGGGAGTTCCATATGTGCCACGACTCGTGAAGGCCGAGTATCTTGCGGATCACATCCGATCTCAGACCGCTGCTCTGGATGTGGTACAGCATGCCCTTGGCGGGGAGGCTTCTCGGTCGCTGGTTCTGCGGGTCGGCACTCCAGGCCAGCTTGAGTCACTTAGATTTGAAGACGACCTGCTTCGTGAAACACCACTTGCTGCCGATGAGGTCGAGTTTGAGACTAAGGCCTGTGGCTTGACTCCCGTGGACTTGGCGTCAGTGAAGGGCAGGGTCAAAGAAGCTCCCTTCGGTCTCGAGGCATCAGGTATTGTCACCAGGGCTGGGCCGGCCTCCAAATTCAAGGCCGGAGATCGAGTCTTCGGCCTGGCATTGAATGGTGCGCTCAAGACACACGTCAGGTCTTCAGATGGCTTCATGGCCAAGCTGCCTGACCGCCTATCATGGGCTGAGGCCGCGTCCATCCCCGTTGCTTACACTACTGCCTATTCTGTGCTTCATGAGATGGGGAGTATCCGCAAGGGTGACAAAGTGCTAGTGCACTCGAGTGCGAGTAGCCTGAGCCAAGCAGCCGTTCGGCTTGCTCAACTTGCTGGTGCGGAGGTGTTCGTTACAGTTGACGGGGAAGCTCAGCGTTCCTTGTTCGCAACAACGTATAACATTCCGCAGGACCACATTCTCTCGGCCCGAGATACAACCATCAAGGCCGTCATTCATCAGATGACCCAAGGCCGTGGCGTCGATACCGTGCTGAACTCTGTTGGCAGCGACTTGCTCACGGAGATCGTGGCTTGCGTTGCCCCATTCGGCCGGTTGGTGGACCTCAGTCCAGCTGGAGACAATGCCAATGCACGCATCTCGTTGAGCGATCTCCAACAAAAGAACATTCGCTACGAGACTTTTGATCTCAAGTACCGAGCACTAAATGACCCTGTGCGGACGCAGCGAAGCTTCCAGGGAATGGTTGAGCAGCTTCTCCTGAGGGGGCCAGAGTCGACTATTCAAAGGACGCCAATCTCCACCTATGCATTCTCTCAGCTTGCAGACGCGTTCCGCCAGATGCAGTCTGGAACTCAGGTCGAGAAACTGGTTCTAGAGCCGCGTGACCAGGATATTGTCCCTGTCCTTTCAAGACGCGTACCGGCTTGTCAACTTGAGCCTAATGCAACCTATGTGATCGCCGGTGGTCTCGGTGGTCTGGGGAGATCCGTAGCACGATGGATGGCCGGTCGGGGAGCAAAGAACCTGATCCTGCTGTCTAGGCGTGGCCCGGTGCAAGATGCTGCCAAGCAGCTCGTCAAGGAGCTCGAGCTTACCTGTGACAATGTGGTCACGCCGGCTTGTGACGTGACTGACAGCGAAGCCCTTAGGGATGTCATTGAGAAGTGCTCAGCAACCATGCCGCCTGTCAGAGGATGCATACAAGGTTCCATGGTTCTCAAGGTAAGTTTCAAGCCGCGTGTCGATGCCCTGCCTTGCGTTTGCTAATCTCAGCCAGGACAACCGCCTTGAGGACATGACCCTCGACGAGTGGAACGATGCCGTCCGTCCCAAAGCCAACGCATCATGGAACCTCCACGATGTCCTAGGCCGCAGCTTAGACTTCTTTATCATCCTCTCATCGACCGTCGGCATCACCGGCGGCCCAGAACAAGCCAACTACGCAGCAGGCAACACCTTCCAAGACGCACTCGCCCGCCATATGGCGTCACAAGGCGCGCATGCCGTCTCGCTAGACCTTCCCATCATCCGCGGAGTCGGATATGTGGAAGAGCGGCCGGAACTGCTCGACCATCTCCGCGCCATGGGTTGGGCTTTCATGGAAGAGAACGAGTTCCACGCCACGCTCGACTACCACTGCCGGCCCACGGAGGGCCCCGTGCCTCTCGTCCGGTCCCAGGTGCTGCCGCGGTTCTGGCTCCCACAGCAGACCGCTGCAGATGGCCACGAGCTACCGGCCTGGAGGCTCGACCCCCTGTTTAACCACCTCGCCGTGTCGAGCTCGGCTACCACGGCGGCAGCAGAGGGCACGACCGACGCGAAGAAGTCCGTCAACCACGCTGCGCTCCTTACGGCTGCTAAGTCGCCGGAGGAGGCCGAGAAGGTGGTCCTCGAGGCGCTCCTGCTCAAGCTGTCTCGCGTGCTGAGCGTCGATGTGTCCAACTTGGATGCTGGGAAGCCTCTCCATGCCTATGGGGTCGACTCGCTGGTGGCGGTTGAGCTGCGGTCGTGGATAGCGAAGGAGCTCAAGGCGGAGGTGTCTGTCTTCGACATGACCAACGCGTCGAGCATCTCCCAGGTGGCTACCACGGCGGCGGAGAAGAGTAAGCTGGTTGTGAAGGGCGGGGGGGATTGATTACGATGTGACTAGATGACGATATGATCCTGATTTCTTGTGTTCAGCGTTCAGCGTTCAGCGTTCAGCGAAGATTCAGCAAATTTCTTTTCTTTACATTTCACTTACGTCGGCGAGAGAGAGATATCTCATAAAGCATACTTCTAAGTCCTGAAGCGCATATATATAGCACAAGATGAATAATTGATACAATTTTGCTTTGACGTGAAGCTACTGCTGTGACTGGTCTCTTGGCCGAACGATCTATTCGCTAGCAGTAGTAGATTCGTCTCAATTGCAGCACTCTGCTAGATGTAGACAGAACGCAGGCAACTCCATTTGCAAATTCTTCAAGAATGGTCAGCCCTTTATAAGAGGTTGCCATCCGTCGGAAATAAACACCTGCGTAAAGACAGTTTATATTGGATCTATACAAGGACCAGAAGTGGACTGCTCCATCATATTATTATAGAGAGCAGATATTCACACTGGTCAAAACGAATGGCGCACCGGTATTTACGGTCCACCCTCCTTACGCCCACACCACAATTTACACGGCCGCCCATAGCTGCCCACGCCCACACCCAATTCATATACCTAATTTGCATTAAATATATAAGTATTAGGTATATGGAAATTGAGCGTGTGGGTGTTTGGTAAGTGGGTGTTGGGCGCGGGTGTTGGTGACACCGGTGTATCATCTGGTTTAACCAGTGCAAATATCCACTCTCGTTATGATATACGATAAGCCAGAGGTAGAAGCAGTTACTAATTATTCTCAAGAGAAAAGATATTGGCACCAGCAAGAACGGATGGTACACCGGTATGTCACCACTATAAAGATACAGACTCTAAGTACCTCTACCTATCTAACTATTAAATTTATTTTTATCTTTAAATATTATAACTCTTTATTAATTCTTTATTAATTCTTTATTAATTCTTTATTAATTCTTTATTAATTCTTTATTAATTCTTTATTAATTCTTTATTAATTCTTTATTAATTCTTTATTAATTCTTTATTAATTCTTTATTAATTCTTTATTAATTTTTTATTAATTTTTTATTAATTCTTTATTAATTCTTTATTAATTTTTTATTAATTCTTTATTAATTTTTTATTAATTTTTTATTAATATAAAATATTTTACTTTAATTTATAATATTTTTTATATTATTTAATAATTTTAAATAAAAGATTTTTAATATATAATAAAATTTAATAAATATTTAAAAATATTTTTTTAAAATAAATATTTATACCTTTTTAATTTAAAAGCTAAATATTAATTATAAAAGTTTAAAAAAAATTAAAGTTTATATTATTTATTTTAAGAAGTTATAATAAATAAAAATAAGGTAGGAAGCTTAAATAGTTAAAATAAGTTTTAAACTATCCGTTTTAACCGGTGCGAATATCGGTCCTCATTCTCAAAGTATGCCAGAGCTACTACAGCATTGTCTGTCTCCCATCGTCTCCCATCGTCTTACCGGGTCTGCAGGTTTGCGTCATCTCCTAAAGCCGATGCAACAGCCGAGACTCTCTCCAAATGTGTCCACTGGTGGATTCTCCGCACTCGTCAGCTCCTCTGGAAATGCTTCGAGCTTCGGCCAAGCTTGGAACTTATGTGACACTACAACTCTCAAGGACCTGAAAACTTGGCCAATGAATTGCTTGAAAGCTCTTGGATACTCTACAATTTTACCTACGTAGCATCCTCACAAATCACTTGCCATCACAATGTCTTTGACCGGCCAATCCTACGTGGTCCGCTCTCCCGGTGGGCCAATCACGCTTGAAACTATACACTACGATCGGGTTGGCGACCACGAGATACTCGTCCGGACTGTTGCAGTATCAGTTTGTGCATCGGACATCAAGGCTGCCGAGGGCAAATTCTTCATGAAGCCGCCGATGATACTGGGTCATGAAGGCGCCGGGATCGTGGAAGAGGTCGGGGCCAAGGTCAAGGCATTCAAAAGGGGGGACAAAGTCGTTCTGCACTACAGCAGCTGCAAGTCTTGTGTTGCTTGCGTCACAGGGGGCAACCCTTACTGTGAGCGTATGGAGCAGCTGAACTTCGGAGCACTACGCGAAGACAACGGCTCAAGCAAGTTTGCCACGACAGCGGATGGCCAGTCACTGAGTGCCCTGTTCTTTGGCCAGAGCTCCATGGGACAGCTGGCCCTGGCCAGGGAAACCAGCGCAGTGAAGGTGGATGCAACGGCGGACGAACTGAAGCTTTTTGCTTCGCTGAGTTGTGGAATTCAGACGGGAGCAGGCGCGGTACTCAACGTCTGCAAGCCTTCGCCAGGTGCTTCTTTTGCTATCTTTGGCGCCGGCGCCGTTGGTCTAGCCGCAGCCCTTGCGGCTAGGCTATGCTCACCTTCCCAGGTCATCGTCATTGATATTTCACAGAGGAAGCTCAACTTGATCCCGCCAGGGCTTGCTACTCATACTATATGCTCGCTTGGATCGGAACGAGGGTCAGTCGCCACTCAGGTCAAGGAAATTACTGCAGCAAGAGGTGTCGATTTTGCCTTGGACTGTGCTGGACTCGGAGAACTTATTACAGAAGGTTTTGCTGCTCTTAAAAAGCGAGGAATGGTGGTCTCCATTGGGGGTGGGAACACACAGGCTTCCCTGCATACAACGGAGATGCTCGTCAAGGGAGCGACCTACAGAGGCACACACCAAGGCGACTCCGTGTCGCAAATCTTCATACCGCATCTGATCAAGCTTTGGAGGTCTGGTCAGTTCCCTTTCCACAAGCTGCTCTCGCACTACAAGTTGGAGGATCTCCCACAGGTACTGGATGATTTGAAGAATGATAGGATCATGAAGCCAGTATTGGTTACATGAACAAAAACTACAGTCTATGCAGATTCTTTTGCGATCCTATTTCCGCGAATCCGCTCTCTTCCCTCAGAAGTGATAAAGAGGCCGACCACTTTTGTGCATTTGAATTAGATACGACCCCGCGTATCCTTCCCAATAACTCCTATTTCAAGAAAGCGGATGATCTACAACATAGACAGTCTATTGCAGAGTACTGACGTGACTATACCTTGCGATGAACTCGGTCTTCACAGTAATGCCTCCCATCATCTCCAATTCTTCTCCGTCCTTGCTTTCGCTGCAACTAGCTCTTACGGCTTCGGCACTGAAGTAGCTGATCTCGGGTCTTTTAGGAAGTGGATGAGTATCTGCTGGAGACAGTGGCTGTTCCTCAATCACCGAGAAGCCTCCCGTTCTTGGCTTCTGGCTTTTCCGGGCCGAGGTGCTGTAGTTGTCCAATTGGCTCTTCGTTCGCATCGTGGAGATTGCACTCCTGAATAAGGGACGCAAGACCGGGATGCACGCGAGGATTACAGCGAGCGCTGCTTCGAGGACTGTCAGAACCATGGCGTGTTGGATCGAGAACGTGATATCGCCGGTATCAACGGAGGGTAGTAAGGCGACTTTGACGGCGCTAATGATGCAGACGCTGAAGATTGTTTAGTGGTTAGCTAATCGAAAAGGCGTTTAGGTTTGGAGCATTGATGCCTGCTTGTAACTTACACAAGCCCAAGACCTAGGAGATATTAGCAAACATCCTTGCGAGTTGGGTGGAAAGGGCTTACCAAAAGTAATCATCAAAGTAACCTTCTTGTACATTGTCATCTCCAGCCTGATGAGATAAGGCATGGGTAGGACGAGCACGATGACATCTGTCGCAATGTTCAATGCTCCTGCAACAATCCAGAGCTCAGTGGAGGGACCACAGTGGCCTTGAGCAATGACAAGTTAGCTAAGGACTCGATAGTATGTTGGAAGTAGGTGCAGATCAGAACTGAGGACGACAAAGACCTCGTCGGGCCTTGCATGCAACTCCAATCATCCCAAGCCACAAAACATGGATATGATCATGCGAGATCTATTTATCTTGGGCTGACATAAGAGGAATATTTTCCTACCGTCTTGATTTTTGTTCCAGCTAAATGAAAGCGGTTGACAGATGAGAAATATAATGCATAGGTTTCCAATGGCCCTGTAAAAGTTATCAGCCGGTGTCAGTGTCACCGACGAAGGGTGTGCGACTCACCAAAGCACAATAAGAGCCATTGTCCAATGAGCCGCAGTACGGAACCATCTGACTGTGAATACTCTGCAGCACAATGCGAGGATGGAAAGTTTGCTAAGTGCGAGGCTCAAGGTGGTCGTTACGCGAGCAGCTAGGAGATGCTATAGTTTGTCAGGACCTAATTGCAAGGCAAGTGTTGGAAGTTAAAGTCGTGAGGGCTCAACCCACAACCAAGAATGTTTCCGATCCACTTTGGAGACCGAATCTATCGGCTATCTCTGAAACGTGGAAGCCCAAGCCTGTATAGAGTATAGCTGCACCACAGAGTCAATACTTTTTGGGCGTATCTTGAGCATGATCAGGGAGGTATACCAAGCACAATGGTAATCGACAGGCCGACCGTTGTTAACTATAGGTTGTTAGAGAGGAGACATCTTTATTCCGGGGTATATCAAATTTTTGTGTCTCTTACACATGAAGCAATCATCAAATAGTCGCTAGCGTCCAGCCATCGTCCCAGCTTTTGACGGCTCAGGAGTCGCAGAGCCACGGCAGCCACGGAAAGCACGGCGAAAACCACAGCAACTGCAAATACGGTTATTTGCTCAGCCCTCTCGAGTGGGAAGTTGACGCCCATGATGATGGTATCGTCTAAGGAGCGGAGTGACAAACGAGCGAAACATCAGACCAGCTGTGTGGTCGGAAGCAGCGGCGGAAACATAAGCAAGAAGTTCATGGGAAGGGCTCCCCCCCTTTCTAAAGAGACTGCGCGAATGCCGTTCGGTTGAAGGTGCGGTCTGAGCGGGAGCAGGCACAGCATCTATCTCTGACTTGGCGGCCCCACGGTCTGACTTGAAACGACAGGGCGGATTGAACTTTCTCCTCCATAATCCAGGGACAATGTTTACTGGATCCCAGTGTGCCCCGTAGCGGTCCGGAGGATGTGTTGATTTTCGTGCGGCGAGGACGATCGTCTGACTCGTGGTTCCGGGTGGATATTTTGTGACAGGGAGGCTGCAAGGCACATGCATATATGCAAAGCACGGTAAGGGTAGCATCGTAGGCAGCATGCTGCGCAAGACATTCGAGAAGATCATCTGTCTAGCTCTGTCTAAGATAAACAAGTCTCTCCGATGAAACAGACGTTGAGGCTGGTATTCAATCATTCAAAGCTCCGTAGAGAAGCGAGCATCTACTTGGAAGACAGTCTTCGTTCTCGTATCTGAACATCGTTGATCCTGGTCACAGAAACGTGTCTGCTGTGCATGACTTGCAGTTTGCAGCACGTCTAATCTCGCGAAGGTCGACCAGCCATGTGGTGCCAAGTGCTGGTCAGGGGCGTGTGTGAATCTGGAGTCTAAGGTTTCTAGAAGCCATAATTGTCGGGGATTTAAGAGGGCCGGAGGGTTGTCAGGACCACATCAGGGGTATATAGCCGGGGCTAATCTCTTCACAGGTATCCGAGCGCTTTCTCCAGTCTGTGCCGGGTATTCCCTATCGGGATAATCTTTGTAGAGCACGTCATGTGAGCCCGCTGCATGACGTTCATACCCAAGTGGGCTGAACATTTTCGCCTTCGGATGAGTCCTATTCTTTATCAACACTACTTGAGTGGGTAGCAGGGCTCGCTAGGGTGTAATTTTCCCCCCAAGATCCTCTGTCCAGGATGACCTCGTTCCTATTATAACGAAGGCCATCATCCTGCTCACAATATTGCAAGCCTAGAGATACCCAGCAGGGCATATGTTGAAGCACAGTGGGCTGGTGGAGCAAAGACATATAGAGAACAATACTTGGGAGATCTGAAACTCAATTATTCAGTCATACAATGTTTTCACTGTTTACTTATTTTTGAACTCATTAGCTTGGGATGAACGCGCCCCAAAGGCAATGTAATCTCCGGCACCGCAGCGCCGTGATCGTGACTCTTCCCTCCGGGCGCCTTATCCGGGGTTCGTACCCGTTGCCCTGCCACCGAAGCGAGGAGTCTTCCGCGGCCCTCTTCCCATTCCGAAATTTCATTCCAAATCACCAAAACCTGCCAGAACTCAACCAGTGGAATGAATGTCTTCTATTTTTCTGCTCCACTGTCTAAACCAAATCATGGAATCAGCCTAATGATGTTGATTGTAAATAAGTGAGGCTATTGTAGTGACAGAAGATCCTGTTCTTTTCTTTGTTATATGCTCTGCGTTGTAAGTTGTTAGGTCTGGGGAACAGGGAATCGGTAGGTATAAAGTAGAGAATCTACCGATGTAAACCTGTTCGTTCCTCAGTCAAACAGAAGTTCCTTCCACATGCCTATGCACTTGCGTCCAGTTCATACAGCAAGGCAAAGTGAAGCGCACCTTTCAATCCTGCCCAGAACCACGCTCTGGGTCTCGTATTGGATCGACAGAAAGTGATCGTGAGCCTGGTTGTGTCCCCGCTGTCTGATCTGCCCCGGAATCCACAAGCAGCTCTTCCGCCCGCGAAGCAAGCTCATCGTGAGACCTACGCTCGCAGATCTCAATAACTATGAGACTTGCGAGCGATGAGCACTTGAGTCGATACAAAACCAAAACGATACACCGCTTTTGCCAAATTCGAAGCTCTTTTCATGGACTGTCAGACTTTTCTGCTTTCTTCCAGTCGAGGCCGCGTCGCTTAGGAAGGCATGATTCTGTACCGAACCCGGTCGAAACCGTACGAGTCGGTTGGCGCGATCCGCCGACCGAGCTCAATTCTTCACGCTGAGTCTGAAAGAAAGACCCGATGAACGTGCCAAATTTGGAAATCGAGATGCTTTGGATGAGGTGCTACTGTATTTAACTCTAGGTTCGCTTAAAGTCGCCTGGCCACATTTTCACCATTTTAGCAGTCTATGGAAGCAATTTTGGTGTAAACAACTGATATTGACTCAAATGTCAATGAATTTCAGCCCTGCTATCACCCTCTAAGTGCCAGGTATCGTGATACTTTCCGGGACGAAGTCCACAATAGATATTAGAGAGAGAGAGAGAGAGAGAGAGAGAGAGAGAGAGAGAGAGAGAGAGAGAGAAAGAGAGAGTCTGAAGCCAACGCCGCGGCGTGGTAGTCATGGACCTTCTGTAACATAGGAATAAATGATGCAGTATTTTCTAATCGTGATGGGGAGAAATGGCACGCACACCAGGCCAGTCTTGCTCTCGATAACACATATGATTGAAACATCAAGCCAAGCCTAAAGCTACAAGTGGAAATGTGGAGATTCTAAGAAGAGTAAGGAGATTGCTTGTTTGATGTAATATTCAGCAACTACAGCGAGAGCTGAACAGTTCCTCATAGTATCGTGTCTAATGCTATCTTCTTCTCCACGCTACGGAGCCATGTGAGACGTGGTCGTTTGGTTGGATCTCGGACAATGCCACATCGCAAGGGAGTAGTATATGCATTGTCAATAATGCTGACATGGAAGGCCCGTGTCTGTAACATCGCCTTTGATGCGTGTAAGTGGCGTCATGGGTGTTATGCGCAACACGGGCCATTCCTTAGTCGCACAGAACGTCATCTGAACTGGTAGTAATCCGTGGGGATTGATCAGCAGTGGATGTGCGCGATACAAATCCACGTAGTCGCTGCTGGGTTCGACCCCAACCCCGGGGGTTTTGTGAGCTGGCACGTTGATGCTTCTCTTCTCGAGGGTGCTCTCGTGCCCCTGCAGCGGTGAGTTGTCACAGGCACTGGCCTGGGGACATCGTGGTCAATGAACGATGCATTCTACAATCGGCTAGAATGCCTGAAATATGCTGGCTGATTCGTGCCTGAACAGGCTGCCGCGCTATTGGTACCTGGGCTCTAAGCTGGGGCACCCTCGGAAGCGGCGGATGTCCGGATGTCAGCATCTCGTGATCTGCATGGGCTGGCAGTTTCGCTTGGAAGCTCCCGTGGGTAGCCCGCTCGAGTGGGTGCCTACTGGGTGCTCAGAAGAAAGAAAGTCGGGGTTCACAGTACAGATGGCCGTTGTCAAATGGAGATGACGTCGACTGGCGGCAGGGTGAGATAAAGAGATTGAGATGAGCAGCTAGAGTGCTTTTGACGCCCATTGCTGCGGTTCTGCTATGTGCGCACTTCGCGTTCAGGACGACGGTACATTCCTGCAAGGCACGTTAGTACCCGGGCATAAAGTGGGGACAAGGGTCCTCTGGGTCTGGAAATCCTGATGCCTGAGGCAGCAATGACGAGTCCTGTCAGGGATCAATCGTGTGCCGAAACACCGTATCCCCTGACAAATGCCGCTGGTCGACCACCCAGACGCCCTAAGGCTGGGCACATTGAGCCACTGAGGGTCCAAATGGACGGCTGGGACGGGTCGCCTGAGTAGCGGGCTGGAACATGTCACTTTCATCACTTGCTCAGAGCATCCCTGTCACTCCCTCCTCTTTGACGTTCCGCGCCTTCCTCTCCCAACGCCTGATCTATTCTTATTCGAAACAACCACATCACGCTTCACCTTCAACGAGCAACTGTCTTACCCTTTCTCCCACTTCTATACTCACCATCGTGACATCGCCGCATCACCACATTCATCGACTTTCCATCTCCTTTTACGCACCGATAGTCTCGGGAGAACAGCAACTGGATCTCCTTTCGCCGTACGCATCGTCTACCCACGTCACACCACCACCGACCACGGAGAGCAACCACGACAATGCTCCTACGGCCCCTCCTTGCCGTGGCTGGGCTCTCTGCCGCCACCCACGCTTTCCTCCTCCCTCCCGAGGTCAGCTCACATGATGCTGAAGTCGTCGAGGCTCTTCCGTTCGAGAGTGCAGCCCTCGCACAAACCCAGTCACTCAGCCTCGACTGCCCTGGATGCCCCCCCGTGTTCAAGAACCACCACGGAAAGCCCAAGCACCACAAGCAGCACAGCAGCCACCTCGAGCTCGACTTCTCCGTTGATCGATCCGCCGACTCCGATCGGCTGATGCTGAATGGCTTCGAGCTCTACCCCAACTCCGACCCATTTACCAACATCCTCGTCGCTCCACAAGTTGCCGACAAGCGGAAGCACCACAAGAACCATGAGAAACACATGAAGGGCGAGGAGAAGCACGACGGTGACAACTCTAGGGTACTGCCTAGTCACCACAAGTTCCGACCAGGACATCAGGGAAGACCAAAGATCGTTGAGCAGCCACTCGGTTTCAGCCTTCAAATCCACCCCGTCCAGAAGACGGCCGATGACAACTTGGATCTTGTCGTTGTTGACCTCCAGATCATCGAAGTTGGCTCGGTTTTCGTCGAGGGACTCCCCAACATTCGCGTTAACATGATTAAGTCACCAAAAGACGACCTCCTGATTGCCAAGATTGAACAGACCGCATCCGAGAACGTTTCGTCACCCAAGGGTGACGAATGCACCACCACCCTATGCAAGTGGAAGGCTATCATCGCCGATAAGCTTGACAGGATGAAGATGCATGGCTGTGCTGGTATGATGGGCGGTAAGGCCGGCCACCACGACCACCATGGCCAAACCCAGCCTGCCAGCCACCACGACGAGCACTACGGAATGTTCAACCGTCCTAATGGTTGGTCTTTGTTCTTCCGGAAGGTGACCTCGCACATCATCCTCCCTGTTCTTGTCGGCATCGTCGCTGGAGTCACCGTAGCCGTCGTGAGCATGTTGGTCGGAACTGTTCTCGTCGGTCTCTTCCGAAAGTTTGTTCGCGGACAGTCCTTCTTCCCTCAGCACCGCTGCCGTCTCCACCCAGGCGGACGCCACCACAAGGCCGCCCAGAGGGAGGCTGCTGTCGACGAGGAAAAGTCGGGCTTGATGGAGAACCAGGAGGGTCTGCCTCAATCCTATGACCAGGACCAGGCTGAGGTTACTCATGTCGAGCGAGCCTAAGCTCCCAACAAAAAACAATAGCGGCAGGATGCTAGGAAGTGGGTGGATAGGCTCGGCACATGGAGCAGCTCCCACTGCAAGAGGAAACATCGAGTTGATCATGGCAGTGAGCAAGGGGAAGGTTTTGGCGTTAGGGAACGGAGACCAGAAAACACACTGGCATTGGGAGGAGGAACTTAGCTTGGTCACTCCTTTTTCTTCTGTTTGGGTCTGGATTACTGTCGTTGCAAAATACCCACCACACTCCTTTTAGATTGGCATAGGACAATTCATATTTACAAGTTCATTGAGAAGCCTCCAACTTGCGGCAGCTTACATAAAACGAGAAAGGCAGCAGCAAAACAGAAGTACACTACCACGGGGAGTTGAATGACTTGCGAAGTATGTGGGATGCTTGTCTGGCTATTAAAACAGAGGGAAGGAACGGTTGCCTCCGTTTGCTTCATAGTCCTAATAGTTAAGAGCAACCACACCGCCGGCCAGCTGCGTAGCGCCTAAGCTAAGGCAATGTGATTCACATCTACATACTGCTGTGACAAGGGTAGCCTGAAGATTCAGGTACAGGTGTATCATAACAAACTGTTTGTACAAACATATGGTACAGTGGATATCGCATTCACTGAACCCCTTCATTCACAAGCCACTCTGATCAGTATTTGTAGCCTAGATTGCAGACCATTTGACCTCTTCCTTTCTCTTCCTCTCCAGTAGCCGCAACGCAGCATCTGTTGGTTGACCTGACCAGCTCTCCTGAAACTCTCGCCCAGGGCTGCTCCACACGTTAGCCTGTGGAGTTGTCCGTTCATCCTCACTTCTCTTTCTGCGGACATTCCTCAGGAACGACTCATACAAGCAAACAAAAGTCTGAGGACTCCATAAACATGAGTCCCACCCAACCTGGCTCGCCCCAGGGCCCCGTTGTGGACATGCTCTGGAAGCAGTCGACCGAGCTTAACGCCGCCGCCGATGCCACGGGCGACCGGTGGACAGGTCTCGGGCGCCTGCAATACAAGATCATGGAGATGGGGCAACACGAATCCGTCAAGGAGGACTTCGAGGAAGTAATTCGCAATTTGGAAATCCTCCAAAGCAGGTTGGAGGGACTGAGAGACACCACACGCAGCACGATCAACGAGGCGGTGCGGCCTTTTCTCAGACCCTTGAGGATTCTGGACCTGCCAGACGAACTATTGCGCTACATCTATGCCAGGGGACGCACAAGTATGTATAAGCTTGCATTTTACGACATGATCGGGGGCGATGTCGGACAAATCAAGAAGCTTCGCTTGACGTGCAGGCGCTTCTGTGCCACGAGCTCCCATCTTCTCATGTTCTATGTCAAGGCCGACATGACTTTCCAGTCGCTCGCTCACCTCGACGAAGTATCGCGACACCCAACAATCAGCAAAGGCATTCGTGCCGTCAAGATATGCCTCGGACGCCACTTTGACCCCGACATTGCACGTGATACCCGGGCTTTCGCACTCTGTCAGGGTACTAAGTTGCGAAATTGCCTCAATAGCTGGGAAATGAGTGTCTAGCACCGATACCCTCTTGGAGAATTATCTAGAAACGTTTTGCAGAGGGCTATTGGTCGAGAGACCATTATCGCTGATTCTTTCGATGAAGCGGCCCAACACGGTCTGAACGAGACTTGCCCGGAACATGTTATGCTGAGGGCGGCGCAAGAGTGTTACAGACAGCATCACGAAACCCAACTTCTTTTGCAGCATGGACCTTTCGCGCAGGCCATTATCTCTGCAATGATGCGAATGCCGACTGCCACATGGTTGAGCATTCAGGATGAGGACATTAGAGCCATTTCCGGACCTGATTGGGAGTCCGACATCATCTATCCAGAGAATCTGGAAGATATGGACACGCTGAGATTGAAACTTGAGGCTCCTAGCTTCTCATGGAGTATGGAAAGGTGCCGCGGGCTGAGGTCCCCGCCGGTCGACGTGATTCCAAGCATCCTCTTGTCCATTGGAGAGGCGGGAATTCATCTGACTGGACTCGATATTGATGTTCCCCTGCCAGACAACTTGTCTTCATTTTCGAGAGATCAAGTCGAGCCTTCCAAGATGCAGGCTTCTTCAATGCAGCTAAAGGCATTCGCTTGCCGCCCGCGTCATGCTGTGCCACTTTCGAAAGAGGCGGTCCCACTTCTCACAGGCTTGCTGTCTACAATACTCCAAACATCTTCTCTACAACGCATCGATCTTTGTTTCGATTTCATGTCCGAGGAAAGCTCCGGTCTCCAACCGATAGCCAGCATGGCACCCATAATGTTCTCGCGCTCTTGGCCGAGCCTGAAAGAATTATCTTTTACCGGACCATTCCACTTTCAGGATCTGCGAAAGTTGGTCAATCACATTGACAAGAACGTTGATCTGCAGTGGAGTGGATATCTCATGGATGGATCCTGGGCCGGAGTCCTCGACTTTCTGCGAGATTGTAGGCTGCATGCTACCATAACCCTCGGCGATGTGAACGGATCGATAGCCGGCGCCGAATGCGAGAACATGTCGAGGGCAGAGTTAGACCACATCTTCAGAGAAAATGATTTCACGCCAAGTCTGGCGTCGGAGAGCAGAGCGGCAAGATATATCAGAGGCTGGACGACTCAGAACCCGGTCACAGATTGGATGCACGGAGACTCAGAGCTCTTGCTTCGAACCGACGATTCGGAACTTGGAGAATACCAGGGGAGTGACACCATCTCGGACGGCGAGATTTATTATAGCTAGATCGATAGCTTGGAACTTGAGTTTGCCACTGGTTTTCTGTATACGCCACAGCCATGATCCGGCGTACAATACGCCCTATAGAAAACCGAAGAATTTTGGTGTGCTTCTAAGTGCCTTTCCCATCAAATAAATACCGTGTCTTTCCCAACCCGACAGCTGGGCCGACAAGAGAAAGGCCAGGTAGGAACACATCACAAATAGATCCCAATTATGTACATGCATGAGGAGCAGCAGTCAAAATTCGTTTGCTGGTAGGAGAAAAGACTCGTCTAATTGACCTCATGTGGTGCATGCTCATGTAAAGTGGCCTCAGCCATAGTGTGTGCTCACAGTTTTCGTGCACAGTAGACCCGCTGGGAAAAGGGAAGATGCACCAACATGACCGACAACACAGCGACACCTCACACTGGCAACCTACAAATGTTGGGCGCTACCTTCGCTGTCTCGCCTGATCCTTCTGTCCTCTGCCTTCTTACATTGAATGATTTCCTGAACTGTTGTGATATCATTTGTCTCTGTGTTCAAGTCCTTCGATTCAACTTTGATGGCCAAACCTGGATGACAACAAGCAAGACCACGGATGATGGCCATGCTTTCAACCCCCCAATATTCACAACCGGTTTGCAAAGCCACTGTCGATTATATGGGGGCTGGGGAGCATCTGCCAGTATACACTTCCGCATTGGCTAATATCACGCTTACACCAAACACGCCCACACCCTATTGACATACCCAAGCCCAATTCACATACCCATCACAATTCACATAAATTTGGGGTGGGTGTGTAAGTTGGGTGTGAGTATGGGTGTGGGTCTTATGTTCTGATTGGGTGGGGAATATTATTAAAGAGACATCTGTGTATCATCCGTTTTTCTTCTGTATGAATATTTGTTTTCATCTCTATCATTGTTTGACTTGTCTCGAAGGCAAATTTGGGGTAGTATTACCTAATTAGACAGTCACTTATTCCTTTTAAGGTCATCTGAAGCCTGTGTAATAGTTTATTGAAGGTGGCACCTATGTTGTGGTAAAATGGATGATTTGCATTCTGCTGTTTCCTGTTCCAACAACACTGGCCAAAGGCTGCAATTCAAGCCTCCGTGAGGCCAAATAAAAGACAAGACTCTGATTAAAGTTGCCGCAGTAATTTAAATGACTTAGATTTGCTTTCAAGGACTGTATTCAGACCCAAAAAGTTCTCTGCATCTGATGAGATAATACACGCAATACACTCAATGAATAGCAAGGCTTCGAACCATTGCTGCAGGATTTAGGGTGTCAGATCATGATCTTGAGTCGGGAAATACATAGCGAGTATGACCAACGAGCGAATAAGTCTCCAAATGAACCTCAATCAGATGTCAGCCCATTTCCAATAGTCAGGTCATTCCCCACCAACCAGGGATAGCAGTGCTGACTGCATATTCACCGCTTGGTTACTTGCTGCAGCCAGCGCCAGATCGCCTCTAGACAGCTTCGTTCCGATCTTTTCCGGCTTTAGTATTAGCAAGTCCAAAGTAGTGTCAAGATTGCAAATCTGAAACCATCTCCGATGTAATTTAGTGATCGACAGCACCCCCCTTCTATCACACATAACGTACTATTCTGAGATGAGGAGTCGCCAGAGGACAAGGGTGATTAGTTCAGCGTACATGTGATTCCAAAATGATAAGGAACAAGATGGCAGGGATTCGACCCCGCAAAGGATTCTTTCATGAGCCGTTTCCAAGACGGGCGATTATGGCTGGGGGGCAAAATTTTCAGGATAAGGTCAAAATGTTCCGATCCTCAGGTTCTTGAGCACTTCATCCAAGCCGTTGTTGCCCATCCCATCCGCCATTCTTACCATTGAGCGACTAGGTCTGGACATCTTCACGCTGCGCTGCAAGGCGGCCCTTTGAACGGCTTACTCACCAACTATGGCACTGCTTTGCACGTGGATCCGCGGAAACTGTTGGGCTTGACAAGGGGAAAAACAAGAAATTGAGGAATACTGTTGGAGGATTGGAAACCATGTGAAGCTGTTGGTAAAAAGTAGCGGTTGTCGGAAGCCCCGGGCAGCCTCATTCGTCCATCTTGCCTTGTCATCATGTTCACCAACGCAACACATGCTTAACGTCACACCCGGGCGCTTAGACACGTTCGCCCACGCCGGTTGCACAACGCTAATGCGGGGACCTTTGGAGTGAGTTGTTTCAACGATTCTACACGTGCAAAAATGAGTATCCTCTGTGCAACACTGGAAGTAAAGTCGAATATTGCTGTTTTTCTTTTATACGTTTTAATACGGTCCATTTTAAAACTCATTAGAGAACATTTCATGAGCTCTAAAATCATCTTCCTCGTAAATTAATCAAATATTGCAACCTGTATAAATGCACGCAATGGAGATGCGACCAATGATGCCTTGGTGTAAGCCAGATCTACATCCCCAACCTTAATTCTAGTATCCAAAGTCAAGTCAGCTACTTAACTCACCGCGTGAAAGTCGAGTTTGATAAACGTTTCCCAGCCTTCGCGTAGCCCAAGCCTGATCCGGCAGCCGTCAGTTGAGACGGGCAGGTAACAGATGCCAAATGTGCCTGAACGATATTCAATACTCGAGACAGATGCGGAAAGCCAACAGACAAATCCGTTTCTGGTTGGCTCCGAAATCGCGCCACATTAGTCTCTTGGCTGCCGGAGTTGTACTCTGCGGGTGGTTATCTTCACGCTTGTTGTAGGCATCCTTTGTCTAGCCTTATCCGGAACGCACCCAGCAGCCTCGTTGGGCACGGTCCAGATTGAGCCCATCGACGGCCTTTGCATTATGTCTCATGTGCCATCACCGATACCAAAGGTCTGCCAGTAGCCTCCTGGGCCGCCAACTCAAGTGGTACATGTGCCGGGCCTAGCGAGGTTCCGCGCCTGCCGACCAATTGCAAGTGTTGGACGAGACGGGACGGCGGGGCGTGGCTTCGATATGTCATGAGTAAAATACGAAGTGTGGCTTCGGCCCGCTCGCGCACTTTCATTCGACACCAGCTCCGCGGTTGCATGTTCGCGCTAGCCTGAAGCCTATCTCTCCGCATCCGTTAGGAAGGGTGGTGCAGATGTTGGAATCTTGGCGCGTTGTGAGGAGCTCGGTCCTCTTGCACTGCTGGGGGAGTGCATTGTAGTGATCTTGGTAGGCACTGCCTAGAGAATTGAAATAGTCCAGACCTGAACAAGACGTGCCGAGTTTCTTCTGCGCGCGCCGTGTGCGTCGGTCGATGCTTGATGGCGACCAAGCATGTGGTGAGCGAGGGGCAAAGCTTACATTAGCTTGACTCGGCCCTGACGTGAGATCCCCCTCCTTGGGTCTTGTCTCATGAGCACATGGGCTCTGAGATTATTCGACAGCGATCCCGGGACGATTTTAGCCCGATGTATCCGAGAGCAGCGAACCTTGGAAGCACAAGTCATGTTTCCGGGTACGCGCGGATGCGAAGGATTGTCTGTGTGACCCCATGGGGAACTCTTACTGTATCCTGCAGCTTCCAGCCTAGTCCGCATCGAGGAGACGATCTGCAAATCACCTTGAACGCAAGCGGGCAGAGATTACATTTAAGGCAGGCCACGCTCTACCGACTTTTTTCTCCTCGCTTATCTGGCTTGCTACTGTTTTGCAGAGCCTTGCCGTTACGTTTCCCAGCTGCAGATCAAAATGTCGGAAAAAACACCCCAGGAAATCGACGATGTCGGGGAGAAAACACCCCATGAAGTCAACCATGTCGGGGATAACAGCGGCCGTCGCAAGTCCGTTGCTATGAACATTGTCGAAAACCCGCTGAAGCGGCATTCCGCCGAACAGACCGTTGAGAATGCCCGTATCTTTGCGGAGACCCACGGCATGAGTGAACATGCCGCACTGTTTGGTCGAGCCGGCCTCGTTGCCCGCGACCCAGACAGGTTCGATTCGGTCTCGGAGCTCGACGAAGCGGAGCGCACGGCGCTTGCTTATGAGAAAGCCCACAAATGGCACGGTCCAAAAATGCTGTGGTACTCGATCGGCCTTTGCGCGGTCGGAGCTGCCACTCAGGGATGGGACCAGACTGGCTCCAACGGCGCCAACTTGTCTTTCCCTGAGGAGTTTGGTATCCACGGGAAGGGCCGGGACGAGTGGATTGTGGGCGTGATCAACGCTATCATCTTCCTGACGGCGGGTCTCATGTAAGTTCTCATGATTACTGGTTCCAGACCATGACCACTTACACTCCCAATAGCGGTGCTTTCATTGTCGACCCTCTGAACCACTACTTTGGCCGTCGAGGCGAGATCTTCATCACGGCTGCCTGTCTGACCGCCACTCCAATTGGATCCGGATTCGCGAAATCCTGGCAAGGACTGTTCGCTGCCCGATTTGTCATGGGTATTGGCATCGGTGCCAAGAACGCCACTGTTCCGATATACTCTGCAGAGATGGCACCGGCTCGCGTCCGTGGAGCTCTCGTCATGTTCTGGCAGCTCTGGGTCGTAGCAGGTGAGATCTCCAAGGCTTTTCTATTTTTACCAATCACTTCATGTGGTACTGATCTGGAAATTTACCAGGGATTTTCCTGGGGTTTTGTGCCAACGTGATCGTCAAGGACACCGGTGCTATCGCCTGGCGCCTGCAACTCGGATCCGCCTTTATTCCGTCTTTGATCCTCGGGATTGGCATTTTCTTCTGTCCCGAATCCCCTCGCTGGCTTATGAAGCATGGTAGGCACGCTGAAGCATTCAAGTCAATGTTGCGACTCAGAGCCCATCCGATCATCGCGGCCAGGGACTTTTACTACTCCTGGGTCATTTATGAGGAGGAGCTCAAGGAGGCTGCAGGCTCCACCTATTTCTCTCGTCTTTGGGACTGCTTTGCAGTGCCTAGGATCAGGCGAGCCAACTACGGCGCATCAACTGTCATGTTAGCTCAGCAGATGTGTGGCATAAACAGTTAGTCAGGCGCTCCCCATGTCCTGGATCACTTGGTTAATTCTTCACAGTCATCTCATTTTACAGCTCGACAATCTTTGAGGACGTCGGCTACTCTGCAACACAGGCTTTATATGCATCCCTGGGCTACGGCGCCATACAAGTTGTTTTCACGATTCCTACACTCTTCTTAATTGACACTAAAGGACGACGTACCCTGACCTTGATCGTACGTCCTCGCTCCTGCCAAGATTTCTGAGGCGCAACTAACCATGAGACAGACTTTCCCTCTCATGTGTATTTTCCTATTAGCCGCAGGCCTGTCTCTCTTGAAGACTACCGGCAGTAGAGGGGAACAACTGGGGCCTGTTGTTCTGTAAGTGCCGAAAGCTCTAGTACAACAGCGTGTGGCTGACCAACCATGTCCAGATTCATTTATCTGTTCACCATCTGCTACTCCCTCGGTGAGGGTCCTGTAGCTTTTCAGTATTCTGCCGAAGTTTTCCCGACCATCCAGCGAGAGCAGGGTATGGCCTGGGCTGTGTGCATCAACAACACCTTTGGTAAGAGTTCTTGTGAACCTTGATGAACTTAGCTGACTGACTTTTTGCAGCCGGAATTTTGAGTCTCACGTTCCCTCGAATGAAAACAGTGATGACACCAACGGGCGCCTGTAAGTCTTCCAAGATAACGACATCTGATCAGGCCTTTTCTAACATCGCACGCAGTTGGCTTCTATGCCGGCCTGAATCTAATCGCCTGGTTCATGATTTTCTGCTTTGTCAGAGAGACCAAGCAGCTTACTCTGGAGGAAATAGATCGTAAGCAAAACTAGACGCGTTTTCACATGCTGCCACTGACTTCCTGCAGAGGTCTTTTCGGTCCCCACAAAGGACTTCATCTCGTATGAGCTCACTACCTGGCTTCCATACTTCATCAAGCGACATATCTTCCGTCAAAAGATCGCCAAGCCGCCGGCGATTATCGAGAAAGAAGCCAGGGTTGAGTCTATCTTGGAAGCATAAATTGAGTATAAGTGTTTTTATCACCCAAGCAACACCCTGAGCCATTCGCAGGCTGCTGTCTACATCAGACAGTGGTGACCAGACAAATGGCACACGTCTCTCATACAGTCGGACCTGAAGTATTAGAGTCTGCAGGACTAGAGACTACAGTATAATTCATTACAGAGTCAGAGACGACATAGTTGAATTCTGCAGGATTAAAGTAGATTTGTCAGGATAAATCTAGATGTGGGCCAAGGAGATTCCGACTCCACGATCTACGGTCACGTTGTTTAAGTTATATTTCTATCACATTGCTTCCTGCTCTGAAGGACTTACTGACGCCCCCTAGCAGCTGTACTATGCCTTCCTTGGTTATGCTAGTGTTTGAGCAGGGCATTTTCCCCCGTGTGTTTGTCAGAGTATAGTTGCCGCTCCAGCCCCTAATAGTGGTAAAGCATTCTGATAGAAAACGGATATTCGCACAAAAGAAAACGGATAGTACATAAATACCATCTCTTAAATAGCATTCCCGCAGCTAATCACGGCATAACACCCACACCCGTTTTCCGAACTTATACCTAAAATAATATCTACGCTTAATATAATATTTAAATTAATTAGACTTAGGTGTATGAATTTGGTGTGGATGTGCTGGTTATGACTGTGCTGGTTGTAAGTGTGTTGAGTGTGGGTGTGTTGAGTATAAATGCAATAGGCATGTAATGTGTCTGTGTACTATTTGTTTCTTTCTGTGCGAATATTTGTTTTCTTCTGCTAAGCCTAAATACTAGCTGGCAGTGAGAGAAGAAACGGGGTTTCCGCATGTCAACAAGACCGGTGAATCGCACGGGTTTCATTTTACTGCTTGACAGCGTATTTGAAATCGACCATTTATGGGCAAAGCTCGGTCACTGTCGGTTGTTTGTAGACTTGATAAAACTTCGATAACATGATCACGTATCACGAAAACCCATGTGTATCCGCACAGGAGACACCTCCATGAGGCGGACTATCCTGATGGAAATGATATGTTGGGTCATTATATTTGAACGTGATTAGGCAAGGAATGTTAGACTTCCAGTTCTCCTTTTCCTTCGCTACAGGAGGACTTCTGCTGTCACAAAATGGTCTTCTGCTGGACTAGATCCTTCTTAGCACCAGCTTTAGTACTGATGTAGCCGGGCCTCGCTCGGTTCTGGTTCGAGACATCCTTTCTGGTGACATTTGGCGACGATACCGAAGTACCCATCTGGACCTCTGATATTCCAAATACCATTCCCTCTTGGTGCGCAAATCTGTGCATTTTCTTTGTATTATATAGTAATGTCATACAAGACTAAGTGCACGTCGAAGGCGCAGCAGCGTTGCTTCAAGACCAAATGTTAGCCCGATTCCCCAAGCTGTGCTTTGACAGCCATGCTTTCCGGGTTCCGGGCCGTAGTGCGACAAGCAGTCTTCTTTGGAGACAGCTCCCGGACCCGTCCAATGATCGAACATCTTGACCGGATGATCGCACCAGTGCCATGTGGTACGAACTCTGATTTGAAATGACAGGTGTTGACGGTCTGTCAAATCTTGTCCGACCAAGTGCAGAGATGGGTTGAGACTCCACACTTGCACATTTGGCCGGATCAAAGCAGTCCGGAATCACCACATGTATAGTTCACACATCTGAGGACAGCAAGCTAGAGATTATACCTCGGTGCACATGCACGATGATGGTACTCGTGGTAGAGTATTGTGGGGAGGGTTATATTTTAAAAAGCTGCGGATGCAGGTCCTCGTTTCCATTTGCAAGAAGGACGGTATCACTATCGCATATTCAAAGGCAAGAATCCATTCAATTTTCTAAAACTACGACAGGATGCGGTCCTTCATCATCATCTCAGCTCTTTACTTCAGCTACGTCTCCGCCCAAGCTCAGTGCTTCGACGCCGGTGACTGTATCCTTTCGGTACGTTGCTCTACCTAGGCCATCTAGCTTTCGAAATCAAAGCATGCTAACATGGTATCCAGGGAGGCGGCCAGTGCAACAAAGCTGCCGGACAGCTTCTTGGGTAATGTCTCTTGCCACGAAACGCGCACAGGCTCTCCGCCGCCTGAACAACCAAGTAGGGAGCTAACCGGTCTAAATAGCACGTGTCAGAAGGACGGCGCCCCAGCCACAGGTGGCCAAACTGCTGCTCCTTCTGCGAGTGCAGCTCCCCAGGGCCTCGATGCGCTGTTAGGTGGACTTCTTGGTAGTGGCGCGCCAAAACAGCCGTCCAGTGCACCGCCAGCTGCCACTACGAAGAGACCGTAAAAGCAACACTTCAGCCAAATTCCCGCCCATTCATGAAGAGGCTTTTTGGATAGGATCAGTGCCTGTGCATACAATATTGGTCTACATTTCACTTGACATTTCTTATACTATAGCGCGGCCACCAGAGATCCTAGAAATTGTGTATCATGCTATCTAGATGCATTGCGAGGAGCTACCGATATGTACTTTCACACATTGTCTTCCCTAATCTGCGAGTCTAGGCCCAGTCGCTACTCAAACTCTCCGCAACGGAAAATCTTTTTATTTATCCAAGAAAGCGACCTATTGGCTCTTGTCGGTGTAGAAGCGTTTGAGAATGAAAGTTGCAACAAGACTTAAAACGCTCTGAGAGAGGTAAGGTAGAAGATTACCGTCTATGGTCCGAGTCGATGAATGACTTCCAAGTTGACACACTGAGTGTGACCGACCTTGTAAGTTACTTCTTATGAATCTGTACGTTACGCCACAACTTGGCTGGAAAAGACAGATGATCAGGGCCAAAAGAGTGAGGGGTCTGAAGATGTGTGACTCTCACATGTGAGTGTCTGTAAGGGAAACCACACCTTAATATACTGGGTCGAAATACCTACGATACTAAAAAACCAGCTTGGTTTGGTGCTGCTTGTCTTCAACTTTCGCTACGGCGCAGATCTTGGTTCTTTCAATCCTGTAAACCTCTTGACTGGCAAATGAAGTATTGCAACCCAGAGTAGATGTTTTTCCTGGCAATTCGGCGCTACTCTGACTTTTCCGGAGGGCCATGGTTTGCCAAATTGTCCACAGTGAATGCAGGACTTGATAAGGCATAATTGGATATTGATCCAAAGAACGATACTGCGATTGCGAATCGATCGAACAAATTGCATTTCCCATGCTTGACATCCCTGCGAGCTGCGTCCGTGGTTATAAGCCGAATCACGTATCATTCCAAGCTCGGTGCCTCGGGACGCACGGGCACAACACCCGGTCCTTTGCAACTTGAGGCGCCCTTCTGACTCGCGATTGCTCGGCAGACATGGGAACGAGCGGGGAGAGAGATGAGCCGCGTGTCTGGCTGGGGTGGTCATAGGAACAACCCATGCCCACTTTCCGACAGCTACCCTGCCATGCGAGTCGCATCAGAACCTGTTCCTGCCAGTACAGATGGTTACATTTAGTGGAGTTCGCTCTATCCTACGCAAGATGAGCGAGTTTGATGGTCCAGACCGGCAGTGATCAGCACTGGGCAGAGTTCCTACCACCACAGCAAATACGTTCGGGCAGCTGCCTTCTTCTCCGGCAACACAAACTTTCCCCCTCCTTTGCTCTCTCACATTCATGTTCTTTCTAGTGTCTCCACGCGTTCGCGAAGAGTACATCAAGTTCGCATAAGCCTGGCTGGTTTCCGCTTTATTACTCTTCTCTTCTGTGACGGCCGTTCAGGAACAGCATGTCATGTCTCTTTTCGCACTGATAGGTGCTGTTGATAATCTGGACGAGCCAACGCCTTTGATAAACCGCCGGACCACTATTTTTGGTCTAGTAATTACGTCTCTAGTAATAACATCAGACCCGACACAAACCCCACACAGACATGCTGACTGTTGGTTTAGATCGTCACCTCATTTTGTGTCAGTTTGCGGCTGTATGTCAGGTTTTTTGTGACACGATGCCCTGGTTGGGACGACATTCTCGTAATATCACTGATCGTAGGTATACTCTGCACAGGAAATTGCAGTCGTCTGTCTTCTACTAAACAGCCAACAGATCACAACGTGGGTAACTAATGTGGGATCATGCATTTGTGAGTGACCTAGTGCCCACGAATTGCGACTTCTCGGGACCAACAGTTACTAATCGAATGAGTCCAAAGTGACGAACAATGGGCTGGGGAAACACTTCGTCCTACTGGGTCCGGATGGAATGACAGCTTTCGTCAAGGTAAAGAACATATTCCCATCCAACTTTGCACCTAGTATATACGGCTCACTGTGGTACTCCCCACGAGAGAGTACTCGTAGTTATGGGATGCTAACTTCGTTATCCTGCCTCACAGACGTTCTGGTGGTGCAATGGCTGCTACAACATGGCTTTGGCTTTGGTCAAGCTGTCACTACTGTTCCAATACCTTCGCCTCCTCGACGAAAATCCAGAAACGAAGCAGCCGAAAACTAAGATCACTATCATCTTCCTCATTGTAGTCACCTCGATCTGGGGCGTCGTCTATTCAATCCTGGCCTGGGTTCCTTGCATCCCCGTGGAAGGTCATTGGCACTTCGACGAAACTGCTACGCGGTATGGATATGGGTCAGATGAAGTCGGCCCCTTTGTTGCAACCTGTATGTTTATGTCTGTGCCTAACCTTAGGCACCCTTTCAATTCCTGGAGATCTCTGGAATCTAGTTTCGCAACAGATGGCTAACATATGAAGATATCATCCACGGTGCTTGCAATATGCTCATTGACATTGCCGTACTTGCCATTCCCGTGTTTTCGAGATCGATGTGGGTGACAGCCGACGAGGAGCTGAAATCACGAATAGCTATGATCGGTCTCTACATTCTTGGTGGCCTGTAAGTTTACTACCCACCTAGCCAGTCTGTCCCCGTGGCACAGAAGGCAGTGCCACTTCTGATAACTCTATCTAGTTCTGTCATCTGCTCCGTTATCCGATTCATACTTATTGTACACACCCGTGCGACAACGTCCCCCACATTCGATCCCTCGTGGTACGGTGCATCTACTTGCATCCTGTCGATTCTGGAAGTCGACCTCGCGACAGTTGTGGCTTCTCTTCCTGTATTTTGGCCGCACTTGCGACGTAACATCGACAAAATCATGATCACTCGCGAAGTGGAAGTGAAAGTGACGCACGAACCGCGAGCTTTCACTCAGATCGAAGACGAGGGTAGCAAAGATGGGAAGCGGAGCCGCGCCAACGGCGGGTACGCCTGCGATCCTGCTACCGTCCTGCCCTGGGAGAACCAAGCAAAGAACCAATCTTATACAAAAGCTTCTGAGACGATTGCGCTGCAAGAGATGCGCCGCAGCTATAGCAACAAGCGGGTGAACACCGTGAGGCTTTTCAACCCTCACAACTCGTCTCACTCTCGCTCTTACTCGAATCCGATCACCTCGCAGCAGCTTAGCAGAGATAGCAAGGAGGTTCTTCTGAGGTGATCAGGATATTTCTAGGGGCAGGACAATTTTGCTCGCATGTGTCGACCATCCACACAGGTCCAGTCATGTCCTGCAACATAGCTAATAGTTGGATTCCTCATTACTGAAATTATGAAATCTACCAAAGCCGAAAGTCCTGATAATTTGCAGGAGTACCCTAGGACAATCATTAAACTCGTGCAATCGAGAGAATCATTTAAGTATGGGTTGTCCGACATTGCCAGTGACAGTTTGCAAAATTGAGTCGAGCTTCGCTTTGATACTTTCCACTTCACACATGCCAACCTGATTTACTCCATACTTGTAGCCTCACACTCGCAATATAACATGATATCTCATATAGTGTGTGGGGAATTATTTAAGTATGTACATCTCAATTCTAAAGAGAATGGAGATCCTGGTTATCAGATAATAGTGGTGTAAAGCAGTTCTGCTATATTGTGCGATAATAGCCCGAAGCCCTGTAACACCAATAACCAAAGAACTTTATAGTGGTCCATGTCAATCATGACCGCATATGGGCTGCATCCATCATTAATCCATCATTAATCCATAATTGATCCATCATTGATCCATCATTGTTCTATTACCCGGTCTTCGGTATAAAAGCTGGCCGACACATATTTCCTCTCCCATGTCTCCTCAACAGCTTACAGGAGCCCGTTCCATTTCATCCTCTGTCAATCTTATGAAGTTTAATGCGAAAATGGAATACTGGCTTACTCGCTTGATCAGGGTCCTCTGTATCTATGGGAAGGAACTCAAATGACTGAATATAAACTCCCGTAAACTCTTCAAACTCTTCCAGCATCTTATTAACTCTAATGCAGAATGGTGCTGCATTTAACAATAAACTGAATGCCGTTTTCTCTTGAGGAGACTCAGTCTCCCTATTGAGAACTAGATTAGTGAGTATATCTTAACCCATTAAAGTATAAATAAACTGGAACAGATTGTCTGCAAGCTCTTTTTCTATCACACTATAGTATATGATAGCACTTAGATCGTGGGCTACCCTCCTTAGACGGAGAACCCAGAGCGCTGTGACGGTACGGGCTTATAGGCTGCTGGGTATTTCCATTGCGATTAGAAATTACTGGTCTTTTGGCCGAGCAGTCTATTATGCCAGCAGTTAATATTCGTCTCAAGCGCGAGTATAATGTCGCGAAGCGGTAGCTTCTCGTGCCGGGGGCGTTCATCATTTTTCTTGTTACAGGCTTGTGTGACAGCCAAGGTGTTGCCGGCAGTTGTTATTACGTCGAAGTAGATAAGCTCATCGATCGCTAGTCGACCTGTAGACGGTACAGTAATGCGGATGGCTTGAAACTGGGATTCCTCGACGTCTGGGTATGTGTCTCCCATAAAAACACGATGTAACTCCTTATCCGAGTCATCATCAGACACATGATAACCCCAGTCCTCTAACTTCTGGATCATTTTATATGCGACTGGGGGATCTGGGGGCGTAATGGCCATGTCCGTCGGGGCAGCAGGGTGCTCCCAAGGTTCCACCCTTCGGCCCATTGTTTTGTATCCTTCATTAGGTGGCCCGCCCCAGAGGGGAACGAATCCATTCCTTGTATATGTGCGTTTCAATATATTGTCCACATCTGTTGAGTCCGGTATGCGTCCGGTTATAGGGTCCCGAAATATATTATCATATAGCGGACCTATTTCCCCGGGCTCTAAAAGGACTGTCAATGGGCGAGCGACGTTATATTCTTCAATATAAGTAGTCAGCCTTGTACTGATATTTAAATATCTAGCCTTGTAATTCAAGCTTAATCTGTAACTTACGCGCTGGTAATGTCCCACCTATCATCAACCTATAGAATAACTCAAAGCCCTGGTCAATAATTCGGTTTCCTGACACCTTAGACTCAAGATTAGTTATAATACCCGTATCCATATGATATATAAGGATAAGGAAGGGAGGCAGAGGAGGGTGCTCGTAGAGTTGCATGTTAGTTATAGTTGTACAAACATTTTCGTGCATATCATAGGTATAAAGATCAAACCAGTGTCTCCATGAAGCCCTGCCCAAGGCGCCCCGAAGTGCCTTCGGACTAGGGCTTCTGGGAGTACACTTCCGTTCGGGTCACGATCATAATCATCTGTATTCTTGCACCCATAGATTTCCCGGATGAACTTCCGCATGTAACCAAAGTCGGTATTATTCAACCTATCTGTGTTCAAGTAGAGCGTCTCCCACTCTTTTATCCCTCGGTCAACACGCCACGAATGAATAAAGCCAATGAACCTCTCCTGCCCCCCTGGTTTCGTTAGGAACATTTCGCCATAGTATCCAAACCGGCCACGCTGGTCTGGATCTGTATGGACTTGTAGCGACATGCGCAGAGTGGCCCTGGTTTTATCCCGATGGAGTAGTATACCTGAAGTTCCTCGTGCCTCAGCAAGAACTGTGTAATGGTCATGATTCTTAATAAATGGCCTGCCAGATGTCCTAGGCATACCACCATTTATAGACACGTATGGGCCATGCAGGTCTTGTGGTGGCGGCGATGCAGAATCAGCAGCAACATGGTTTTGCAAGCCACCTCGGCAAGCAGGCGGGCAATAGCAGCTCTTGAAGTCATTCCTAAGCCACCGAAGTCGATCTTTGAGTCAACGTTGGCGAAGGAAACAGGACCAGTTATCAGTGCCCTTTGGAGCTAGATTACGCCGTAATATCGTCATGCTCAGGTACAGGTAAACTTTTAGTGAGGCTAATAGATAATAGAGAGAGAATATAGCTAATCTTATAGTGCGGTGTGTTATATTTCCCGAGGAGAAGAGTTTCACACGAATAAATGAACTTAACAATGAAAAGTATCCAGGTTTTATAGATAAAGCATATAGTCTAAGGCACCCTAGGTTGTTCTTTGGTACATAGTGTTGCCGGATGCAGTATAGCGTTATGGTCAATTCTGCCTTGGTGGACAAGGCAGAGCTTGGAACGAAGCCCAACTCAAATACTAAGACTGACACTAAAACTGAGATCAAGGCCAAATCTTCCAGTGACACTATCATAAGGTACGGAGTGGCGGGTGGCATCAACGGCATAAACAGCGCGAGTAGTCAGGAGGCTGGTGTAGCCCATCTCATAGGGCCCGCCCAACAGGCGAGGGCTAGATAATCTAATCTCAGCTCCACCACCCCAGCATAATCCCTCATTCTTTCAGGGGCAATAGTCTTGTTGCCTTCGGCTAAGAGCTGAGCCTATGCCAGCCAGTTGCTTGGCAGCTGCCCTGAACCGCTCAGCTGCAGGTGCAGCAGATGACCCCAGGACACTAGAACTTGCACCTTGAGGATCCATATGACACCAATACTAGAACACTCACAGCCTATAGTGGTTTAGCATTGTCAGATAGCTAAAGGGTGAAGAGGTATATAGCGTGTTGATGTATGAGCACGTAATCAAAGTACAGCTGGCTCAGATGCCAAACTACAAGTACGAGGAGGCAAAAGGCCCTAGGGAGGTAAACAAAAAGTTAACACTTGCTGATTTCAACACAATTAAGGTAACCGAACTGGACCTGCATATGTTTGGTGAAAGCTTTGTGGATCTTCCAGGCTGTTAATACGTCAGCCGAGACATAGTTGCCTAAAGACATCGCGGAAGCACAACAGTTGAGGGTCTGGGTTTGAAGCCCCGGACCTGGGCATTACCTAGGTACACATAGGCAGTCACCGTTGTTCACACCGTCCCTTTTTCCCACCAACGATCAGCTCGCCATGAGTTCCACATCATCGATAAATGAATGGACTGCATCTTCTGCCAAGCCCGTTCGCGCCATCACGGGCGAGAAGGTGTCGGAGGATGACACTCTCTCGATGAGATATCACAGCATACTCTTTGTTATTGAAATGTCCATTTCCCACTTTTGCAACTCACCAGACGCTCTCAACCAATATTTGAAGTACATTGCATCAATCCTTCCAGACAATGATGGAGAGTTTGGTGGGATGAACGACACAGAGGCGTTCGAATAGCTGGCAAATATATTTGAGCCTATTTTCTCACAGCTGGCGCCCGACTTGTCATCGTCTTTTGATCGACGCAAGATTTCTGGCGGAATGTCAAGCCGCTCCTCTCCTAATACTTATTCTCAGAAACTTTCGGCTGCAGACTGGAAGCTTAAAACGACAAATTCATCCCAGTTCACATCGACAACGAAGATAGCCTCGTTAAACGGCGATCATTTCTCGACGGCGACCTTCTGGATAAACTCGAGACTTGAACGCGTTTCTTTAAACTCTCGGAGCTTAAGGTTGTCTTTCAGCGCCCTAAGCAGGCGCTTTATATGGTGCCGGAGCTGATGCTTGCCAATCTAACAAAACCGGCTATAAAACATTGTGTTTCTTCAAGCATTTCGGGCTCGCGTCTGAAAACCCAATGATATATAAACTTGCTGTGCATCAGAAAGTGCACAATGAAAAGCTGGGTCCAGATGTGCGGGTGAGCCGGCTGCAGGGGATTGTTTATTTTTAGGATGAGGATGTTACGCTGAGCTTGCTTCTCTCGTTGGTAGACTATAAAGACGGCATAATGCTGCAATCTGCCCTTTATGACGATCCTTCTCGGCATCTGAGAGAACGTTGGAAATCAGGTCAGCCACACGGTCGGGAAGCTTCACAAGACAGGAGCCGTTTGGGGAGATGCTAAAGCTGACAATGTGTTCATTGACAAGAATAACGATGCGGGGTTCATTAATTTCGAAGGCGGATATACCGAAGGTTGGGTTGATAAGGACAAGGCCGGAACCAAAGAGGGCGATTAGCAGGGCCTGGGGAGAATATTGGACTTAATCTCAAGCATACATAAGGAGTAAAGTACTATGATCACGTGGCAAATATCAGATCTGCTAGATATTCAAGCCATGGCACGCGGACTACTGTCAGTACGACTTCCCTGTCAGCAAGAGAACGGATATTCGCACCCGTACAAACGGAGGGTACACCTATACATCACTCGCGCTACAGCTACAGCTAATTAAAATGTATCACCAGACCTGTTTATACACCCAACACCCACACACCTAATACCCATAAATTAGGTTTTGGGTATATGGGTGTATAGATGTTGGATGTGTGGGTGTTAGGTAGGTATGCAAATCGGCTTGGGCAATATGCCCTAATGGGCTGCAGCTGTAGCGTGAGTGATGTACGGGTGTACCATCCGTTCTCATGGGTGCGACTATCCGTTCTCATCAGCAATAGCTGCACAATATGTGATCTCGAGCTCAGTTGTGACAAACGAAGACTAGTGAATACAAAGCCATTTCAACGAAACTTCTCCAGCTTCATTTCATTTGAGGTGAGTTGTGAGACATGAGCCTCTTTATAGTTTATCACGTTGTATATAGGACATTGGAACACTCCCCACTGTGACTCACAGCACTACAGAATAAATTTCTAGGAAGTTTGATATGCTTATTTGGTTTGTGAACTTACAAAAGGGACACTATCATGGCACTAGCCACAGAAATTGGCACAAGCTCGAATAAGACGAACTGGTTGGATGCCTCGGAACGGTTTTGATACTGATTGATATGATTTATAGAAGCAGGCCATGAAGCTGGATGGCTCTTGCGTACCATGTGTGACAGTATGTCTGGGTATTCCTTTGCTTTGGAATCAGATCTCAAAAACTCCCATGATAATTAAGGCGCTCCCTCAATGCCAGTAGGTAGATTAGTTTCATCCTCGCCGTGCCAAGCAGGCATTGTCTTTTTGACAACCCGGGGAATAAAGACAATTAAATCAGCCAAGCCACGAGACAGCGGCCAAATCAATCAACTTAAACGTTGAGCGAGTCTTGTAGTGTATGATCACCAGTGGTCATCGTCACTCGACCCAGGCTACAAGGGCATATGCCAACGTAGATCACGGGAAGGCAAGGCTGGCATGGAGTCTGATGTTAGTCTTGAGAGTCTTGTCAAAATGGAGGTGAAGTTCACATTGGTCGATGAGACAAGGATGACGATGAGAAGAGGATTGAAGGAGTAAGAAGGCCTTCTGTGTGATCACCGTGCGGCGCGCGCGGGGAACCTTGAGAACTGTGTACATATTGCACCCAAACAGGGCTGGTTTCGGGCAATTCAGTCCTCCAAGCTAGCGCGTGTCGATCATCTCGCTGCATGTTCCCGACCCTTATTAGAATCGGGTTCCAATAGGATGAAGTCCTGGATGCTGTGCGTCGCACTGTTGTCTCTGCCTACCGACTTGCTGGACCAACAGGTGCATGCCTTGGAAGTAGCAGATATAAGGGAGGACTGAGACTAGTCACATAGTGATGGATTCACTAGGTGGGGGATTCAGTAACGATTTCAGAGCCTATGTTACAATTCAGCCAGTCATCCTGCACGGTGCTGTCCCACAGTGAGGTGATTACACAGGTTCTCTGTAGAGTTGATAAAGTGGACACCAACCAATATCTGGCATTCCAGTGACCTGCGCGAAATAACAACAGAGGTCCACTTGTGTAAAGCACAGCAAGCTATTGAATCTCGGTCTTGCCCCGTTGAGCCACATTTACATGCCACTTATTAATAAATCGCTACTCAGCAGGCCGCCCGTGCTCCAGACGAAGCACACCGAGCTCGTGGCCCCTTCAGCAATTCACGACATGCCTCAGCCTTCTTCATCTGTGTCATGCCCAACAGGAGAGCGGGGTTGTTTTGGCACATCACAAACAACTGGCTGACTCAGGGCTGCAAGCACACGCCTGCCATGCTACCGTAATGCCAGCGAGCGATCACAGTGACCCCCTACAGTAACTCCCTGGGGGGGTCCTAGAGTCTCCCGCGGATCTGTTTCGGCGATCTTGGCGATCCAATTGCTGTCAGCATACTGCAAAGCCAGGGTTCACCGAGCCCATGGAAGGACCGACTGCTTGGAGCTCTCGTTGCAAAAAGTAGCGCAAAAGGAATGGGACAGGTCAAGAGGGAAAGTGATTTGAAATGTCATCACAGAAGCCAAGGTGCTCTCGCTGTCTACGTCTCGGCCGAGTCTCTCTCTCTGGGCGCAGTGGGCAAACGAGCCAGGCGAGTTGTTGGTGCCGTCGGCCTGCAGAACACGCCGGGAAGTACCCCCGCGGGCAAAGAAAAAAGCAGAAGCCTCGCCGGAGTATTTATTAAACCTTAACATGGGCCGAATAGACGCGCGGGCACGCTTTCGCAAGAAGTCGTGCAGGGGCGTGCAGGGGCCCCGGGCGTGGCTGAGGAGTCGCAGGACTTCGCGTGGGGACGGGTAAATGCATGGCCATTGCCTGCGCGGTGGTGGACAGGGTTCAACTTGCGAACCTGAGACAATGCGCCGTCGATCAAGATCTTCTTGGTCATCGCTTCTGGGCCAGGTTCTCCTTGGCAAATCCTCGGCAGGTTTGGGCGAGGTTTGACGACATCTCCTTTTTTCCCCCTCGTACCTGAGTAGGCTGCGCTAGGCCACAGAACCACGTTTCTGGGGTTTGCGGGTCTGGTCACGAAGTCAGGGCCAGAGCCGAAGTTGCGAGTATGACACAGAAGTCGTGGCATGGTTGCAAAAGAAGTGTGCGTGTAGGGAGAGTGACGGGGGACTCAGATCACTGTCCCTTTTGGAAGTAAGTCAAGTCGCGTGTGGACGAGTTCATCTCATTTGGATTCACCATCTCATCTCATTCAACCTTCTGACGCGGGACGACCTGTGAGCGTCAACGCGTTCTCGTCCCACCAATCTAAATTACAAGCATATCTGTGTTGTGTTTTTTCCTCCAGAGAAGAACGTAGAGCGTAACGTGAATAAAAGAGAGAGACAGTGACATCGGAGCAGCAGGAGCAGCAGTACAAAAAGAGACTTTCGTAGACACATCATATCCATCACCATCAAGATGCCAGGCGACCTGGCGTGCAAAATCCGACGGCAAGCAAGAGCATAGAGAGTGGCGTAGTGAGTTACACGGTAACGATCGGTCGGTGGCCAACCAGTCCAGTTAGGGGTATCACAAACAGTGGACCACCATTGCGTCTGGAGGAAAAGGGACTCAAGATCTGCCATAAGCTCTCTATGCTGCGCCATTTGAATTGCACGCCTGCTCCTGCGCGTTGCAGTCGCCGACTGTCTGGCCCGAGACCTTTCCTGAGTTGACGGCGTCTGCGCACGCGTTGTTTTGGATAGCGCAGGCACGCTGGATAGCGGCGCCTTCATTGACGAAAGTGTTGCCGTTGACTGAGAAGGGCCTGTCCGGGTTGCCGGAATCCGTCACCGCGGGAGCCGAGATGCCACCGATGGCACCTGCGCTCGAGGAGGAGGAGGAGGAGGAGGACGAAGAGGACCCGCTCTTAGCGTTGCCTTCGGACTCGTTCGCGGATGCGGTTGAGTTATTGCCTTCCGCGGCCTGTTGGGCGTTACCATTCTGTCCCTTTTGACCTTTGCTTGCTTTACCAGCGGAGGAAGAGGAGCCTGATGTCTTGGAGGGTGCAGTGGCAGATGAAGGAGTTGCACCAGATTGATCGGAGGCATTGGAGTCGGTGTTGGAACTGGATGAAGCGCCCTGGGAGGATTGGGAATTACCTTGTCCTTGTTGGCCTCCTTGACCGCGACCACCCTGGCCTTGTTGAGCGCCTTGGCCTTGTTGAGCGCCTTGGCCTTGTTGAGCGCCTTGGCCCTGTTGACCATTCTGGCCTTGTTGTCCATTCTGGCCCTGACCGTTCTGGCCCTGACCGGCGTTGTTGTTGCCTCCATTGTTGTTGTTGCCTCCGTTGTTGCCACCGCCTCCGATGGTAATCTGAAACAGTTAGTTCCTGAGCTCAGCATCACTTTGGATCGCGGGTGTGTACTCACTCTCACGCAGTCATCTTGGGCACCACTAAGAACAAAGAATGTCAGCAAGACTCTCTCGGTGGGCCGCAGGAAGAAATATTGGGCATGGGATGCTTACCGCTGAGCGACAGGCATGAGGATAGGCTGGTGGTTGGAAGCACCGGCCATGGTGCAGACACGGTAGTTGCCGGCTGGGAGACCACCAGTAACCGTGGCGCTCAGACCTCCGTTGCCGTTGCCCGCGTCGTTGATACCCTTGAAGAAGGCGAACCGTGAGGCATCCAGAGGCTGGTTCGGGGTGAGGGAGTTGCCCATGTCCTGGATGGTGACGTGAGTGTGGCCGATAACGTTGCCTCCATTTCCGAGCTGCTGGGGAGCAGAGTAATAGGTGTTGTCGGGGTTGGTGAAGGTACCCAGGTCCATGTTTGCGATCTGGACATTGACATCGAAGTCCTCGTTGGGCTGGGGCTCTTTGCCAGGCACAGGGCTTGTGATAATGGTCGAGGCCATGTTGTTCTGCGCTGGGATCTCACCCATGGGAATACCGTTGCAGGACCCCTGCTTGTTCTGAAGGCCATTGGTCAGGGTCTTGCCGGAGCAGAAGTTGATGAAGTTGTTGGCATCCGTGATGGAAGCGGCCTGGCCCGCTTCGGCACCTGCTTCCTGTCCATCTGATGCCGAGCCATCTTGGACGGCATTGGCCTGCAGACACTGAGCACCGTCTGTGGAAAAATTAGTTAAACACAATACTTGAGCAGAGAGGCACCGCTCGTAACAGGAAATAAATCGTAGTCATCACATACTGTTGCCACCGTTGTTGTTGTTGTCTGGCTTGAGCATTAGCGATTGTTGATGGTGGAGCCCAGTCCAAGGCCCAATATCTCTTCTCAACCCGACGCGGAGAAGTATGAGGGCACTTACTGTTGCCGCCGTTCTGACCGTTCTGGCCATTCTGGCCGTTCTGACCCTGCTGCTGGCCCTGGCCTTGCTGCCCGTTCTGGCCCTGTTGTCCCTGTTGTCCCTGCTGGCCCTGCTGTCCCTGCCCTGCTTGTTGTCCTTGTCCTTGGCCCTGACCCTGGCCCTGGCCCTGTCCACCGCCACCACGTCCGCCGCCGCCGAAGCCGCCGCCTCCGAAACCACCGCCACCGAATTGCCTCGAGACCAGGAGGCCGTCCTGGTGCCGGTGGATGGCAGACGCCTCGACGGCGGCAGAGAAGCCCATGAGGGCGAAGACGAGGGTGTTGAGTTGCATCTTGGGTGAGAGAATTAAGGTGTGCTCGTTAGTCGGTATCTGGGAGGTTGAAGAAATGAAGCCGTCGTCCTAGACGAGGGTTGGTACCAGACCAAAAAGTAATATGGGGGTTGACACGTGCGCGTGTGTGTGAAAGGAATGACGACGAGGTTTACAACAGAAAACCTCGTTACATCCGACGAAGAGAGCGAACGAATGTAAAAAATACACAACCAGCGCGCGACGACACGAAGTAGATGAGACGACAGGTCGAACAGATAAAGAGCGTAGAAGACTGTGGGCGAGGAGCGAGGGGGGGAATTCAGATATAGCTGTGGGCGAGCCAAGACCGGCCGCTTTATATTCAGATGCTTGACTGGTTTCGCTTGTCCCCATCGCCAAGAAGTCGCGGTGCCGGGGTGTGTTTAAGTGGGCAGGTGGACACCCTCGCGGGCCTCACTGTCTTGCCCGCTCGCGATGGCGGTCGTGGGAGGGCGCACATGGGAAAGGAGGCGAGCCGCCTTGCAGGAAGAGTGCCCCACGGTCAGGGAGCGAGACGCAGGGGTCGAGGACTAGCCGGGTATTTTGTTCCAACAGGCGCATCCCTGCCGCAACCTTTTAAGGTTAAATCAGGCTTCTGCGCTTCCCGTGTGTACACAGTCCCACCCTGGGCGCCCGAGGACACAGGGCAGCGGGTACATGATGCTCCCCTTGGGTCCCCTCGGGATGGGAGTGCATCAAGGGGATCAAGGAGCGCCGCAGAGGCAAGGGCATGACCGCAGTCACCCCCCTGTCCCATGACGAGAGGAAATGCGACGGCAGGGAACAGACCCAGACCCTAGGCACGGTGGCAGAGGATGCGAGACGGGGTGGAGATGATGGACAGGGCTGAAGGGGCAGAGCAGCAATGATGAGCACAATGATGCCCATCTTAAGTCGATCTTGGCACGGGCCGTTGTACCGTCTCAAGTACCAGCGCAGCCAGCGCGCCAGCCGGGCTGGACCCAGGCACGAGGGCCCCTGGTACGGATGGCAGCCATCTCGTCTGTTTTGCTGGGCGAGGAGAGGTTCGGAGAGGGGAGCGAGCAGCCGGGATTGCCCCAAGAGCATCTCAGGCACGGCCAGTCCGGACGATCACGACGGCGCAGCCTGATAGGCTGCAGCGAGACGTTGAGCCCAGCCTGGACGTGTCTGATAATTTGAGGACTGGCTGCCAGGCAGTGTGTCTGAACTCGCTGAGGCTGGCTCGGGATGAAGAGACTACGGACGACGGCGCAGGTTGGGGTGGAGTTCGTCGAGGAGGTGCCCTCGACGTTGATGCGGCTCAAATTGTCAGAGGTTATTAACTGGGCCCCTGGCTAGCGGGCTGTGGCAGCGGGGCCAGGGCGCTACGGGCGGTGGTGATTGGCCCACGGCCGGCGATCAGGCGCGCTGGGTTTCGGATGTCTTTCATCCCAGGGGCCGATGAGGCGAAACCACGCCTCAGATGTTCCCGCCGACCAAGCGCTCTGCCTGCACTCTGCCTGCGCTCTGCCTGCGCTCTACCTGCCCGCAGTTCGCACCTCGGCTTGGCACCGCAGCCGTGAGCCGCAGGGGCGCAGAAGGGGGAGATGCCGCCGCGCCGAACCTCGTTCTGCGCCTGGCCGGTACGGGGCCCACCCCTCCTTCTCTGTGCCTATCTCTGTCCCTCGGTCTGTCTGACTGTCCGGCTGCAGGTGTATGCACAGTCAATGCCTACCAGCCTGCCCGGCGAGTACAGCACAGAGCACGACAGGTACCACCCCTCCAGAGCGCTTGTGTGCGGCGCTACGTGTACCACCATTGTTTTTGGGATTGTGGCTTGGTGTCCAACCACCGCCAGAAGGTAGTATTAAGCATTCCGTGGGACATGGTGTGTCCCTACCATCGAGAGCAAGCTGGCCCACACGGTACTTTGTCGCTACCTCGCCAGCCCCTGCGACGATCGAAGTTTGCTGACTCTGGCACCAGCGCTATAGCAGCGTCGCCGTTTAGTCCGGTGATGATTCCCCCAAGGATGCAGCGCCTGACAGAGGAGATCATGTTCGTGTCGGGACCGTAAATTACAGGGTGGTGGCTGAATTCGGTTTGTCAAGGGGAGGAGTCGACGATAGCGTCAAACCACGACCACGGCGCGTGCCTGCTCACTAATCAACCACCAAGGACATCCCAAGTCTTTCTCGTGCATGGTTGTACCGGCGTTTGTGTGGGAGTGTGGGAGAGTGTGGGCATGTCGGCCAGATCCCGAGTTTTACCCTCCAGCGGCAGCGCCAATACCATCGGACAATCTGTCATCCTGTCTTTGTCTCGTCCACCCAGCGTTCGGCCGACCTCGTTGCATCTCGGCACCAAATCTCCAGCTTCAACAGTCTGGTCGGTTAAGCACCTTGGCCTGGCCTCGCTCTGGGCAGCGGGACAAGCCACTCCACATGCCGGGAACAAAACAAGCGAACAACCCACCCTCTCCGCCATTGTTCGCGGTCGAGTCTCAACCAGGTGGAGCCGTGGATCGCAATGTCAAAAAACATCTTCGTTCCGTGGTAAAGCCCAATACGCGCATCTCGCCAATTGTTTCTGTGGCAATAGTCGAGACTGCGCTGATGAGCTTGATGTCGGACGAGCCCTGTAGACGAGACGAGGAACCTTCTGTAGAGGAGGGCGCCCAAGGCGTCGAGTCGCGAAGAGTCGCCCTCCTCGAGACCCAAAACACCTTGGCTGTTTGACTGCCCCTGCTGCGAAGACGCAGAGTAGGATTGGTCGCCCACTCGGCGAAACTGGCTTCGGGTATAGCCCGGGCATCCCTGGCCTGCCCTTTGCTGCATGTCAGATAGGCTATAGCCCAGCCCAGATACTACCATGACCTCATTCCGGGCAGCGGGTTGGTTCCCAGGCCCTCGGTCGCAAGCCCGCCCAACCCAATCGAGGCAGCACCTGCATCGACACGGCCCGCCAAGCTTCCCCGATAGACTTTGGCCGTCGACTCGATGTCAAACCCCCGGAGTTAAGCTTCAGTCAGGTAACCTCCTGCCCACCCGGGTATGCAGGAACGCGCACTGCTCTGCATATGCCCACATGCCTTGCCACATGCCTAGACACCTTCTATTCTTCAACCCGAGTCGACTTGGCAGCCCTTGCTCTGACAATCATCAACCGACGTCGTCGAAAGTCTGTGGGTGCGCGCGGTCTCCCTCACGGAACTGACTTTGGCGCAATTTGTCAGTTTTGCTTGTCTGTTCACAAGTCCACCATCACCAGCTCCCAGCCTCTGCTTGGATAACCTCACGAGTCAGGAGTACTGGGCCTGGGCCCTATACCTAGCTCCAATGCCAGGATGCCCGGACTTGACAAGACACGACACGACACGACAATTTGTTTGAACATGATGATGTGACAGCTACGAATCGGGGTGCCAAGTCGTCGGCGCTGCGTACCTGCAACCAGACTGAAGGCATGCAAGCCGTTTTGCATCGTCAGATCACAAACATAACGCACTTGACACAGATGAGTCCAGACACGAGCACCGGGGATGCGCTCTTGGTCAATCACGAGTAGTGCATAGCCATGGCTTCTCCAGTACGGTGGTTAGGTACAACATCAACTACGCATGAGCCTGGACATGACTTCAGAGCTTGTCCACGTATGTCCCGATCACAGTTCGGCCTCGACCTTGAGCGCCGCCACTATCAAGTCGAGCCACGCCGCAAGACGAAAACCCGCACGGGCGACCTGCAACTCAATGACCGGCGCAGCCTTCTCATAATACTCCCCACCTAGTTCCTGTCCCACGATGGCCGCTGGCCCCTCGGGAAGCACTAGACAAGTGTTAGCAAATTGCTTGAATGGTCGACAGAACGCCACGAAACGAAGCCTAGGAGCAGATGAATGGAGGGCCCGTGCTGGATCACCAGACAAGTCACGGCCCGAGATCCAGCCACAAAACAAAGAAGACCAAGGGGAAACAACAGATGCTCACCGTGCGAACAAACATATGCATTTCCCTCCCTCGCCCAACCCAGGGCGGTCTTGATCGGCTCAGCAAAGTCCACGCCGTCCAGCCACGTCTTGCTCTGCTCCTTCAACTCGCCGTCCCTGATCTTGCTAGTGAGCTCATCCGCCCACTCCTGCGCCTCATGATACGGCTTCCTCCTGATGCCACCCACCCACTTCTCCGCGATCGAGCTGTCCCAGACGTGGTGGAGATTGAGCTCGCGCCCCTCCCACAGCACGTGGATCCCGTTTCCGCCCCTGGACACGTCTTCGTCGTGCAGGGGTTGATGGATGTCCCCGACAAAGTGCACCACGAACTTGGCGGCCTGCGCGCGAAGCCAGGTTGGGACGGAGGGGTCGAGGATCTGCGAGGTGTAGTTCTGGATCGCCGTCACGACACAGCCCTCGTCCTTGCAGTCGCGGTCGAGCTCGACGGAGCAGTTATATGGAGGCTCGTCTTTGGCGTCGATGAAGTGGAACACGCCGGTGTAGTGGCCCCATTTCGTATAACGGATCGAGTCGGCCCACGTCGCCACGTTGGCGAGGTAGTCGGTGGTTTCATTTCGAAGGAGAGTCTGGAAGTAGGTTGTCGTCTGCGGCTGGACAAAGTTGCTAGCAACATATGCGATCGTAATGTGCCCGAACCCTGTGTACGTTAGTACATGCGAAGTGTACATCTGGCCGGCTGACTGTCAGGGCACAGCGCGGGATGGCTGCTCACCTCCCCATGCCAGCACTTCCGGGACAGCTACAAGGCCTAACGTGGCAACACCAGACAGCTTCATTTCTGTGCAGTTAGTGCTAACAATTTGAAAGAGACAACTGCGCAACAAAGATGGAAGAGAATTAATTGAAGCAACAGAGATGGTTGCCCTCAGCTGGTCGATAGGGGTACGCGTTGGGATAGGTGCCGATCGTCCACGCCGGGAGGTGTCAGTTGATCCGGCAACCTGGGCACAGGCGCGTTACCGACGGCCAACGACAGCGAATAGATTGCGACTCGTGGCCCCCACGCGGAAAGCAAAGACAACCTACCGTGATGCTCACCTAATGGACTAGTAAGACATGTTGCTCGTTTCCGCTGACTCGATATGGTGATACGAGAAACAAACGCTCCCGGTACTGTTTCAGCGCTGTGATGATGTGAAGTTGCCTGGTCAGATCATTGTAAATGCTCCGAACGTTGGGTGGGCGCCGGGTTCGGGAGACGGCGGCCAGCACCTTACGTCAGGGTCGTGGCCCTGAGGTAATTGCCCCGGTCTTAGCCGCCATCTCCGCTGAGAACCCTCGCCCAACCCCCCAAAGCCGCCAGGCGCCCAATGAGCAGAGGCCCTTTTCAAAGCCCTAGGTCACAGGTCCGTCTGCCGCTGCACAGCACCCTGTGAGCCGTAGCAGCTGGCGATCCGTGCAGTCGTCCATCGCGGGACAGCTTGCATGCAGGCTTTTGGGCGGCGTTAAACTCAATCTGGCAGAGGACTCCAGTGACCAATCCCGGCATGGGCTTATCTTTTGCGCCAACTTGGTGACTTTGGATGCGATAAGGCCTTTCAGTCATTCGAGTCGCGGGACCATCCAAGCCACTTGACCTTGGCCCTGATCCAGATCAATCACCACCTGACTCCTTGGAGAGCAAATCCTTCAACTCCTCTCTCAACACTCATGCCTGGCCTCGCCGACCCATCTCCGTTCCAATCCCTATTTCATACATACCGCTCAATTCGTCTGGCACAGCAGAACAGCCCTAAGAATCCTACGCCCAATCCACTGTCATGGCCGCAATCATCGTCGAGATGGCCTCGGCCGTGATCACTTCCTCAGAAGTCGGTGAATCCTTATCCGGCATATTTGGCTGCATCAGCTTAGTCGCCTGGATATGTTTGCTCGTGAGCATCCTCTTCCCAACGCCAAGGGCCTCTGCAGATTCTAACATGCCGGAAAGCTTCCTCAGCTTGTCACCAATTACAAGGCTCAGAGCGCGGATGGCCTTTCGATGGGCTTCCTATTCATCTGGCTCCTCGGCGACATCACAAACCTTGCTGGTATGTAGGCCCTGGCCCATCATGGCTTTCCCGGCCAGTACCAGTCTTCAAGATCTCTTATCGCACCAACTGTCCTGCGAGGCGCAGGCGCACGTGCCCGGTTCACCGCCAAGCTGACCGACTCTCTCTGTGTAACAGGCGCCCTCGTTACGAACCTCGCCCCCTCCGCCGTCGCGATAGGCATCTACTTCTGCGTAGCCGACGTGATCCTCATCTCTCAGTCCCTATACTACAACGCCGTCAACGCCCGACGAAGGAATCGTGAGCGCCTCGCCTCTTTGCAGGCACAGGCCACCGAGGAGGAGCCCCTCCTCTCCCGCAGGCGGTCGAGCTCCGGTGCCGGGGGGCTGCCGGGAAGCCACCGGCGCCACTCTGTGCGGCGGGGCTCGTCGAGCCTGGACCCGCTGACGAGGATCGTGACGGGGGAGGATGAGACCCCGCTGCGGAGCCCGTGGCTCACCAACACACTGAGTCTCTTTGCGGTGTACGCGCTCGGCATCGCGGCCTGGTTCGTGAGCCGGGAGGTGCTTTCGTCAGACGGTGGCGGCGCGCAGGACCCTGCCGGATCTGAACCAGCGGGCGCGGGCAAAGACCCGGTCGTGGTGGTGGGAATGTCCCTGGGGTATATCAGCGCACTGTGTTATCTGTGCGCGCGCATCCCGCAGATCATCAAGAACTGGCGGGAGAAGTCCACCGAGGGTATGTAGCGCGCGACAGGAGACCCGTGATGGTGTTCCACAAGCTGACTTGCGTGTCACAGGCCTTGCGCTGCTTTTCTTCCTCCTCTCCCTTACCGGAAACCTCACCTACGGCGCCAGCCTCGTCGCATATTCCCAGGACGGCGCCTACATTCTCAAGGCTCTGCCCTGGCTGCTGGGCTCGCTGGGCACGATCGCCGAGGATGCGATCATCTTTGTGCAGTTCAAGTTGTACTCCAAGACAGGCCAGGCCAAGGAAGACACAGTCGAGGAGAACGGTGGCGCGCAATCATACCCAGCCTAGAAGGTTTGATGAGGGGTGTGCTAATGACAACATGATGCGATGCTCAAATTGGACGTTAATGTATGGTTACACTCGCATTGTCTGGAGTTGGGAACGGTAAAGTGCTTACGGCGTCCGCAGGTTTGTGCGACTCAGTCGCTGTCAGTCACTCCACGGCGCTCTTGGGGGGTTTGCATTCAAATGGGGCTTCTTTTGGAGATCTTAGTGGCTGAATATATCCAGCAATGGTGAATTGAGCCAATCAATTTGTATCATCGTGATCCTATTCACTCATAAAGATTACATCAGCGGTAAATCCGAGGCAGCTGGTCCAGACGAGGTAGCAGTAACGCCAGTCAGGAGTCGTACAGGGTCGTCGACAGACATCAAAAGCAGTGTTCGATTTAGATCAAAGGCTGTGTTCGGTTTGCTAGGATACTGGCCCACATGTACGACGTTCAAGTTTCGACTCTGCGGGCGGAGTTGATCGTTGTCGCAGGTCCGTGGCACTCCAGAGAGAGTGCAATCAACAATGTGGTGACAAGGTGCTGCATTTGCCATTGAGCGTTGTGTCTGGTGTCAGGTCCGCAATAGGTAAATGCTCGTCTTGTAACTGGTCCAAGAAAGATGCCTATTCCCGGAGCGGCTGCTGAGGTATGAGCCTTGATGGCGCTGGCCGTTTTCCCGCGTGTTTGCTGGTGAGACTAGCCTGATGGGATCGATCGTCTGCCATGTGCCACCCACGCCGCGCCTCATGAGACCGACCTCAGCCGCTCCCTCTCGTGCGATTGGCCACTGTGAGACACACCGCGGGCGGCAGACGACACATCGGAGGGTGACTGCAAGACATGAACAGCGTGACAGCCGTGGGGAAGACGTCAAAGATCAGCACTGCCGGCTGCTGGAGTTTAGCTGCCGCTGGAGAAGGCTCGCAACCCTCAGCGCCGATCAGCCGGCCCTTCAGGTGGGCAAGGGTGGCTGTGCGACGCTGCGTCCTGAAACTCTATCGGTAGGAAGGAGGGTACCACTGCCCGCTTATCCAGCCAGACCGACACGTAAGGGCCGGTCGCATCGAGTTCCTCGGACGTCTCCAAGTGCGCGAGTATCGTGCTCACGGTAACGGGGGTTCTATTTCTGTTGTTCAATGCAGTCGGAGTCCGCGTGGAGAGGTGAGGAAAGAAAACTGCCTCAGCCAAACTGTGCAAATTTGATGCCGCTAGTCGAAAGAGGACGAAGCCCGGGAAATTCCCCCCCCCCCAAGGCCGGGCCGAGAAAGCTTGGCAGTGCTTAATGAAGCTTAAACGGGGCAAAGCCTTGGCAGGCTGCAATGCCGAGGCTGCCATGGCCGCAGTCTGAGGAGATCTTGCACCGAAGATGGGATGCCATCTATGGGGATGAAAATCCCGCCGATGCTGGGACGATATCACTGGGGGTTTCAATGAGAAGAACGTACGGGTTCCGAGGAACTGTAGTTAGCAAACTGGCAGCAATCGAGGTCGGTGCAGTTCCAGATCCAGGACAGCAGTAGTTTGGCTTCAGCTGGTTTTTGCATGTTTGCATGACGAGCAAGGCTTCGGGTACCGGATGCCTGGGACACGCGGCTAGCGGGAGTGGATTGGCCTTGACATGACCTGGTTTGCCTCTCCACCCGCCACTCCACTAGCATCGTGAAGACAGACCGTCTCATTCGCCGGTGGCGCCGGACAAGCTGGGAAGCCGAGGGTTGGTGTCACTGTGTCAGTGCCCATTTCCCAGGTTCCCTGCACAAGCCTGCCTTCCTGCTGCAGGCAACGCATCATCGGCGCCACCCCAGAGTCTCCAAGTCCAGACCTGCTACGTCTGAACTCTTCCAGATCCCTCGTGCGTTGCTCAGCCTCAGACAGACAAAACCACTCACTCGCCCCGCCCACACTGCCTACATACTGTCAGACAGTCTCTTCCTTCGTTGCCTGCTGTGTATCCTCACTGCCTGCTGTGTGTGGCTTTGCTTGTGGTACTCAGGTTTTCGAGAAACAGAACACAATACAACCGCTCGCCGTCTTGACCCGGTTCCCAGTCACGATCTTTCCAAGGCCACCTGCTACCGGTTCTCTCTTCTTTCCTTTTTAACTTACCGGTTCTCTCTTCTTTCCTTTTTAACTTACCGGTTCCTCTCTTATTGTCTCACCTTGGTCGTGGTAATTGTCTTTCTTCTCGAGTTTAATCTTGAGGAAAACAGCCTGAAACCACAACGGCAATGGCACCTCGATTACCCACACTCCTGGCTTTGGCCCTCCCAGCGGTCGCCGCCACAACTCACATCCCAACTCGCGACGTCACCTCCACTACAAATCCCGGCTTCGTCTCCTTCCCCATAAAACGAGGATCAAAGACACTCGCGGCCCGCGACGCCACGGCATCCTTGATCAATGAGCAGGATACCAGCTACCTGATGGAGCTCACCTTTGGCTCCAACGCTCAGGCAGTCAAGATCGCAATCGACACGGGGTCCGATGAGCTGTTCGTGAACCCCAACTGCAATGACCGCGACTTCACCCAGGCGCAACAACAGGACTGCACCGAGGACGGCAAATACCAACCCAGCACCTCCTCAACATCCAACGTCACGCAGGAGACTTCGCAGATCGTGTACGGCTCGGGCGCCGTCAACATACAATATGTCATCGACAGCATAGGGATACCTGGCGCAGGCACGAACATGACGGATGTGCAGTTCGGTGTGGCGACCGCATCGCAGGACCTAAACGAGGGCATCCTGGGTCTGGGCTTCGGCAAGGGTGTCAACCTGAACTACTCCAACTTTGTGGACCAGCTGGCCGCGCAGGGCGTGACAAACACAAAGGCCTTCTCCGTCGCGCTGGGCACGAGCGACACCGCGGGCGGGAACATCATCTTCGGCGGCGTCGACACCAAGAAGTTCTCGGGCTCCCTCGCCACGAGCACCATCCAGAGCCCGGCCAGCGGCGACATCCAGCGGTACTCGACGCAGATGAACAGCCTGACCTTCAAGAGCGGGAGCACGTCCAACAAGTACTCTGGCAGCGACCTGAGTGTCGTCCTGGACACGGGCTCCAGCCTGTGCCTGCTGCCGACCTCGGTCGTCAGCAGCATGGCGGAGGACTTCAACGCGCAGCAGGACTCGTCGGGCCTGCTGGAGGTGGACTGCAGCCTGCAGGACCAGGACGGCTCGCTGGACTTTGAGTTCGACGGCGTCACCATCAGCGTGCCCTTCAGCCAGTTCATCCTGAGCGCGGGTGCCAACTCGTGCATCCTCGGCGTGCAGGCGGTCGAGTCCAACTCGGGCATCACCGCCCTCCTCGGCGACACCTTCCTGCGGTCTGCGTACGTCGTCTTCGACCAGACCAACATGAAGATCTCCATGGCGCAGTACGTCGAGTGCGGCACCAACGAGCAGGCCATCGCCACCGGCAGCGACGGCGCCTCCAAGTTCACCGGCGAGTGCAGCGGCTCCACCTCAAACGCGTCCAAGTCCGCCGGCGAGGTGAACAAGCCGGTGGCTGCGACGTCCATTGTTGGGTTCGTGGCGGGTGTTGCCGCGCTGATGGTTCTTTTCTAAATTTTGAGCGTTTTCTTTGATAGGCAATACCTCGTGCTTGGTCGTTTTGGGTTAGCATTTTGCGAATGTCTCATGAGAATACGAGCGCACGCACGTTCGAGATTAATACCTTTTGCATACTGAAAAAAACGGGTCCTACTAGTAGATAGGCATAGAACTAAGTGATATCCACGCTGATTCAATGGCGCTCTGTGAGCCTGGCTCGTCTTCTCCAGTCAAAGTGATGATACTTCGCAACGGACTTGCTGGCACGAAACGTTCTGTCATATGCATCACACATTCACTATTATCTGTAATTACCGAACGAGGCAGGCCTGATAGCCTGGTGCATGGCTCCTCACATCAGAACCGCAAAGAAATCTAATCAGGGCGCGTTTTCATCTCAAGGTATCATTTATTAAAAGTTCGTCGCCCATTTATACACATTCAGCAGAAACAAGACCCTCCCGAAAGCCACCTCCTCAACAATCATTTCCCCTTGTAACACCTGCTCATCCCGCCCGACCCCAACAGCCCCACCGCCCTGTTGCCATCTCGTGCGAGCGTGGCAACACCAGTCTGCGACTACGCCCGGGCGCGGCACACGTAACAGTGCCGCCATTGGCTTCCTGCTGCAATGCTTCGCTGGACGTTGTGCCAGGCCCGATAGACCCTCCCCCTCAGGTAGCCGGAGCAGCATGCTAGCCGAACACCTTCTAGGCGCCATGGGGCGGAGGCGGGTTGTTGATGGTGCCGTAGCCGCCCGCCGGGTGGCCGTGGCTGTGGCCACCGTTCTGGACGCGCTCCGAGTAGATTCCCGGCGCGCGTTCCGTGGTCGGGCGGTCGGCGCGGCTGTAGTAGACGTAGAGGATGTAGAAGGCGTGGATGTGGCCTGGGATGTATCTGTTTATTGGGGTTTGGGTTAGCTGTGGTGCTGCGGAATTGGTTGTTTGGGTTGGGAAGGTGGGATTGATGGAATGGACATACCCGAGTAGGGTGAGGCAGATGTTGATCAGGACATCGGCTCCGCAGCCCGCAACGAGGGCGACGCCCACGGGAGGGACTGGAATGATGGTCAGCAAAGCTATCTTTGAGATCTTGTCGGGGCTGAACGAGGGGGTTGCTTACAAAAGAGGGTGATGATGATGAGCAGGACGGCACTGGCAGCGCTGGCCATGTTTTCGATGGGCTCGTCGGCTGGTGTAAGTGGTGTGTGCTGATCTGAAATCTAGATCTGGAGATGGATGTCGAGATTGGGTTTGAGTTTGGTGTTGATCTGTCTGCGCAGTCTTGATTCGAGGCTGATCTTGGCACAATGGCAAACGCGCGCAGGGACAGTATCTTGGCGCTGGTTGTATTTGTAGTTTGCAAGTCTACAAGTCGGCGTTGGAGGCGCAGTCGAGTGACGGAGCCTGGTCGCCCCTCTCGAGGCAGCCTGTGGGCGAATCGCTGCCTGTGAATCAGCCTCCCAGGGGGTTGCAATGGCCCATACGTCACTCCACTAGGGAATGCTTGGCCCAGACTCGTTCCTGCTGGATCCCGGTCTGCAGGTTGCTGCTGCGGGCTAGACCTTAGCGGACAAGTTGACGTCTTGGCAGGGATGTGCCTCCTGCACAGCCTGTCAAGCTCGCCCTTTGTAACCTCAACGCAGGTTTTTGGATATGCTTCTGTTTAGCCAATACCTGTTCTGAAATGGTTGCGCTCACTTGGCAGGCCTACAGCTCTTCTTCGACTCCTCTCATAAAGTTGACTTCACAGCAGTTGTAGCAATGATCCCCCATCTACTACTGGGCTAATCAAGAGGGCTTCCTCAGGTCTGCACCCACAACCTTTCCTGCCCAATAGCGATGCCTTATACCACCAACCTTGAGCATTCATATAAATTAATACATTGGCCAACAGCTCAACTTCTGCCATGAAAATCAAGTCTCGACGAGATGAGTTGAAGCTGACAGTCGTCGCCTGCCTGATATCCCATTTTTGGACTAATCTCTTAGTCTCTGCCGTGGATATCAACATACAGACACGTTTTAGATAGTTGTGTGCGGGTGGTTTTGGGTCCTTTCGATGCAGCATATAGCTTACTGGAAAATGTCCCCAAAGCAGGGAGCTGAGTGCGCAGAAGTTGTGGAGCAATAGCCGCGGCGTGTTTTTACTCATGCCCAGTGTCTGTAGCCCTAAATTTACCAACCAGTCTATGCGTGCCAGAGTTTTTGTACCTAGTCTCTACCACATGCGCCTATCCAGTCTGTTAATTTATTCTCATGACAAAAGCAACATCACGTTTGCCTAAGCAAGAAATACTGTGGGTCTCCCAAGTGATGTCGTGGCCACGATCTCATCCTCTCACAGGCCACTCATATCAAGTAGGTACCTAGGTATCGTGTTGTCACGATATCGAGCAGGGCGTGCCGAATAGAGCAACTTGTCTGGCATTATAGACCATAGACAATAAAGCAGGGGCGCTCGCACTAATATAGAATGAAGCAATGCAGAAGCGCAGCAGTCGAGTTATGTAGAATGAAGCACTGCAGAGGCACAGCAGTGGAGCCCGACACGTGACACGTGTAGACGACATCACCTCCTCAGATTGATCATTACCTAGCTCCACATCTCCTATGTACCTTCTTTATCCTCTGGAGGGTAAGCTACAGGCCTCATTTGTTCCTGGTCAGATCACATGATCTCTGGCTTATCGTCTCGAAGTCACTAACTCTATGTCCCCTAAAGAGACAATTTGCCCCTCTCGCTAGGCTTGCCATATTAGTCGAATTAGTTTGGCAGAGGCTAGATTTGCGCGATCAGGCAATCTCATCTGGATAAATCTATGATTTCTCTCATCCCTCAGTCTCCAAGTCCTATGTTTGAGTAAGTTACTAAAGTCACACATTTACTCGTCTTTTTTATAATAATTACTAGTCTCAAAGTTTTATTCCTTTTGAATTCTCTATTAAGCTACTTGATGCCATTGATCTTGCTATCTCATCATGATTCGCTATGAATTTCTAGTTGTGGTATTATGCAATGTTCATCTGTCTTTCTTCTTATGTTAGCAACGCAGCATGATCAAATATCAGCCCGGCTTCTAGTAGCAAGTCAAGTAGTTAGTTATACACCTCCCTGTCCACCCGGTGCAGCCAAGACGCCTTCCCTGGGCTTGCCACACACCATCTCCTCCGCATACGACTTGTACCGCATCAAGAGATCCGTATCCGCCAGCCCATGGTGGTCATGGGCCCTGTACTGCGGGCCGAAGGCGAAGTGGACGGCGAGACCCGTGCCGTCCATGACCACCCTCCGGCCCAGCTCCTTGGGCCGCTTGACGGTGAGGTAGTCCTCGTCGTCGTGCTGGGGGAAGGGGAAGCAGTCCATGATGTCGCGGCCGCGGATGGCAATGAAGTTGATGGACAGGCGGTCGTAGGCGTAGTCCCACACGTCGAACTTGTAGCGGTGCGTGTCGTTCTGCTCGAGGTGTTGCAGGAACGAGTAGTGGACCTGCGCCGCCAGCGCCCAGTTGTTCAGCGAGGGGCCGTGGGCGTCGTATGTCGCCGTGGAGACCGGGTAGTCGGAGGTGTCGTAGGTCGACTCGCCCGCGGGGAGCGGGACGGGCAGCCAGCGGTGGTCCTTGAACGGGGCCGGGGTCGACCCGTCGATGGCGAAGTCCTTGGGGCCCGACTTCGGTCCCGAGTAAGGCGGCAGCTCTGAGGCGCGCCAGGAGGAGGCGGGCGGGCTTCTCCATGGCTTTTTCGTCTCCTAGTTTGTTTTATCAGCTTCCATTCTTCTTTCTGGGCGGGACTTTATGGGCGGCCAGGGCAGGGATGTTAGTGAACGGAACCTACCGGCCAGTAAGGATAATAAACGCCCATGTGAGAATGCACCCAACTCAAGGCCGGATTGTTCACCACATTGGCAGACACGGCGAACAAGTGAGGATTGTCCGTGATCCTCTTGACGACACTCGAGATGGTATTATCGCTGAAGCATATGACATCGTCGTCTATCTTGACATATATAGCGTCGGGGTTGGTCACTGGCTCCCAGCTTCCCGCCAGCCATCTGTAGGTGCCCTTGACTTCATACTTCGAGTACTCTGGCCGCCTAGGCACCAGCGTCTCAAGGTAGTCCAAGTCCTCTTGGATGTCGGTGTGCACGACGAAAATAACCTCGTCCAGCAGGCCACCGTTGGCCTTCAGGTTGCGCTGGAGATAACAGTCGAGCACCTCGACGAGCTCGCGGCGGCCGAAGAAGACCAAACCGATGACCTTCGCGGAACTGTCTGTGTCCAACTCCAACACCTCATCGTAAACCTTCCCGTAGCCGTCCTCGAACTGCAATGGTGGCTGAAGTTTTGTGGAGTCTGGGTGGTAGCTTGGACTCAGTGTCCACGTGGACGGCGAGAGGATTTCAATGTCGGTCAGGTAGACGGTTCCGAAAGTGACAAGGATGAGTATAAATGAGACAAGGAGAATCACGAGGGTCTGTGGACGCCGGGCGATATTAAAAAATGCAGCACCTCGTTCCCCGACAGAAGCCAATCTCTTGTGTCCGACACTCATCATTCGGGTCGGGCTTGCGGGCTTGCGCACACGGCCAAGTAGACTAGATATCGGATGGAAAATTTGGCGCCTTGGAGCGCAGGGGCGGGTGTGGGCCGAATGACCTCGACGACGACAACGGAGGACCAGGTGTTAGCTCATCTTCTGACCGTTGTGCTCTGAAGCGTGCCTCGGGCCCGGTGGTACAAGGACAGCCAAGCAAAGGGGAAGCAGAAGATCAGAAGGACATGCAGGCAGCACAAAAGGCGGGCGGCTACGGGAGACTATCTATATCTGCGTGAGCCATCAGCCATCAGCAATGAGCCAGACGGCGAAATGGCGAGATGGCGTGGTGGCGCCTCGCTTCGAAGGAGCCCGCAGGATCCGCTTGCCAGGATAGGTCATGTTCTACGAGGGCAAACATTATCATTCGCCCGCATGGCTGTCGGTGTCGATATCTCGTGTAGGTGAGATTTTAAATGTGACAAGACCTTACAGGCAGCAGGTTAGCCACTTGGCAAACAGCGGCCATGCCCAAAAGCACCTCGCCCAGGCCGCTTCATCAGCAATTTGAGACTAGTTTGCCTCGGATAAGCATACCGGGTGCCACAAGCCTTCCCCTTTCTAGCCACTCCCATGCGCGTGTGAGTGACACCAGACCAGACTTTCTGCAGCTGGACGCGATTTGCGCCTTGTGCCACGGCCGACACACAATCCACACAGAGAGGTGGATTACATAAACACCGTGTTTGTCTCAGACGCGCTCGTCCGTCCCATGTTAATGGAATATCAGATTGGGACGGCTTCGCTCTGCATCACGGGGGTTCCTGCCGTCACAAGGGGCAGCAGTGAATTGGGAACCTTTGGGGTAAGAAGGTGGTGAATGGGTGAGGGGAATGACTTCCTTCCTACTGTTGACCACAATGTCTGTCTACAAAAGGGGAGCAAAGCCGTGCGAATGAGTTCTGACCCCATATCTAGTAATTCTCACCGGGCTGCGCAAGATTGGAGAAAGGAAATCGCAGGCAGCAAGAGCAGAAAGTCGAAAAGCAGAGTGACACCAGGTACGATGAGAGCTCGCAAGAACCTCGCCCCCGCTCTTCAGGTCTTGGCCATGCTTCTTGCACTTCCTCTGGCCGTCATGCCCTCGTTGGCCGCTGCATCCCAACGCAAGTACTCCCTCCCGCAAGCTGAACCCATACTTGAATATCACTGACACTGGCTGTGGTACATCAGAGCTTCTGCCATGGGCCCTTGAACCGTTGCCGTTGGGCTCCATCAAGCCCAATGGATGGCTTCTTGAAGAGATGGAGACGCTCGCCAACGGCCTGGCTGGCCACGAGCATGATTTCTACGTGTTTGTGAACGAATCCTCGTGGCTCGATCCCAGCGGCCAAGGAACCGAGTACAGCAACCTGAACGAGGCCATGCCCTACTGGTTCAACGGCCTCGTGCCGCTGGCCTATGCACTTGAGGATGAGCGCCTGGTGGGTCAAGTGCAGGCCGTCGCAGATACCGTGCTCAGCCTGCAGTCTGAAGACGGCTGGATCGGCCCAGAGTCGGTGGGCGACAGGAACTTCTGGGCCCGCATGCCCTTCTTCCTCGGTCTGACCGGTCTGGCTGAGGCCGACCCCTCCGGCTACGGGGACAAGGTCGTCACGGCATTGCGCAAGTTCATGGCGCTGGCGAACACAATGCTGCGCAACGACAGCCAGGGATTCGTCAACTGTGCGTCGGCCATCGACTGCAGATGGGGCCAGGTCCGTGTGCACGACATGATCATCACGATCCAGTGGCTTCTCGAGAAACACCCGGACCAGGCCCAGGACGACCTTCTGTGGCAGAATATGGAGCTGTTCTACAACCAGACAAACTTCAAGTGGGATGCTTACTTCGCCCCGGGGACGTATCTCAAGGTCGTCGCGGACGCGACTCCCGGGAACCCCATGTTTCCCTACCTCCACGGGGTCAACGTGGGCCAGGGGCTGAAGCAGGCCGCGGTGGTACGGCGCTTCAACAAGAACGACTCGCTTGTAGACACGGCCTACAGAGGCGTCGACTGGACCTTTGCGTACCATGGCTCACCGTCGGGGAGCATCCTGGCCGACGAAGTCCAGCGAGATCTCGCCCCGTACTCGGGAAGTGAGCTCTGCACGGCTGTCGAGACGGGCTACTCGCTGGCTTATCTCTACCACGCCTTGGGGTCCTCCAACTATGCTGATCGGGCAGAGCTCGTCTTCCTCAACGCGCTCCCCGTCATGGTAAGCTTATGCTCAGCATTCCTATCTTCATGTGCCAAATACCCAAAATCTCTTGAGAGTCAACGGGTTAACACCGTCTCTTCCTCGCTCCAGATGCACCCCGATGGATGGGGCCACCAGTACATGGCTCAGCCCAACCAACCCTGGACCAACAACACCGATGACCTTGACAACCCCATTGGACCGCCCGTGTTCACCACTTCTTCCACCAACGTCGCAACCCGGTTTGGACTGGAACCCATCTACCCATGCTGCACCGTCAACCACCCGCAGGGCTGGCCAAAGTTCCTCTCCAACAGCTGGGCTCTTGTGAACGGCAGTGGTATTGCCCATGCGCTCCTTTCACCTTCCTCAGTCTCAACAACGCTCCCATCCGACGGCACCAGCGTCAAAATCAGCGTTGACACAGGCTACCCGTTCACCAACTCGTCAGTCTACACCATCGAGTCCTCCGGCCCGTTCGCGCTATACCTGCGCGTGCCAACATGGGCCGACACGCAGGCATCCGAGATCGTCGTCGAATACGACACCAGCACCACCACATCACCCTCCTCGACCCTTTCGCCCGACCCAGCGTCCAGGCTCTACCGCATCGACCTGCCCGCGGGCCGCTCCTCCGTGACCTACACCCTCGCCGCGGGCGTGCGCACCGAGCCGCGCGGGGCCAACGGGGACGCCGTGTCCGTCTACGTCGGCAGCCTCCTGTACTCGCTCGACCTCGGCGCCGTCGAGCACAGCTCCCTGCCGCACGACTACCGCGTGCCCGGGGGCCCGGGCATGGACTGGGTCCCCTTCCCGCAGGCGCGCGACTACTACATCAGCAACGCGCGGCCGTGGAACGTCGCCATCGACAGCACCACGCTCAAGTACAGCCCGCCGGCGGACGCCGCCGCGGTCGGGTTCGGCGGCTCCGAGGGCGGCGGCGTCGTCACGGTGAGGGGGTGCCAGGTCGCGTGGGGCCTTTTCCAGAGCTCGACGCCCGATGTGGTCCCCTCGGGCGTGGAGTGCATCGAGGGCACGGTCGGGGACTACACCCTTGTGCCGTACGGCAGGGCCAAGGTGCACATGAGCGAGCTCCCGACGGTATCCTTGGGCGGAGCGGAGGATGGCAACGCAGCGAGGGTTTTGAGGACTCAAGCCTGAGTTTCGATTCGTGACGACTCATGATAGAGTTGTGGCGGTTAGTGAGAAGTGCTTTTCGGCACGTAAATGCACATAAGCAGCAAATATATCATGAGTGAGCCTTCATTGATCATAACACGTCTTGCGCGAATTCCTCGCATCTATTGACACGTTCCTTCCTTGACTTGTATGGATGTCTGGTTGAAAGGAGAACTTTCGCAAGACGTCCGGCTAGCATCTCCCTACCGGACCCGGTCTCGGCCGAACCATGTACCATTGGCTCTTCTGCCTAACACTAGATCGGCCACTCATGTTCGTTCACCACTGAACTATATTAACGGACGTATAGGTCTGGTTTCGGCCTCGAGCTTGCCCAGAAATAAGATCCTTTTCGATTGGGTGCGCAGAGTCTATAAGTGACACCCCTGTGCGCCGATGCTAAGCCACCAGCCTGTCCCGTGTAGCCTGTCGGGTGTTGCCTGGGTCTGGTTACTTCGGCCGACAATACAAAGGGATTGCACCAGCGGATGCCCACCTATTTTAGAAGCAAACAAGGTTCAGGAACTCGCATAATCCAACGGCCTGGACGTGGATAAGGCGCATGCCTGTAGTCATCCGGCGGCCGCTGCGGTGTGATGCCGCACTGCAAGTCTGCAGGAACCCCATGCAGCCAAATGAGCGTGAGGACATAAAATAAGAAAATTTGTCTGGAGGTGTAACTACCGTCTCCGTGGCGTGTTGCCTTATTCACTCGCCGTGGCAAGCCACAGACACCATATACAGGCACGTCTTCTACTGGTCCTTGCCGGGTAAGGGCAAGGCACTCACCTGCTCCTGGAGCGCACATGTATTACAGTGTGCATTTGCCTGGCTCGAGTGACGGTATTGAGCGACCGTGTCGATGGCTACTGTGAACAGCCGGGAGCTTCCATTTCCAGGCGGAAATCGGTTGGAGTTGGAGCCAATGCTATAGAGCTGGCGTTGTGAAGGTTGTGATGCGATGGACGCTGCTGCTCTAGTCCCAGACGAGTGCCGCGGCAGCATGTGGTAGAGATCTGTGGAGTATTCATTGCGGCGTATGCGAGGCCACATTGGTCATCTTGGTGTGTTCATCACTGGTGGTCAGTCGTGACAAAGAAGAAACCAGCCCGAAAGGCACCCATTAAGTCACAGAAATCCCAGTCAATTGAACGCCCATTCTATTTATCGTATGAGTAGCCGCCTTCCAACGCTGGTCGGTATCTCCCAACGGCTGAGGAGACTTTCTGAAGCTATGTCCACAGAAAATGAAAGCCTGTCAGATCGATCGAGGTCACATCGCGATGAGGCCAACACTGTTCTGACATCTCGGGGACTGAAACAGGATTTTGGAGACTGCGGTCGGGGGTCCAAGCACCTGTGCAAATTACTCATTATGGGGTCGACCGTCGTCCCGGATGTCTCCCTCTGGTTCAGCCATCTCGGAGCCGGGGGACGTCAGTTGTCCCGAATCCTCATCGCATCAGCTCAACATGCTGGGCCGGACGGCGCAAAGTGATCAGTTTTTTATCTGTGCAGTGTTCCGAGGTGCACCTCCACGACGGGGCCTATCGCGAGAAACCTGTTAGCATGACTACCGCCCAATATCGGCCTGCATTCCGGATGCCATAGTGCGTGGCGGCATCTCATGCACTCGTTCTCTTTCCATGCCGTCTCCTAGCCATCCTGACCAACCGAATGGCTAAAGATAAATGAGAAGACGCTTACGCGCAGCCCTGAGGCGTGGTCACACCCAAAGCACAGTCATCGCCCTGGTTTGGGACGATTTGGTTGTCGAACACGGGCGTCTTGACGACGGCAGCGCTGGCGAGAGAAGCGCACAGCGCGACAAGGAACGCTGCAACCTTCATGTTTCGTTCGTGCTGGTGAGCCGCGGAGAGTAAGTGAGATAGCGTGAGCAGACCAGCTGAGTCGAAATATTCGTCGTCGTCGTCGTCGTCGTCGTCGATAGAAGGGCAGCAAGAAGAAAAGACCGATTGCACAGCAACGTGATTAATTGAAAGTAGTGAATGGAAGCGCTGCCAAGAAAGTAAGGAATGCAGTGATCAAAGGTAAAAAGCAGAGGGAGAAGCAGCGCGGAGGAGAAGTGCGACATGGTTCGACGACGCCATCCTGTGACAAGACTGGTCGCGGATTCGCCCAGGGGGTGGTCGGTTAGAGGTGGTTTCAGACTTTGGGGGGAAACCAAACCACCAGCCTATGAGACCATCGGGACCGGAGGCCTTGCGCGGGAGAAGCAGGGTGCGTGGTGCGTAAGATGAGGAGTCAATAATTGAGACGAAAAGGAGACCTCACCGTCACCGTCCCACCTGAAAGGGTCGGCGTCTTGCTCAATTGAGGTTCAGTAGAGAGAGCCACCTTGGTCTGGTCTGGCTGGCTCTGCGTGTGCAGCGAGGCCGTCTAAGCGCTTCCCTACTCCCACTGAAGGGCTCCAGGTCGAAGAGGGCCGCCGGACTTGGCTTGTCGCAGAAGTCGGACAAGTCTCACCACCCGAGCGAGCCATCAGCCACAGCAATCCACCAGTCTGTCTACTCACTGTGGCTGATGGTTCTCCCCTAACCCTCCACCAGCCACCCCCTGTATCACCTCGGACATACATCGTCTAAGTCAATTGTTGGTAACTGCTAAGCGTCTGCCCCGGCCCGCAATAACGTGGGAGGGCTGAGCAGCCATGAACAATTCATTGCCATAATCATTTGTGCCTTTTGAGCTCATAGTATTCGCCAGTGACCAATTAATTCTCTAGACACCGTCGCATTTTTATCCGAACACTCCAGGATGAGCTGCTCTGGCTCGTACGGCACAAGCACCTTGGCTCGCAGCTGAATCAGAGCACGCTGGTGCCCTGTTGTGACTTGCCTTGTCACCACCCCCATCTGGTACTGTGTAGAGGATGTTCTCACTGAGAGAGTCGGAATTTTGGCATTATGCAGTGCCGATTAGGTAATTTCAATCATTGGTGAGCCACGTCTAAGTACTTGTGACAATTCAGGCTCGCTCAACCGGCCGTGTGTATGGCCATGAAATGGGTAAGCAGAACTGCCGCTCGACTGGGTTACAGCAATAGGACAGGCCAAGACTTATTCGGCATATCCCGAAGCTTGACCCAAGAGTGTATTAATTGACTTATGTGAACGGTCGCTCATCAGCCAAGCGAACACCTGGGAACGAGTCTCAGCGTCATATGCATCTAGTTTTCATTTCAGTGGCGATATGAGGCTCCATGATGCTCTTTGAATCTTACGGGCCTACATGCAGTTGGACTCAGCAGCATTGCAGAACGATGTCGGCCTGTGGCAACAGCGACAGTAATAGAAGAGGCTGGCGGCGATGAAATACCGGTAGGTCCTTCGTCAATACCTCCTGATTAGCAAGTCTTTGCAGTTCCCCAAAACGTGAATTGCTTGTACTTGACAGCTGGCAATATAGGTGAATTTTCTTTCAAGCATACGCAAAAGCGGATGTCTGAAGGTGGTGTGGGAGTGTTCACAGGTGGTCGACGGCGGTGCCACGTCTTTACGTGACAATTTTTGTGGCCCTCGACCCAAATTCAGCATGGCTGGTGTGACCTGACGCTACACAGGACTTGCGAAATCCTGACACAGGACTCTTGTAGAACGTCGGACAAAAAGGACAGAGAATATTCTGAGGATTTTGGAATGTGGTCGAACTTCTCGGTCATGTTTGTTCGGGTAGGACGTTTGAGTTGACGGAACTCGGAAACTTCATGGACAAATCCAATCACAGCAGAAACTCGGGAATCTGGGTTAGAACTTTTGTGTGGAAACTGTTGGATTATTGATCTGGGGAATATAGGCACACACTAATATCAAAGGCGTCTTCTAAGGAGGCGCTCATCACTTGACTGTTCTGCGTGGCGGCAACCTCCTGAATGTGTTCAAGTTGTAATGCAGTTGAGTGGCGGGTTTGTCAAGAAGGAGCCCCGAATTGTAACTGCAAGAGGATTAAGAAAACCTTTTCCGCGCGTGAGCTATTCCGGGCAGATCCAGAATGCTAAAGGTCACAGGGAAGGCGATGAGAAGAAGAGAAAAGGAACATCCCCAGCATGTAAACCCCTTTCAGAGACTGGTGGCTGTTTGGTTGCAGTGGGATCTCTACTAGGATCATGCGAGCTTGTAGAACAAAATCACACTCCATGTCTTTTCTGTCTTCCTAGCTAGTGTTGACTACAATCTTTTGGGAGGCAAGTAGCCTATTCATTCAGACGCAGGCATTCTTTGGCCAAATATTTCTGCTGGGGGTTGTGAAGTATGATACTTAACAAGTGACTCGAGTACTTTAACGTTCCTGTTGTCTCTAGATAGCCGAGAAACTTTCCATTGGCGTCCATGGCATATTCACTGGCCAGAAGCCATAAAAAGTCTCAACCCCAACCGTAATGAGTAAATTGACACTATTTCTGAAAGAAAGTTAATATAATTAGCACAGGTAGCATTCATGCTAGAGAAGCTTTGCATACATGAGATAATCGATGCATAATCCATTTGCTTTGTCGCTCTTGATTTTCAAATTCTATGCTCTAGGGTCTACGATACGATATGGAAATTTAAGTCCTCTCGATTGAGTCACCCAGGACCCTATCTCTTCAAGCGGTTGCTCCCTCCTGTTCTTTCGCTATTTTCTCTCCTCTCTCTCAGTGCATAAGCTTGTAGGCACCGGACCTTGCTTGCTTATTTTCCCACTGTTTTAATGATGTGGAATTATCTTCTCGCTGTTTTCCACACAAGTATCCCGCGCGAATGCGTTTCGTCCGATGACGACTAGCTACCTAACTAAGCCTCGTTTATGTTCCTGGCCCTGGCTAGGCCGACGCAGAAACAATAGAAGCAACTGCATCAAAACAGTTTCCGGCTACTTAAGCGCGAGCACGGAGATTCTGACATGGAGGCTGCCAGTTCTTCACAATGAGGTAAGATTTATACAAGGCTGCCTCCACTTAATATGCTTTGGTTGACAATTGCGCCGCTGCAGACTGCACAGTCTGATCTGCCATCTATCTGCCGCTGTTTAGGACTAAGTCTTAAGAGCCACTGGGATGTGTACCGTGGTCCACTGTTGCATCAGTAAACATGAAGACACCTCGTCAGGAGGTAGCCGGCCCTACGGTATGCCTCCTGTTCAAGCCACCATCTGCTGTTTTCTGCAACTACAGTGCTCCAGGGTTTTACATGGGCACACTATGAAGGCAACAACACTTGGTGTATTTTCCCCACCAGTCGTTACTATGATGTGTATTATAAGTTCACAACACAATTACCTATGTCCAGCACAAAAGCATTGCTGTAATTTGTGGCGAGCGTGTGAGGCAGAGCAATTTCCCGGCGCCGGCATGCAGCCCAGACTGACTCGATCATCATGCTATGCAGTGGTCCAGACCCTGAGCCAATATGCGACAGTGGTATGTTTCTCCAGGCACTCGATGGCAGGAATGGGAGAGCGCGCTGAGAAATTAAGGTTAAGCAAGGGTTACAAGCGATGTATATACGTGTATTTGGTGTGTGGGGGTGAAGCGCGAGAGAGCGATTGGCTCCCTAGGAGACGGGAACGGAAGCTAAAAGGCCTCCCGCGAACCATGCATCTGTGTGGACGTAGATCGTCCAAATTTCCCGGGGTGCTGCGCACAGGGGGAGGCAGATTAAGCTTTGGTCAAGTGGGCGGCCTGAACCGTTGTCTGATAAAAATACGTCGAGTGAGGCTTGGTGCATGCTCCCGGGCTATGGAGTCAACGGTGAATAGTCCAATGTTTCTAGACCTCGATGAGATTCAGCACTACTGTCGACTCGGACCATGGGCAAATCAACTGCCGGAAGACATTCTCATCTGAGCTTTTAGCTGCCAATTTATTTTACAGTCTGCGATTGGTCGTTGAGAATCTGTAGAACAAGTCTCGAGTCTGCGATCGGTGTTTGCCAACGGTTGAACAATATTCCCAAGGCAGTTCGACGGCAGATCATCATGATCTTGACAGTCGAAGACATACATCGACACCAAAGAGGCCTCTTCACCAGCCATGTCGAAATGGATATATAAAGGCCGTCACCAGCCTGATTCTATCCTCTCGATCTCGAACACCATCAGCAACATCATCTTCTTCAGCCCTCAGCACCAAGCACAGTTTCTCTCTTGCCCTTTACCAGTCAGGCACTTCCTCAAGAACTCTCGCTATCACAGCACCCATCACCCAAATCCAACCCACTTCAACTTCAAGATGCGTTTCTTCACCGCCGCCACCTTCGTGCTCGCTGCCGCAGCCGCACCGGTCGACCAGAGCGAAACTTCAGCATCCGGCCAGATCGAGAAGCGTCTGGACCCAATCACCATCTCCATTATTACTGGTGTCACATCGGCCGCCGCCGGCTGGGCAACGACTGAGGGCTTGAACACCCTCAAGGGCCTGATCAAGGACACCTCGTCCTGGGACAAGGTGAGTGCTCACTGCTCCTCCTCTGCTCGTATATGTCTGAGATCCGGCAATGAGTTGTATTCTAACAGCCCAATAGGTCCGCGAACAGTTCACCCAGGACGCTGTGGCCCGGATGGCTACCAACTACAAGGCCGACCCGTCCTTCAAGGGCGCCATCTGCTACAACATGGGCTACATGGTCAACGATCCCGCCCTCAGGAGTGACATCGTCAGCCTTGAAGTCACGTCTGGCAAGCTGAAGGCCGAGTCAGTCCCCTTCAGCCTCCTCTAATTTCCTGCGAGTACGAGTACTCGCCTCTTGTCATTGGCGATGCTGACTATGGCTGCCTACTCAGCTATGACTGCTTCTACTTGAAAAGTGGCGGCGAATTCAAAGGGAACGGAGATGGCGGATTCATCAATGTACGAGACACCTCATACCCACGAGTTCTGCTTGTGACGCCTGCTGACGCAGCCCAAAGATTGCCGCGGACACCAACAACGGTGCTTGTGGCTTCCTCGCCTCCAACCTGCTCATGACTTGCCAGTGAGGGGATAACGCCCCTCTGGGAAATGGTTCGAGTGGTGGTGAGGCTTGAAAATTAGAGAGACAATGGTTTTTCATAGAGGAGGTAAAATGGCCGGACGCGCGGCAGGTTGACTACTTGCAGACGCTCTCTTTTATTTAGTCGTTGATACGATCCTTAGCATTAATACATACTTGTTTAACAAGTCTTCCGGCTTGACGTCACTTACTGCAAAAGGGACAAATTAGCTATAAGGCACTCAACGTGGCTTCTTTTTGTTGTCTTTCCTATTTGTACAGCCTGATTGCCTTGGCGAAAGAGCGTCAAACAAATTCTGGTGAGACTGAAATTCGCGTGTTTATTGTTTTGATAAGTTTAATCATTCCCCTGAATTCCTCTGGTTCTCAGCGTCGAAAGTGTCTTGCTTTGTTGGCCCTCCGGGTGTATGAAACCTCAGGCATGTGGGAGCCAAGTGCTAAAACATACTTCCAGGGACTCCATCCCTAGAGAGAAGGAATGCCGTCCCTAGTAGATTCACGACTGTTATCAGCCAATTGAGAGTAGTCTGACAATATGTTATGTGCATAGTCACACACCTGGGCAAATCTTTGGTATCGTGTAGATGCTCGGCTATATGCTACATCGAAGTCTTGGGGCAGCATGCCGGACATGGTCCATCCTGTCCCCATGGCCGAAACGATTGGCGTCATGAATTGGGTTCTAGTGGCTAGAATAGACCGTGCAGACTCTTCCTTAATCATCGTACTAAGCAGGTGCCGCTGCTGGATTCCTCGAGCTATGACTTGAAGGAGCGCGAATAGGTTCTGGGTATGGTGAACAAAAGTGCTACAGTGTGACACTGGGAAAGGCTCACGGACGAAATAATATGCTAAGAAAATCGCGGTTCTCAACACCTCGGAGAAGCATAGCATTAAAGTAAAGCAGACCTCTGCTGTATTTGCCCTGCTGATGTGCTATGACTTAGTGATACATCGGATGGGAATGGGGTGGCAGCGCCATCCATGATTAGGGCGGAAAGAGCACATGATGCTTCCTTCTGCTAACCACCTTGTCAGCGCACAAGAGGTGTCTCTAACTTTCCCACGATCTTATATGCGGAAGACATTGCCAAAATGTGACATACATGTGGGAGAAAAGATGGCGGAAATTGAGGGTCACTGCAGAGAAATGGGTCAACACGGTCGTTTCACGAAATGTATATTCCCCTTTTTAGACTGCCACTCAACCGCGGCATATCTCCCATGTGCTGAGCTATCTATGGCCACCTGCTCGAGCCAAACTTCGCTCTATGCCCGAGCGGAGGATCAAGCAGCCTGCCGTCGTCCACGAGCAATTATGTCACATGAACAGCTAGTAGAGAATATTTCTTATCGTGATATCCAAGTCTCCCGCTTTCTCCGTCAGATTATGAAATACCATGGTGGACTGAAATCCAGCAATGAAGCAGGAGATGAAAAATGGAAAAAACAGACCCAGATAACAAAACGCCGAGGTCCATCAGCAGGGATGTTGGCACGTGAGAAGTGTGCCCACCTGCGTGGCCTATGTACAAAGGAGAATGCATCCTACGTATATGAAGTAGGTTATCGATGATCCCATCCGCCCCTTAATGCTGCTATGCACCGTCATACCTGACTTGCCCCTTTCCCTCCCAATAGACAAATGAAAGAGAGAAAAAAAAATCGGAAATCATCATGACGCCGTGAGTTCATGAACGAGAGTATATATGCACGCATACGGTTCGAACGTCAATATTCCCACATGTACGGCACACCCTATGTGTCTTCCATCTAATATGTAGCAGAGCCACTCCTCCTCTTCCTTCGGAGGTTTTTTTAGTGCAGCTTAATGGCTTCGAAAAGCGTCAAGCTCAAGCTTGTGTTGTTCTCTCCCACATTGGACGTGGGCTCGTTTAGGATCTCCCATCTCTTGAAGGTAAACGCGTTCAGTTTCTCCTGGCCCTGCCCACCTGGGCCGACAGCATTGCCCCAGATGTTGCCACCAGCAGCGCCGACACCGAGGAATCCAGCGCCACGCGGCCGTTGCTGCTGACCTTGCTGGCTGCCCTGACTACCCTGACTCTGCGTCTGCTGTGAAGGAGCCGGCTTGTCCTTGTGGGATAACATGAGATTGTCGAGTGGCGCCGGGGTGGAGCTGAATATGTACCTGAGCCGTGAGTCCGACAGGGCTTCACGCAGGATACGAATGCACTGCTGGCGTATCTCATCCGATAGAGTGTCGACCAGAAGCAAAGCAAGATCAAAGACGCGATATATTAGGTAGACGGTCTGGTTCGAGGGTATCCGGGGGTCGCAGGTAGCAAGCGATATGAGACCGTCAAGCTCCTGTATGATCCCGGACAAGACAAGCAACGCACGCCCGCGAACCTCGTTTGCTGCCTTGTTAGCGGCGTCGTGGACGTGCGCTTGAAGTGTCAGGTACGACAACATGAGTGGGAGCCAGTTGAGGAGAACAGTGACTTTGACATCCGACTCCGATGGCAACGCCAGAAGTTCCCACATTTCAGCCAGCCGGTCGACCGTGGCTGAAGCAAGCTGCAGCGGAGACCGAGAACCCATCAAACCGCCGCGGCCGATTGTATCGATCACAGACAGCAGACTCTCTGCCGCAGCCACACTACCATCAGGGGTTTGGGGCCGGTCCTTTGAGGGAAGTAGGTCGAAGAAGCGAGTCTGTGCGCGGGTGAGGAGGTGCTGAGTGATCTCGGGACTGAGAGTAGGAAGCATCCCGGTCCAGGTTATGTTGCGTGCATCGATGGCGTTATCCATGGCTTTCGCGAAAATCTCGAGCTGGTTGGCTTGCCGGTCTTGGGCGGTGGTCCCGGGGACATTGTCGTTGGATCCGAACCCCTGAGACAGCTTCAGTTGACAGAAGGGCAAAGTGAGCTCATTCGCAAGCCCAAGCACCTGCTCGAAGGTAATATGGGTTCCTTGGGCACTGTGCGGAAGTAGGAGTCTTGTTGCAATATCGTCCATCATCTGAATCACCGCGGGGTCCGCTGTTTTCATGGGCAATAACTTAGGCACAACAGCTTGATCAGAGAGGATGAGCGTCCTGAGGAAGCAGATGAGACGGTTCTGAGCACGGGCGTCAGCCAATGGAGCTATTTCGGGTCCGTCTCGAGTCCGGGAAGCACAAAATTCCGCCAAGGCATTGCGCACCAAGGCGACCAGTTCCTTTAGGTGCAACTTTGGTGCCTGGTTTTGCAGGATTTTGAACCGATAAGTCTCCTCCGGCGTCAACAGGTCTTTCGACGTCGGCGGCGTATTCAGCATGTCTAGCACCTCCTGGACGTATGTCGACGCTGGTCCAGCGGCTTTGCCAGCGGGGTGAGGACTCCCAGTGGCAGATGCAGCGTCTCCGGTGGTAGTTAGGATTATGGAGAGGTTGAGACATCCCACGCTAATCATGAGGGGGAATATGCGGGCGAGAGGTGGCCGAGTCTGGGGGTTGCGGATGCCCAGGACCCATTTGGTCATGAAAGAGTCGAAATGCTGCACGTCAAAGTGCCGTAGCCTTGTGAGAAGGGAGCTGTACGCCCGTAGCCTCTCATCCACCATGCCCCAACAAGCTTGAACTTTGGGGATGATTTTGTTCAAGAAGCTGTTCATTGTGGTGCGATCCATGCTTGTCTTGTTCGCAAGCCTCTTCTCGATCTCATCCAGGAGCTCACCTTCCTCGTCCTGGATTCGGGCGGCCATGTTGTCGCTGACGGGGGACGACGCGTCGACCGCACTGCTCCGATCGTTGCGGATGGTTTCGTTGAGGTAGCTGACAAGGGCTTCTTGCCCTGGTATCCGAGGCGCGAGCATAGCCATCGAGGTCAGTAGGGAACGCATCCCTGCAAGACCTTGGATCTGCTTGATGTTGCCAAGCCTCATCAAAAGGGTGTCAAATAGACTCTTCGCAGTATTGAGAGCACCAAAGACCGGGAGATGCAGGTTGAGTGTATCAGCAGATGAGGACAGTATGTCAGCATCATGGAAGCCAGTCGTTGTCTTCAGAAGATCGGCAAGGGTTTGAAAATCTTCAGCAGCTTCCAGAATGGATCTTACACCATTGAAAGTCGAACAAGGAAGCTGGAGGCCTTCTTTTCCAGCTAGCTGACCCTGTGTCACCCCGTGGACAAAGGTCCGTCGGATGAACTGCCCGATCTCTACCTTCAAAGACCGACTGCTCAGACTGACCCTTTTGCAGAGTTTGCCAATAGGAATAGCGATGTTTTTCGAGGCCGGGCTCCAGTGAAGCCCTAGGCTGCCTTTGATGCAATTGATGGCCATTTCCTGATCCTTCGCTTCGTCTTCAACACTGTACGATGCCCTCCCCAGCATATTGGAACGCATGCTGCTCAGCGACGGGGAGAGGGCGTGGAGCGGTAGCTCCACCAACAGTCGGCTGCTGGCGGGTCCGTCTCGCATGACGCTGTCCGAATCGTGCAGCCCACCGCGGGCTATGAGCCACTGCACGTATATGAGAGGGTCAAAAGAGCCAGAGTAAACCAGCTCGGAGACCAAGTGGTACAGGGAAGCTTTTCGTTCCAGCTCCTCTAGTGGGTCAGTGTTCATGAAGTCCAGGATTCCGGCCGTTGTGTCCAAGCCGAAAGTCGCCCAAGTGGACAGAAGGCGGCACGCAACATAGATCTTGGCCAACCCAGGACGGTAGATCGAGGTAGACCACTCCAGGACTGTTCTGACCAGGGTGCCCTGATCCCTCGACATGTTCCAGCATTTTGTGGGTAGGTCATCTGGCATCGGCGTCTGAAGAGTCCCATCAAGCATCTTAACAATCACGTGCCGTGTTGCGGGCGGTGCTCGTACGCTAGATACAAGCTGCTCGTTGCGGGCGTGTATTGCTCTGTACGCTGCTTGAACCATCTCGTCATCTGCAGGCAAGATCGAAGATAGGGCATCGCGGTGTTTAGCCCATGCCGAGGGGGAAATAAAATTGGTCGCGCTCGAAACCATCAACGTCTTGAGCAGAATTGATATTCTCGACGACAGTGGAGCCAGGATGTCATGGTCGGGATGGGTTTGAATCTGTTCCCGTGGTCAGCAACGCCTCAGGTCTCGGATCTCTCTGGAATTTAATCTCACGGTCGTGTTCTGATTGAGCAGGGCGACTACAAGGCGCCGACCATACTTCCTCAGCCTCAAAAGGTCTTTCCAGTATATCTGTGTCACCAAGAGCCACATGGGCAATTTCGCCTGAGAACAAGTTTCCAGCCCAGAGACGAGCCATTCCATGTAATGCTCACGGTCTAGCAGGTGCTCGGCGTATAGATGTGTGGCGAGACGTAATCTAGACGGCGTCAGTATGCACGCAGCACACAGCAAGAGGGGAGACACTTACGCGTAGTTGACTTTGGTTTTCCACTCGGCATCCTCAAATGAAGAGACGACACCATCGACGAATTGTTCGACAAACATGGTCCAGTCTCGGACCCATTTCGCCTCTCCACCCATGACGACCGCGCCGTTGACGCCTTTGCGTTTGAAAGCTCTTACTTCATTCGCCCCAACACACTTGGCCAGCCAGACAGCACGGTCTGTTGGGATGTTCTTGTTTAGGCATTGCTCCAGGAGGCCCTTCCCCCTGATGCCGTGTGGGATTGTCCTGCTAAGTCGTCGAAGCGAGGTCGTCGGGTTGGCAAGATCCCTCAGCCAGCCCTCCCTCTTTGTATCCGTCACAGTCACTCGCGGAGGTGGCTTGAAGGTCGAGGCAGAGTTGATCTGCCCGTTGTGCCGTCTTGACCCGAGAATGCCGGTAAAGACGGTGGAAAGTGCGTACAGTCCACTCTTATGTTTTAGACTGGGAAATATTGCGCCCTTTGCTGAAGAAGTCTCGACCTGTGCCACGGGGGCCTTGTCGAAGAATCCGGTTTGTATAAAGGTCTGGGTAAAGTGGTCTTCAGGACCGTCGCCGGTCCAGGGGTTGAAATCTGCGTATGCGGTCGGAGGCGCGTTCGTGGCACCGGTTCTCGAGGAAGAGTCGGTCTTGCCCGAGCCGTTGAGCGCAAGGTATCGGGGCGCGGCTGGTGGGACCTCGACGGTGTATGGTTTCGGGCGGATATCTTTTTTCCCCGGGGCGGGGGCCGGTGCGGCAACGTCCTTCCTCACATCGGGGACGACGAAGCGCGTCCGTCTCCTCGGCATGGGCAGCGGGTTGTTGTCGTTGTCTGCGGTCGGGGCACCCCTGGAAGTCTGAGGACTGCTCATGTCGCCCAGGTCGGACACATCGCCGGACATGCTCGGCGCGGCAGGCCGCGAGGAGGTGAAGGACTTGAATGGGTCGAGGGGCCCGGCGCTGGTGGGGGACTCGATGAAGCCGGAGTGTGCTATGCCCTGGTTGGACAGCTCCAGCCTGAGGCGCGAGCCGCCCCTCCGCGGGGTTCCGTACTGTGTTTGGGTGACATTGCTGTTCTGACTGCTCGTATCTGCGGCAAAGTCTGCGGAGATGTTGTTGTTGCTGCTAGTGCTGCTGGCGTTGTTATTGCGTATGGGGGAAGAGGGTATGTACTGGGATGACAGAGTACGCTGATGGGCAGGCCGTTGCGACAGGGAGCTCGAACCGCTGAGGGACCTCGAGGGAGGCTGTCGCTGGGGCACGCCCATCGGGGGTCGTGAGGACATCGCTAGGAGAGACGTAGGTGCGCCATCGAGATGGAGTCTGGTCGGCGAGGACGGGTCAGGTGGGCTGGGGGGTCGGGAAGGGTGGCCCGAGGAGGAGACCGGAGTGACGACGACGACCGTGGGGATGTCTCCTGTAGGGCCAGGGGCTGGTGGTCGGTGTGCTCGAGGAGGTTTCCAGGTGCCAAGTGCCGAGTGCGATCGCGAGGACGAGACGAGGCGAGGCGCTGGTCTGGTGCTCGAAAGACGGTGCACAGAGCCGCAGGATGAGAAGAAGGCACAAAAGACGCAAGCAGCAGTCCCAAGATTGGAAGGTCCGGGTGTGGCGAGGAGGGTGAAGCTCGAGATAGCAGACAGCAGGACGGTCAGATCGATAGACAGTCGTTCGTTCGGTCGTCTGAGGTTGGCAGGTCGTCGTCGGCCTGAGGTTACATGGGGTCAAATTGGGTAAGCTTGGCACCGGACAGCGTTGGTTGGCTGTTTGGACCTTGGACCTCCTGGGCGGCGGATGGCGACTGCAAAGTTCCAGGATTGGCAAGGTAAGTGCACCAGCTGGGGCTGGGGTGTTCCAGGGCTCCCGCTCCTGGGCGGGTGGGTGCCCCAGGGCCCCCTCTTCCTCTCGGGTTCTTGTTGGACTGGCGCGCCAGACGAGTTGCGGATTGCACAGGCGTGCGGGCAGATCGGCGAGGGGGGGAGTATCCGTATGGATGGATCTCACTGCCAAATCCCACCCGAGCCACCACTCACACACCCTCTGGGCTCTCGCTGGGCGACTGACGACTGGGCAACTGACGCAGTCCCAGCTGGGTCATTGACTGACTGACTGACCGACCCGGCACCCAGCAGTCAGCAGCAGTCAGGTGGGTGCGATTTGCAGATGCAGGAGCAGAAATGGTCTGAGATTGCCGAACATTGCCCCGGTCTCATGAGTCGAGGGCCGTCCAAACCCCATCACGATAGAATCAATTAATCAATCAATCAAGCAATCAAGCAGTCAGCCTGTCAATCAATCAAGCTATCGGTTCGCCGGCCAATCAGTCACCCATTTTCTCAGCCAGCCAGCCAGCCTGTGCATCCGGGCCATCTTGCGAGCGCCGACTCCTTTCCCACCTCGTCTGATTCGCCAGGTCTCAGACCAAAGACGAACATGCGTCTCCCAACCTGCCTCTCGCTTCCTCACGACCTTTGGTTTTTGGTTTTTTCCCCTTCGCGGGCAGCGACTTGCCGCACCATTCATCAGCTGAACCTTGTCCTTGTGGAATGGCACTGTCCCGAGGCGGGCAACAATCCTCCCTGCCCCTGGTGCTGACTTTGCGAGGATGCGACTTGAGCTACCAGCGCAGCGAAGCACAGCACATCATGTCTATCCCGCGCTCGCACGGTGTCTTCATCTTCAAGATCTGACCTTGGGCTTAACCTTCCCGCGGAAATTGAACAGTCCATCCTACTCGGTGCCATCGTCGCCTTGCCCGTCGCCGGACCGTCGCGATTAAGTCCTCGCTTCGTGCCCCTGGTGTTTTGGCAGGACATGCCGCGGCTTTCGCCCTCGGGTCGACAAACCTTGCCCCCACCGGCTGGGCATAGGCTGACACCCCGCTGATCATGCTACCGGTCATCAACCACTTTGTCTGCACCCGATCGGGCTCAATCCGGACAGAAAGAGGAGCCTATTGCGGGTCTCTCGGACGAGGTCCATCTCCGTCTTGGTCTCAACCTTGGGGACTAATGCTGAGGTCATCACTATCAACATTCCGGCCCCGTGTCTAAACCCCCGGTCTCTCCATTTTCGCACTACTTGGGACACTTAGCACACTAGACTGGCCATGCACTCGGTTTCCGATCTGGGAAGAATCGCTGGTTTAGAAGGCCCGCTTGGCCCTACCGCGGCCATGCCATGCATGCATGCGCTGCACATCCACCTGCCAATGCGCCAGCTAGTGCCTGACATGCCTCCCGGCCCTCTCTCTCCCCGGCACATTCCAGCAGGCCTCGGATTCGAGAAGACGGTCGGACTGATCGATGACAGTGAGCTCAGTGAGCCTGTACTAGGGACTCTGAAGGTCCACTTCTCCAGTCCGACGTCTCATCCAGAGACTCCCAAACTCGGCTCGGTGGAACAGCCACTATACTAGGACTCGACCGTGCCAGACTCTGGGTGGCGTTCCCAGCCCAGGCCGGGCCTGTTCGGGAGGGCAATGAACCGTTCGGCACCCAGCCCAAGGTGTGCGCTGTGAGGCTGGAGCGGTGTTGCGTGCCACCTCACCTTCCCTCTGTGCGGGCCCTCGTACAGTACACGCTATTTGTACCAGTTGTGCCCAGGTGACATTGCGGCAATCCCGGCCGCTGCCTAACACCCCTGGGGCGGCGGCCATCTCACAGATCTAGGCCCCACATGGGCGTAGCCCATGCTAGGCTTCTTTCGACCGTAGTGGCCCGGAATGTCCCACCCCTCTGGGAACGGCCTTCCGAAGTCCCCGCGTCGAAGGTCGAACGGCACCAGAATGCGACCCCGGCTAATGTCTAACCGGTCTGACCGGCCAAGGGTTCCCGAGCACCTCGCCCTACCCAAGATCTTTCCGCATCGCGAACCACACTCGTGCGCTCCTCCTCCATTGGCCCCGCGGAACATTTGGCTTTTGCTTTATTTTATTCCGAGGGGTTTGATGCCAGACGAACCGTCGTTGAGGTTCCAACCCGGGGCTGAGCAGTGACGCTTCGTCACCTGGCACATTATGCAAGGGCGCCTGCGACCGTTGCAAGCGAGGCCATACAACGATGGGCGGACGGGCTGCAGGCCAGTGAAAAGATGAGAGGTCGGCCTTGCATCAACCACTGCATCGCCAAGGATCAATATCAGCCCATCGGGCCTGTGGGAGTTCTGTAACGTCCCAACCATAACAACAGCCACGTCTTGCTTATCAGGAGGCCAATGTCTTGATCTGTGACACATCCGAGCGAGTCTCGCCTCCATCGAGTGCCAGCTGGCCGCCGAAGCCCCTTCCTCATCTGTGTCCCTGTGGTTCGGTTGATGCTGAGAGTTGTGTATGACCCAATCAAGGGCGCGGGTTTTTCTCAATGTCTTCATATCACGTCCAATGAAATCTACTGTCACCCTTTTAAACTCCGAACCAGGTTTCCCGCTTTGACATCAAGGCTTACCTCATACCGGCCCACCTTTCAGCTCATTCATGTACACAATATCTGGAGGAGTCTTCACATGAGAGTACATCGGCTCCTATTGCTCTTTCAGCCGAAAAATGACATGCGGAAAGATGTGCTGCGGTCTTGATACATCAACATGCATGAGCAATTGCACGCAGTGGTGCTTCGTTACGCGCGAGGAATTGCATCTCCAACTCATTACTGTTTCTTACAAAAGCACTCCAGTATGCCTGGACGTTGCTCAGGTTCGTCCGAAGGAATACCCTCGGGTTCTCCTGGTCGCGCATCCGAGGCTGCGCCTGCGAAGCCATCCCAGGGGGATTTCGTGGAGAACACGAGCTTTTTGGAGTTCTTCTTTTTTCCCTCGATTGTCTTTTTGTAACAGTGCATGTTTCTTTCAGAGCGCGTGGTATATTTCAAACATCCGTAATAGCCGGCAGATGGGTACGATAAATATGTCTCCCCAACTTGACTAAGTTGAGTCAAATCACCAGCGCGGACTGCAAATGGTCTAGCACTCATTGGCTGCTTATGCGAGAAAATACTCCTGTCCCAAGGTGCATTTAGTCACGCTATTTCGTAGAAGACATCCATACTTGTCGAGCATGCCGTGAGCCATGTGCCGATGAGGGCTCAAAACTGCCACGAGAAAGGCCAGGGCTTGCCAGTCTATTCCGGTGCGGTCAAGCCGCAAAAGCGCGCGGGCTACCCTTTCGGGCCAGCCTTGTCAGCCATTCGTAACTTAGCGCAGTGCCAATGATTTACTTTTGGAAATACGCTACACTAGGCCGACTTGCCGGACTTTCTATTTCGTCGCGGTGACGTGAATCGTATGATCCTTTGGCACGTCAATCGTCACTGAACCTTCAAGGAAAAAAGCCATGAACGCGCGCCTCTTATCGAGAAATGCTTGGGTTTGTCGCATCAAGCCGTTTGGTTGACCGAGAAAGCGGCTGACTGACTCGGACCCTGAGCCACTATTCTTGATGTGAGACTGATTTATATTCCTTGCGGCTGATGAGTAACAGGAAGCAAATCCCTCAGCCTGACCTGAAACTAGGACTGAGAAAATGAACAAAACAATCAAGAAATGATGCCCGTGGGGAATCGGTACATCATACACTTTCGGCCCCACAAATTTGTTTCCCAATTTTTCCTCTTTCGGCGCGTGTGCCGCCCGTGTAGTATTGGAATCGGCCAGGCTTCATGCTTAGGCTGCATTGATGGCAAGACTGCCGGCATGAGAGCAATTGGAGAGGAACTCATGTCCGCCAGAATAGGTTCCGGCATCTAGGTATTGTCTAATGATCTATCTATCCGTCTATCCCTGTATTCCTGCCGTCTACAATGTCGAGCCACGCATTTCTCCGTCTGTGGTGACTCGGACTCTCGGACCAATATTGTGAAGATGTCTGAAATGCGCGGAACAAACGGCTGAGGCCGCTGTTCCCTGGCCGGAATGGACTGGACTGGGCACGGCCGTACGTAACGGTCATCCCAGGCGGTGTTAAACATGCACATGGCCGTCATCAAGATGCCGCATTCGCCGCTGCCGCCGCCTCCTCCTTCTCGAGCACGTGCTTCAAGAATCCCGTCAACGGGGCGACCCATTCTTTCCTCACCGGCACGTGGTGCCCACCAGGGTGCACAAAGACCTCGGGCTCGGCGCAGAGGTCCGCAAGGGCCCTACACCTCCCCTCCTCGACGACGGTGTCCAAGCTGCCAAAGAAGTGGCACGTGGGCGTCTTGATGCGCCCCTCGTACAGCCATCCGAGCCCCGCCCCGGGCCGCGCGATGAAGCCCGAGTACAGGACGCAGAACCTCAGCGGCCTGCCGCCGTTGGCCTCGCGCAGCCGCAGCACCCAAGCCCGCTGCTCAGGGTCCTCCGGCAGTGCGCGGTCGGGCTCCATTGCGGCGGCGACAAGCGCGGCGACCGCTGCGCCTTGGCTGAACGCAAGTACGCCGTCGACGCCGCCCGCCTCCTCGATGGCGTCGGCGATGGCGCGCATGCCCAGCCCGAAGCCGCGGTAGGGTCCTGCTTCCTCATCGTGATAAAACCAGCCGAACGTCTCAGGCACCTCTTCGCCTTCGGCGCCCTCGCGTGGCTGGAAGCCCGGGATGTCTGAGGGCTGTAGCCGTTGTGGGCCGGTCGGGTAGATTCGCGACGCGTTCACGTCGGGCAGGGCCTTGGCTATCAGCTTGGACATGGCGCCGGTTTTGGACCGGAAGAGAGGGCCGGTCTGGGCATAGCCTTTGAGGAGGTCAGCAAGTTGAACATGGTCACGGCTGAGGCTGGATGGAACATGTACCATGTAGCATGAGTATCTTCAACTCCTTCTTCTCCACAGGCTTATCTTTCGCATTCCTGCCGCCCGCGGCCGGCTGCTTGGTTGCGTTTGCTGACATTTTGAAACACCGGATAATACGGCCACGCGATGGATGCAGACAAGTATGCAGATTAGGAAATTTGAACTCGCGGAATACTCGCATGAATTCTGAAGAGACTAATCCGCTCACATCATTCGAGCCTGACTCAGAGAAGTGGAATTAGAGAGCTCGTTGGTTCAAGTACTGGCCCAGAATAGTCGTGCACGGACCGCTGAAACGGCACAGGGTGCCCATCACACCCATCGCCGGCGACGTCGGGGGGGTTTTGCAGCAGTCATAGTACCTAGATTTATATAACTTGGAGTGAAATAATTTTAATGGAATATTATTTACGGTTACCCAGTTCGGGAATTCCCTGACTGGCCGAGGTGGCTGGCCACGTGCGGCTCCTAAGATGAGTTCTGTAGGGCTGCGGTGACAAGAACGGATTCTCATTGACAATATCATACGATAATTGCTGCCTCGAGCGCTCCGACAAGTGGACCACCTTGTGGAGTCTTGGATTATAAATTGAACAGCTGATGAACTCGGGAAATACTGTGTCCGCTTTGGCCTATGTTGCATCCGATATAGTGACAGTCGGGTCTGCACTGGCAGGGTTCGAGTATCGCTGTATGTTTGTCATGACATCTAGGTTCTAGAGACTGGGCCCTTCTCGCAAAACTTTCACTACGATTTAGTGCTCATGCACTTCACCCGGAATGAACTTATTGCACAACTTGACTTTCCGTTTGTATGTAGCCACTCATTTTCTGTCAAGCATACTCTGGACCGGCATTTACAACGCGTGATCACTCACACAACGTGTTGAGCCGTGAAAATATGCGGAATGACTATCATACTCGACTTTGTATGGATACAGGCTGTTTTACTCCATGAGCAGCTGAAAAGAGGCGAAGAAATATGCAATTCCATTATTAAAACCCGCACAAGCAACAGAACAACTCTCACGTCTCAAACCATTGCACAAAATCAAGTACTCGACAGTTCATACGACAGACAAGGCTTATATTTATTTCCAACTCATCATATCCTGCTCAGCAATTGACAGTAGGACTCGTGTTGTGCAAGTATTACCACTTCTGGCTTCTCGCTCCGAGATGATAATTTCGCTAGCCTCGCTCAAAGAATTCCCGCTTGGCCTCATTCAAACTCTACCCAAGCAGTCTACAATAATTGCATTGTACTCCCACTTTCATAATAACTCATCAGATCAGACTGCAGATTATTCTATGGGACCTAAAGTTTTGGCAACACAAAGTTCATTATGTTTTGCATGGCGTGGTCGGTGCTTGGGACTTGAGAATATTAAACTTCAATGACGGACCAGAGAGCAACAGGATTTACCCAATGAAGACTGTCAAATGAATGCAAAATACGGAAGCTTTCGAACACAAGAAGAGTTTTGAGTCTCTGAATGGAGTCAATGGTGTTTTGGAACTCAAATGCGTCTCTTAAATTATGAGTTTATCCTATGCCCAACCGACTTACCCGCTCCGGGGTCTTTGTTAAAGGGTTTCTCCCAGAGTGTTTGCTCGATAGATTAAACACACGCGTATAATAATAACATCTGGCAACAAAGAAAAGATCCAAAACATCACTTGATATTGGTAAGTAAATTGTAAATGCAGCCATTTACATGTACAAATGTGTACTACTTAGTGCTCAATGTGAGTTAGGTAGCATGATTGTGACTGGAGAACAAGAGTGAAACTGCCACAGCACTGCTGCGCCAAATCAGCTACAACGAATCGAAATACTCAATCAGCCACTGGTCACTACTGGAAGGAGTACAATCCCGGGATTTGGCCAACGCAAGAGCTTGAACACTCGTCAGATTGTCAAGACTGGTCGAGGGCGCCGACAGCTTCTCGAAGACTTCAACAAACTCCGGAGGCAAGACGCCCCGGTGCTGAAGCAGACTCCTGGCAAAGACTCCAACCGCTGGGGACGGACAGTCTTTGCCACCGGGTTGGACCCTGTTGAAATCCAGTATCTTGACCGAAGGCCACGAAGAACGCTGTCTGGAGAAGGCGACGTTCCCGATGTGACAATCAATGTGCTGTATGGGTTCCGTGAGGGACGTCTCCAGGTATTACACAGCTTCAATGATGCTGGCAAGGACGTTATAGAGAAACTGAGCCGGGAGAATAACTGTGGAACTGCGAGTAGAAGTCAACCCTCGGACGTGTGCGACGAGGTCTGCCAGAGTACCTCCATCGGCCCTTTTCATCACGAGCGGGTGTTTGGGGGAGGTTTTGTATCCCGCAACGATTTCGTCACCTATGCTGTCCATGTACCGGATTATATTCGGGTGATTCTTGCCTGCTCGCCTTAGAGTGTTGGCCTCCTCAGCCGTGGCTTGCTTAATGACCACACGCTTTGTTTCACTGCGGTACTCGTGAGCCTGTGGGCTCGAGATTGTGGAAACGAAGACATACTTGCGTCCATTGCTGTGTACAGTCTGCGGGGGTGTCGGCGTCGTTATTGATACTATAGCTGCCGGTTTCTCGATATGTGATACTAAAAGCGCCGTGTACTTGATACCTTGACCTTGCTAGAAGCTCTGAGAGATGTTCTGTAGGTTAAAGCATCACACACTGAAAGGTGAGGCACATTTATAACTGAGAAATCATCACTCGAGGGCTCTTGAAGTATTCCTGTCCAAGAATGACCACAAAACACGGCCTTGGTTCAGCCCTGGCTTGACCACAATAGCTTGCTTTGTATCAACATATGGCTTGACAACAATGACTTTCTTCCAAGACCACAGGTACAACACCTTGTCCTTAGGCATGCGAGAGACCATGAAATTGTCTGCCTTTGGCTAAGCAGAATTACCTAATCCTTCAGAATCGAAAACATCTCAGATAGACTTTTACTGATTTCCGTATCATTGGAAGCTACTCATTATCGTATTCAATGTTCTAAAGGGAACCATTGCGAAGCCAACATGATCGCAAAAAGACCATCATGTAGGTGGAAGCCATGGCAATCAGCCATTTTCCAATCGTAGTTGTCACCGCTCTTCGCTCAGTATGAGTAAATAGCCTGATACCGATCCTAATTAAGGGGACTAAGTTTTGAAGCAGGTTCACTGGCTCTATAATTCGAATAGACAGACCATGATCGTGAAGCTAAGCATTGGCTGTCCCAGTATCTAGTTTACAATATCGATTGTATCAATCAAGACGAAGGGTAGGAAGACAAGAGGATTTATTAGGCCGACTTGAGTAGAGAAGGACAAAGATTTCATGGTGGTAGAGCTTGCCCCCCCGGCACCCCCCCTTCTCCCTTGCCCAGAACAGTGAGAGAAAAGATTTAGGCATCATTCACTGACAGCAGCAGGCAAAGAGTGATCAAGAGTGAGCACAGCGTTTCTTCAACTAGGCGCCAATGCCTTCAAAGGGTATCATTCTATGTATTCGGCAGTATAGATTGGTCGAAGTCGAGCAATAACCTGGGCGACGGAGGGCAAACAAGAACCATAAACCTCGTGGTGCATGGGTATGTGCAGTTCGCTCTTCAACCATACCAGTCGAGCACCAAAACCTCCAGTGACACGTTTCCAAACTTATTCCCTCACACCGCACGATTCCCACTCAACCCCAACGGGTTCTTAGGCGTAGTCATCTTCGTGCCCCTGGCACCGCTCTTGTCCTTGATCTGGTTGCCAAAATCACCGACCCGGCCCCCGACGGCCCTGCCACTGCCGTCGACATATTTCCCTGCCGCCCCGACCTGCCTCCCCGCGTAGTTAGCGTAGCTCTCCATCTGCTGGCTGACGCTCCTGCCTACGCTCTGAATGTACGTGCCCGCGGCCGTCGACTTGTTGCTCGTGGACTTGCCCGCGCTCTTGCCCGAGCCGCTGACGCTCCGTGCGACTCCATCGACCCGGCGGCCGGCTGCAGAGGCACTGTTCTGGATGGCCTTGCCGTTGCTGTTGACGTAATTGCCTATTGTGTCGCCTGCTGAGCCGATCCCGTTGCGGATCTGGCGCTGGATTGAGGGGATGAGGCCCTCGTTAGGCATTTTGGTGGAGAAAAAGGGAGTATACAATGGAGACAGCCTGTTGTTTTGAGGTATGCAGATCAAGTAGATCCAGTAAACGAGATATTCTTGATGAATTCAGCGTCTGGTATCAAATCAGCCACACATCTGGGGCTTTACTGCTCTCATGAACGCCTAGCTGAGAGTGTGGCGAAAAAACAGGGTCTTGGGAATATGACGTACCCTCCCAACCAGCCACCTACTCTCCGATTGGGCATGTATACATATTAAACGCAGGATTAGTGCAGCTACAGTAAACTAGTGCACAGTCGATGTTGACACAATGTTGTTGCACATGATCATCTGGTCGTTGTATTCCACCATCGGTGCCCCGACCTTGTGTTGATGAACAGGAACCCGGAGCAGCAGCAATGGTGCGATTGAATTCTGGAGACCTAACAAGCGCATCTCTGCCCCATAAGATAATGAAGGTATTGTGCGACCTGCTGGTAAGCACAGGTTTCATCGCTTTTGCCGGTGCATATAGTTCGAACATCGGCGAGTACTCAGACTCGTCACACGGCGAGCACGGTCCACACGAGAGCGCAGCAGGAGGTCTCATGGCATTGGCCGGGTGACAATTTTGGCTGCGGTGTCTCTTAGAGAGTGTGGACGCCTTCGCTTCGCATGTCGAATTCTCGACACCAAGTCGGTAGCGCCGCTTTGATGTCCTCGTTTCGAGACGAGTATGGGCACTGTCGGCCCCGTACACCAGTGATCCCGGGAGTTGGGCCGCTGCAGCTTTGAGTGATTTATCAAGCTCAATAGGGAGGCTGGCGTGTTCTGGATCTTGATACTGCGACTGTCTTAGCCCGTTAGAAAAGCCCTCGTGTGCTGTGACCTCACGGTGTTCGGTCTGGGCTCTGAGGTGTTTCTTCGCGGTCGATCTCCATCTGGTCTCTCGCTCGGTCCTCATCGTCTCTATCGTCTGTGTCCGACCTACTTCTCCTATCATCATCCTCTTCACGTCCGTTTGCCATCTCCTCGTCTTCGTCTTCCTCGAGCAAGTCCTCCAGGTCTCCTAGGGGGCTGACCCTGGGCTCCAGCTCGTCCAGGTCTTCTAGAAGATCTCGGCTGGGCATCTTCAGGAGACTAGTGCCGCATACTCGTTCCTTTACCAGCAGGTCGTCCACGAACTCGTCAATATACGTAAGGCTCGAGCCGGCCCTGCCTTTGCGCCTCAGCTTCCTCTTGTCCTCCAGATATGGCTCCAGCATCAGGTAGACGTCCTTCGCCCGCCTCGTCAGCCGGATGTAGAAAGCAGCCAGTGCCCTCAGGTACTTAAATTTCTCCCCGCCGTACTCCAGGTACTCTTTCAGTATGTCGTCCCCCGGGGCCAGCTGCAGCAGCTTGAAGGCGAGGCACAGGAACGGCGTCGGCTTTTGTGTCGAGCCGTACGTTCCTCCGATGAAGTACACGTGGTCTACCACCCGGTTGACAATGTCGGCCTCGTTGACACCGAAGCACTGCTCCTTGAAGAAGTAGCTGTCGACGATTCGCTCGCGCACTGCCTTTTCCATGACGTTGGCCGGGTTCAGCCCGTTTGGGGTCAGGTGGATGTCGCCGCCGCGCTCGTCGAGGAACCGGCGCTCGTCGGCGCGGTGCGTTCGTTCGGCCATTCTGCTCGAGGAGGGACGTCGGGCCTTTCGGGGAAATGAGTACCTCGTGAACGGCTCGTGCGGTGGCCCGGTGGATGAGACCGATCTTGCTCTTCGAGAGTTTCCAGGTAGGACTGTAGGCTGGCGCTGTCGCAAGGTTGATTCGGTCGCGCGTTTGATCACAGGAGCGGACCTCGAGGCTCTGGACGGGTCAAGGTTGGTGGGATGGCGGGAGATTTGCTTCCCCGGACTTTCAGATGCAAAATGTTGGAGCTTTTGCAGACGCGGGAGCTCCACAAGCGGCAGTGTAGGATGACGGCAAGGGTACGCGGGTGCGGAGACAAGGATGTCTTGCAGGATGACGCTTATCGATAGCGTTGCCCCGTTTGGTTTGTTTTCCTGCTGCCCGTTCGGGAAGGTGGCGCAACAAACCGGCTTCCCAGTGGCTGGAATGGATGCAAAGTACATACACCCTGTGCTCTGCCGTCTCGAGTCCGTTTCTGGGTTGGCTCATGTCTCTCCATCGACATAAGCAACCTCAACATCTAAATTAGACTACATTGTTCAGTAAATATGGTGCTTCTCACATCGTCACAAGTGTCTATTGCACTCTCCTCACTTATAGGCATGTCTCCCAGCCCCCTTTCCCCACCCGAGCTTGGTGCTCACGTCACGGTCAGTTGACCTCAGACTAACATCACAACAGTCATCTCATGTACCACAGCTCTCTTCCTCAGCGGCTACGTGATCCAGCAACGCACAGTGGGACATCTTCGTGCCGCAATAAGGCCAAACCCTTCGCCCCAGATATACCTCCCCGACCGGTTTAGGCAAGACACCACTGAGCTCGAGGACGGGACAATCGTCGTGCTGGACGAGTATGATAGGCCCACGAGGCAGCGGATTGCTGTTCCTGGGGAACCAGGTGGCCAGAAACACGCCGTGCATGAGAGTGAGAATGGCGAGGCGGCTGTTGAAGTGAAGGAGACTCCGGCAGAGTCATTGGGCGAGCAGCAGCAACAAAGAGTCCTAGCGATTGAGGAGCTACGGCAGGAGACAGAAAACGCAGAGGGGCAGAAGCAACATCAAGCACAACAGCCGCCCCCGGAGGAGACGAAGCCACAGCCGGCTCCGTGGGAGGTGAGGGCTGAGGGAGACCAGACACCCGACGAGAGCAACGAGCACCCGGACGACGACACGAAGAAGCCTGTCAGCAGGGCAGAGAGGAGGCGTCTGATCAAGGAGGAAATTTTCAGGCTGTCACAGGGTGATGAACCTGTGTATTATCAGCGCCGACTGTGGTGACCTGTTTATGACCGCGGTCGTACTCCAGTCATGGAGACATACGACTAGAGCTTGGAGCTGACCCGGCTGCTGAATTGCCTGAGGGGAGTAGCCAGCATTTGAGAGAGCTGACATTAACTGTTTACTTCATACAGCCCGCCGTTTTGCGGCAGTCAAAGCAATTCGCATCACTATGAACACGATCAAGTGTACCCGAGGCCAAGTTGCTTCAAATTTCAGTCTGTCTGATATTCGCATCTATGCCCACAGCCGTCGTAGTCTCATGATGAGTCCTCAATCCCATTTCCTATTCTGCACCGACCGACAACTACGGACCACCGTACTGTCGCTGAATTGCACGCTTGATTCCCCCGCCCCTGCAGCGCCATATAAAATTACCATGCAGTCCAAACACCAGCCCAGCCGCTGTTCATCACGGCTCCGATTCATCAAGGACGATCTCGGCTTGCATAAGCTCCTGGGGCGCCCTTCGGCCCCATAACTTTTCCCCGGCCCTTTGATCCCAAAATGAGGCCCCCCCGTACGCCATTGGTTTCTATGATTTTGGTTGTTGACGATCAACTTTATGTGTTCTTTGTTGTCGCTGTTGCTTGTGTGTGAAACGTATAGAATATAAGTTGGTGATCCTCATTATCTGTGTCGCGAGGAGTCCACCCGGATGGACCTGGACGACCCATCGTGGCTGCGGTGGTGGTGTTTCCTCGGCGCCTCAACAGCCGAGCTGCTCTTTCGGTACTTGTCCTCGGGCAGGATGCCATCTGTGAGGGACGCACCGCTCTTCAGAGCCAGGCAGAGCTTGCAGCGGTCACCGAAGCGGTTGACAACATTGTGGCAGTTGACAGAGCCCTGGACGAGAGACGTCAGTCTAATTGCCTCGCAGAGTTGGGCACGCCGGGTCTAATGATGGAACTTACGTAGTAGTTGGCACAGTATGAAGACATTTTGAGTTGATTAAGTGGTATTAGAGACCTCGATGGCGGATACTCAGATCAACTGAATGCAAGGTGGGTTGAAGAGGTAGAGTCGAGAGGACAAAGACGAGATACAAGGCGAGGTGGCCAAGGGTGAAGAGCTGGTAGGTGAAGAGGGCTCTGGTCGACGAAAACGTTCAATGATCGGGAACTTGTGGTTGAGCAGTGTGTGTTATCTTGGGGCAGAGACAAAGGGTCGAGGGAAAGTGGAAAAGATCTACCGGCGACGCTTTATAATTCTGTCGAGTCGAGCTATAGAGATATGGTGGTAGCAGGGCATGGCCACTCAGAGCTTAGTGACCGGGTAGTCCAAGACAGCTCGACAAAGCAAACAACTCGCAAATCATGTTCGAAACCCCGAGCTTAAGCTTCGTCCCCTGCCGGCCCCCCTGGCGAGTCTGGGGTGACCCGTCTTTGGCAGGACGCACGCAAGAGGTTTATCTTGATATTTGACTTTTGCTTTTTTTGTAGCTTCGTATCTTCCCCATAACATTCCCGCCCAACGGTTACAACGGAGGCGCGGCAGCGCGGCGCAAGAGACACCCACCCTCAGACCCTCATCTCGTCCTGCTGGTGCATGCTGGTGCTGCAGCTACGACGCTGGCTCGCGGCGGCTCAGCTTTGATGGGCGTGTCTCCTTTCCCGCTCTCGGATCTCCCTCGAGACCAAGGTGCCAATGCCAGTGCCAACCGTCTCTTGTGACCGCGACCAAGGCGGCTGGCAACACTCGGTTGCATGAAGAGTCGGGACGGGTACGCCCCCCCGTGCGTTACCAGACTTGTGTGAACCTCACACGGACCGAGACTCGGCAGCACTGCGGAGTAGACGGAACGAGATATTCTTGGAAATGACACAGCGCCTCTTGCCGACCCTCGTGTGCCCAGCCATCAATCAAGTTTGTCGTATCGTGCGCACATTCCAAAGCCTGTCAATGGGCATGAAATTGCCCGCCGGCCAGACTCCTCCTTGGGGACATGGTTGCCGACAAGACGAGCATCCCGCCTCGTCGGAAGGTTCCCCATCAGCTACCTACTCGGTTTCGCCTCGAGTTTCGTCGGCTAGCGAGCCGAGTAGATCAGGACAGACATGCACCAGCCCTCTCAGCCCGCTTGTGCTGCGTGCGGTGCTGTGGCTTTCACTCGACACACGCAACCAGGACTGGGTTTGTTGGAAAACTCTGGTTTCGAGAAGGTCCCGCACAGGCTGGACAAGTTGGAACGGAGGAGGCCAGACCTCGTCGCTGCATGGAATGTCCTGGCAGGCCTGCATCACAGCCGACGACTGGGCTGAACCCAGCAGACCGGGATGGGGATCCGAGCCAGTCAGACGCACAGAGAGCTGCTTGGTCCGACGTCAGGAATGGGGAAGGGCTGGTGCGGAGCGTTTGCGGGTTGCGGGTTGCGGTGCCCTGAGAGAGAGAGAGAGAGAGAGAGAGAGAGAGAGAGGCTGCAGCACACTGCTACCTCGAAACTCTTGTCCCAGCCCGTAACGTCGAATTGACACCAGGCCTCGCTCCGTCTGCCCGCGAGCACGAACTAGCCATGCAGATAAGCCGCAGGTCGATGCTGGCACGAGTCGAAGTCCCTTGACTCCGCCGACCATCGCTGGTGGACTGATATATGTTCGTCCTTATTATCTCATGGTGATACCTGGGCCATGACCACGACATATCTCCCACTACATTAGTCTCTGTCGCAACGGGCACGCGGCAGGCGAGATGCTTGGACACCAGTGCCAGTTGTCGAGTGACAGATGTGCATGAATGCGCAGCAGCCCGATCTCGCCTGGCGGCTTCGCATTCATGACGCCTGAGCCTGCAAATCTCGGTGCTCTGTCACTGCCGCCGTCCAACTCGCTGACAGGTCTGGCTCTGGTGGATTGATACTAAAGACGGCACACGCCGGTAGTTGCTGGCCGGCGAATGGGAGCCGAGATGGACAATAATAGTCTCTCGTCGTCCCGATATCCGGGGAGCGGGCAAGTCCAGACTGGCATCTGGCTGGCTGGAACACCACGACACCATAGGCGTTCCCAAACCAGCGGCAAACAACATTATCATATCGCCCACTCAGATATTGGGGTCAAGGATGCCGAGACGTCGGTCGCCTCCTGCTCCGCCTGATTGCGTCTGGACACGGCGGTTCAACCTGTGACAGTGACTGTCTGGCCCCGCTAGGATCCGTCCCTGAAGCCAAAATACCCGTCCCGTCTCTCACTGGAAGACCGGTTGGCACTAGCACGGGAGACTAGCCCAGGAGTCTAGCACAGCAGTCTAGCGTTGAATCAGCCAGCGGTCAGGCATCTCTGGTATCTCCAGCAGCTCCAGCATCTCAACTGCGAGACTAACAGGAGACCACGGCAGGCCGCCGCCGGAACTGTCAGAGTGTCAGGTACAACGCCTCTTTTCTCCTGGTAATGCTAGCCTGGACCTCCTCCTTGGCTCCGCTGAGCTACCAGGCGAGCCAGGCTCGAGCCAGGGACTAGTAGCCCAACGGATTGAGTTGTCGTCCGTACGACTTCCCCAACATTCGTCATGGTGGCTTGCATGCGCACACACTCACGCACGCACGCTTAAGTGTGTGTGCATGGCATGGGAGGGCAAAGGCAATTCCTCGCCTCGCCGAGCTTACTTGCGCCCAGTCTCACCGCATTCAGATCGCAAATACTGTCTGTTTTCCTAATCCGGGATGCGACAGCATAAAATGCCGGATCAATAAAACTGTACACAGCTCGCCACGTCAACAGCACTTTACTTGCTCGCTATTCGCCGCGGAGCAGCAATGTCTGGCCCAGGCGACTCCGCACAGCAAGCATGACTCCGGGCGGCCATCACCTCCGCCCTGACCGGTCGGTCCCCACTGTTGGTTTCCTCCCATCCAGAGGCCGGTAGACGCTCATCCAGTCAAGACCAGATTGGATCGCTGTATTCTGCGGTCTCTTTCCACCCCGCTCCGATATGCCCTCACGGCAGTCTCATTAAGGTTACCCGCAGAGACTTCATCAGTCATGTCTGACGACAGGAGACGTATCAGAGCCGCGTCTCTGAGGTGTGGACAGTGTGAAATGTGGCGCCATCGGGCATGGCGGGCAAGTGCTCGTTCTCATGCCAGCGCGGCGTGGCAATCCAAGGAACTTGGCTGCAGACAGCTGGGCTGAGCAGATTCGGTTTCCCATTCGGCGGACCGACGCCTCCAACCCTCACGCCCCGTCGCGGAGACTGCCCACAAGGAGGAGTCCTGCCCGCCCATGCAGCAGCGATGGTGTCGAGGATCTTCCCTGCTCCATCGCACGGGTGTCCCACCGCACGGGTGTAGTATAATCAGCACCCAGGCAACGCCATTCAATGCCAGCATGCATCTTGTTACGTGCTCAGTCGAGGCCTTGCCCGTGAAACGAAACAAACACCCGGTCGCTCGCTCCACAGTCCCGGCAGCAAAGTTCGGGCGGTGTCGCGGAATCTCGCCCACAATCATGCTGGGCTCGCTTAGGACCGGAGACAGAGGGAGAGGCAGCCACCACAGAGCACGGCGTGCGCTGGAATTAAGGTTGTGAGATCTACGTTGGTGGTCGAGGCCCCCTTGGCGATGGGGCAGTCTGACTGCATACTACTAATGCATCGTCGGTCGTGAATCCAACGGCGGACGAACAAGTGCGACGACGGAGGCCGTCATTAAGCGATGATCCATACATCCACTTCATTATTCCCTCCCCTCCACCATTGGCCGCAGTATTTGCAATCCCCTCCTACACAACACCATGATACCGGGCGTCGCTTAGCCTCGCGTGTCAGCATTTGTCTGCACCGAGACGTACATGTCTCTTGTCTCTGGAGCCAATCCGAATTTGCGATCTCAACACTGCGGACGTCACAGAAATACTCCGGCGCTCTTTGACAGTTGGATCCACGACAGGGATGGGGATTGGGCCCTGCCGTCCCTGCTCACGTTTGACAAAGACATCAGACGGTTCTTACTACGATTCCAATACATGATGTGCGACCGTTCATGCCTTATGGGGGGGGGGGGAAGCATACCATCGACGGTATGATCCACACAAGAGGCACACACACATACCCCTTCCAGATCCATTGTGTACCCAGACACGAACCGACCCGGGTTATCGTCTGATCCCTCGCTGGTGCGACCCATCTTGGTGATCTCCCAAGAGAGGGAGGGACCCTTTGAATTCCAGAGATTCGGGTCCATCGAGCTTTATTGGGGGCGTGGCTCGGCTGGGCTATGCGGTCCACGTGTACGTTCGTACGTACGGGAAGTATCCACCGTGGGGGAGGGAGCCAAGGGAAGTCTCCCGTCCCAAGTCCATGTTATCCGATGTTCTGATGCTTGCCCACCGTGGGATACTACGTACAAGAGGTAAAGCGTCTTATTAGTGAACATGTTGCTCAGCGAACCAAATGCTCAGTGAACCACACTCATCCATCGGAAAGCTACTGTATAGTACATAAACACACATTGACACATTCCCGATGTTCTACGTAGCAATGATGGGCGGGCCATGTTGCCACATACACACCCACAAGGAGATCCAGGGTCGCAGCGCATGGCTATAAGGCAGCTTTGCCCAAAGTCTCCAGAGGGAGCAGGGCCCTGACACGAGGCAAACACGAACGGGCGTGCGAATTGCACTTCGTCATGCCGAGATGTCCGTCCCACCGAAAACCTTCTGACATCACTCCTCGCAGCAAAAAAAGACACGAGATGGGAAAGGGGGGCTCATGTATCTACATTGGTTCGTATACACACACACAATAAACAAATGGAAAAAGAGAAGCACAGCAAGCGCGCGCACTGCTCGATACCTCGCCGTCCCAACCCCCCGAGTCCGAGATTCGCCTCCGTCATGCGGGCGCAGTAGATCGGAGGGACCCCTGAGTGTAGCAAGAATGGATCGGGTGCGTCCGAAAGTAAACCTTCATCAAGCACTGAAGCACTGCTCAGGCCAGCAATCGGCCGTCCCTCTTGCTGAATCCGCCTTCCCATCACCATGTCCGGTTGCGAAAGATGTCTGAACGGCCGGACTCCCCGATTGTATCTCCTCGGCTATTGTTCGATCGCAATGAAGAGGGAAAAGGGGTGAAGGAGGGGGGGGGGTCGGTTCAACGAAAAGGGGGGAACTGCCGAATGAGAGAGACTCTTTTCCAACCGTCCGCCCCAGGGGCGTCAGCAGTGGGTGTCGTCTTCACAAGCCCAAGATGATGGACGTAAAAAATGTCAGTGTGCATATGCATGTGCGCTCTGCCTGAAGACAGATGCATCGACTAAAGACGCCGACTAAAGACGCAGCACCCAAGAACTGCACAGATGTTGCAGATTGAATGACGAGTGTCCAAACATAACGATGTCGCATTGGGCCGCTTGCATCAAGACTGTCGCCGCACGACATCCCCCATCTTCGGGTACGCCACCCTTTAACACATGCCACTCAGCAAGCGAGGTGATCTAATGACAGGTCACATCTCCCTTAGACAGACCGATGCGATGCCGGTGACTGGACGTCATGGTGTTGCGATTGTGAGAATAATGGTTGGTGGTGATGGCGGCGGTGGTGGTATCATATCAATTTGAAAAGAATAGTCCATCTCGCATACAATGCTTATTAAAGTGTGTCCTTGTGGATGCTGCCGCTGCAAATGAGACGAGAAAAAGTTCGGGGAGGAAAAATGACAAGAAACAGGTGTCGCCGAAAGTAATTCCCACACTCTAAACACGCACATTCGTGTGGTAGATCTCCCACTGTTGTAGCCAGAAAACAAAGTCCAACGGCACCTACGAGCTTCATCATTGCTCTTGATGCCCCCTCCCCCCCGCCACCAACCCCATGACTCCTAGGCATCAGTTCTCCTCGTGTGGCGTTCATGTCGCCCCAGAGTCACGACAGTCGGTGGTTACATGTCCTGTTGAACCCACCAGCCCTGTTGACCGTCGCCTGCGCATCCGTCTAAGCCCGTCCACCCCAGGCCCCGCCGGTCTTGATATTAGATATGTCGTCTTGTTGAATCAAAGATGTGGCGTGTACTGCTGGCAGAGAAGAGAATCCGGCTGGTCCAGGGGTCCCTCGCGATGCCGTCACATGCTGTGCGAAAGAGTGACGCACTTGGCGCATGACAGACGTGAATTGCGTTTGAGGATTGTACGCAGTTCGCATGCACACGGACGCAGGCTGATAGACTGGCCAGCGAAGGTCGATGCCGAGTATTTATCCATCCTCCAAAACGCGGCATCACTGGCGCAGACCCCAGCCCGTGGCCTCGACCGGTGTGGCCGCCAAGGTGTCCTGAGCACCCAGGCAGAGGCACCAAGCCTCTCATATAAGAGACGCTATCAGATACTCCACATGGAACTCGTATCATTCCGTGGGCGACAAGCAAATTACTATTGCGTGATTCTGGCGTATTGTCCGATCGGTGAGTTCATCCCGCCGTCAGGCATGGTACTCTTTCGTTGACTCTTCCAGAAATCCATGGCCTCAACGACGTCCTCGCCCTTCTCATCTTCATATGCGAACAGTATCTGTGCGAGGTGTCAGCGGGGTCGTCGTTCGCGCCAAGTGCGTTATGTAGTGTGCTCACCTCGTGTGTGCTGCTGTGCAACATGCGGATGTTCTTGTGCGGCACGATGTGCACCGCACCAGATTCAATATTCCTAAGCTCGATGAAGTTGGGTTCGAAAGCCAGAATCCAGGGGTAAGAGAGCGCGAAGCTGTGAGGCGTTCCTTCCCAGTCGATTCTCCACTCAGGTCTTGCTCGCCATCCGTTTCGGTTGACAAAGAATGAGAACTCGGAGTAGTTCAGCAGGAACTCGCCATTGAGACGTTCGATATGAATCGGCTTCACAGCTTCCTTTCGAGCCACGAAGTCCAGCGACGTGTCTGCCTGGTCGAGCAGGGACTGTGTTTCGAGTGTCTCCAAAGATACGACCTCAAAACCGCGAGCACAAGCCACACACAGCTTCGACTTCAGGAAGTGCACAGAGGTAGATTCTGTCGGAATGTAGAACTCCTTGAATGGTTTGAGCTCGTCTTGGCCGGCGTTGAACATTTTGCTGAAACCCTTCTGCTTCTTGCTCTTGGACATAGCGTCATTGGGCTCGTACACTTTGATGGTGGTGGAAAGTGTCGTGGGCTTAACACAGCACACCAGATGCCTGCCCATGGAGATGCCTGCCTTGAAATAACTGCAGTGGCTCTGGATCTTCTTGGGCTTCTTGGAAAGCGCGGATTCGTTGGGGTCAAGCGCCGCCAGATTGTACGAGATGAGCGACTTGTTCGAGAGCACCAAGAGAAGCTGGTACTCCTCCAGCGCATCGATCTGAGTAACGTTGGTCGCCTCAAGGATCTTGCGTGGCTGGCCGCCTGACTTGCGATCCGACACATAGATACCCGCATCGGTGCCGTATATCAACTTTCTACCGCCATCTGTTCGGAGTATTAGTAGAAGCCCATATGCGTACAAAGGAGAGTTCGACTGACCGAAAGGAGCAACACAGTTGACCTTGTTCACGCCTGTGAAGAACCCTTGTGAAATCATGGTGGTGTTGAGGAAGTCCACCCGAGCCCTCAACTTTTGCTGCGCAGCATCGATGAACTCGAGCCACTTCTGTCTCCCAGTCTGTGTGGATGCGTAGAGTGGCAGCTCATATCCCATTTTGCCCATGTGCTTGAACGTGATGGGCCAGCCCTCCCCTTTCTTGCCGACCTCGTTCCTTATGTTTGGCAGCAAGCCAGAGGTGGATCTTCGGGGGGCGCCTGCTGATGGTATGACTTCCTCCATCTCCTTAATTGACAGCAACTCCAGAGGGATCGGCTAGACAGTGTCATTAGCGTTCTGCTCATAATGATGAGTAGCGGAATAAATCTTACCCGACGGTAGGCCTTGACTTCTTCTGTTTTGCCAACTTGCTTTATCCTGACTAGCAGAACAGCGTGATCGAAAAGGAATGCCGTTATATCCGTATTTTCTGTTGGTGACTTCTTGAAATTGCTCTTGAAGACAAGCTCACGGCCCTCGTCCGTCAACTTCAAGTCTACCTTCTCGTTTGGCCGGAACTTGAGCTGATCGTGCAGACGCCGCAAATTGAACCGGTTCTCCGCCTTTCCGGACTCAGCGTTGACCCTTGTTAGCAGGTCACGCACCATGACCAGCACCTTTGGGATATCTTCCTTGTCCGGGTTCCCGTCTTCCGTGTATTTGAGGATGTTCTCAAGCAGAAGGGGATAACGCGCCAATCTGGTCGTTGGCTTGGTCAAGTAACCGTTCAACTCGAGCTTTCTCGACTCCTTCCGCCTCTCGATCTCGTCCACAAATCGGCTGAATTGGGGATTGATAGATCGCTCGTTCTCGAACTCGTATTTGGCCTCCAATTGCTTGGACCCGTACAATATAAAAGGCTCGAAAAGCGGAACGCATTCCATAAATATGTCTCCGATGTTCCGCACGACGTGGCCGTTCGACTGTCGATCCGTGAGGCCCTTGGCTAGCTTGGAGCTCACGGCATGTATACTGGGGTGATCGATGATGTTGCTGAAAATGTTGCGCACCACCTTTTCTCTTCGCTGAGGAGGAATAGGTGACGCTTTCGACCGAAGAGGGTTGATCCAAAAATCTCGCAGATACTCCAAATCTTTGCAGAAGTCCCGTTCCGTGTAACAAATCTCAGATATGACCTCTTGTCTCTTCTTTTCCTTATCACTCACGCTATCGGCAACCTCCTTCGGCACCGTGTTGATCCAGAGCTTCTGCTCGTCCGTCTGGTCCACGTCGTCGTCGTCGTTTGGCGGCGCTTCCTCCTTCTTGAGCCCAGCACCAATCTTCAGGTTCAGACGCGAGACTTGCTCCAGGCGCCGGGGACAGGCAATTGAGTAACATAGCTGGTCTCTTGTGCAAGTCGGGGAGTAGCACTCGGACAAGAGGACGAAGACACCGTTTACTGGAGGCTTATCGCTACCTTCTTCCATCATTATGTCCCGAAATTGGTACATCTCAGAGGCCGAGTCTCGAAGCCTATGCTCGTACGTCACATCGTGGAAGAACTTCTGGGCGTCCAATGCTCTGCCCAGCAACAGGGCGAGGTTTCGGTCCGTGGTCCTGATGATGTACGACAAAACGTCCACTGCCTCCGAGCCGCTGAATGCGTTCTTGTAGGTCAGTTCGTTCTTCGTGCGGTCTCCAGTTATGATCTTCTCCCGGAAACACTCGCCAACGCGGGAAAGGAGCGCGGGGTAGACCAGTGGTGGCCGTATCTTCGCCGTGGGCGGCCGTTCCACACCGTCCGTCGTAGAATAGCTCATTGAGGGACGGTGTGTTAATGTGGTGTCAGACCTCTCGGATATAGAGGGCGCGATGGTAGAAGCCATGGACATGGTCCTACCGCTGTCCCCGCTGGCTGACGACTGCACACTAGACCTCGTCTGTGCCCCGGGAGCTGGCGTGAACCCGTTGTATCCATTCTGTCCATCCTGTGAGACCTCCACTGAAGGCGCCCTCCTGTTCGGGATCACCCTCCCGCTCATGGTCTGGTGCGCATCACGTTCGTGTCCCGGATAACCACCGGTCATCGACATGGCCCTCTCATCATGGCGCTCGGGGACCACACGGCCCTGCGCGGTCGTTCGAGAAGAGCTTGAGCTATACGGTGCATGCCGAAAGGCATTTGCGGGGGCCTGCTGTTGTGGGCCGCCTTGTATCGAGTTCGACTGGGCCTGATACATCGGCTGCCTCGGAGGGCCGGCGAGGGATTGGGATCGATACGAGTCTGAGTTCAGCGCTGGAGCGGGGCCCGCACCGTTCTGATAGAATCTCTGTGCCGGCGTCCGGACACCATATGCGCCTGGTGGAGGTCCTCTCTGATCGAATCTTGGGGGTATCGGGCCAGGAGGATACCGGCCTGGCGGGCCCTGAGGCTGCCGCTGCTGCTGCAAGTACTGCTGAGACGGCACCTGTGGGCCAGGAGGCATAACTCTTTGGCCCGGGTAGTACCCGTTTGCCATGCTCGAGTCCATAGTCCGGGTTCGGTCGTACCCGGGCCCCGGGGGTGCTCGAGGAGGCGGCTGCCGTTGCATCGAAGACATTGAGGACATGGTCTGGGTGCGGTCCGAGTGCATCATCGGAGGGGGCTGCGACGAGGAGGTCATGGTGTGCGATCGGCCGGGGCCTGGAGAGGCGCCGAAGATGTTGGCGTAGGCGGCATCTCGCTGAGGCGGATGCTGGCCGTACTCCTGTGGCCTCCTGGGAGGAGGCATTCTGTCTTGATGGTAGTCGGCCATGACTCTGGCTGCTGCTCGGCTTCGGGCTCGGGCTCGTGGTGCGGATGGCGCGCGTCAGGGGCCGTGGGGGTGGGAGGCTAGAACTGAGAAGAGCTGTTATCAGCACTCGCCGGGACGTCCATCAGAAGTCGCAGTGCAACGGGCTGGGTGCCAAAGCCGACGAGCCGTTTGTTCCCCTTTCGCTCTGGTGCAGGCGTAGGTCGCAACAGCCGGGGACAGCACCTTACGTACGCACGAGGTGTTGAATGACTGGACAGGACGACAGGCGGGAAGAGCAGGGGAGAATGGCAAAATGGCCGAGTGTGGAGCGTTGGAGCGTGGGTGGCCGTACTCTTACTCGTGCTCTGCTCGGGGGCAGTTGAGTTGGCCTCGACGGCCGCCAACCTGGAGCTGAGATAACAGATGTGTCAAGGGCCTCGGTGCGCCTGTTCGCTCGCGGTGCAGCCACTTGGTCGGCCAAGGTGCAGGTGGGCTCGTGGTGGTAGTCGAGGCTCGGTTGTGGATTGGATTTGGATTGGAGTGGACTGGGACTGGACTGGGACTGGACTGGGCAGATTGGCTTGGATTGGATCGGGTCGCGACGTGGGTTGCGGTGGGTAAGGTTCAAATGTTCGGGAGGACTTCTGGGCACCCCCCTTTCGACTGGGACAGCAGTGGCCGAAAATCGACGGCTGTGACGTTATGGGGAAGAAACGGTAGAACTATTTGCGGATCGGAACATGCGCGGCATCGGTCAATCAGAATAATCATCGACAGCGATGTTGGGTATTGGGCTTTTCGATATAGCCAGGGGACCAGGAAAAGGGCCAAGTTCAGACGACGCGATCAAGTCATGCCGTGCCTGTCTGTTCTGGTGCTGCTGCTGCTGCTTCTTCTGCTGAGGAGAGGATGTGCTTGTGCTCGCTCCGGCTCAGAGTCGCCTTCAAATCATTGCATTGCCTGATGGGATCGTTTCCCTCGGATGCTAGAAGTGAGTAATATTTTTTCTCTCTTTTTCTTCTTGCTGCCTGCCCTCGTGAATCGGACGGAGGACAGAGGAAGACAGACGACTATAGATCTGCTGTTGACCAGTGGACGGACGGTGGCGTGGCCCTGTGGCAGCCGAAACAATGCAGGCGAGGCAGGGTTATGCGGAATTTACAACCAACAAGACGTGGTAGGCAGAGGAAGATGGAGGAAAAAAGGGCTTAGTTATGCTGTCGCAATGCCCGTGAGTTGAGTTTCTGTTCCAGGCAGCGCACAGCGTGGTCTTGACACGCCGAGCCAAAATGCACAGGTGCGTCGTGCAGATGCGTCTTGCTAACTAGGTAGGCACGGTAGACTCGAGCTTGATTGAATCCGACCACCGTCTTGGTGCCCAGGGGCTTACGGATTAGAACAAAATACCTGTAGCTGTCAACACAATGCCTAGGTACAGTCCGTCATTGGATCCTGGGAGCTTTGGGGTCGGTCTCAGACCCTCCTCACTCAGCCTGGCACCTGCTGCAGCCTGCACCTAAGTCATCCCCGCGGGACGCAGGCCTCCAAATCTTAGCCAGAAGGCTTGGATGGAAGTCAAATTTCGCGGCTCGGAGCTGTTAGCGCTGCTGGACCCCGTTCCAACATTTCTAGGCGCGACCTCACCATGTCGCTTAACAGTCGGCAGCAGTTGACAGGAGGCACCCTCCAGGCAGTCCGGGGGCCAACGCCGCAACTGGCCACGACACGAGCTTCAGGATTCCAGCAACCTTGAAGCACGTTCATTAGTACAACAAGTCCATGCAGTCTGCACCGTAGAATGTCCAAAATTGTACCATCTACCCCAGATTACTGGGATCATACCTAGGTACATGAGCCCTGGCCAACTGCAGCCACAGGGTCGCTGTTGGTACTTCCAATCGCGAGTGAACTGCCTAGGTACCGAGTAGTAGGTACTGTACTCGGCAACAGCACAGTCTGACAGCCAAGGCGCATGTACCTGTAACTAGCGCCGGACTACACGTGATCCAGTGGATCTTGGCAGCCAGCCCGTCCAGGCGTAGTCTGGCTGCGTAGAGCTCTCCTCCGAGCTTCATCATCATCATCAGCACAACCCGACCCGCCGTTGGAGCAAGCAAGCAAGCTGCTACAGCCGCTTCGACACGACGCCAAAGCCCACCACGCCGAGCCACATCTCTGACGGGAGACATATTATCTCTGTCGAGACCACCAATTCCTGAGCACCGGAGCAAACGAGACGCCGCCATCATGGCTGATTCCGAGCTGTCACCTAAGTTCGCGCCGTTCATCGGCATGGTACGCCCGCCCTTCTCATCACCTCTGTGTCCATTTCCATGCCCCGTGCCTGTGCCTGTGGTGCTCTCTATCGGCTGACAACGGTGCTGGCTTACAGGGCGGAATCGCAGCGGCTATGATATTCGGGTGCGCAGGAGCCGCGTACGGCACAGCCAAATCCGGCATTGGTATCGCGGGCGTGGGAACATTCAGGCCAGACCTGATCATGAAGGTGAGTGACACCCATTGCCTTGATCTTGTTCCCTTCCTTCCAGCCCGCTGACCATCGCTCTCGCATCTGCAGTGCCTCATCCCCGTCGTCATGTCCGGTATCATCGCTGTCTACTCCCTCGTCATTTCTGTCCTGATTGCCCAGGACCTCGACCCGAAATCCAACTACAGCTTATTCAGCGGCTTTATGCACCTCGCGTGCGGCATCTCTGTTGGCATGACGGGTCTCGCAGCCGGTTACTGCATCGGTGTTGTTGGTGACAAGGGCGTGCGAGCCTACATGTCCCAAAGCCGCATCTTCGTTGGCATGGTCCTGATCCTCATTTTCGGAGAAGTTCTGGGTCTTTATGGGTGAGTTCATGTCGTCCAATCTTCTATCGCCATCAACGCTCGCAATGGGTGACTAACGCAGGAAACCAGACTGATTGTCGCACTGATCCTGAACACCAAGAGCAAGGGTTAAGCTTCAAGTGGCGGTCCAGTAGTGTTCGAGTTGGTTCGAATAAGAACGAGGCAGGCAGAGGAATTTGGCTGTACCAAAAACACAAAGAGGCTGTGCTCCACGCAGGGCACGAACTACATCATTGCATGGCCGGGCGTTTAAGGGATCTGTTCATAGGTAGAGATGGAACGTATGAGAATGGAGCTGATGTTCGATACGTCGGCATGCCGCTGCACCGGCGATGGGCTCCCCGAATGGCACATATAAAACTGTGAGGACATTGAGGCCATGTGATTTGAAATCAACATTATCTTGAATGCTGCTGCAAAGATATTAACGGTGGATAGGGTGAGCAGTTGGTCAATTCTTGACTTGCATCGCGCCATTTCCATTCTACACATTGCCAACGACTGCAACCGTACTAGGGGAGTGAACTACTGCAACATCCAGTCGACCCTCGAGGCAGCTACTGGAGGGATTGATATGCTTCGGACTAGGCCGGCACTGCTGAATTCAGATCGACTTCATCATCGTTGCTGGACACATACTTGGCCCTTTCTGCCGCAACACAGATTTCTCCTTTCGACAGAGATTGCTGGTCATTACATCTTCTTCCTCGTCACTTCTTCGTTTTCCTTTCCGTCTCCTTGATACTCTCGATGCATAAGTGTCTGGCCTGCCCAATAAAGCAAAAACCAAACAGAGAGGAATTGTTTCTAATTCAAATGTATCAGGGAAGCATATAGTCCAGAACTCCGTAGTTGAAAGGTTAGACTGACCTAGCACATATGGTAGGAGTGAAGCCAGTATATGAACGAGTGCCCAAGTTTGGCCATGTCAGGCAAGCTGTCTCCCACTTGCTACCTATCTTGGTCAAAGGATCTCAAGTACACATGGACCAGTCTCTCGAGCATTGTACAGTTGATAACACCATATGACACAGCAGGAGTCGCTTTCCGTGCAGCCAAACTTGTGAGGGATCTACCGTCCGCCTCCCTCTTATGTATATTGTATACCTAGGCGGGTGCACCGGCTTTTCAAGTACACCGCATTCATTTCACTAAACCTACTGAAACAGAACACAAAAGCCGTCAGGCTTTGACGGGGAGGTCACAATGATACATGCGGTATGAATAATCATATAGCGCAACCCTGATTAATGAATCGGAGTGGCCGTAATTTGTTTCAGCGGCGCAAAGAGGGGGTCACTAACTGATCACAAGCAGCCATCCCCCATCACGTTGGCCCTTTTCAGATACGGATTCAATAAAACAGGAGCATGGTCAAATTTAGATTTGATTCGCCATTCTCAGCACAGACTTCATCCAATCCTCAACTTCATCAACATGATCGTTATGTACTGTAACGCCCTTCCTTGTCAGAGAGTGAGGCACCGCACAATGCTGACAGGGTGAAGATGTGGTCTTCCAGAACGCCGTAGTATCCCAAAAACAAAATCGGAGAGAAGAAAGAAGAAAACAACGCCAATGCCATGAAGATTGTGGCGCAGAGTGGGAAGCCCAGCTCCTGCAATGAGGGACAAGAACGGTAGAAAGTATGATACCAGAAATCAAACCCGGCCGCCTTTCTGGAAGAGCTTCACAGACCAGCACGGCGCGCACAAGTCAAACACCATAAAAATCGAGAAAGAGCATAACCACAGAGCCGAGACGCCTAGCGACCAGTACCGACACGACGGGCTAGTTTCCCCCGCGTTCCACTGTGCATGTTGTTCCGGCGGAACGGTCTCCAGCTGGTCGATCGTTCCTCCCGCTCGTTCACCTGGCCTGTGAGTTGTAACCGGTGTCAGCGCCCCATGATCCATCCGATCTTGTCTTCCCCAGGAAACCTAAACGCAAATGACCCCCCTCCTCGGGACCTGAACCCGAGGTAGAGGGCCCGAAACAAGCAGGGAACAGGGATTCAGGCCATTCACAATAACTCACCCAGAAACCAGTCCCACCTGCGGTCTTCCCTATGCAGGATGTCCTCCGTGTTCTCCCTCGCGAGCCTCTCCCGCCTCGCCCTGGCCGCCGCCACCTCGCCGACCAGGTACGGGTCCTCGAGCGGCCGCACCCGGCTGCTGCTGCTGTCGGCGGGCGTGACGCTGCCGCTGCCGCTGCTTCCCTCCTCGTTCACCCGCTCCAGCACCCTCGCTGCGTTGCGCACCAGGCCCTCGCCGCTGGACATGGCGGCCTGCGCCCGCCGCGTCGCCACGCGCTGGTACATGGGGTTCGTGTTGACGCTCCACGACGGGATGCGGAACGCGCCGAGGGATGGGAGGTCAGCGGAGGAGCTCCGCACGGGCGGGATCGGTGGGAGACCCGGCGATGGGATGTGTGCGGTGTGGGAGGGCAGCAGTGAGCGGGACGCCGGGGTGCCGTTGCCGTTGGTGTTGGTGTTGCCGCTCTGCGGCGGCGAGTAGGGCGGGATGGTCTCGGTGGTTGAGACGGTGGTGTGGTAGGAGGGCGCTTCGGAGACTGGGGTTGGATATTGATATCAATATGGGTACATGACTGGTTGGCTATGTACCATGCAGCTATATTCGCGTGGAGCAAGGCGGGGGTGGGGGTTGAATATTCCGGCTCAGGCCTCACCAGCTGGCAACAGACCAAGCGGAACATGTGAGTAACTTACTGTAAGAGGGAGCAGCTGAGCGAATAGAGGCCGTCTCGAAATCCTCCGCGCTGAACGCGTTTATACGCGAAATGTCGAAGTCAATGGCCGCCATTATTTCGACTCGGTTGTAAGCGTGTGGCCGGGGTAAACACAGGTGGGTGGGCAGTGAGGCTGGGGTTGGAGATATAAGAGCGTCCCGACTTGAAGCATGCAGGAACTTGGCATCGAAAGCCGTTTGACGCTGTAGAGACGATGGATATAGCTCGTCCAGACTGAAACAAGAGGAACAGAGTGAGACCGGGGCGTCTGGCAACAAAATAACTCAGTCCGAGCTTGTAAGGAAGCCTTGCTCTTGGGTCTATCAAAGCCTTGGAACGCGCAGCACGCGATCACTTCGGTAGCGTGAGACACAGAGGTCACGCTGAGTATCCTGCACAGGCGCGTGGCTTAAAACAGCCGCCAGTCTGTAGAATACTGTCGCAATAGATAAGGAGATCGGCGGGAAAGGGACTGTGTCTCAACTCTGGCCTATGAGGCAGGTCGACATCTTCTTACTATTGTAGACTGGAAGGAAGATCTTGAGGGAAAGGGTCCTCGAGGAAGACAGACGCTCTCGGTCAACGGCAGAAATACCACCCACAAGGCTATATACCAAGAGACGAGCCGGCTGTCCAAGACCTACCAATGCCGCTAGAATGTATGTATGTGTCCGGTTGGTGTCTTTGTACTGGGTGGACATGTGCTCCTCATCGAGCGGGCAGGGATGCGGAGGTGAGGGGCAGTGGGGACGACCTTGGACTTGGACCACCGAGCCGGAAGCTTGGAGACCTCGGAAGGCTTGTTGGAGGCCGTATTGCACCGTGGGGGGTGGCCCGCTGCTGCACGAGGGTGGGGTCCAGGCGCAGTGACTGCAGGAGGCTTGCAGCAATATCGCGCGCCCAAGAGACGCAGGCCGTCCCCGGAAGGATGGACGGGTGCCCAGCCAGCTGCAGCCATTGGCGTTCCTGTCGACGCGTGCATTGCGTCTTGACCCTGAACTAGGCAGGCGGCTCCTCAGTGCCCCAGCATGAGTGAGAGACTGGCTGTGAGACTGGAGACGAGCCAAGATATGTTGCCCATCTGCTTCCTTCGCCGCGACTATCCCGATGAGCCGGTGAGGGGGGATCCCCATGCAGTCATCAAGAGATAACTTCGCCCGGGCGCGACGGCGTGAGACACTGGAGCTGGACGGTCGCGCCGCGAGAGCTGGACTGTATGGGGTTGAGCCGGTTGTAAAATACGTCTGTATGATCCGATAGTGCTCCACCGTTTGGGTCATCCCCAGGTACCTAGACCCCGTTGACGGCTGCTTCTAAAGAAGATCGGCAGGATGATGGCTTCCTGTTCCCGCTGAAAACTTGGCAGACAACTAGACCCGCGGTCTCAAAAGTTGCACGCCCGCCCCCAGGGTTCCGAGAATGAAATCATCGTGTCTGCCATGACAGCCCAAAGAGGGTTCTGCCGTGTCTCTGGCCCGGAAGACCGGCGAGGCGGCAGGTGTAAGTTGCGATGAACGGTGGTTATGGCACTTTTGCCGGTTTGCCGGGGTGCGCAGCCTGGGCGTCGGGCTTGGCTAGTCGTGATTAGTGGCGTCCGTACAGTATATACGCTCACACCTAGGCTCTGGATTGTTCCACCGCTTTTCGTTGTTGACCTCTTCGGGGCGGTGAGACCAAGAATATCTCAGGTCTGGAGACACGGCATTGTGAAAGATTCCGGTGTCATCCTCCGACTATGAACACAATCATTCGATTGGTTATAATAGGCCAGGCAGTGCCAGGGTACTAGAATCCTTGACCGCTGACCAAACCAGATATATCATGCACCATGTGCACAAGGTATCAACTTACCAAGGTCGACCATTTCGCCGAGTGTTAGGCTGTCCTCAGACATCATTCTGACCGTATGTTTTGAAACCTCGAAGTATTCCTTAAAAAAAAGACTCCTGCTCCCCAGCGGAGACAGGATGACCATATATGGATGCAGGGTGGAGCTCGGTGGGATCAGCCTCGATGGAGATATCACTGCACACGAATCAGTCTGAAGAGATTGTAACATGCAATCGAATAATACGCCAGCACGCATGGAAGTATTTCGTTGTCACGGAGCCGATTCTGCTGAGTCTTTGCGTCGTGCATCCCAGGCGAGGAGGTCGAAATCGTTTTCGGTCCTCATCAGTACAACAGTCTTGGGAGAGCTCGCATCTTGCTCCAGCTTCTATTTCAGGCTAACAGCGTCCAGTTCATGGCAAAGCAACATTTCTTGCGGCCTCTCCGGAGTGGCGGGCGAGTGAGACATGTAAGACATGGTGCCCTCCTACCATCTCGGGACATGAGCTTGTTCAGACCTGGACTCATGGTGAAAGCAGCGTGTGTGCTGCGGTGTTTCGGGATCATTCGATCCTCAGAGACAGCACTGGTCCAGGTCGAGGCCACAAGATTAGCGAAAAGATCTTGAATGCGCTGAACGGCTCCGAACTCCCGAGGTATTGGACGTGATGGTCATCACCGAGCCCGTAAGTCCAGCTCTCGCGGTTTCCTGACAGACACTTGAGGCGGTCGTTGTGGTATTTCAATATGGGCCCTAGGCGTGGTCTATGAAATCACCATGATGATCATGCTCCGAAGCAGGCGCGCGGATGGGGCCATTAATACTCGATCATGGGCTTCACCTTCCATGGCGATCTGCGATGGAAGGGGCTGGATGGGGGCTTCGGGAGACTCAGGTAGGAGATCCTCGGCCCGAGAACGACGACGAACACCGCTCCAGTTCCAGCATTTTGAATGAACGCCTGGGGAACTTGCTGTTGTCGCCTTCTTACGACCGGCATTCATCAAGAAATGTCGCCAGGACATTTGGTGCTTCAGAGGCCGTGCCCATATGTGAGTCTGGCCGCAGCTGGCTTCCGCTATCCCCTTCCAGGTTCCCCAGGGCGCGGTCGGCTACGTTGTCTCAGACTCAAAATGCCATCGATCGTCTAATAGCGAATGGCAGGGCGACGACCCGTGTCCGGCTGAGACCATGATATGAGGCTGCCCAGAAGACTGCCAACCGCACATAGAGCCGCAAATGACCGAACATTTGGAAGTGCCCCACTTCCACTCAATCCCATCGTTCATGATGACAGAGAGGCGGATCTGCTGTAACAAAGCATCACTCCACTCGTCGTGACACGACGGGTCCATTATTAGACGCCTATGCCTCTAGCCCGAGTCCCGAAGATGCCGAGATGTAAATCTACTCTGGAGATTGGTGGTAGGCCTTGTGGGGAGAGAGAAGACATGAAAGAAAACAGCTCGGTCAAAAGCCTGTACTCGAGAACCGCAGTAGGAACATGGCAGATTCTTCTGCGACAGACAGTGTGGTCTTTGCTGGGGATGCCATCCGGGGTCGGGATTGAGAGGATTCGACTTGACGAGTAGCTGAAGTCTGAACGAGGTGATGCGTACTCAAGCTCCCAAGCTGGGCACCTTTCTCGGAGTCCATCAGACCATGTAGTGTGACCGCATGGGGTAGATATATTGGGCAACACCGGCCCGGCGGATGAGGTCGAGGCTCCGAGGCCACAATCAAGGCTTGAATAATAAGCGGCCTGGTTGAGCTGGTCGGTCGAGGTCTAAGCCGACTCCGTCTGCTCGACTGCCAATGCGGCTGGTCCCGAAGCAGACGATGCCTCGGATGCCCATGGCGTTCGTACCAGCCAGAGCTTACGCGCCCATTGTGCTCCGTGGCCCAGAAGCAGGTAAGGTGCCTTGGCGGTTCTGCGCGAACGTGCAGTCAAGTCCGGTTCTTTGTTGCTAGTCCATCAGGTCCTAACGGCCGTACTATTTGTCTAGTGACGACACCTCGGTGTGGCGCATACCTAGGTACGCATACAGCTTGACAGCTGTACTTTCAATGCAAAATGAGAAGTTCAGAGTTGACGTGTGAGGTCGTCGTTTATGCCGCTGGATTCTGTTCGGTGCTGTGGTGGTATGCAAGGTTAAGCCTGCACCCCAAGAATTCAAGGCTAGCCAGCAAGTGCGCCTCTCCCACGCTGATGAGAGACCTCATCTTAGCTTAGGACGCTCGGGGAAGCTGACGCACCTACACGCTGGGCCGGGCTGGGCTGGGATCGACAAGGGCCCCTATGAGAGAGCCCCACCACAGGCTGGGCTCCGACAAGCCACACGACCCCCAAGGCTGACACTCTGAGACGGTCTTGGCCTCTCTTTCAACCACCCACCAAAGGCCCGGCCATACGTCTTGTGAGCTTCTCGGCGGACCTTGGATCTCTCTCAATATAGGCGAGGCTCGATTTCTATAGGTTTGAACCATTGTTCACCCAGAGGAGCCCCGGCGAAGATCAACTTGCACTCCGTTCCAGCAGCACCCGGCAAAGCTGCCCCTCCTGCCAGCTTCCCATGCAGCAATCCTGTGGCTGCAGCCTGGACCCTTGACGGGTGTTGGGACGACCTTTCGACGCACGACTGAAGCGATGACAGGTCTGTGAAGGGAACTCTGAGCGGCCTCGACCATGGAATCCCTCTCTGTGCCCAAACTGGCTGCTCGATCGCGCCGATATCGTTCCTCGACCTCAGCCTCGAACCCTCCTGTCGTGACCAAGGCCGCCGAGGTCTTGCAGTCGCTCCTCGACAAGCTATCTGCCGCACTACAAGCTCCCCATGGCAGCGGCTATCCCGAATTTCCTCCACTCATCGAGCTCGGCCGACAGGTGCACCAGCATGTCGCTGCGACCAACCCCCCATGCCCGGTCCAAGACGACTTCCGTCACCTAGATGGCTTCCGGCATCTGCTGAACGTCCTCCGTGCCTACTCTGGCTTCTATAACCCACAACGGCGCAGCCTGGTAGAGAAGAAGGGTTTCTTCGAGCTTCTGCACACCGTTCTGGCGATATTCTCGGCCACTTTCAGGGAACACCATGGCAACCGCCGCTATTTCAAGCGCCGGGTTGAAGGGGGAGGCTGGGAGGCATTGGAACAGATTATAGCCAGCGTCGGACTGGGAGGTACCGACTCGGACGTTTGGACAAACTGTCAGCTGTTCGGCAAGCTACTCTCTTTTTCTCTCGACGACCAGAGGCTGGACAAGCTCTGCCAGGCTGTAGCCGTCACTTCCGCTCCCGAAGGAACCAGTGAGGCCGGCGATGACGTCGCGTACCAGACTGTCGACGGAGACCGGATAACTCGATTCGAAGTGCCCATAATCGAGAGAGAGCTGGAGAAGATCATGACCTCGACTACCGTGCTTCGGAATCCCGAGATCATGCGTGCTGTCATCGACTTTTGGGAGCCCATGCCTAGGGATCCGGAAACTGCTGAGTGCCTTGCTTCGGCCATCGTCCTGGCTACCATGAAGCTAGCCAGCTCTGCCTCATTCTCCAACCTGAATGCGTTGCATGGGACCGCCGCACTCTCAAGGTTTCTCGCTCTCTACCTTGGAGAGGGTTCGAGGCTATCGGAGCATGAACGAGGGGTGATCCTCGGTCTCTGCAAGTCATTGATGCACCTCGGTGTCAACAGGCTGGCAGACGTACAGCTGCTCTTATCCAAACATGACTCTGTTGCCTCCCAGTTCTGTCTGGATATGGCAACAAGATTCAACGGCCCTCCGTTTGTACAGTTCGATCTTTCCCTGCACGGGCACTCTTCCATTGAGCTACCCTCGCTTGGGCGCTCGTTTCCCCCAACCTCATCGGCTGGCTACACTTTTACCGCCTGGATACGGGTAGACCGGTTCGACCCAGGCTCACACACAACCATATTCGGCGTTTTTGATGCTACCCAGACATGCTTTCTTCTGGCGTATTTGGAAAAGGATACCCACAATTTTATTCTGCAGACGTCTGTAACCTCTCAAAGGCCAAGCGTCCGCTTCAAGTCGGTCAAGTTCAAGGAAGGCCGATGGTACCACATTGCAATCGTTCACCGACGGCCAAGGACAATGACAGCGAGCAAGGCTTCGTTATACGTCAATGGTGAATTTGCCGAGCAGATCAAGTCGCAATATCCCGTGCCTCCTCCCATGAGCAATGCAAGCACGGAGAGTTTCGCATCGTTCAACTCTGTCGCCAACAAGCCACATCCTGTGCAAGCCTTCTTAGGGACCCCCCGTGATCTGTCTACGCAGCTCGGTCCTGGGCTCGTCTTCTCAAAGTGGTCCTTGGCCTCGGCGCATCTCTTTGAAGAAGTTCTAAGTGATGATTTACTTGCAGTCCACTATCGCCTGGGCCCAAGGTATCAGGGGAATTTTCAAGATTGTCTCGGAGGATTCCAGACGTACGAGGCATCGGCAGCCTTGGGTCTGCGGAACGAAATGTTGCACCCCGGCAAGGAAGAGGGCTCATCAGACATTCTCAAAGCCATCAGGGACAAGGCTAGTAGCCTCGTGCCGGAACAAAAGGTCCTCATGAGCACTTTGCCTACCGCAATTTTCCAACCCGAGGGCCAGTTCCTCGATTCCTTCCTCTTTCGGTCTCTGTCCAGGAATGCAGCTAGTAACCTGTTCCAGCTGGCGACCAAGAGCGGAACCGCTATCTCTATAAACGCCGCTCTCCCATGCGTTAATGACGCTCTTGTGAGGGCTCATGGGGTTGCTGTGCTCACAGGAGACCCTGTTGTAACAACACCTTACAATTTCGATGACAACCTTTGGCGAATCGGCGGGTTTACGCCTGTTGCCCTGAAGCTGGTTGAGCGTGCCAAGACCGCGGACGAGTTCATTCGGTCCGTCGAGCTGATGTTCTTATCCATCAAGAAGAGCTGGAGGAATAGTGAAGCAATGGAGCGAGATAATGGCTATGCCATCTTGGGCATGCTCCTGAGATCGAAGCTCGGCTACGCGACCTCTGGAACCGACGTACCTGGATGGCGACTCCTGTTGGCCCCCGAGGACCGAGACAAGCTGAGTTTCCAGTTACTCAGCTTGGTGCTGGACTTTGTCGGCTACAAGCATGCTTCACCCGTGGAGTCCTTCATCATCAACCCTCTTGCGTACCGCATCCTATTGATCGACTTTGACACTTGGCGGAAGTCGGCCCCCATAACCCAGGAATTGTACTATAAGCAGTTTGTGACTTTCGCTGTCAACAGCAAATTTCACGAGTTCAATAGTCGCCGGCTGCAGCGAATGCGTAAGAATTGGAGTACCCAGGACGACCAGTCTCAGCATGCTGATGATTTACATACAGGGATTGTGAAAAGAATGCTGGATGCTTTAAAAGCAGAGACAATATCAGAAAATGTCATGCCCCATTTCCTGGATGCGTTTGAGAGTCTCATCAAATGCAACTTCAACGCCGAGGTCCACCGTACTATCGCCTTGTTCATCACCTACACCTTCCACTCCTCAGCAAACTCCCAACCGCGAACTCCAAGGCCGATGTCTGCGATCACCCCGACTAATGGTAGGACTGGTCTACGTCGCGCCACAGTGGATTCCGCCAATGGTGCCCATTTGCCTGTCTTGACGAGGAAACAAGTTGGTGTCAAGATCCTGGCTCTGTACACACGACTGCTATGCGACAAGGGAACCTTCACGGATATCCACAAATTTGCCCGTACGGTAACGAATAAGGTACGTCGCAATACCCCGCGTCTCATTCTGGATGCTGACATGGACACATTAGTGGCTTCTGTACCTACTTGCCGAGGAGAACCCAGAAGTCATCGTCTATGGCTGCAAAATCATCGCCAGGGTCCTCGTGTCACATGGGTCAAGCTATGCCTCCAAATTTGCCAAGAAAACGGGCGGGTTCGCAATCATGTCCCACCGTTTGAAGCATTGGTGGGATATCCCAACTCTGTGGCCGATGTGTCTCAGTATACTTTTCGGGGTTGACGTGGCCAAGATCGACTTCGACCGGAGTTTCGATCTGCTTAACCTAGTAGATCTCTTTGGCGACTGCCGAGTGACATATCCCGATGTCCTACCGGTTATCACAACAATGCTTCAACATGGCCTTAGAGACATCTTGAAGTACCAAGACGACCCGGATTCACCAGTCGGCATCGAAAGAGGGCACTCCAGAAACCTGAGCACCTCTGAGTCTGCATCAGCTAGACCGCGAGCCAGATCCATGAATTTTGTCGACGAACTCGGAGCTAGGCGTGCGTACCAATCCCATGTCCATGTCTTCATCCCCTTCCTAGCTAACAAATTGGCAGATACACGTGGTGTGGACAAAGAGAGGGTTGCCAGCCACGCTGTTGTTCTCCAAACTGTCGTTAGATTCCTGTCAAATCTCCACCAGCGGTCAGCCGACTTCCGGGACTTTGCCCTCTCTTCTGACTACGTACGGCTGCTTCTGTCTGCTCTGTATCCAGTGCTGCTTAGCACTGATCCTGTGAGCCCCGAGACGGAGCTAAACTCAAGAGACTCTGCGCTCACTTTTGATGGTGGCGATGTTATTATTCGACCCTTGGCAGGCTCGTCCAGTCCGGCGCCAATAGTGAGGGCATCTGTCGTTCCCTCATCAGCGGAGTCGCCTCACCAGTCCAGAGGTACCCAGCTCCGACGAGCGTCCTCCTTCGTTCTTCTGACGTCGCAAGAATCACCGCAAGCCGCAAAGAGCAGTGCGCGACTGGCTCACGTCATGTCTCCCAAATTGCAAGTCCAGGCACAGAAAGTCAGCAACGTCGTGCTAGAGGGGTTGCTTGATCTCGTGCTTGACGTCTTTGTCGACCAGTTACTGGCGCGGAAGGAATTTCCAGGCTTTAGCTTGTTCCTGAAAATACCTCCAGGCTTTCAGGAACATCAGGCCTATTTCGAATCCTACGTTCTGCGGCACGCAATCTCACGCTTGAGTTCATTGATTCAATCCGATCAAACTATCCTCCACCATACCAAGGTTCTTCAGAACATGTCTCGCTTCGCTACACACATCTTGGACACAATCTTTGAAGGATGGTTCATGAATGGTGCCGAACCTGTTACTGAATTCCTCGGAAGCATTCTGGAATATCTTGCGCGGCCTGATGTATCATCTCTAAAGAGCGTCCGACTGTGCAGCCAGAGTGTATCGGTCCTTAAGGGGTCTATCATCAAGCTCGTTCTGCTTCGGCTTTCCGACACTGATGACGCCCAAGTGTCTGAAGAAGATAATCTGGCAGTGTTGTCTAACCTCTACTACTGGCAGATTGTCTTGCTTGACTGTCTATCTGCAAACGACGATTCTATGAGTCTCATCTGGTATCAGCTGTACGGCAAGCTGATTGATGCTCGTGAACCGATCCGTCTAGCGGCAGCTGGAATTCTGCGCATCATGATGGTCCAAAAGCCTGATGAGTGTTCACGCGTCTTTCGAGAGATTCCAATGCAGGCAAACGAAAATCAATTGACCAACGGCTTCACGCGTCTGACCGAAGTCGATGACGGAACCTTTGTCGAATGGGTTGACCAACACAGGCCTTCGCTGGATGCATTATTCCTGGGTGGTATGTCGAAGACATGGGAGGAATATGTGAGCTCAGAGAATCAGCGTACCTTGGAGACTGCCAGATTGCGACTGTCAAAACGCAAAGAAAAGCTTAAGCAGTGGCGGGATGAAGCTCGGCAAATTGAAAACGTTCTCTTGCGTCATGAGATGGCGAATAGTGCTTGGATGAAGAGTATATTTTGCACGGAGCACTCTAAACATCAGCGTCTTACTCAAGACCAGCAAGACGACTTCGTCTTTCTCATCAGCTCCTTTGGCAAGATGGACCGAGACCTGAAACGTCCTGGAGGCGTCTTTTCAGAGACCGACCGCACAATAAAGTGGAAGCTTGACAGGACAGAGGGAAGGAACCGGATGCGTCTACGCCTTCTGCCAGACAACTCGAAGGTGGGAGAAGAGTATCAGTCTAAGCAAGCCAAGAAGAAGCCCTCAGAGTCCAGGCCATCGGAGTCTTTACCTGCCGTTGCTGGCCTGAAGCTGGATACAAAAATTGGGCCAGGGACTTCTGGCACTAACACGCCTCAGGTCAGTGCGATCAACGAGGTTGGGGAGAGCATTGCCCTGACGGACGAGCCGGCTTCGACTGAGCAACAGCCAGAGTCAGGCGTGACGCCTGAAGAGGACTTTGAGCTCATCGAGGACCTCAACGAACCTGAAGGCGACGACTCTTTTGAAGACAAGAACAGAAAGGTCATGCGGCGCCTCGAGCTTGGCGACACCGTTCAAAGCGTGTACAACATTTCACGAATCATTGGTCTCGAGGCGTGCGAAGGCATTCTTATCATCGGCAAAGAAGCGCTGTACATCATGGACAATGTCTTCCGCAGCGCTGATGGAGAAATCATCAACGTCTGGCAAGCCCCACCTGACGAGCGTGACCCATACTCCCAAATCATCACTGGCAGCAAGGCCGCCGAGAAGCCCAAGGCGCAGAGGGGGAGCGAACAGGAGTCCCGCAGCTGGAGATGGCACGACGTGATTAGTATTTCCAAACGTCGGTTCTTGTTCAGAGATGTTGCCATCGAAATCTTCTTCACAGACGGTCGGAGCTACCTGATGACTGCGCTGAACCCAAATATTCGGGACGAGGTGTTCGCAAGGCTATCCAACAAGACTCCTCACACTTCGGATCCAAAGTCATTGCCCAACCCGGAGGATGCCTGGAGGTTGGAAGGCATCAAGATCTTCGACGAGGCTCCTCAGTCTTTTGGCTCCAAATTTGGGAGTATCTTCAATGCTTCACCATGGACTCCGATCATGAGGAAGTGGCAGAAGGGAGAGATATCTAATTTCCACTACTTGATGCTCGTGAACACGATGGCGGGGCGGACTTTTAATGACTTGACGCAATATCCAGTCTTCCCTTGGGTCCTCGCAGATTACACCAGCGAGGAACTCGACCTCACAAATCCAGCCAGCTTCCGGGATCTTTCGAAGCCAATGGGTGCGCAGACTATTGCTCGCCAGACCGACTACATGATGCGATACAGCAACCTGATGGAAGTGGGTGAAGTTCCGTTCCATTACGGAACGCATTACTCTTCCGCCATGGCCGTGGCATCGTACCTGATCCGCCTGCCTCCGTTTGTACAGTCGTACATCCTGCTCCAAGGTGGCACCTTCGATCATCCTGACCGTCTATTCTATTCCATCGAGGGCGCGTGGAAATCATCGTCCAGGGACAACGGAACTGACGTTCGGGAACTGATTCCCGAGTTCTTCTACCTGCCTGACTTCCTTACCAATACAAACGGCTATGACTTTGGTCACCGTCAAGGCAATGCTGGCAAGGTTGACCATGTTATACTTCCTCCATGGGCCAAAGGAGACCCGAAGATCTTCATCGCGAAGAATCGAGAGGCCCTAGAGAGCCCATACGTGACAGAGAACCTAAACCACTGGATCGACTTGGTCTTTGGTTATAAACAGAGGGGCGAAGCTGCCGTGGAAAATCTGAACGTGTTCCACCATCTGTCCTATCACGGCGCCATTGATTTGGACAGTCTCGTCGACAAAAACGAGCGGGCCATCACTACCAACATCATCCACAATTTCGGCCAGACGCCACACCAAGTCTTCTCCAAGCCTCATCCTGCTCGAGAATATGTACATGTGCAGACCAGAAGGCTTGACACTGGTGTGCAGTCGCTGACCAGGGTCAACTACCCGCTTCTCGAGAGCCACGAACGAGTCGCCTCCCTCATCTATGCTCCAAAGCTCGATCGATTGTTGTGCGCATCTCCTTTCCGGCTCAACATGCCGCCTCATTTCGACAAGTTCCTCGAGTGGGGATTCGCGGATAACAGCATCCGGTTCTTCCTCAGCGACAACCGGAAACCCGTCGGCCTTCTCGAGAATCTCCATCAGGGCCAAATCTCGTGCGTCGCATTCGCCGACTCCAAGACGCTCATCACTGCCGGCGATGACAGTGTCATATCTGTGTTTGCCATCAAATCCTCGGCGGGCAAGAACGTCGAGCTCCTTCCCAGGATGTCTCTATTCGGCCACAAGACACCAGTCAACGTGATCGCTGTATCCAAGGCGTTCAGCACATTCCTTACGGTGTCCCAAGACGGCACAACCTTCTTATGGGACCTCAACCGCCTAGACTTCATCCGGAAGCTTCCGGTGTCCCGCCCGGTCGAATGCGCCCGTATCAACGACGTCACGGGCGACATCATGCTTTGCTGCGGGCCCAACGTGCTACTCTTCACGCTCAACGGCGAGCTCATCCTCGAGCAGAACGTCTGCGGCGGCACGGGCGAAGCCCACGACGACTATGTGCACTCGTGCGCCTTCTACGAGGGCAGCAGCAGCGAGTGGCTCGAGAATTTCCTCGTGTTCACGGGCCACAGGAGGGGCAGGGTCAACGTCTGGAAGAAGACGGTGCGGAGGGGCGATGGCAGGTGGGTGCTGGAGCTCCTCAGGAGGCTGGACCACATCGACAACAAGAGCGAGACCGGGACGAACATAGATGCGCCGATCACGTGTATCACGCCGATGCCGCAGATGGTGTACACGGGAGACGACGATGGGCGAGTGGTGAGTTTTCTTCCGACCAGACCCCATCGTGAGACCACATTGAACTGCAACTAACCTAAGCTCCGCCTTCAGTATGAATGGAATCTGGTCCAACGGGAGCGTTAGTGGCATCCTTCCTCAGGTTCATCAGGATCAGTCGCGAGCGTGAGAGTATAGAACAATAGGGAGCTTGGGCACGGCATAGCATGGCATAGGCGGGAAAGCGCTGTTTGGCATATGGTTGCTTGTCTGAACGTTGGTCATATAAAAGTTTCCATTGAATTTGGATCCGCATTCGCTGGTATTGTATTTTGGGTTAGAGTGGGAGAGAGAGGCGTGTTGTGGTGATTGCGACTGGGGATATAGATACATACAGTTGGTCAAGTACATTGGAATTCGTCAAAAGAAAAGCAGATGCGGTTTCGATCAGATAAAGTCAACCACACCATCAAACCAAGGAGACTGAACTTTTACCAGCTCGCCGCCACCATCTAAGAATTTGCCTTCACCTCTCACAGAGCCAAATTTACGTACGGACCACTGACTGGGGTTGTTGACGTATTGATCCCGCCACGACGTCCGATTCAAGCCTTTGGCCTTGGAAGCGATTACCTGGCCTGGTAGTTGCACTGCAGAACTCCAGGTCTCTAAGAACCGTTGGGAAAGGATGGAAAGTCTCAACTTCTAAACATCGAACAAGCGTTCGTTATCAATGGTTACCTTGGCACGTTCCTCAAGGCATATCCATCCTCTCAACTCCCTTGCCGTACTTAGTTTTCTGCTCAGCAAATCGACCCTGAAATCCGCAGTCTTTACACCTGCTCCATCAATACCCTTCCAGGTCTCTCCGCTGGAAAAACGGTGGTCGCAAGTTGGCCGTTCACGGCAAAGCGGCACAAGGCGCCCCATGAGTCAAACCAGCCACTTCACCTGCGACTCAGAGTGACGAAGCAGCTTATTTTTGTTTTGATTTCTTTTTGTTGATTCAAATATCCCCAACGCCGCACCCTAGTACACTAGACGTGGCCTCCTCCGCGAGCTTTCCCCATCCTCACGTGGCCCGTCCGAGTTCGATGGGTGTGTGTAATCCTTGCGCCACCTCTCTCATGCCCCAACGCGCCCGGGATCGTCTCGCTACTCGGAGCCGTCATCGTAGCCACTCAGCGTCTTCCTGGGACCGGGAGGGACTGTTCACAACGTCAGTACGGGGGTACACAACAGCGTCTTTGGAGGAAAGGGGGGGGGCGCATACTGGGGTAGGTCGTGGGTATGGGCTTCGCGTCGTAGTCTCCGAAGGCGTGTCTGATGGGCGGAACAACAGCCAGGGTGACGGGGCCGAGGGCACCGATCACGCAGGACCAGAAGAGGGCGGGGCGCTCGCGCGACGACCAGCGCCAGTACCGGATGGGCGTTTGCCAGAAGAGGGGCGCTCGGCCGGACATTTTGACTGCTGTGGACGGGATGTTAGAAGAAATTGAATGCGGTAGCGGTAAGGGGTGGTTGTGAAAGCCACCTACTTGTGCTCTTGGGGTTGGGCGGATGTGGCTGTCGGACTGTGCTTGCTTGCTTCAAGAGCCGTCTCTCTCTCTCTCTCTCTCTCTCTCTCTGGCTGTATAGCTAGCTGCTACTCATCCTCGGGTGAAGTCAGAGAGGTCAGGCCGCTTAGCCTAGGTACCATTGGCCAATCGGGATTATGTAAGGCTCTGGCCCAGCTTGCGGCTTCTCTGCGGTATGCTGCGCCAGGACCCCTGTCGATGCTGGCGTACGTCTCTAGTGTACCTAAGGTAAGAAGCCACGCTGGGCCTGACAGGGGTCCAGCAGGCCCCACGAGTCTTGGCAAATGGGCGACGTATCCAGAGCTGTTGCTGTAGGTAGAGTTCCAGGCTGTCCATCCACTTTCTCGGTGATGTGAAGGCCAGCTAGTAGCAATTGCGACAACCTCATTCCTTTCCCCCCTCATCCGCAGTTGAAACCGTCAAATTGTTAGCTGCCACATGACAACCAGGGCATAGCTGCCACCTTCACCGTTTCCCTTTGCCCGCGCGAGTAGGCGCTTGTTGTTGTTAAAGATGAAGCTCTTCCTTTCTTTTCTTCTGCTGGCCCTGGCAGCTGTTACGCAAGCTGCAAGCGCCACGGGCGATCGCCTTCTGAGCATCTGGGAGGATGTCGAGGACCAGAAGCTCTACTCCAAGTTCGTAGGAGACCTGGAAAGTATGCTGCACCCCAATGAAATCATCCACAAGCTCACATTGGCTAACTCGATTGCTCTGCAGGGCGAGGGTACAAGATCACACATGCGACTCCCAAACAGGAGGACCTGAGGCTGGATCACCTCGGGGAGAAGACCTTTGACCACCTTATCATCTTCCCAACAAAGTCAAAGGGTGAGAACAAAGCTCAGATCTCCATGAACTCCAGTGCAGTTATGCTGATAGCTGTAATGTCCCAGGACTCGGCCCCAACCTGACTGCCCAGAAGATCCTCGACTTCCTCAACGCCGGCGGAAACATCCTGCTTGCCCTGAGCGCCACGCAGCCCGTCCCCACCGCCCTGAACGCTCTCCTTCTCGAGTTGGACATCCATATCCCCGCCGAGCGAACCGGTCTTGTGGTTGACCACTTCAACTACGATGCCAAGTCCGCCGCCGACCTCCACGATGTCATCCTCATGCCCACTCCCGGCGACTACCGAGACGACACCAAGAACTACTTCGGCAGCGGCGGAAAGAAAGACCTGATCGCCTTCCCTCGCGGTCTCGGCCACACCCTGGGCAATGGTCCCCTCCTGACGCCCATCCTGAGGGCGCCCCGGACAGCCTACATCTACAACCAGAAGGAGCAATCCGAGGTGGTCGACGAGGTCTTTGCTGCCGGCGAGCAGCTCTCGCTTGTTTCCGCCTTCCAGTCCCGCAACTCTGCCCGCTTCACCGTCGTGGGCTCCGCCGAAATGTTCCAGGACAAGTGGTTCGACGCCAAGGTTAAGCTTCCCACCGGCAGCGAGGCTGTCACGGCTTGGAACCTGCAGTTTGCCCGGCGTGTCAGTGCCTGGACGTTCCACGAGATTGGACATTTGCGCGTCAACCACGTCGAGCACCACCTGGCTGAGGAGGGCCCGCTGGCCAACGTGTCCAACCCATCCATCTACCGTGTCAACAACAATGTCGTATGTAGTCACCCATGACCCTACCTTCCGAGAAGCCGAGCAGCTAACACGTCCGTTCTCTAGACATATGAGATCTCCCTCTCGGAATGGGTCTGGGACAGGTGGTGGGACTTCAAGGTCCCCGAGGGCGATGAGCTGCAGCTCGAGTTCAGCAAGCTGTCCGCACTGCACCGCATTCCCATCAAGAAGATGAAGCGTGCCTCGTCCGAGACCGCGGGCATCTTTCGCGTGACCTTCAGGGTTCCCGACCACCACGGCGTCTACAACTTTATAACCAACTACAAGCGCCCATTCCTGTCTAACATCGAGGAGAAGCAGTCCGTGACCGTCCGCCACATGGCCCACGACGAGTACCCCTACAGCCACGAGATCCCTGCCGCCTGGCCTTACCTCGCCGGCATCGGCGTTACCTGCGTGGGCTGGCTGGCTTTCGTCGCCATTTGGATGTTCAACAAGCCTGCACAGCAGGCTGCTGATGCCAAGAAGAAGCAGTAGATGGGGTGCGCTACAGCGAGGGTTGATGGTCAGGATCGAGGTAGTGATTTTTAGCCATAGAAGTACTTGGCATTTTCGCAATCTTAGGGTGGCTGGATCTGGAGGAAATGGGTCTGGCATCGTCCTGTGTGTGTATGTACAATACCTCGGGAAAAGGGTCCTAATTAGGGAGGACCCGGGTTCACAAAAGTTGACAGGGTCAATAAACGAGCATTATGATTTTGACTGCCGATCGTTCTATGGACCAACCATCATGAACGAGATCCAGCTCTCGCCTGACACTCGAGCTCCTGCCAGAAGTAGGATACTGGAACCCACACTTGAAAAAGAAACCAGAGTTCCACGTGCCGACCTTGCCGCTCCATTCAGTGAGTATGAGAACATTTAGTGAGTATGAGAATATATACAGAATTGTCGCAATTCTCAGTATGGACTGCAGGGCAAGCCCATTACTTATAGATGGGCTGTGAATGATGACCTGATAGGACAAAGGAAAAGGAGGGTTGGCGAGGGGAAGGAAATCAACTTCATATGCCCTCAGATTAGCTCTCTTGAGTTCTCAACGACAACCGTCGCCAGAAGAGCCTCCCCACAGGGAAGGCCCAACGGCTTCTGCTGCCTGCAAATTTGGCTTTTTGGACCTTGAAGTCATCACCGGGCCGAAGTTGTTTAACGTAGTTGTCTCCACCAGAGCCAACCGCTTGGAAGGCATCACCATTCCGCGACACGTCCCCCAATGGGAGAAAAAGAGAGACGCCTCGCCGCATCCGATTGAAAACTATTTTTTTGAACCGTCACCGGCGGCCGCCATGAGGAATGGAGCGCTTGCCTCTGGTCAATTTGCTGATTTGTCGTCATCGCGGCCGAGACGTCCATCCCAAAGGGGTAGGTGAAAAAGAAAGGGGGCATGCCTAGCAAGAGGGGATGGAGGGAGACGGGATGTTAATTTCTTTTTGTCTGCTCAGATCTCTGTTCTTTATGGACTGTATCATGTCGCAACGGCAAGCATGAGAGCCAACGCCGAGGATTAACAAGTGGGAAAGCTCATCCCTGGGTTGTATCTTCATGGCAGACTCGAGGCTGGTCTCCACTTGGAAACCAGGCTGTGGAGGATGTAGAGACAGGGCGTGGTAGGGAGAATGGCCCCGTAGGATCAGGTGGCCTCTATGTTACTGGATAGATTCCTACCTGTGTCTTGAAGAGACCTTCTTCGCAGATCAAGATCACTCGTGGGTACAGGTTGTCCATGGCCTGCCTCTTCGCGTTGGGGTCATCCCATCCCAAGGCGCCTGTCTCGACTTTCCGAGCGGTCGGGCATGGGTAAGGTTGAGCGAGGGCCACGCTCATAAGCATCAGCTTGTCCGTACAGACATGGGCCGGCAGCCAAGGGTCAGGTCGGGCAACCTCCACGAGGTCTGCCATCCACCTTGGCTGGTTGCGTCAAGCTCCTTGCCGTCAAAGTCCCTCGCAGGTTGGCCGAAGCGGTAAATGAGTGACACCATCGGCACAGCGAGCGTGTCGTATGTCAGTGGAAGGAAAGCCTGATGAGATCCAGAAGTTGGCACGAGGTACAAGTCGGTGCTTGGGCATTGGAAAATCGATTGCGGGTGCCTAGAGAAAATATGCAGTGATATGCAGTGCTATAGACACTAATGTGCCAGATGCATGGTGCGTTTTACCCAAGCTCTCAGGACGCGAAATAAGTGGGAGCGAGGTGTTGACGGGGCAGAAATGTCGGGAACTAGTTCTAGTTGCTGGCAAGCAGACGGAGTGAAGTGGGAGGGAGGCCTTAGTTAAACGGCACCTGGACGCGTCGCGCCGTGCGACAGAGGACGTCTAGGCTTGCTCAAGGCTGAAGGATGGCGCTAACAGACACCCCACCTACCTGTAACTGGCTGCTTTCCGACTCGCCAGCAAATAATTGCTCCACAGCAGCTTTGCAAGGCTGAGATGGATGGATGCGATTGGCATTCTTCCTGCGTCCATACACCAAACCACTTCCATTGCCCATACTCGTAGAAGTCCAACCCTTCTTCTCCCAACTATTCTCTCTGTTCACCCTTTGAGCGCGGAAACTCGATCAAGATGGTATGTCCCCCCTAGCCTCTTCCCAAAGTCATCCTTGAACCGGAACAGGAACCACCCTGCTAACCAACCCCCGTCCTCCAGGCGCGAAACTCAGAAAAGGCCCAGTCGATGCTCTTCCGCTTCCGGGAGGCCCAGGCCGCGGACCTGGGCATCATAGACGCGGGCCGGACGCGGCGGCCCAAGCTCATCACGGAGCAGGACTCGATCCCCAACTGCGAGAAGTGGCGGGGCCAGGTGCTGAAGGAGATCAGCCGCAAGGTGTCGCGCGTGCAGGACCCGGCCCTGAGCGACTACCAGATCCGCGACGTCAACGACGAGATCAACAAGCTCATGCGCGAGAAGTACATGTGGGAGGTGCAGATCCGGAACCTGGGCGGGCCGAACTACATGCGGGGAGGAGGCGGCGGCGGCAAGATGTACGACGAGCAGGGCAGGGAGATACCGGGCGTGGGCAACAAGGGGTACAAGTACTTCGGCCGCGCCAGGGAGCTGCCGGGGGTCAAGGAGCTTTTCGAGGCGGCGACCAAGGCGAGGTCCGACGCGAGGGGCGACGACGCCAGGCCGCTCGAGGCGCGGGACGACCTGCGCAAGGTCGTCGATGCTGCATACTACGGCTACGCGCCCGGCGAGGAGGACGACGAGCTGCTGGAATACGAGCAGGCCAAGGAGGCGGCCGCGTTCGAGAATCTGGCCAAAACGGGCAAGAAGGACGTGCCCCCGAGCTGGGAGCTGCTGCCGGGTGACACCGGTGATGGCAGGGGCTGGGAGCTGCCGACCGTCGAGGAGGTCCAGGAGGAGCTGATAGACCGCAGGCGGAGGAAGCTGCTCGATCAGTTCTGATGATGCCATGGGGAACATGCCTCTCGTTCTCACGCTACGCTTTGCATTTTACGGAGTCGGTGGTCGTCAGGGTTAATGAATTTCTAAATACCATTTCCAAAGCCAATGCTAATATAGTCCATTCTGGATCAAGGTTCAATCGTACACCAAACGCCGTGCCCGTCCCGAGGGTCGAAAATGCTCAATTCATTTGGAACATGGACGCAAGCTAGAGCTCGCGCCCACAGTTGCTTCAGTGCCATCCTACAGCGCTTAGCACTTGCCCTCCCAGTTCTCCTTGACCCACTTGGCCACCATGTCCGTGAAGGCAGCCTCATCCCACAACTGGACGCTTGTCTCATTGTAGTCGCCACCACTGAACTTCAGAGCCATGATGACCCAGGGCGTTATGAAGTCGGTGAACACCAGATCAACAGTCGCTGGTTCGCCTTCAGCCGGCATGCCAATCTTTGCCTGGATGCAGTTTGGCTGTGTGTGGAAGTTGATGGGAGCATGCACAGCATCGTCCCCATCAGTCCCGATGTCGTCCTTCGTGGTGTAACCACTGACAAGGTCTGGCTCATCTTTAGCATCGCCCAGGGGCTTCTGGCCACCGCCCTGCAGCATACGTTCCACAGGCTTCGGGTCTGGATATATAATATCCTCTGTGATGTGCCACTGCTCAGGTGGGCCCATTATCCTCGCGTTGAAGGCTGGCTGGTCGAGGATCTGACCTTGGTTGTTCAACAGGGGCAACACCTTCTTTGCAGCGCTGTAAGGCACCTCAGGGATGTAGGCCATCTTGCTTTGAAACGGGGAGACGATGTAGGTGGTGTCAAGAGTGAAAGGGCCCTTGAAGATGTCAAACCGGATGGCACCTGTGTTGATTATGGCAAGCCTTGGGAAGTCCTTGCGCGACTCTTTCGTGATAATCTCAGGCAGCACCTGCTGGTCGAGCAAGGTGAAGACGCTATCGTTGCTCGGATACTTCGTTCTGGCCATCCAGTAGTCCTGAGGTGCGCAGCCAAACTTCTGGTCCAGGTCCAGGGCCGTCCGAGCCTTGGCGATAAGCTCGCTGACATTGCGACCATGCTCTGTGGGAAATGTCGACTCGTTGAGCCCTGTGTGATGATACAGGCCCAGCAGGTTGTTGTCGATGTACCTCCTGTTGAAAGACACAGCCGTCGTTTCCGCGTCCTTGGAATTCTTCGCAATTCCGTCGATGGACATCCACCCGATGGTCTCAAAATACCTCCCACTTGCGATGCCAAAAGTCTTGGCGTCCAAGCTGATGGCATCGCGAACATGGGCGTGGCCGGCAAAGAAGGCAAGCGGGGTAAACCAGTTTTGCTTCCTGATCTCGTTGTATATCTGTTTGATCTCGTCCATCCGCAGGCCGATATGTCCAATCACCACAAAGACATCGGGCTTCTCTCTTATGGCATTCTGGAACCACTCTTCCTTGATCGTCTTGGAAACGGGCTGGACGATGGTGTTGTTGGCGTTGCCTGTGAAGTCGAACAGGAAGCCGAAAGCCACAACGTTCAGCTTCTGGTTCTTGGTCTGGAACTTCTTGTACCTCGGTGCCATGGGCTTGGCCTCGCCGGTCTTTGGGTCGATGTAGTCCAGGTTGGAGGCCAGATAGTTGTCCTTGAAGTTGGGCACAGTCTGGTTCCACTCACGGGTAGCGGTATCATCTAGATACAGCTCGTGGTTTCCGGTGCAAATGATGTCGACATCCTGCTCCTTGAATATGTCGTATGTGTACTGTCCCTTGGGCCGGGATGCGTCGTACAGGCCGTTGCCCTCGACGCGGTCGCCAGTGTCGACGACGAGCAGGTCGACGCCTCGCTCGTCGGCCTGATTGCGCATATGCTGGGCGAACGAGACATAGTCGCCCCAGTCGGCCGAATATTGGGACTCTTGCAAGTGGCCACCGTGCCAGCCATGGGTATCAGTCGTGTGGAGGAAGTTGAGCTGGGCCCACTGGAGATCGCGCATGGGGGCGGCAACGGGCTTCGCAGCACTGGGCTGCATGGCACGGGCGGCAGCTGCGAGCAAGCCGCCAGCGAGGACGGTTCTCGGGGTCATGTTGGTCGTCGGCAGCTGCACGCCGCTATAGTTTGCAGTGCTCGGCTCTCGTGTATCGGGTGAAGCAGTAGATTTTAGGAGACGTTGGAAGATGGGGGAAGCTGTTTGTTATACTCTGCTTTCAAGCAGGTGTCAGGTCGTTCATGGTCCCAGACATGCGGCAAATAGCACCAAGTAGTAATAGCAGCAACGGCCGCGACAGCCAACCTGAATCAGTCAAAGCTTGCGGGCGGAGCTTGATGGGCAGGGAGCTTCTTGGCCAAGAGCTGTCGGTGACAGAAGGCCAGTCAGGTGAAGGTGTTGAAGCATGGACGGCAGCAAGAGGCAGCACGGGGCCTGGATGACGCATGCGGGACCAGTAAGCACAGCACCACACAGTACCTGAGCAGGTACCCGGATAGAGGCCATGCAGGTACTCCTCTGCTGGGCACGACTGGGGTGCAAAGAGTAGGACCCTTGCTACGTCCTGCCCAGACAAGTGCCAGGGTAGTCCCGTCGCACGTTATCCAGGTGCCTTGACGGCAGGACGCGAAACGACCGTTTTCTACCTACGGCCCTTGACGACTCTCGGCAATGCAGCGTGTGTGATGTCTGTGTGTGCCCTCCCAGGCCGCCTGGCAGCAGGCAGCCGAGCCCATGCCGTGCCACTCACTGATGGCATTGCGACTTTCCCATGTCTGGCTCTGTGCCCTGCAAATCTGGCCTGGCCACTCATATTCACCAGTGCCCCCACCGCCTAGCAGACCAACCCAATTCGAGTTAGGTGCATGCGATGTGATGGACCCTTGATGTAATAAGGGTCCTGCGGCGGTCCGGGGTATAACCTCCGTTGCGAGCCTCCTGGACTGGACCCTCGGCCTGCTGCATTCCTGCTAGTGAAGATGCTCCTACGACAGGACATGATTCTTTGCCACCCAACACTAGCGAGACACTCATAGCCTTCCCGAATAGAGAATCCAGAGAATCTAGACCTTTTCGATTCGCCATCAAGCCTCGACGCAGTTTTTCCCGTCCTGCCCATCCTGGCAGTTCCCGAAAGGCATTTTGGCCTACATTAATAACTAAACAGTCTGATCTGATCCTTTCTCTCCCCCTTCTCCTCGATCCCGCAGCTTCCGCCCGATCTCTGCACTCCCACCCTCAGCCAATTGATCGTGACCTTTGGGTCCCATTGCTCTCTAACCAAGCCCTGCAATATCATAGAACTGCCGAGGTACACACCACTCAGCCCTGGGAGCCTGGCCCCCACGAACCCATCATTCCACATTATCGCGCCACTACTCCCCTCCGGCCCTGGAACTAAGGCCAGCCAGTCGGGCCGGTGGTTGAGCCTGGAGCCGCACCCGTCCTCTATGAACCACATATGTCTTCATTCCCTCTAACCCTACGCCCCGCTGTCCCATTCCACCAGCAGCAGCAGCAGCAGCAACAACAACAACAACACCAGGACCAGGACCAGGAACAACAGCCACAGCCAGACCTCCCGCCACCGGCAGCCGTCGGTTCTGATCCGCTGCCGTCCATCGACGAGGAGGGGCCAGCCCCTGCTTCCCCTCGCCCTGTCGCCGTCGAGAGTATCATATCGCAAGTTGCAAAATGGGTCGACACCACCTCGGGCTTACAGCCCAAAGAAAACCACCAGTTTTGGGTCAATGATGCCAAAATAGCAGAGAATCTCTTCACCGTGAGTCTCCCATATTGATATATTCCCACTAGTTACTTGCCATATTGCCACACACCCCCTTTCCAGTTCCGACTGTGTTCGTCTCACACTCGCACACACACATACAACCCCCCAACTAAGGCAGACTCAGTCTCGCTGACCATCGAGCCAGATCCACCGGAGCACAAAACATCTTCTGGACTTCACCAGCTCCATAATAGACAATCATGAGTCTTTCATGGGCCAGCGCCCCGTGCCCGTGATGAGCGACGGGGACATACTCTTCATGACGCAGCTTTCGAGTGACATCGCCCGCGGCGTCGGAAGCATCTCCGCCATAAGGCACCACGGCCTGCGGGCTGCGAGGAAGCGCAAGATCCGGCCCGACGGCACCCACCGCGACGATGCCTTCAAGCGCCTTCACTCGGGCTCGAGATCCTTACATCACCACCACCCACGGCACCACCACGACCACCACCGCTCTCACTCGCACAGGGCCGGCAGCAGCAACAGCGAGGCGGAAGGAGTCACGTCCTGTTGGAAGTGCGGGCGAACCGACACCCCGGAGTGGCGCAAGGGGCCGGACGGCGAGGTCCTGTGTAATGCATGCGGCCTGGTCTATGCCAAGCAGAGGCGGAAAAGCAAGGCGAAAGCCGCACATCAGTCGCATCAGTCGCATCACTCTCATCCTTCGCATCAGACGCAATCGGGGCCAACATGAGATATGCAGACGTAAGGGCTCTCGGCCCTGCAAAGATCTACGAGCTAGGAAAGCAGACCAACTTGGGAGGGTCCCTTTTTCGCCCCCGCGATGGGGCTTTCTTTCATGCTGTCCACGCCTAAGAAGGGCAGGGCAGCCTAAACTAATGACGGCAAAAGACACGATTGGTAGTCAAGTGAGGTCGTGCTACTCTTTGGATATACCTCGTCGAAAGAAGGTTGCGATAGTCCTACGGGTCAAGAAAAGTACACTTACAAGACCATGAAAGAGAGAGAGACAGAAATACAGAGAGGCAAAGGTCCAATACCGAACCGGAGTTCGAGACATTCTGCTCGTATATACACGAACAGGACACGAGGCGTTTCTAGGAGTTGGGAGCTTGGCTCAGGAAATCGAGCTGCTGTGCTAATATGGTCATATACGGCGCTAGACAAACATATTCCCTATACCCGCTACAAGGAGTCAGAGCAGCTGTCGAACCTTGTTGCAGTCGTTGTGCAAGGCAGGTTCAAGAATAAGGTTGTTCGCTAACTTCATCCTGAGACTAAATTTGACTGTCCATTGGAAAAACCGAAGACCAACATACAGCAAGTATCAGATCGCAGGCCCGTGTAACACTTGCTACCCTTTCTAATGTGTCTGCGGGTGGATGGCAGCTAAGTAGACGACTAAACCAGAGTCTTTGAATAGTCTTGTTATCTCTGCTACCAAAAGAAAGCCACCAGCAATCGCAGCTGTAGGTAGGCTCCGACATCGACTAACAATGATTTCCAATCCTGCCGTTGTGTCCTTTCTTGTCTTCTCATAAGTCATATCATGGCCAGGTCTTTGGTTGCATTGAAGAGTCCTCCACATAGTACATAACGATTCGTCCCAATACAACTTGCTCATTCGAAGTCTTGGGCAGGCAACGCCTAAGAGACAATTGCAATAACCCTCAAACAAATGCCGTTGGGTCACCGCGACTTGTTACTTGCTGCTTGCGGCTGCTCAGGAAGAGATCTACCATCGCCTTGCTACCCCTGAATTGGCCTTTGGTGTTCGGGGACTGGTTTTTTGCACCATCTTGATGAGGTACTTGAGGGACTTGGTTCTCTTTCTCCGCTAGCTGGCCGCCCAGATGGTGGCCGATAGACCCAAACTGGCGCTGAAACACACCCGTGAAACCTGGGGTGGACGTCGCCGATGCGGGATTCAGCGCCAGCTTGCTCGCTGACTTCCTCATCAGCCGAACTGTGGAAGAGACCGGCGGCTGCGGCGAGCCAGTCTGCGGCTCTCCAATTCTGTTCATGCTCTTCAAGCCAGCAAGAGACTTGCTTTGTCTGACGGCATGCCTTCGAATAGGTGTTTGCGGAGTGACGAGCTTGCAGTGGCGACTCGAATTTCTATTCCCCGAGGGTGACGCTGGTGGTTTTGCTTCATCGCTACGAAAGCTGTACAAAACGTCATCCCCGTAGGACGATGCCAAGGTATGGCATTCTAAGGGAGTAGCCACTTGATCTTGGTGCATATCAGCAGCAGGTGGCGTTGTTGTCCGCATGACTGAGCGCTGCTGAGGGCTAAGCTTGATCATATTCGAGTCAATGGCACTCAGAAGCGTCGCCGAGGTGGTTGGCATGCGGACAGGCGGCCTTGCATTGTCCTCGTCCTCCTCACAACTGCTCGTCTGAGCGGCTTCTCGGACATGCCCATGGCCAAGAGACCTCGGCATAGTTGGGATCCTGTACTCAACCTCTGGTGATTGCCCGCTCACCCTGGTGGGAGATGGCTCCAGCTTGGCGACGTCGGCAGAAAGCCATGTCTTCCATCCTATCGAGCTTGCTGTGGAAACGTGACGCTCTCCAGTGGGCCGATAAGTCGGAGTATCTTCGAAGACGCTGGTCTCTCCTCCTGAGCCAAAAGCGTTGAGAGGCTTCGCAATCGGACACCCTAGCCTCATCTCAGTCTTCTTAATGAGCGTCTCCGATGAGTAATTGCTCTCAGAGTAGGCAACCTTGGCGGCTGCATCAGATTTGTTTGCCAGTGCAATCCTCTCATCAGTCGTTTCTCCTGGCTCTCGACAGAGATCCTTTCCTCTCTCGGCGCGCATGGCTTCCTGGAGCGATCTTCTGTAGGGGCTGGTGGTGCGGAATAAATGAGAAGTCGGGCTTCCGAAAAACGCAGAGCCTCTGTCTGTGATGGTTTTGGCAGCGACAGGCCCTTCCCCTTTCGGAGTGAGGTGGATCGGAGGAGACAGGCTCCGGTGATCATCCGCGGCGCTGCGTGAGAGTTCATTGTACGATGATACCTCCCTTTCAGAAGCAGGTCCTGTGCAGCTGGCATATTTCTCTATGTCTTTTCCTGAGATGGATAAATGTGTTCGAGGGTTGCGCACCTGCGTGGAGGCGACTGTGTCACTGCTGTCGCCGCTACCAATGCTGCTTGAAGGTGATAATGTGCGGAAAGGATCTGAGCCATCGCTTGACTTGCGCTGTTGCTCCACAATACCAGCGAGTTGCTGAGTCTCGTTCATTTTCTGCATCAAGGCTGAGTATACGCGCTGGCTGTCCACTGCGGCCCCAGGTGGCAATCGCTGAAGAGCCGTCGGAGGAGCCAGCTCTTCTTGGGATGTGATGGTCTGCAATCCGATCACTGGACAACCTAAAGGTTGGGGTGGGTTTTGAACGCCATTCTCGTTGATTATGGAGAGCCTCTGCTTCTCCCATTCGTCCATGGCTTCTTGCGGGCGATGCGCGATGACAGTGTTAGTATCAGTACTGGCCCAACTTGTCACTCGTGATTTTTCATCCGATGCCTGCCCAGCTGCGCTTTTGCAGCTATCTATGCTTCCCCTCCGAGAATGCAAGCGTTCATGGGACGGGATTGCGTGTAGAGAAGGGATACGAGTCGAAACCCTCGACAGAGAGCTCCGCTCACGGCAATGATTGTGCTCGGGCACGTCGGATGTCCAAGGATTCTCATCAAATACCTCCGACACATGCGTCCTCTGGGCCTCTATCTGCTGTGCTGGCAGCCTGGCTTCCTCTTCGCTCTTGTTGATGAAAAGATTTCTGAACCTGGACTTGAGTGATGTTGAGACCTTGCGAGCTCTATTTCTCAAACTTCCAGATCGGCTTCGGCCCAAGCTTGCATCTGTTCCAGAGGCAGGCATGTCCAAGTTTGCACTGCTGTCTCTCAATGTCTTTGGCAATTCCTGTTGGGCCTCTCCACACTTGTATCCGAAGAGCTTAGGTGGCTTGGGCAGAATGCGAGAACGGAGGGAGGTTTCCTGTACGCCGAAGATTGGTGAAGCATCTCCGCTAGGGCTGCCGTCGCTTGATTGTCTGTCTGGACGATCACGCCGGGATTTCAAGAAGCTCATCGACTTTGGGGCTCTCAACTGCGGCGTTGATGGCATCGCATTGTCTTCTCTCCTTTTCATGAATGAATATCGAGGGAACAGTGCTCCAGAAGTAGTCTGTTTGTTCTGCGCCATTGTGCCCCTGTTGTGTGGTGATGATCCATGAGTTCCAACGGCATTTCCATCGACGCTTTCTCTCAGGGAAGTCCTCGTTCCGAGCATGGAGCGTGTCTTGCGAACACGCCGGTAGGACGACGGCATAGATGCAATGTCATCCTCTGGCGTGTATTGCTCATAATCTGGGGTCAAAGCCTGAAGATAAGCCTGGCTCAATGCAGTCTTTGCAGCCTTTGGTGTCACCGTTGTCTTCCCAACGGATGAAGTGCGATCGGGCAGTGGTAGGTTCTCCGAATTGCGGAGAACGGAGCGCGGCATGTAGCTGATACTCTGGGTGCTCTGAGATCGTTGGATGGGACGACGAGCCGGGGCTTCGGGACGTTCAGGGGCAGCCGTGCGCATACTGATCCGAGACGCGCGTGTCTGCAGACCAGATTCGGGGCCGACAAAGCGGACGCTCTGTCTTCGCTCCAAGCCCTGTCTCCTGTGCCCGCTGCGAAGACTGGTTGTGCTGCCAACCCGGGACAGCCCAGCGGGACTTGTGTTTTCCTTGTTCGCGGACGCCGGCTGGGGAGGGAACAGAGCCTTTCCTGTAGACTGGCGGCCTTGGGCTCTGGAGAAGGCCTCCATTGCCGCGGTCTGGGCGTCTCTCCGGGCAACTGCGGCGTCAATGTGCTCGAGATGGACGCTGCGGACAGAGGCAGTTGATTTGCGGCGGTGGAGGTCCGGTCTGGACTTGGTGCTGTGCCTGCGGAGCATCGATCAGGAATCACTGGCAACTTCCAAGGTTCAAGTAAGGGTTCAAGCTGTCGGCGCCTGGAGAGTAGCAGCAGCAGAGATATTCGTCTAGACAAAGTGAAGCTCTACACTGATCGCAGGACGGATTATTGATGTCGAAGGGAGTGCTCGAGGGATCAACAAAACCTTCGAGTCGGTAACCAAAAAGTTGAGGTTCGCAAAGTGGCTGAGTGGTTCGGAAATGACCATATGTTGACAGGCAATGATGCAAAGTGGTCGAGGTTATCAGCATACAGGCCATAACAGGACAATGCAGAAAAGAAACAGGAAACACTGGTGCATGTCAACAACTAGGGTCAAGGTAAATATCGAAGGGGCAGCCCACCCAAAGTCCTCAAGTCAACGGTGGTGACCTTTGGGGTTGGTAGTGACTGCCACGGAGCGGCTCATGCCTGAATAAACTTCGCTCAGGGAAGGAGCTATGCTCAATTGTCCATGTGCGCAGAAGATCTACCTGATCCTGCACATAGATGAGATCCATCGGAAGTCAGCACCCGCTGTGTCCTCATTGACTGTGGCAGCCTTGACATGCTCGCAGAAGGCTCGATCACAGACCACGATGCAATTGCTGTTGTGCGAGTATTGGAAGGCTTATACCAATAACTCCCAAGGTTGGGAGCACGGGTGGGCCTGAGACGCTCCTGCCAGATTGATGATCAGACTTCATCTGAGCAGTGACGTTGGTGCTCTTATTTCGAGATACATTTACAAGCAAGACCAATGACACTGTGGGAATCGTGGACCTTTCAGGCACATGCAAAGATGGCGAAGATAAATTGGTGGTGCCTCTCAAGCTGGCCGATAGTCATCTTTCTGTGACATCAGAAGCCGTTGGGACGTGGTCGCAGGAGGCACAATTCATAGTTCATCATGGGAAATCCATATGACTGCCATCTGGAGGTAATAAAGGACTGTTTGTGCTGATACCGGGGAGATATGTCACATTGAGCGGCCAATTTTGATCCCAGTCCCAAGTTCCAAAGGTTCAGTTCAAAGATTCGGACACTTCCAAACTCTACTGAAAGTGTCTGAATCTCAGCATTTTCCTACCAAATGTCAAAGTCCAACAACACCATATCGAGACCAAATGTGTATTTGGCTTTGAACTCCATCAAGCTAGTCCGGTACATTGTGAATTATGAATGGAGCAATACGGAAAATGAAGCATGACTTGTATGTATGGGTGATGAGAGGTAATGAAAGAGAATCAGAGTACTCTAAGTTGGACATTCAATCTCAACACCTAGGCATAGGATAAACTTTGATACATTTATCACGATAGGCTATCTTCGCCTTGGATCCTACGTCTATTTATGTGCACTTCCATTCCCGCGGATAGGGAAATTGGGTATTAGCATGGATTGGACATTGAATGTACACACCGGAAAATCACCCAAGGCCCTTCAGTTGCCGGAAGATCTACATTCAAGCAATCAAGCTGGGGCCAGGCCAGATCAACATAGATCACAAACTCTTGCAAGCAAGCAACGTCCCAGTATACCAATTTGAGACTGCCAGAGCTTTCGCAGAGGCAATTGAACCTCGAGTAGTATCATGAGTGTGATACCATGCCAGCACTAGGATTGGCGACGCCACGTCGTCCCACACATAAAGACAGGACGCTTCTCCCACCGACAACAGGTGATAGCGCGGAAACATGGAAAGAAATAGAATTAGAAACATTGCTCGGCCACATTGTCCAAGATAACAATTAGTACATACATGAATTACCGTTTATGACTGCAGGAGAGAATCGACAAACGCGTGGGGAGTGCAAAGAGGGACAGGACAACCAGATCAGCTGCCCGAGTACATTTGTGTAGCAGAGATAAGCCCATCCGTATCTTGGTTTCCATTGATAAATGACCATCATACTCCCAGAATCTCTACCTTCATCGCTATTCACCCTGTTATTCAACAGCCCCAACCGAAACGGCGGCCAAGCGGCCAAGGAACCCAAGACTCCCACCCACACGTGCACAGCACCCATGGGACACAGGTGACATACAACGAGCGTGGGGGGAGCCCCCAAAGCAACCACAGGACGCCCGGGCGCCCGCAGACGTGGGGGTTTCTGCCCTGTGACAGGCGGCTCCCCCCTGCCAGGGCTCTACTCCATCCCATCTTTCTTTCCCCGGCCGCCCATGTCCCAGCCCATCACTTCATTCGCCTTTCACCCCCCTCCCCGTTTCCCCAATCCACGTGCCCCTTCACACACACCCCCATGCCAACCACCCCCCTGCGCCAACTGCAACCCTCCCGCGATCATAGGGACCAGTGAGGAAGCCTTTTAAGGTTTCGCTCTGCTGGTAGCGCATCCTTCGACGACACCCATGCCGAACCACCCACCTTGTCAACCACACACACACACACGCACAGCACAACGGGGGGGGGGGCGGCCGTAAACCTACACCTACATCACCAGCCGGTCAACAAGCCTGCCTCTTGTGGTAAACGGGTAGTGATACAAAGCCCCCCCTCTTTCTTCCCCGGCCCCCCACGGGACTCATCGTCTAAGATGACGGACACTCGCCTTGCTACGCCTGGCCGGCTCTCGCCAAGATCCACCGAGGGTGTGCCAGGGTCGTACTGTATCGACCGCCAGTCCTGTAGAGAGGTAGGCAAGGGTGACCGTTCGCCGTCCGGAGAAGCCATCGTCACACGCACCATAGGTACAGTATGCATACGGTCGCCCCGGGGCTGTCACAGCACCTGGGCAGCGAGCAGCCTCCGCCAACCACCTCCCCTCCGCCTCAGGGCACCCTCGAGCATCGGGCCTGAGTCTGACCGACAAGCCTTGCATGTCCTGCTCTCCCGGGCCGGAGCGCAGAAGGGTAGAGGGCGAACAATAAATGCGGCCAGGACTCGGTGTCAGAGAATCAGAATCTAAACAGAGGGCAGCTTTATTGCAGGACTGAACAGAGCAGACTCTTCTTTGAAATTCATCCGATGTCCGACCCCGAGGCGGAACTTGGTCTGACACCTGTCGTGTCGTGTATATATGCTCATAAAGAGGTACAAGCTGTCTCTCCCACACTCCCACTTCCATTCGCACTGTTCACAGTGATACACGATGGTATTACTCCATACTAAATTGCCCACCTTCCCCGAGAATGCAGATGGCCTGTGAAGGCATGCCGAGTCTAGTAACCCTGTGAGAATATGTTGCTAGACTTGACCGAAGTCTACTTGCTGCGGAAACACATATTGTACAACAGGCCCGTGCGCAAATAAATGCCAGAGGCGACTTAGTGGGAATTTGACGCTCCCGGTAATATGAACAAACGCCAATGCCAATGCGAATGCAATTCGGTCAGACATCAGTCCAGATTAGTCTCCATGTTCCCTTTCTAGTCGAACACTGTATATATTCGTGCCCTGTCGTCACAAACGATCTCGTCCGGGCCTATCTCTTGTTCTTATGGGTGCCGTCGCCTACCCTTGCTCTTTCGCGCTCCAGCACAAGTGTCAACTGCGACTTGGATCGCCCCAGCGGCGGTGGGGGGTTCGGACTTGGCTGCGTCGGAGTCAATCGCGAGTCGAGGACAGATGCTGCTCGAATATCCGGCTGGCCTGCCGCAAGGGGCGGCAAGTCATCGTCGGACGGGCGCGCCTTGGGTGTCTCAAAATCGAAGCCCCCGGCAACCGCGATATTTGACAGTCCCACGACGCTCGAGGATTTGAGGCCACCAGAACTCATCCGCTTCGGCTCGTTATTTGACCTCGATCGAGCCATCTTTGGTGCGGCACTGGAGCTGGTCGTGTCACCCTGTTCTTTGTGTGCCCGCGAACTAACTTCCTGCGCGCTCCTCCTTCGGCTTGGTTCGGCCGTGTCTGCTGGGTTGGCAAGGCTCGTGGCAGGTTGCATGGACTGCGGCACCGATCGTGGTGGTGATTTTTGTATCCCTGTTGACCCATCGTAATTGCCCGAATGAATGTTCCTTTGTATTGGGGCCTTGTCCCCCGAGGTCAAGGTGGCCACTTCTGGTCGCTTTCCAAGCACTTTCGCGTTCGGCCCTTCTCCCGAACTGCTCTGTGACCGAGGCTGGCTTTGCTGGCAGCTGATTCCCTTGGGAGTTGGCGACGGCCTGTTCGCTAGGGCTGTTTTGCGTGACCCATCTTGAGCGTGTGCGTCCTGGCTACTTGCCGATGCGGGCTCCCTCCCTGAACCAGAGACTTGGGAACGCTTCCCTGTTGCTCTGGCGCGAGCTGCTTGATCCTCCGTGTGTGTCGGCACACCTGAGCCGTTCTGTCGTTTTGAGGGGCTAGAATCCTTGCTATTTACGGTGGACGCCTGCTGGTTAGGTGCATTCCTCGACGCAGAAGCTGCATCTCGAGGGCTAGGGTCAGAGGCAGTTACAGAACCGGTCGATGACTGCGAGCTCTGTCTCCTTGGCAAGACGGGGCGTCTCTTTGACGTGGTTGACGAGGCCACGAATTTTTTGGGCGCGGGCTTTCTATCCACCTTTGCCGGTGAGATGGAGCTAGACGATGCACGGGTATCTGGTTTCTTCTTGGTGGAAGTGCCAACGTTGTTTTCGCCGCTCTGCTGCGATATTTCGTCCTCTGAATCAGGAACGTCAACGAATCGGGCGGTCGGCCTCGGACCAGAATTTGAAGGCCCTCTAGGCTTCTTCAAAATGGTGTGAGCTGGCGGAGGCCTCGATGAGGACGGGGTCAAGCCATAGATTGCCCCTCTTGCGATGCTCGACTGTGCCTCGTGTATCTGGCTGCCCACGTCGTGGGCTTGCGGAGGTTGTGCCGAGTCAGACTCATGCATACTTCGGGTAGGCTTGGGAGGTGGTTCCCAACGGTTTGGAGGCCCCCTGAGAGGAACAAAGGTTGGCCCGGAAGCAATCTGCTCCCATAGACGTGCGAGAGTTTTGCCACTCAAGGTCCGCCGGTCGCTCCCCCAAACATGCCACCAAAAGTTCTCGAGACGACAGGCAGTGGGATCGTGCAGGCTTTTGTGCGTCCTAGTGTACGTCTTCCAGTGTCGATGGATGTCCTCGAGTGGTACGACTGGAAGTTTGGCGACCTCGGCATAGATGGTCGGTGAGTCGAAGACAATGCCCTTGGGCAGCAGCTGCTCGAGAGCCTCGACTATGGCCTCCATATCGAAGGTGCCGCGCCTTGTGATGAGACACTAGTTGACCAGAAAATTCATCGAAGACGGTTCGAGAGCGCCTAACTAGCTCGACATGATTCGTGAGATCCAACCACGACTGCAACTTCAGGTGTAAACCCGCCGGCCGGGGACTGGGTAAGGCTATAGGAAGCCCGTTAAAAGACAAGAAAATAGGAGTGATACGCGACCAAATGTCCGATGCTATCGCAAGCCGACAATGGCGCACATAGCAACTCTAGTCCGTTGATTTGGCCAAGCGAGGGCTGGGGAAAAAATAGCTTTTCAGCGAATCAGAGTCAACGCCTGAACAAAGATTTTGATATCCGTTGGTTCGTCGAGACAGTGCCTCGAATCTGATGGTAGTGCAGTGTCGCAAACATGCCTCTTTTCGTAGGTTGGCTTAGAGTGCTGACCTTTGTGAGTGTGGGTGGAAAAGCACAGGTATGCTTCAAGTCGAGCGTCCCAAGGTGAATTCAATGCGAGGTACTCAGCACTCTGTGCTGATGCTGGATCGAGGTGCGACTTTGCGACAGGGCCACTCAGGGGCCAGTGGTCAAGGTGATATGACTTGGTCACTGCATCCACACCGCCAAAGCAAATGAGGCGCCAGAAAATGCAACGAGACCTTTTTTTTTGTGGGAACCGAAACGTGAGCAAAGACTGGGGGAAAGGAGTAAAAGTTAGTACGGATGTGCCGACAGGATGGCACTAGGTGACGGAGAAGTGTCTGTCTGGATGGGTCAGTCTCCGGATGGGGACGAGGCGGCCATGATGCGGTGAGTTTTTTTTTTTTTTTTTTTGGAAGATGAGAGCAGGAGCAGCCAGGGCTAGGTCTTGGGCAAGATTGGAAACCGGCAATCCAAGGATAACGTGATCAAGACGTACATTACGAGGCTTGCAATCATGAGCCGGTGTGGTTGCGGGCTGGAATAAGGAGTGCGACGCGAGGAGGACGGCCGTCGGTGGTGATGTACACGGTACTAATAAGTAGCATGTAATCCTGGGCAAACATGCATTGCCTAGCCGGACCGTATTTACTCTGGCCTGGAGAAGCGTGGTAGTCCCGGGCGGCGCTTTTATCAAAGAGGGAGAGAGGACAGCTGTGACGGGAAGCCGGGAAGGGACAGAATCCGGGCACGGGACACAGGCCTTGAAGTCATGATTAGCAAGAGGGAGGAGGAGGAGGAGAAAAGAGAGAGGGAGGAAAAGAGAAAGAGGCCCAGGGGGAAACTTGGTGGACCGAGAGAGTGGGAAAGAAAACATTACTACCGCTTGCCTCTCTCTCTCTCCTCTCTCGCTTCTCTCACTCGAAAGAAGGGATCCTACACGGGCTGGACTGAACTGGGCCGGGCATATCGACGGGGAGCAGGGCAGGGGCAGGGGCATATTACCTAGGTATCGAGACGGGCTGGGCACAGGGCAGAGGGTACTTAGGACCTAGGTAAAGAGCGGAGGGGCGGAGAAGCCAGGTGCCTACCTTGGGTAAGGTCAGTCATACAACGATTTGATTTGGAAAATTCGACGGGACAGGACAAAGTCCAGGGCAGTCCAGATCAGGACGGCCAGAGGACGGGTTTTCTGCGCGAGTGGGCAAAGTGGGCCGCTAACGGCCAAGAGGCAGAGCAGCGGCGAGGGAGTGAAAGGGGCGGGAGTGCAGAGGGCGCAACTGAGGCAAAGCAGAGCCCCAAGATCCACTTTTGGAGCCAGCACAGCAGCACCAGCACGGCGCAACCAAACAGCCTGGACATGCCGTCCTGGACCTGGCTGTGTGAGGCTACTGGGCCTGCTAGTAGCAGCAGTGGAGAAGGCGAAGGCGGAGGAGAAGCAAAGAGGGCGTGACGGAGGGCGAGACCGAGATGCCCCTCGGGATACCTACCTGGGCAGAGTACCGTTCGCAGCGGGTAGAGGTATCGATGGCAGCTGGATACAGGACGCCGAGGGGCACGTACACGCCCCGTGGAGGTACCTACCTTGCAAGGGACCCGGGGAACTGAGGAGCCTAGGGATCTAGGGACCTAGGGACCTCGGACGTGGTCATGTCTTGCCTTTGTTCCTTCCAACCTTGGAAGGGCTGTCTCCAGTCGTGCGTGCCCACCTGGGACGGGATCAGGGGCCGCCCTTGTTCGACTGGCATCGGCCCATCTTCACCAGGTACTTAAAGTGCCTATGTACTCAACCTGCATGGGAGCCTGTTCCTCCCCGCCGCCGCCCCGAATATCTCGTCTACTCGGCCCAAACTCCCCAGGCCCTATGAAACCGCGCTCACTGTGACTATGTGCTGGCAGCGAGCATGGGCAGGGGCCAAGGCTGGATGAACTGAACTCTGGGAACCGGAGCAACTACCGTGTATAGGTGTGTGCTGTCACAGAAGCCGGGTGGAATGGTAGGGGAAGGAATGGGCCATACTGGCGGCGACCCTGGCGTGCCTGGGAAGGTGCGAAGGTGCGAAGTTGGAAGGTTTTGGAAGGTTGGATGACGATGACTGACTGACCACTTGGGCAGGTACATGCACACCCATGGGACCTGCCTACCTAGCACTACCAGATCCTGACCGCATTGTGCCGTGCACGGCGATGCGGTACGCAGCAGATTTCAAGGTCGTGGTTCTATTCTATTTGAAGAAATCTCCGTTGTTTCGTCCCATCTCTATGGGCCCTGATCAGACACTGGCACCCCGGAGCGCACAGATCAATGCACCGGATGTTTTGCCGTGCCAACCGCGTAGAGTCTAAAGCAAGCCAGCCGTGTTGATGATTTTCGTCGTCGTCGTCGTCGTCGTCGTCGTCGTCATCATCATCATTAGGAGTAGATCCTGTTTGCTGGCGAGAGTGGGCGAGGGGAAGAAGAAGAAGAGACGAAGGATACATGGATGGATTATACGTGTGTATAACACGAGGTTTGAGTCAGCGGCGACGAACGTGCCTCCCCTCCTCAGGCCACCTGCAGAGTCTACCACAGTAGCACGGGGCAATACTGTGTAATGGACAGACATGCCTGCCCGTCACGGGTCTCCTGACCTCGTCGTGCAGCAGGAAGCGGCGGCGAAGCGATCCCCGCTGGGAAAAAAAAAGTACCTAGGTACATACCTCGGTACTCTCGCAGCAAGACGGAGTATCCGCACACCACCCACCTCTCAGGTACCGCAAAACCCCGGCAAAATGGCATTTGGACCGACCAATGATGCCAGCCAGGGCTGATGGCTGATGGCTGACAGATGGGAAGGTACCACGAGGCGCCGAGGATCAGGATGGGGCTGGCACGGGTGAGGGGCCGGATGGCAGTTGGACGGCCGTGGAAGAACCCAACGACTAAAGCTCTCTCGCCCTTGTTCCATTGGCGGGTTCGGACCCCGGGTACCTGATGGCCCATGGTCGACATGCCAGCATGCTTGACTGGCTACAAGCAGTTAGGAGTACAATACCGGGCACCGCAGCAAGCAGAGTTTCTCAGCCCCCAGCATTCCGTCCGTCGTCCACCCATCGGCCAAGGCACCAGCAGTCCTCACCGACGTCCATTACATGCGCCGACTGGCTGGCTGACTGACTGACCGTCGACCTAGGTATGCAGTCGCTTGTACATGCGGACTGCAATACCCTTCGAGCTCCCGTTCACCAGCGGCCCGGGGACCACGACGTCTGATCGTACTATTTGTGCTTTGTGCGGATCTTGCACCGGCAACCTCCATGCACTGCCTCTGCCTCAGCCTGACGTGGAGGCGGACGAGCATGAGCATGAGCATGAGCATGAGCATGAGCATGATGACAATGTTCTCCGAGCAGCCCTCGTGACCTCTTCCGGTCCTCGCACCCCTGCGCTCTTGCTTGAGGACGTCAGGGCCAGCCGGGCGATACCATGCACCAGCTCCGGTTCAGCTTGCCCCGGTTTTCTCGACCCTTCAGAGCAGCTTCCATTCGGGCAGCCGAGCCTTTCCGAACCCTTACAGTACGCACACGTACCCCGAGCAGCCTGCAGCCCGAATCCTGCAGCACGGCTCAAACCCCATGTCCCATGCCATGTGCAAACAGGCAGCCTGGAGCCGTTGCCGCCCGCCCCCACGAACACGCGCGCACAGCTGTTCTAGAACTCCGAATGTATTTCCAATAGACAGACAGACCATCTACTAGACGATTTCCCCTTTCTCAACGCCTCGGCATCGGTAACCATCCAGCCAGCCAGCAAACTTCCGCACGGAACCAAGACTCGTACGACTTTCCGTCCACCTGACCAGGCTGGCCAACCAACGAGGTTTCGAGAATGAGACAGCCTTGTGCACAAGCTCAACCTTGACCAGCGGGCGGCGTGGCGTGGCGTCGTACAGTACAGTCTTGGAGCATGGCCTTGCTTTGCTCCTTGGCAGGGGATCAGGCCCTGCTGCAAACTGCAAGCTGCGCTCTACTCCAACCATGACCTTGCAATGCTTGGCCCGGCGAATAGCAAACGGATGATCGACGTGAGCAACTATTGCCTCGACTCCCGCCGTCCACTTCCGCTTCCGCGGCAGCCTGGCCGCCTAACCAGCTTCCCACGCAAACCTTCAAAGTGGCAACCTGTGCAAAGCTGAGTATGCCGTCGCAAGGGTCCAGCCCATGTCATGACCCTGCAAACTGCCGTCTCTCTGGCCACACCGCCTACGCGGCGACGAACGGTTCCCTCTACAAGACCCTGGCGGCTTGGTCCGTATCTCGTGACGCGGCTGTCTTACTTTGCACCGTGAAACACAATGGACGAACGCTTTTCATGATATGCCATGCCGTCAGCCCCCAAGCCGCGGCTCGCAGATTCTGGTACTATGCAATTTCTTGGTCCTGCCTTGTCGCGGGTCGTCTGATCAAAACTGCGGAGAACAGAGGTCGTGTGACCACAAAGCTCGGCGCAACATGGCTCCCCTATGTTGCTGCGACACGGCGTGGCTCTTATTGGATGGGCTCAGAGCTGTTCACCTGAGACCTGCCCCTTCCTTCTCGTCAGATCCCTCAAGATGACTAGAGCACTTGTGCACCACGGGCGCTCGTCTTGGGGCCAGTCAACATGAATGCAGCCTACCCCGGACAAGATCTGGGCATGGCCAAATTCTAAGCCGGGGCTGGTCGTACACATCTGTGCCTACGTGCTGAATCCATCACACCGGCTCCAGGAATGCACCACCTGACTTGCTCGTCATTTCATCTTCCCGGCGATGCAACACTCTGCGCCGTTCCTGCTATGACTACACCCAGAACCGGATGCTTGCCGATCCAGGTCGATACGGGTTTGCTTCTGTCGGGGCGTCCTTTGGGGTCTAGCTGATTGTCTGCACGCGCAAAAGTCCACTGCGTGGTGCCTGCTACCCCGGGAAATCCGAGGTGTCACAGGCTATGTTGCTGCTTGCAGCTGCCGCAGGCTGGAGTTGTTTGGTTCACACAAACGACCAAGGCCCCGGAACTGTGCCCGCCACCTCGAAATGCTGTCAATATCAAATGCTAACTCCTGATGATGTTCTACAGCACGAATTATACACAGTGCTATAGGATTCCTCGAGACTGCCGATAGTTCGGTCTCTGCGCGTTGCATACCTAGGTACCGGTATCATTTGCCCATGTTCTTGCTTTCACATGTCAAAAAACAAGAGAAAATGCACTACTGGGCTGTGTGGGGCACAAAGCCACATCTGCAGGAACCCACTCGCAGATTGGCGAGAACAGTCTGTTCCAGTACAGGACTCGAAAGATGGTGTCTTCATACGCGCAGACAGCTGCAGCAGCAGTGCCATCGCTGCTGCTGCATACATATACACGTCCCTCTATCGCCTCCTCCCCATGGATGGTCCCTCCTCCGCGAGTTCGGAGCTCTGGATGCATTGACCATGTCAAACTCCTGTTGGGGTTGCAGTCTCTCCTGTATCCCAACAGAACATCAAAAGCCGATGCGCTGTCGATTCGATCTTCGGTCTTGTAGCGTCGATAAATATCTCGAAGCCGGTCTAGACGCATCGCTTTGTATGGTAGCGAGCTGGCCAGAATGGAGGGGGGTTGATATGTAGTGGGGAATCCTGCCTATTGATTGTCGGGAGGACGGAACGCTCCGGCAGACTGTCTCATCTGCGAATGCACCAGCGAGAGAAGCAGCACGGATGTCGATGTGGCTTGCTCTGACAGTCCAGGTCTGGAGACGCGACCATTGGGAAATGTGAGGAGTCAAACTAGCGATCTGAAGAGGCAGGGTGAGAGACCACTTGGCGCAAGGTGTCCGCCCGCCAGGAGACATCGGGAGTAGGAGGGTCGGGTCCGGACATCGTTGGACAAGCCACGACGCCGCCCATCGATCGGCCCTGCGCTGGTCCCGTCCGGAGCAAACCGATATATGCGGGACATCCCTTGCACAGCTCGACTAGCGGCTCCTCCATTCAGCCAAGACGAATACAGAAATGAGTTATTCCAAATGTGTATCGCATCTGGGAATGGGGAAGAAACAAACCTGGAATGGAAGGGCCTGCTGAGACGGAGATGGGCCCACAGGTGCTGACAGTCTCGGGTGGCAAACCCTGCCCAACAAATCTGGGCAACTGGATGGTTCGGTTCGACGCCGCCGATGAGGGAAGGCATTGTGGCTCCGTTCAGGCCGATCCGTGGTCATTCTTCAAGGCCAAATCTATGAGTCAGGCCGATCCGCAGCTCAAATGTCTGCAGTCAGGCTCTACTCGGCATCTAGACCAAGACAGTCGACCGAAATATCTGCTCCAGCTCCCTGGACGGTTCTCGCCACCTACAGGCCCAGGCCTAGGTCAAAGTGGCCCCAATCCACTTCGTGTATTGATGCTCACCCTGTGGGCAGAACTATTGACCCCATCGACCTGCGGGCCGTGACAGTGAGAGCTATCCCCGGAGGCACGCGGGAAAGACTGGCGCAGAGCCAAAGAGCCCGTGAAGATGCACTTTCCAGGTGTTGGCATTGACAGGATGCCTCTTGTGCACTGTGGGATGCTCCATGAGGCATTATAGGATTGATTCCCGTACCTAGAGTCGTAAGAACATCACTGCATTGGACAATTCTAATGGGCGCAGAGACACTCTGCTGGCCCCAAACAATTACACACTTGGGTCTTCCTGTTTACCGAACCATCCAGATTTTGCCCTCCCAACGCCGAACAGCCCCAAATACTAATTTTGAAAGCCAGAACTGCAGTATCAAAACCGACAAGAATGGACAAATCCCCCACGGATCAGGTCACGGTGTAGCCGCCGTCGACACGAAGGTCAGCACCGGTGACGTAGCCGGCCGCGTCCGACAACAAGAACGTCAGGGGGCCCATGAGGTCCTCGGGCCGGCCCATCTTGCCCTGGGGAATGAGCGAAGTCCACTGCTTCCGGAGGTCCGGGTTGTCGTCGAGGATCTTCTGGGTGCTGCGCGTTGCGGGCCAGGGGTGTCAGCGAAGGTCTTGGGAGATAGAGCCGCCAGTGCGGCACGGGAAACGAGAGACAACTTACAGGGCCGTCAACATATATCCCGGCGAGATGCAGTTGACGCGGATGTTTGCGTGCGCCCACTCGACGGCCAGCGACGCGGCCAGGTGGCGGACGGCTGCTTTGGCCGAGTTGTAGGGCCTGTGGATGGTGACTGTCAGCAGTTGTTTCTGGACATTCCGCCTCTCCAAAACCCGAAGAGAGCATTTCGCAGTCCTGCCAAAGATTTTGGTTCTCTTGGCGATGACGAACCCATGAGGGATACGACACCGGATCAGCCGCGAGCCAGTCGGGGACCGAAATGCTTCCTTTCCCCAACTGTACCTGCAGCAAACTGCTGCTGGAGCGGCCGCTGGGGACAACTTGCCACGGCAAATCTTGTGAGCCCATGACACCCAACTCTGCCCAGGCGGACAAGAAACCCCGCCCCGCTGTCGCAAACGAGTTTGGGAAGCCAAAATTGCCCCAAAGAGCGACAAAAGGGGCATACGGAGGGGGGGGGCGCAAAACAACAAACAGTCAAAACAAAACACTTACGCCTGGGGCTGCGGCACGTTGACGATGGAGCCGCTCATGCTGCCAATGAAGACCATGCTGCCCTTTGTCTTGCGCTCCATGAGGTGGCGGGCGGTGGCGGTGGCGAAGAGGTAGGTGCCGTCGACGTTGACGGCGAACAGCTTGCGCATGCGGTCGATGGGGTAGTCGGTGGCGTTGTAGTTCTCGGTGAAGCCCGCGGACGTGACAAGGTTGTCAATCTTACCGTGCTGGGCGAGGATGTCGGCGATGCAGGCGCTGACCGAGTCCGGGTCCGACACGTCGGCGTAGTGGGCGGTGACCTTGGGCGACCTGCCATGGATGTCAGTCCGGATGGGATCCGGGTCGCTGGAGGCCGAATTGACCGGGTGGAAACTCACTTCTTTGCATTCGGGTTGTCTTTCTTGAACTGATCCATCAAGGCCTGGGCTTGCATCTCAGCCTCCTCCTCTATAAACCGACCACGAGAAGTCGTCAGCTCCAAGCCCGTTCATTTCCCACAGCCTAACAATCGCTCAACAGGGCCCTCTCGTGTGAGACTTACTGTTCATATCAACAATGGCCAAGTCAGCACCAGAAACCACCATGCCCTGCCCCATGACCAGGCCTAGGCCTCTCGCGCCGCCGGTGACGACGCCAACATTGCCCTGCAGCGAGAAGGTCGCCAGGGTCGGGTAGACCTGCAGGCCAGCACGGCCGGCGCCGACGATGGGCCCCGAGCTAGGGAGCTCGTGGTCCTCTGGGTACTCGACCGTGATACTATCATCGGTACGGGCGAAGGTGCCGGCGTGGCTGGGCTCGCTCTTGTCCCGGTTGCTAGCCTGCGGCCGCTGCCTCGACTCCTTCACGTAGGTGCGGATCCGGCTGTTCTTGGTGGCGAGGAGGGGAGTGAGGGTGGTGGCAGGGGCTACCGTTGGCCGGCGGCCAACAGCTCTCAAGGCTGCGCCCGCAGCTCTGGAGAAAGAGGACATTGTGAGGGAGAGTGCTGTGGTGGACTGAGACGGATTGGTCTGATGAAGTGTGACGGGAAAGTTTGTGGACGAGATCTGAGAAGCTCGTCACAGAGTTTCAGTCTAAATCCAGGAAGCACCGAGCTTGCTTGATATGCAACGGTGCTCTGTCAACCTCGAAGGACGGCGCAGGGAGGTAGGTGGTGGGTAGGGTATGCGTAGAGCTTGGGCTGGGGAAAAGCAAGTAAACAATAAGCAGTGGCTGTCACTGCTGAGATGCGTGCGATGCAATGTGATGGTGGGGTAGTGCAACAGCAAGTGGCAGTGGCAGTAGGGGTAAGCAGTAATAGTAGTAGTATTAGCTGTAGCGATGGCTATAATTACTCCAAGGACAGGAAACGAGCTGGCCGGCGGGCGTTCCTTTTCAATGTCTGTGCCCGCAAGGTCCCGCGAGCTGGGCAAGACTGTTCTAGATGCTTGGCCGCCTGACGGTGGATGGCTGCGCCGAGCTGCTCTGTCCTGTCGCAACAGGTGAGGCGTGCGAGGGTGACGGAGACGGGGAGACGAGGCCGGCGAGGGCGAAGGGCGAGGGTACACCTGTTACTCCCGGGCAGGTAGGCAGACCGTACCGACTGACTGATTGTTCCCGGGGTCTCGTGAGACAATGAGAAGGAGGCGAAGGGGAGAAAGGGCCCCAGAAGCCGACAACGGACAGCGACGAGAAGCGACGCTCTTCCCTCGTCCGTGTCTGATGGCTTGATCAGCACCCTCCCAAGCCATTGATATCATCCCTTCACACGCTGCTGGCTTTCCTTCTTGTGTTACATGGGCGAGATGCAGTGACAAGAGTCCGTCTCTGGCTGTAAGCCAGGCTTGACATCATCCGCCAAGGGCTAGTCAATACTTGTGCATACTGCACAGGTGCAGATCTGCCGGGGGGTTGCAAAGTCTGGGGGAGAAAAGTCCGGGGCAAGGCATAGCCAGGGGGGAGGAAGGGAGGGGTGAGATGAGAGAAACAGCTAGATGCTACTGCCGTTGTTATTAGACCAACAAATTAAGACTACAGTACAGTCACCAACCCCTGCCCAATCCGTCCCCGTCCCTTCCATCCCATCCATCCATCCACGTTCCGCCCGGTGTCAGTGCCCCTGGACCCTGGCGAGAATGCAACCCCAGCCGCAGCGGCTGCAGCCAGCCGATCGAGCTTCCATGGGGCGAGACAGAAGGGAAAAGAAACGTGCAGCTTGCGTCCCGACAAGCCCAGACAGAGTTCCAAGACGTTGGGTCTCAAAAATGCCTTTAGCCTTTTTCAGACGGTGCGAGGGAGGGGAGTTGGCCGACTCCGACACCGACAGAAACACAACCTTTCGGATCGTTGCCCCGTGAGGTGACACAAGGGCGACAGATTCCCGCCCGTCACCACCCTCTCGTCCTATGCGAAGTATCGTGAGCTTAGCTGCCCAACCGTGTCCGTCCCTGCCTGGCTTTTCTTTCGGTTTCTTCTCGTCTCATTACATCAAATTTAGAAGCATATATGCATGCTCGTTGTGATAGGTGATGCATGCGGCGCCATCTGCCGAGCGTCTGACTTTGGGACTAAGCCCAGCGGGGATGATATCAATGGTGCCTGGCCCGTAGCCCTAGACAGTCGTCCGAGGTGAGGCTTCTCGGTGCAATGTGAGCCTCCGAGCCCGGACACCCCAGGTATACCCCGTAGGTCAACACGTTGTAAATACTTTCACCTGGATTGGAAGGGCCATGCCGGAGCAGGCGGCGCCATCTGCTTGGTACCAGAGAACAAGAAGAATTCACCCCTGGCACCTGAGTTGCGTCGAAGATGGGGAGAATAATCTCCAGATAGAAGACTCTATTGTCTTCCCCACGATAAGGCAACTTTCTGGCATCCAACAGGGGGTCGAAATGCGGCGTGTGGCGGCGACGACTCCCCTTGTCCTCCCTCACACTGACGGCACGCCGACAGGGTTGATCATTACTTTTGAAGCGTCACCGTCTACGCGACGCCCGGGACTGTTCCTGGCGGGAGTTTCGCGTAGCCTCACACAACACACATGCCTGACAGAAACACCGCTCGCGCTACGGTCTCAACCTCTTGAGACGACGAGGGCCATCGTGCGCCTGCTGATGGCACGATGGATTTGCTGCGACATAGACTTGTACTTCCTGTGACATGACCTGAGCACAGGCCTCGGCATCCGTCAGGTCTGCGGGAATGAATTGAAAGCGTTGAGTCTCCGGTGACAGCGCTGCTGTCTTTGGAGAATTAACACCATCACGGAGCCTTTCTGCGTCTCGGGCCACCATCATGACATTCGCCCCTTTCGCGGCCAGTTGCCGCGCGGCTTCAAGACCCGTCCCCCGGGAGGCTCCTGTGAGCAGGACAGTCTGAAAAGTCAGCCCGCATCTTGGGTGGAAGTCGTTTTCTGGAGGAAGAAGAAAGTGAGATAGACGATTGTACGCACTCTTCCTTGGACAGGGAACTTGTTGGTTGAGAGTGAACTCCCCATGTTTGGTAGTTTCTCGTCTTCTTTGCCGCTCCGAGCAATCACCGAGGTATTCAAACATGACTACAATCCATCGGTACCAGATCACCGAGTGGAAAACCTTATTGTTTGGGATTCTTGCCACGCGGATGTGGAAGCAACGGTGCCAATTACGAGTTGTTGGGGCCTCAAGCCTGGAAGAATGCAGGAACCCTTCGTCCTCGAGGTTTCACTTCAAGGACCAACGATTCAAAGTGTCTGCTGGTTAACTGCAAGGCTTGTACCAACAACACCCGCGCCGCATCACTTGCCCAAATAGTTTTCACCGGACCAATCCTTCAGGCCTACTGTGGGCATGCAAAACAGCAGCTAATGCAAGAGGATAGTATTATGCAGCAATGCCATATTATATTCCTGGTGATTTCACCAGTGGCTATCCCCAATATCTCCACGCCCAACAGCCCTCAAACGCAGCGAGATTTTATTTCCAGCCTTCAAGCACCGCACGAAGAGGATTTACCTGGAGGTGTACATACAGTCTTTACGTGGATTTTGTGACCGTAGTGGTCTAGTGCAGCCTTTGGAACAGTAAAAATCGCATTGTCCACAGGCTGTAGACCGTGGAGCAGTGTGCTGGTAGCTAACAGGGCTGGACATTGTTGAGGAGGCACGCCTTTATGAAGAGATTATATGTTGGGAACTTAAGACCTCACCGCTTGTGCACCTGACTAAAGTAGAAATCTGGGGTTTTGAGATCCTAGTCTTAGTTCAGCTGTTTGGTATTTCAGTATCTTTATACTCAAATACTATCCGCAAGTAATTCTTATACTCGTTTATCCTTCGAGGAATTGAGATTAAGGTATCTTTATTCACAACTCTGGTAATGGGCAATTAACTTATTATCCTAGACTCGTCCATCCTGAGCTCGTGATATCCAAAAAAAGAAAAGAAGAACAAAACCGCCATGTTCCCTCTCATAACGGAGAACATTCCTTCCGTTGTTTCCTGGGGTATCCTGTGCCTGCCTTGTATACCTGCCCGCCAACCTATCCTATGAACAGCCATGGCATTTCCAAAACCGTACAAACAAAGGAAATCTGTGCTGCTGTTCTTGTTGCCGCCCCGGCGTGTCTTTCCTTCTCTTATGCCCCCCAGTCGAATCGCCAACGAGTGTGATGGTGTGAGGCTCTGTGTAATGTCGATGCGATTGCCGTTTCACCAGCCTCATTTACTTGGCTCCGTTGCCTCAAGTCGCTATCGTCGTCAGTTGCCTTACTATAGCAAACAGTGTCCCCTCTGGGTCCCCTCGCTCTCCGACCGCTATTCGTCAAGCTTGAACATCCTCCTCAGGGCCCCAAACTTCTTCTTCTTCCTGCCCCCGGCGTCACTACCGATGATGTCGGTATCGATCGTTCCTTGATGCGACATCGTTCTTCGCTGCAGGAACGAGGGTCTGGACAGTGACGGCTGTGACTTCGAGTGGCCCAAGACACTGGGACTCCTCTGACCGTCCATAGTAGTAGCGCCACCATCCACGACGTGTGCGCCCTTGATGTCGTCTGGTTCGCGGGTCTCCGCTTCAATCGGTTCCTGCTCCTCATTAAGTGGCCACGTAGCCCCGCTATCCGCCCTGTCGCGCAGACTATTGGACCTCAGAGCATTCAGTTCGTCTGGCGACCTCTGCAGATTGGTGTCCGCCCTTGCCGCGCTCTCCTTCCGTTCGGGCCGCGATATCGCACCGCTGCCCTGCTTCTTGTTCCGTCGTAGGACCGATGACATGAAGCTGCGGCGCGCGGGGCGTCCGATGCCGTCGTCAGCTCTGGGTAGGGACCCACGACCAGAACGGCTACGTTTAATGCCGGGCTCGGTCTGCGCATGTGGTATGGAAGCCGGGCCAGAGGTGACGCGATGGGATTTGTCGTCCTCATCGGCCCCGACAGGCTCTTGTTCATCGGAAAGCTCTTCCTCTTCCGGAAGCGGCGGACTGGGCAGGGCGTTGCGAGATCTGGTACCGCGCATCGTCTTGGGCATGCTCATCGACGGCAGTGGCTCAGGAACAATATCCTCGTCACTCGAGTCGTCAAACCGGCTCGAGAATCGGCGCGGCACAGAGGCCTCGTCCTCGTCGCTCGAATCATCACCGAAGCGAGACCCCCTTTTGCTTTTGGCTTTCTGCCCAAAGGAGCCGGAGAAGCGCAGATAGCCCTTCCCGGAATCCGACGAGTTTCGGCGCTTGTTGGCGGGCGGACCGCCACGAAGTGTCGTCCGCATCCTGCCATCCATTGTAACCGGAGGTTGGCCACGAAGGGAAGAGCCGCCGCCACCAGGAGACATAGACCGTAAAGACAGGCGGCTTGGCTGTCTGCTCCGGGTAATCTCCTCTGCTTCTTGTGATCCATGGCCTGTTCTCATGGTTTTGCGGAAACCGAATCCTTGACTTGCGGGCCTCGACCGCTTGAAACTGCTGGCACTCGAGTCTGAACCATGACGGCGCAGGCTGGGTTGGGTGATGCTGGGCCTTCCTTCAGGCTCCGAGACAGCTCGCGAGTGCCTCTTCGGCCCTGTGATCTGGGTGGTGATACCCAAAGCTGGTGGAGGCGACGCAGGCTGCTGTGGAGTTGCAGCTGACCGACCTGGCGCGTCTGGACGTAGAGACTTGCGCATCCGGGCCCCGGGTTCAGCTGACTGAGCCGGTTGGGAGGGGTTGCCGCCCGGAGAACGCATGGTTTTGCGCAGCTTGGTACCTGCTTCCACTTTCCCAGATGCCTGTTTACCATGGGGCGTCGAATGCTCCGCTGGGCTGTAGTTCTCAGCCTTGGATCCCGGCTTGACCATATAAGTCCGTTCCGGGTCAGCGGCTGCTCTCTGCTCCTCAATCACTTTCTTCTCAGCGCTTCTCTTCTCGCTCGATTTCTTTCTCCTCGGTTTCCTCACCTCCGGCCTCACGTCCTCGAGGTCACCCTCAGCACCAGCTTCTTCGGCAGCTTCCCTTTCCAGCTGGGCTCTTTTCTCGGCGGTCAGGCTCCTCCAGTACGCCTTGGCAGCTGCCCAGTCGTCGACAGGCCCGGATACCCCTTCTTTTTGTATCATGGCGATCGCCGCTGTTTCGTGTCCAGGTGCCTTCTGCGGCACGCTTGGTGTCGAAGATCCAGGGACCTGCGCCTGCACCTTCTCAATCTCAGGGGGTGTCTTGCGCGGGGAACTGACCATGACAGCATCAAGTGACTGGAACCCGTCACCTTCGAGATCTAATGGATCCTCATATGCATCACTATAAACGCTGTCCCCATCTGACTCATCCGTGAGCTCCAGAGCGGCTGGCTTGGTGGCTAGGACGGTGCTGGGAGTGTGCACTGTGGCCGTCGCATCCTCTTTCTGCACTACAGGCTCAAAGGCAACCTGTCGGGTTGGCGCAATCGAGTCTGTTAACGTCGCACCATGGACCGGAGGCTTATTCTCGGCGTCTGACTCGACATCCGTCTCTGGAAACTCGCCCGGGAAATGGTACGAGGCTCGGTCTTGTTCCGTCTCGACAAGACGTGGGCTGGGCTGGGTGACAGAGATAGCAGGTACCTCCGCAGAAACATCATGTGGATCGCCGCCAAAGTCCTTAACATGACTGGAAACCTGCTCGCCTCCTTCTGGCTCATATGCTGAGCCGTTGGAGGGCTTCCAATCAGGCACCAGGGTCGAAGCGTCGCTGACCCGGCTTTCGTCCGCCTGCAGCCTGGGCGTATCTGCCATCAGCGCAGCCTCGCTATCGTCGCTCGCAGTATCCGAGGCATATCCGCTGCCCTCGACGGATGTGACAACAGGCGGCAAGGGCTCTCGGAACTTGGAAATATTAGCCTCGTTCTTAGGTTCCTGCTCGTGGATCATTGCACCCAGAGCATGGTCGCTAGATTGGCCCACAGTTTCAGCGTTTCTCCCAAGAGCCTCCGGAGTAGGGGGTTCCGATTCCTCGTGAACTGGCTCATGAGGCCTAACAAGCGGGCGCTCCTCGGCCTCTTTAGGTGGCTGTTTCCTGCCTCTCACGCTGCCGAATGTAGGCAGCATTGGTCTCGGCTTCATGCCTTCGTCCTCTTCTAAAGGTATTGCGTCTTTCTTTTTGCCTATCCCGAGGCTGCTGTACCACGGCCGCCTGCTGGCCACTTGTGGACTTGGTGGCAGTGGACTGTCCGTCTCAGCCCTCCCAGCCGCCTCACCGACGACGACCGTATTCCCGTCATCAAAGCTGACACGAACCGACTTCTTCCGAGGCATTGGCTGCTCATACGGAGGGATACCAGCCTCAGACCCGTCCGAAGCGGCATCTGCGGGAGATGCACCACGAGAAGGACTCTGGTGTTTCATGGCAGATTTTCGTGGAGAAATTGATCTTGGCGGAGGCTCATGACGCACAGTCAAGCTGTCGTGTACCGGCCCAAAGCGGGCATTGCGCACAGGGCTCTTCGAATGGGTTCTGGGGTCTCGTCCGATATTTCGCACATCGTGAGGTTCAGCGACCACTTCGATTCCATCATGAGTAGTGGCCCGTGGCTCTGTCGATGAAGGAGGTGGAGCTGCAGCAAGCTCGGTCGGTATCGCAGGAGGCGGTCGGGTTGGCTCAACTGGTACATCCTCTGTGAGGTCACTCCGAGGCGGTGACGGGACGCCATGAGCGTAGACGTTTTGTCGGGCAGGCACAGAATCTAGAGCAGCAGAGGCTTTTGGGGGCGTTGATACCGGGGCCGGCGCTTCAAGCTCAATCTCAGACTCCAAACCCTCCGATTTCGACTCTTCTCTCACTACAGATGGCCTCCTCTGGAGACCGGTCTCGTATGAGTCGACAGCCGGGGACTGTGGCGCAGAAACCACTTCTGGCGCGTTAGACGCAGGCGAAATTGGCGTTTGCGCATATCGATTCTGTGGTGGCGCAACGGCCGCACTTTGCTCTGTCACTGCTGCTCGCGGGGGACTGGGAGTTGTTTCCAGAGGAGGCTGGTCGTCCTCATCTTCTGGATCATGTACCACGCTTGATCTCTCTTCCGCTTGGTGTGATCGCAACGACGTAGCGGCAGCCACCTGTGCGGCGTTCGTAGAACTCGATGGCACTGCACTACCCTGGGGTCGACTGACAGTACCCTTAGCCAGATGCGAGCCAGTCCGAGTGGGCACCTGTTTCTTCTTCTTTGGCTTGGCTTCAGAAGCTGTCTGAATCCTTTGTCCGAGGGCCGACAGATCGGCCTGAGGTACCATTCTCCTAGAATTGGGGTCATAGACGAGCGTCTGATCCGAGGTCACGGACGAAGACCGTGCAGACCTGACCGAGCCTCCCCGTTGGGGAGACATGGTCGAGCTCCGTCGCTTGGGCTTCACGCGAGGTTCGGGGACAGAAGCTGGTGGCTGCGGTGCTTCCTCAGGGCTCACGAATGTCGGGCTGCGGATGCGTGCAGGATAAGAAAAGTTGACCGGCGACCCACGGCTGCCCGGCCTCTCCAAGCTCTCGCGTGGTTGCGCCTGTGCCTGTGCCTGCGTTTGTGCCTGTACCGGCGGCGAGGTCGCCATGATCGCATCCGAGGTCCTCACATTCGCCGGGTCACCCGTCTTTGCTGCGCCGAACCAAGTTCCGCCGGCCTTGGTGGCCTTCTGCGACGCCGTCCTCACAGGCGCGGTGACTATCCCGAGGCTCTTGGGCTTCTGCCTCGCCTGGGCCGCCTGCATGTTGACACTCTGCGGAATGGCTGGCACGGGGGGCGCCATGTCGTCGGATTGATACGAGTTCCTCGGTAACCCACTACTACTTAGGGATCTCTGTGCCTGCGCTCCGGGTGACGGCGACCGGAACGTGCGCTCTGTCATGGACCCAGAGCTGCCCTGCCTCCTAAGCTGCCCTCCCGGGCGGGCCGAAGTATCGGGCGTGCTCCTTCCGGCAGACGAGGATCGCGACGCACTCCTCCGCTTGTTCCTCTTCGTCTGGACCTCTGCGACGTTTGTGGGAGTCGTGGGACGGGCCTTGAGGGCGGCGGCGGCGGCGGCTGCGCTCAGCGAGGCGGTGCTTGACTCGCGGCGGGTGAAGGCTGAAATGGCAGCAGTGGCTGCGCTGGGGTTTGCGGTGGAAGCATTGAGAGGCTGCGAGGAGAGGGAGGGAGTAGAGTTAGCCCGAGATGCCTGGCTGTGGATGGCCATGGCGGCGAAAGCCTGTCTAGATCAAACAGGGGTGGGAAGAGAGCATTGCCCAGCCCGGCCTATAATGGACGGGGAGCGGATGTCACAGGATACAGGCTGGGGAGTGAGCGGCATGCAGGCAGACGTAGACAAGCACTTCTACTCCCAAGGTGTGATGTCTGCTGTCTATGACAAGTCCACCAAACGTTGGAATGTGCGACAAAGGAGAAATGGTGGCGACCACTCGACGTACCGGATTGGGTGGGCGACGTCGTCTAGACCCGAACATGGCTTCTCGCTGCTTCGCTACCGGGTACAACCGTGCATTGTATGGTATTGTATTGTCGCATGCGCCTTTAAGTCTAGCGAGAATCGAGCGAGCGAGCCAGCACCAGACTAATAACTGGAGCTAACGCTGGTGGGGACGAGAGTGTGTACTTTGGGTAGGGAGAAGGTGAGGAGACTTGGATTGGATCAGACAGATAGTCAGTGAAGACGGAGCACACAGCTTGGTGGTTGCGTTGGGTTTGGGTTGGATTGGTTGGCGTGAGGTAAGCAGAGGGATCGGGAGGAGGAGGGAGAGTTGGGAGCGAGGGCGCGAAACAGAAACAGAGGCAGCACCACAAGCCAGAGACAGATGACGATGCATGATCCTCCAGGCTGGTTGGTCTGGACCCGGGTTCCCGACGCTGGTCGGGTGCCAGTGATCGACAACAGCGACCGAGTTGGGACTGGGGAGGCCTAAAAAAGCTCGGGCGCTAGGGTTGTTTCTGGGTCGAATTGGGCCCGCCAAGCACTGACACCGCCTGGGGCCAGCTGGAGCCAGGGGGCAGGGGGCCTGTTGTCGATCCATTCATACTCACCGGGGAATCCAGGCCAGCTTCAATAAAAAATTAAACACAGCCTTCTTCTCCTATCACGACCCGATTACCACATGACAGCAAGTGTGTGAGCGGTGACTCCATTCAGACGGACCACCTAGCCAGACAAGCCGTGTAGGGTATCTAGGTGGCCCGAAAATGGCGAATGGTGATCTCGTTGGCAAAGACTCTGTCCTAGCGACGATGCCTATCTCCGGCTCCACGAGACTGTTCATCCTATTGTACTACCTGGGTAGATGCTGCGACACATCGCGGTCCAAGACAGCGAAACACATTGTTTGGGAGGCACCAAGCCCAGGGCGAGCGGCTATACCAATGCCCTCAACTGCGCCCGAGCTCGTTGGTCGGTAGACTCGGCTGCTCTCAACCGCTCGATTCCAGCAGCCCGGTACCAACTCGATCGCCCGGATGCGCCGGTCGACATGCATTTGGACATCCACGAGCGTTGTCAAGTCTGGGAGACTGCATAGACCACGCGGTGTATATTGTTGTACTTATTGAGGACGCTTCACATATTCAACCCTCTGGCCTGTCTGCCCATCAATACCACCCTTCCCGCCCGACCTTGTCTGATTCGCAGTTTTAGATTGTCTGACGTCTCCAAATTGCTTCCTGTGGGCTACTTAGGTTGCTCCGGTGGGAGAGGGTGACATCGCTGCTACCCCCAAGCTGTTTTGGTATGGGGTGGATTCTTTTTGGCTTACCTCGACTGTTTCGCTCTGCACCGCCTACTACTAGACAAGCTTGGAGGGGTTATACGTCATAGCTTGTCACGGACGGACGGCCGCCCACACGGACGGCCGTACTATACGTAAGTTTCGGTAGATTAACACTTGATTACTCATCTGGCCAACGACATGCATCACTCTGCAAGTGTACCAAAGAAAGCAACACCACATCAAATTGTCACAAGAGTTCGAAACCTTCTATCCTGACAGACAGTTTCGGTAGGATGGCACAGCCACTGGCATAATCGCTTATCTTCTTGAGGCTTCAACTCGTACATTGGTTCTATCCATCATCTGGGTATACTGGAGGAAAGATGAGGATCGAGCTGCAGTCTCTGGGGTTCTTACCCAGCGCTTCTCATTCGAGACTTCTCGTTTCTCACAAGCTCGGGAGCTCCGTTTCCCGCTGTACTAGCACTCTCGTTCCTGGGGAAGATCGTGCCATGGTGTGGATGTTTGGATTTTTGTTGTATCATGTGCAGAAGAGCGGGGTTGTAGCATCGTCGGGGCGCCGACTCGCAACGCTTCCGTCCCAGGTGACCTTACGTTCGCTCTCAGTCTCCCAAGAACTTCTATCCCCGAGAAATTAGACCTGAGGTGGGCGAGCTTCTGTCTGACGATATTGTCTGTCCAGTGAGTGAGGCACTGTCGCTAGCGCGCCGCACAGTAGGCACCCAGAATAGGCTCTGGTGGACTCTCCACACAGCTTCTGCCTGTTGAGTCTGATCCCAAATTGCAAACGGAAAGGAGCGACATCGATCCTTCCACGTCCCTGGTTCCTTCGACGGAGCCCTTTGGCGAAGTGAGGATGCGAGTTTTTAGATCTTGCCCCATTCTCCCTCAATTCGTACTCCCTCTGCTCCTGTGCCCCCTCCACCGCCTGCACCGCCACCGTGATCATGTTCGGCCGTTCCGGGACCTGTCTTTTGAGAACGACCAAAGTCGGCCCGTGCTTGGCTTGGATCAAGCCCGTAATTGCCTTCTCCTTCGTACTCCTCGTCATCGAATACGTCGCTCTGCGTATCCTGACTCTGCGTGTGGTTCATCGACGGTGCTGCATGTGCGTCGTTCGTGTGACTGTGCACGTTGTTGCCGTTTCCGTTGGTGTTTCCGCTATTGTTGGCGCTGTTCTTGGACGGCGCCTTGCTCTTCTTGCCCTTGCGGCTTCTCGCCTTAGCCTTCTCCCAGACCCGGCGCCGCTCCTCCTCTTGCTGGCGGATTTTCCTGTCCTTGATCTCATACTGTCGAATCAAAGCCACTGGCGGATAGCCAAAAATGCGCTCGTACTCGCAGAACTCGCAAATCCATTGGTCCTCCAGCTTGGGCGGGTTGAGGAAGTTTTGCCTCGCAGTCCCCTCCCGACGCTTCCTGGCTTGGAGGTGCAAGTCTCTGGCCGCTCGACGTCGGTTCTTCCGTTCCAAAGTCGCCGCAGACTGAGGAGCTTCGCCACGCAAGCTGCTTTCTGAGGGGGCACCTTCTTGGCCGGGATTGCCCATGGCGCCTACCGCCTGGTGGCCCTGGCTAGCACGCGTGTGCGTGTAGCTTCCTGCTGCTGCTTGGTTGTAGTCCATTGCAGCCGAGTTGGACATCTTGGGGTCGGAGCCTGGCCAGGCTAAAGTTCCCGGGACCTGAGAGTCACACGTGAAAGTGAACTGCGTCGTCGCTGGGGTCGACTTGACCGATTGCTGTTGGTGGAGTAGGCTGGTGTTTTCCTGGCCTTCTAGAGCGGGGAGTTTTTCTGCGTTGGCAATCGCGTTAGAAATAATGCCGGTGCTTTGGGCTTGAAGACAAAGACAACGTCAGTTTGACTCCAAAGTTGGCAAACAAAACCACTCGCGTTTCTTGGGATTGACCAAGACAAGACGTGCGTTTTTTCAAAAGCAGCCCAGACCACAACTCGAGACTTACCTGTGGGGGACCAGTGGCCTGGACGATTCTTAGAATTTCGGCCCAACCAGTTGCTGCTGGCATCTGAGAGAGTTTGCAACGGGCTCCTACCATTTCTCGCCCTCCCAAATCGGCCCCGTCCAGGGCCAGAGACGTTTTGGCCGGCAGAAACAAAACTTCCCGACCCGTAGTAGGGCACTGAAGTAGAATTTCCATTCTCTCCTAGCCTGTCTGGTATTGCCGCCAAGCCAGGGGACGTGGCATGGGTGTCGTTTAATCCGTGGTCGCTGAGGCCATGGGCTCCGTTCATCTCTCCCGCCGTCGGAATCTTCCTCTTTTTTTTGTTATTTGTGTTCTCGAAGGAGTCATACCCGTCGGCCGACGAAGCTGCCGAGGGTGGAGGCTGTGGCGCATGACCCTGTCGCGCAATATCGGATTTTTGCAGCAGTCGCGGCGAACGACCTAGAGACTCCGTCGGCGGTCGGGCCACCACAGCTCTCCTGGTCGAGACCTCGTCCATCTCACACGCGGCACCTGCTCCATTCCTTCGAGGTGTGGGACGGCCTGGGAGATCTGGACGAGAGTCTCTGATGCCCGAGCTCGACTCTTCCTCCGACAGCGCTCCTTTAAGGTTACATGGGTATGAAAACAGAGCAGGCGCCGATTGGCGTGCCGGTGGATACTCGATCGCATCAGCGACCTCGGGCGACAGACGTTCGCGCAGGCGGCGCTTAGGGAGCGGTCGGATGGGTCGATCTGAGCGTTCGTTATGGTAGACTGGAGTAGAAGGTACAATATCTGAAGCCATATTTTTGTTGAAGCCTACGTGGTAAAAAACACAGCCACAAAGCATTAGTCCAGCGTACAGGCCTGAGAATAGGCAGATGAAGGTGAAGGTGATAAGGCAGATGTTGTGGAGGAAGGCGAAAATCCCATATTGGTGCCCCTCCAACAGCCCCTCTGTGATGGATTCGCGCGCTGGGTCCCCCGCGAGAACGCCGATAGCAGTGCCTGGGTTCTGTGCGAGGGGCATGGTGGTGTCTTAATTAAGAGTCGCGAGAGAAGGTAGGGTTTGGGGTGGAAGGTGTTGGGAAAGGACTTGTTCCCCGCGGGACAAGCTTGAAAGGTGCCATGGGAGGGAAAGAACGAACGAGGCAAGGCGATGCGAGGCAGGGCAATGCAGGGCAAGGCAACCAGGTACTGACTGACCGTTCACGGCCTTACAAGACAGAGTCTCCGAGCTTTACTCCAAACAAGCCGCGAGGTCCAGCTCCCAAGAAACTGATCTTTTCTTCCCTTCTCCGTCTTGTTCGCAACAGATCGGCAATAGCGAAGCAGCGGACCCGCGGGCAGCTCTAGGGGTGGAGGAGGCGGTGGTGGGCGGCAGCGTCGTCGCCAGCTCGGTGTCGAGTTAGTTGGGTATCGCGGCCGTCTCGCCTGCCCGAAAGACACCGTCATCAGACACAGATTCTCAAAAGCAACAGGAACGACCGTCCCAAACCGTCCACCAGATGCTTTCGAATGGCGAAACTTGCTGGGGGGCGAGGGCAATGGGCCAGGGAGCAAGCTCCCCCCACTGTCTGCATACTGCTTCTACTCAGCGGCCGCCCCCCGCGGCGGAGTCATCACCCAGCGCAGCGAGGATCCGGACCCGGGCGAACGAAGCTGCCGGCCCTTCGCCGGTCGCAGCAGGTTCGACGGTATTGCCATTGCTGTTTTGAACGGCCGGTGTATCACAGAGCAGGATCGGAGTCCACCCACCTTTGTTGGGGCCCGGAACGAGGGTTTGCGTCTCAGGAAGGTCGACTGCCCGCCTGTCGGGGGCCGGGGGCCAAGCGAGAATGACGACTGACAGAGTGTCGCGGCAAGGACAGAAGCAACGGGGACGAACAAGCATTCGGGCAAAGGGTATTGATGCAGCAGAACCAAAGGGGAGACTCGGACAAGGTCGATGCTCTCACCAACCTGAACCTGGGCCAGGGACTTTGTGTGAAATACGGATTGCTGGATGCAGGATGCAGCACAAGGTGGTCAGTCGGGAATTGGAGGGGGGCTCCCCCTAAAACGCATAGCACACACGGGAATTCTTGATAATGGGATGGGTCAGTGATAATCGGGCCTGTGGCACTGGGTGGGAGCCAGGACCGATGAGCGAGCAGGGTTACCTAAGCTGGGGAGGTGGATGCCCCCATGGCCGAGTTGGCGGGCGGCCGCGACAGCTCACCTCGGTCTGGGCAGCAGTCTGGCAGCAGTCTGGCAACTGTCCAGACTGCTTGATGACTGCTTGATGACTGCTTGATTGATCTCGAGGGGTTGTGGTGAATCCATTCCGTACCACTTCGTACCAGGTGAGCGGCCCGCCCTGGCCGTTACCGTCAGTCAGGGCCGTTCTCTCTTGGACAAACCCCTGCTGCCCCTCTCCATTCTGTCATCGGCTCACTGACCTCACTCGCCTGGCCCATCTCCGGGGCTGATCAATCCAATCAATCGACCGTTCAGTCAATCATCAGTCAACTCGCACTCACCTTCTTTCCCCCAAGACGACGAGATTTCACTCCAGCCAGCTCATCGATCCTCACTCACATCCACATCCGACCCCGAGAAACCTGACGTCCATCCACCCAGGCTCATCAGGTCTCGGCCGAACTGCCTGCGTCGACTACAACGCTTATATGTCAATGGACACGGTACTCATCCGCCCCCTTCTCACATCATCATCTCGTGCTTGTCGTTCCTCGCAATGGCCTCCCGTATCGACAAGAGCTCCGGTTTCTCTGGTGAACGGAATGGAGCCTTCCATTTGCTGATGGTGAACAAGCCGTCCCAGAGAACGCCTGTTAGGCCGAGACCTTGATCCTACGCTATGGCAGCCGGACGCAGAGAGTCCTGCCTAGCAGACCCCGCCCACAAAACGGAACCAGGTACACACTGTACATGCAGCAAGGGTACCTCCGGCACATTGGCTTTTGGCCCGATGCGAGCTGCTTGGTGCTCTGCTCTGCGCTGCTCTACGCTGCGCTGCGCTCTCGCTCAGCATTATTGGGTTTGGATTTTCCCACTCGTCCATCCTCCGCTCCGGTCTTGAACCACCTCCAAATCTGCCTCTCTCTCCTGTCCTGCTGCTCTGTCCAGCCCTACCTGCCGTCGACGCTCTTGGCTCCCTACAGTCTTCTCCCAGTCATGGTTGTCTGCTTGTTCGAGCAGCAAACCTCCTTCGTTCCGTCCTTGCCTCCCTCGAACTAATCTCGACGCCTCTCCCACCTACCACGAAGCTCGGCTTCACTCTCCCACCCCTCTCTACTCGACAATTGCCTTCGTCCTCACCGTTCCTACCAAGCTCCAGAACGGCCACTCCCCTCCCTCGACTCTCTATCCCTCGTTCTCCCGCCACACACGGCTGCCAGTCTTTCATTGGAGAGCCTAGGTCCAGCTTTCTGCGCGTCGCACCATTCCCTTCCCGCTTCCCGCCTCCCGCCTCTCTTCCTCACAGCCCTCGTGGCAAGCAATGGCAGGGAACTCTCCACCGAGACGGAGTTCACGTGCAAGAACAGTACAGTCACAATCGCAGTCGCAGCCGCAATCACAGCACTCGTCTACATCCTCGAGTCTCTCGGGTCGACCTGAGCGAAACACCAGATCCGTCAATAAGACCGGCTCCCCTCAGAAGTCCACCCCCAGCCTCTCTGACGAGCCGCCCGACGAGTCTGTAGCGAGCACCGACGATTTGCCCACCAGGCGGCGTCGCACTCGTGCCCAAGGACAAGACGAGGAACGCGACAAACCACTCCCACATCGCGACACCATCGAGATGGCCGGCGACCCAGACGAACTGCTAGAAGAGGACGACGGCGCTGTCCGTTGCGTCTGTGGCTTCGACGACTATCCCGGCCCGCCGCCGGTGGATGATGACAAGAAGCATGGCCCCAAAGATTCAATTGACGTCGAGCCGCTACTGCCATCCGACATTAACGATGACGTGGCAGGGCTGTTCGTGCAGTGCGACGTTTGTAATGTTTGGCAGCACGGTGCTTGTGTCGGAATTATGAGCGAGGACACGACACCTGATGAGTACTACTGTGAGGAGTGTAGGAAAGACCTCCACAAAGTACACATAGCCAGCAATGGGTAAGCTCCGTTTCTTTCTCCAGCGCTCTTGTGTACGAGGGCGCTGTAGTTTCAACAACGCACACCCTCAAACACCTCGAGGTCCTCGAGTGTCAATGACCTGTTTGGTCCTTGTGATGTTTCCGACAAGACTGACTCCGTGGCTCTCAGACAACGCTACTCGCACTACTTTCCCATCCTTCCTAACCACCGCAAGTCCACCACGCGATCACGATCTCCAAAAGACAAAGACAGCAAAGAGAGGGAGACGAGAAGCGGTCGACAGTCGTCGATCACTCAGGCATCCAAGAGAAGGTCTACCATGAACAGCAGAGACGCAGCTTATGATGAGGAAGAGCAGCTTCGCCTCGCCATTGAGGCCAGCAAGGAGGTTGTTGGCCAAGACAGCGCCATTGATAGTGCTAGTGGTAGCAGGAGATCCAAGCGTGGCCGCGACGACAGTGAAGAGTGAGTTGCTTCGCGCCTGGCAACACAGTGAGTGACTGACAGAGATGTTTGCAGGAAACAAGAAACTGGCAAGAGGCAACGGACAAAGTCCAAGTCCCCCTCGCCGGCAGAAGACAACAATGAGCAGCCAGATGCCCTCGAAGATTCCGAAGAAGCCCTGAATAACAGAAGCGGATCGAAGAAGCCCCGCAACCTGGTGACTCGCAACCAGGGCCAGCACAAGGAGAAGGAGCGGGAGGAACGCGAGCGCCAAAGGGCTGAAGCAGCAAAAAAACGTAGCGGTCGAGCAGAACGCCGGCGAGCTGATGGTAGCACACCCGCATCTACGATTCTTGTGAAGGGGCTGGAGGCTCAAGTGGATACAGATTCAGACCCCTCGGAGGAATTGCCATTGGCAACCCGGACGTTAGCCAGCCGGTCGGCGGGCGAGAAGGCGACTGCGACGGCCACGGCGACGACTACGGCGACAGGAGCGAGCGAGGGCAAGGTGGAGGCGACGTTCACAGTAGAGGCACCACCCTCATCACAACCAACACCCGATACGCCCCCAACACACACACCCGCCCAAAGCTCATCGAAGCCCAAACGGGCCCAAGCCAAGAAAGGCAAAGGGAGAAACCAGTACACCAAGGACCGAGACGTGCGCGACGAGACTTCTCCAGCGCGGTCTCAGTCAAGAGACGTACAGGGACACGACACTGGTCACGCACATCATTCCAAATCGGGCGAAGCCTCACACAAGCCACACTCACGGACTAAGGGCGGATTTAATAGCAAGGTGTCGATGACTGACATGAAGCGAAAGGCCAGCGCAATGCTAGACTACATATCCAGAACACAGGTCGAGATGGCCGGAGAGGCGACACCGCCGAACACCGACAGTCCCAAGCCTGTCGAAGGTGTCGCTCCACAGACCGGCGGAAACGGTGCCCGATCAGGACAGAAAAAGGCGTCCGAACTTGCTAATGGCGAATTGGGCTCCAGCGCTCGCCCGACAGGAGAGCAGAAAGACTTCAAGGAGCTTTCATCCATGGAGATGATGGCGCGTCTGTCGACCGACTTGGTCAAATGGCAGCAGGAGTTTGCTTCCTGAGCTCCACGGTGTCTGGTTCCTAGCTGCTTTGCAAAGCGTTTGACGGCCCTTATTTTATACCGGGAGCAAGGGCTGCATATTGGTCGGCAGCTCGGTGGCGTCTGTTGGTCTCAGGCCGAGGTGGTCTTGATATACGAATTATTGCATAATGCCGGCGTTCACTCCCGAAGGCTTTCCGCTGCGGTCTTTCACGGCTCATAGCAAGGCGTGTCCATGCGTCAAAAAATCCTGTACATATCACCAACGAGTGAGATGATGGAGGCTGCGATGTTATATAGCAAGACAAATGCTGATACCCAGAGACGATAGGATGAAAGCGGATGCTGTTTGAGGCAGAGCTGTACTGGGCGGATGGGATCAAGCATTCCATTTCCTCAAGGCTTGAAGTCGCAGTTGCTTTGGCAGTTTCTCTAAAATATTATTAGTGCCAGAAAAAGGCATGGCAGGTTGTGGAAACCAGGAAGGCTTATTTACAGCGTAACCTTTTGAGCGCCTGACATGTCCTGTCTTGTATTTCAATACAGGCTCCAGGAATCATGAACTTCCAAGTGACACTGACCAATACACCCTTCAAGTGAGATATCCTCAGGTCAGAACTTCTCTGGCCATGGACCTCCTGTTGGCTAGATTTAGTGGGAAGCTTTACTCGAAAGAACCTACAGAAACCTCATTTGCAAGATCCCCTGCTTTTAACATGATCTGGAAGGGCATTTCTGTGTCTAGCCGAACTTTCTCCGCCCCTACATACGCTTGAGAGAGTATCGTAAGGTTGTATGATAGCTGTGGTAGCAGACTAGGAGAAGGGAAGACGGAGCTCGTGGCGAAGTATTGTCAAAAGCATCTCATAGCCTTCAACGACCTCGCTCAGTATTCCAATTAGTTTGGGCTAATCCATCAGCCTCTTGCACATGCCTAAGATCGTTTCGTCAAGCCAGCTCAGCAAGAAGCAGTCCTTTACGGGTTTCTCTCTAGGGCCTGACGCCGCTCTTGTGTATCGGGCAAACGACTGACCACCCCTTCGGCACCGTCTTTCCTTTCTTTGGAGTTCTCCTTATCTTGCTTTCCACCCACAACCTGTTGAAAAAATATCAAACCAGGTTCTTTTAATCTTGCTTCGGTCCGAGCCCTCGCTCACGGGCTCATTGTATGTGTCTACTCTCTAATCCAGGCCTTTGACGACAGTGGAATTGTACTGGTCCCTATGCCACGTAAACCTGCGAGGTTGGATCGTGGTAAGGCTTATCCATCGGAACCTAATCGACATCTGTCCCGAAACTCATGAACAATTCCCTGAAAGCCTTGACGAGCGACTGCCTCTTAGTCTCAAAACGGGCGTCGGGAAGGCTGTATAAGAGCTCCTCCAAGCCTCCGCCGAGGAGTCTGAGGCCCAGAGAACCCTCTACAACAGCTACGACCGTAGAAATGGCCATTTCATCTCGTTCCATGGCGCCTATGCACTCCCTGAGGCCGCGTGCGTCAACAACACGTATGTCCTTGATGAAGTGGACCCTATGCTGTTCGTATGCATCCCAGGGAGCCAAGTACTCTTGCCACCCATTCTGAGCGCCCGTGGGATCGAAGGCGAACCTCATTCCCGAGGGCAGAGTGATTCTGAAGACCACATGGAAATAAGTGAATAGAAATTCGTGCTTCCCATTGGGATAGGAGGTGTGGACGGTCTTGTGTGCATTCTTAGGCTGGAAGTGGACGGCTTCTACAAGAGCACAAGCAGCTGAAGTTTGAGTTAGCAACATCATCCAAACAAGCTTTGTAATCAGAATGGGGATTCCTTACGGCGTATGAACAGCTCGAAAAAGAGCCTACGCCCCTCGACGACGTCCTCGCAAGTCCCTGCCGACACGCAGGCCAGCGCCTGCTCCTCCGACTCGACCAGGTGTCGCGGGAGTGGCCGAAATGGAACTCGACCCAGGTACGCACGTAGTTCCTCTGACATGATCTTCATCTCTATGAGACCATTCTCCTCGGTAACGGATTCGATGTCCCACCCATTCGTGATGCGCAAGTCTTCGAACCAGAGCTCAGTGAAAATCGTCGTGGCGCGGCGCAGGGCGCGTGCTTCTCTGCAAGAAGGCTTGTGAGTCTTCCAGTGAGCTTTCATGCAGTCGCGATCGCAGTAGAAGTTTGCGAAGACCAAATTTCCAGACTTGATGATACAGCATCCAGAGCACCAGCTCGTAGCTTGCGTATTGCCGCAATTGGAGCAAGAGCCGCGCCTTGTTCTCGACGACGGCAAAATGTCATGGGAAGCAACATCGACGGTTGCTGTGGGTCTGGTTGACGCAGGATTTTGTACAGGAGAGGTCTCGTCCTTTGCCCCGTGGAGGCGCCAGAGGTAGTAGGCCAGAAGCCGGTCTTTCTTCGTTCCCTGGCTCGACGCCTCCCCATCACGGCTGTTCATCAGTGCGACGTAAGCCATAGAGTTTCTCAAACACTTCATCCCAGCTTTTTGGTTCTTTAAAGGTTGCTTCAGCAACGGAAGTGAAGATGTACGCGAAGTCAGGGTCCTCTGATTCTCGAACCTGCTTCTGAAGAAAGAGGTTGACCGCGTCCAGAACGTTTGCGAAACGCTTGTTCATGGAATCATGTGTATCTGCGTTGGTGACGCCGTGGATCTCCTCAGGAGTGGGCAGTAGGCCGAAGAAGACTTCTGCTGGATCGTCTTTTGTGCCGATGGTGCTCAGTAAGGCCTGAGCCTTCGCTTTGGCGCTCGATTGGTCATCCATGACGACCAATCTATGGGTCTTCTGCTGCACGAACCTCCTTGGAAAAAACCAGGTCGCGACGTGAGCAGGAGCGAATGAAAACTGGTCAAGTGAATGGCATACCTGAACGACTGGAAAGGACATGCGGTGTTGACGTGACGACGCCGAAGGCACATGCCAACCAAGAGGTGCGTTGGGCTGAAACCCTTGAGAGGATCAAGTAGCTGTGAAGGGAGGTGGTTTGCGATAAAAAGAGACACGAGGAGTCAAGAAAGGCGAGCCTGGCAGACGGTAGTATGGGAGGCGACAGTCACTCGAAGCTGGAAGGTGGTGCAATGAGAGCAGGTAGAAGAGCTCTGCAGGGAACGCCTCGACGCGGCGAAAGTCAACAAAAGTAAACAGTTGGCAGGAAAAGCTTGCAAAATTTTGGGATCGGGGGGCAGCTCAAACGCAACATGGGACCAAAACATAGAGCGCTATCAAGCGTAAGCTTGGAGAGATGCTTGATGAGTGCTGTGGAGCAGGGTATCATTTGTTTCTCACTTCTAAGCCACCGCCTGAGAAGGTCGTCACGAGAAGGTCTTATTTCTGGGCATGCTTCGCCAGCGCCCTATCCTTCCTCGCCTCCTTCTCTCGCTTCCTCGCCTGGTTCATACTCAACGGCGGCTCCAGGCTCAGCTTCCTTGCCGCCTCGAGACTGCTCCAGGTGACCTCGTCCAGGACAAATTGTCCCAACATCCCATTCCTCCACCTCCTAACCGCCCAGTCGGCAGCCCCCTCTAAGAACTCCTCGTCTCCCTTCATGAGCTTCCCCGTGCGCCTGGCTACGCCCCTGAGGAACTCATGGACATCGTTCGTAGGCTCTTCGCAGAACTCAGCATATACCTTCCCGGTAGGGTCGAATAGGTTGAGGTGAAAGAGGAGGTAGTCGGCAACGGTGACCCACGAGATGAGCCCATCCTTGACGCAGCCCGCGAGCGTGAGTTTGAGCATCGCCTCAGCGTCCGGCACATACGGGATAAATACTCCCGGCGTGTCCAGGACAAAGACGCCCTCCGAGTTGTCGTCCCCGGCGATGATCCGAACCGGCGTGCCGAGCTTCCGCGTCACGCCCGGCTCGGAGCCCGTCTTGGCGACCTTGGAGGCACCGCCCCGAGTTGGCTTGCCCTGTGACCGTAGGCGGTTGAGGAGTGATGACTTGCCCGCGTTGGGCATGCCGACCACCAGTGCTCGCATGCCCGTGATGCTCTCATCGTCTTGTGCTACGCGCTTGATCTCTTTCAGAAGATCTTTGGTGCCCTTGCTCTCGTTTCCAGCGCCATGGAACAACACGGAGGTGTTGCCTGCCCCATGTTTCTCGTGGAAGGCGGCTAGTGTCTGGGCTATCCTGTTCGCCTCAGCGCCCGGCACGAGGTCCTTGTGCGTATAAACGATGATGCGTGCGCGGCAGGCCCCGCTGCTGCCACCAGAAACAAAGCCTTTGTTGCCTCCCCGGCCGAAGTTGGTGGAGTTGCCGTACATGAGGGTGGACTCCAAGAGGGGGTTCCAGGAGGTCAGGGGGACCCTCATGTCCCGGCATTCGATGACCAGTCCGACGTTAGAAAGAGTGCGGCGCATACGCGACAGAGCGGCATGATGATGTCCGAGAAAGTATGAACGGACTATTGAAGATGAGACGTCGAAGGTTTTCCGGGGAGTGAAAGGGGTGGCGGATGTGAGGGTGGCGGATGAGAAGGCGGCCTTGGCTGCGTTCGCAGCTGTTTCTGTTAACACTGATGCCATTTCGTATGGTTGTGCACCAGTTCCTCCCAACCAAGAAGAGTACCCAAGGTCGTGTTCACCGAGGCATGTTCCCACGCCCAACGGAGGAACTCGCGAGATACTCCTGGTCTAAACCCAAAACCGGACAAATCGGGGAGTTTTGACCAGGACTCTCCTCGAAATGGACCCACCAAGTGAAGACTATGTTGCCAAGGTGAGACTGAAAATTGAATATGAGAGATATGAGATCCAAATCGGTCCAAACAAGTCGTCAGCGGTATGCTGTAAAGGCGTTGCTGATAATGTTCAATATGAGCCGCTCACTTAGTTTGGAGTCTCATCTCGCTATAAAGTTTTATGACAGGGTTAGGACCAACTCGATATGAAGCCCGAGAGGGGTACAGGGATTACCTACCTAGGTAGGTAGCTGAAGCCCCCGGGTACTTAGGTACCTAGGGACCTCGATGCCCGCCGTCTGAGAGCTCCATTGCCCCGAACCGACGTCATGCTGCCGACATCCCCTGGGCCTCAACGGAGCTCCGTCTGCTGCAGCTAAACAGCTAAGGAAGCTACAGTAGCTACCCGTGGTACTACCAAGTCACTGTAGCACCCCAACACCCCAGCATCCCACCCGGGTCCCCAATTCCCAACACCAGAGGAACTGGAGCTGCTATCGCGAAACAGTCCCCCGAGAGCTTCACAATGGCCACGATCAGACCGGCTCGTTGCCTCAACCTCACGGTCTTGCGCCCACGAGCCGCCGCCGCATGCAAGAGCAGTTCCCGACCACTCGGCGCCGCCTCCGTCCGCCACAAATCCGGCCCATATGGCTACACACAGGCCAAAGCGCTCGTCTTCTCTAAACCGGGCGAGCCCTCCGATGTGCTGAGGTACAGATAGATGCCCATCTTGAGGCCGTCAACCACTCAATCGCTCAAAGCACCCGCTGATTTACCGGCCAGGCTACACAACCACTCCATCTCGCCGCAGATCCCCTCCAACTCGGTCCTCGTCCGCACCCTCGCCGCGCCCGTGAACCCGGCCGATGTGAATACCGTCCAGGGCACCTACGGCGCCAAGCCCTCCTTCGACACATCCATCGGCACCTCCGAGCCGTCCTCCATCCCCGGCAACGAGGGCTGCCTCGAGGTGCTGTCGGTGGGCGCCGGCGTGACTGGCCTGCAGAAGGGCGACTGGTGCATCCCAGCCTCCACCGGCTTCGGCACGTGGCGCACCCACGCCCTCGTCGAGAACGCCGAGGCGTCGCTGCTCAAGGTCGACAAGAGCGGGCTCGACCCCATCCAGGTGGCCACCGTGTCGGTCAACCCCTGCAGCGCCTACCGCATGCTGCGCGACTACGTCGACCTGATCGGCCAGTCCGTCCGGACCTTCCAGCGGGACCCCTCCGCCGCCGGAGGCGCCTGGTTCATCCAGAACGGCGCCAACAGCGGCGTCGGCCGCGCCGCCATCCAGCTGGGCCGCCTGTGGGGCCTGCGCAGCATCAACGTCATCCGTGGGCGCGAGGACCAGACCGCCACCGAGCAGCTGCGCCGCGAGCTGCTCGACCTGGGCGCCACCGCCGTCGTCACCGAGGCCGAGTTCCTCGACAGGGGGTTCACGGCCCGCCTGCGGGACGAGTTCACCCGCGGCGGCAAGGACCCCGTCACCCTCGGCCTCAACTGCGTGGGCGGCAAGTCCGCCACCGCCATGGCCAAGTGCCTCAGCGAGAGCGGCACCCTCGTCACCTACGGCGCCATGTCCAAGCAGCCCGTCATGCTGCCCACCCGCCTCTTGATCTTCACGGACCTGCGCTTCCAGGGCTTCTGGCTCAGCCGCTGGGCCAACGCCGACCGTGAGGGCAAGAAGAGCACCGTCGACGAGATACTGGGCCTGATCAGGGAGGGCAAGTTCAGGGACGCCCCCGTGCAGGAGGTCGAGTGGAACTGGCAGACCGAGGAGGCCACGCTCAGGGAGGCGGTCCAGGGCACGCTGCAGGGCTTCAGAGCCGGCAAGGGCGTATTTGTGTTTGGCGACGCGTGATCTCATGATTCAAAGAAGCGCAAAACCAAATTTTGTCTTAGGAATGAACATTATAGGAAGCGGGAAAGTGCAATCACAAAAGCCGAAGAGGCTGCACTGTGTTCTCGCTCGAGTGGGTATCAACGCAGATAAAATTGTACATAGCAGTGGCAAGATGACCCCATAATCCATCGGAACCAGTCCCATGTTCTCTACGCCATTGGCGGTCTGGCCCACAGGCGGACAGCCCAGGAGGTTTGCTTCAGGCTCGGAATGCCTGCGTCATCGCATGCAAACGATCTATCATCACCGGCGCGTACGCATACAAATTATCGTCAATCACCCTCGCCAGGTGCCGCAGGGCGTTCTCTTCGTTGAGCTCCAGCTGCAGCCTCTCCTTAACCTTGACAACCGCCTTGTCCGGCTCGAGCTTGATGTCTGGGATATTCGCGTCTACCATGAGACTGAACAAGTTGAGAATCAAATTGCTCGACTTCCGCAGAGCGGCGTACGCCAGGTAGCAGTATTGTGTAAATTGGCGGTACTGTTCGCTGTTCGTGCCCCCCATGGCTTCGACCATCTCCTTGGAGATCTTCATGGCCGGCGCAAAAGGCTTGGGATCGCGGCCCAGGATGAAGCCGAAATCGGCGTGGAAGAAGTGCCCGTCAGGGGCGAGGAGGAGGTTGTCCAGATGTCGGTCACCGACTCCCAGAATATACGTGATGACGCAATATCCGGCGCATGATCTGACAAACGTGTCCAGCGTTTCTTTGCGCAGGCCGAGCGGCGCCTTGTCGTCGGGATTGTTCTGCTTCAGATAGGCGAGCACGGGAGCGTTCTTGTACTTGGTCACGATATTCTGGAACGGCATCGAGGGGACAAACTGGGACAGACCCGCGCTCGTACTCGTGGCGAGGATCTTGTAGGGGGTGAGCTTTAGGTCCAAATTTTCTTTTTGCAGAAGTTGGTCCATGAGCGTGATGATCTGGATCACCAGCTGGTCCTGCCGCAAGTCGTCTCCCGTCTTGAAGATGATTGGGTAGTTCTGCCCTGTCGTGGTCTTGAAAGCCACTTTGATAGGGTGAAGGGATGATTTGAAAACGATCGTTTCCTGCGGCGCGACGCCGACGATCTTGATGGAGGGATCAAGCGGCAATGGTAAGGGTGGGTCTATGGTGATCAGCTCGTTCTTGGGATCAGCCAAGAAGTGTTTCACCCGGTCCGTTCTTCGAGGTATCGACTCATTCGATTCCTTAATCTCGATGGAAATCCTTGATAGGATCGCAATCCACTCGGCTTGCCGCAAGAGCAGCTTCCTCGTTTCCTTTCCGTCCGAACGCTTTTCGAGTTCGGTCATGAAGTCGAAGGCGACCTTCTGGAACATCTTCCGGACTTCAGGTGCTTGGTCGTCGCTCACGTCGTCACATTCTACCATCAGGTACCAGTAGAAGTAATTGCCGAGTATGAAGTTGTTGACTGCTCGGGATATCAGAAATTGGGCCAACGATGAGTCCTGTGTGACTTCTTGACCAGACTCGGGAGAGATGTGCTCGAATTTGAGGGCCTGGCAGAGTTGGAGAAGGTAAAGCAGGAGCTCGTCATCATCCGCCTTGTGCAATCGTCTGACAGCGTAGGCTCGCACAGTGGCATTGTCAAAGGTCGGACCCAAGAGTTCCAGAGCATCGTCCACATCAATGTCGGTCCACCTGCCGAGAACTTGCACGGCCTGTTTGGCTTCACTCTGGTCTTGCCAGTTGACAGATTTGACAAATTTGGTAAGTGCTCTTTTGTCACGGTTCAAGTGGTACCGGAATTTCCATATGAGATCCTTCTCCTCAGGGGACAAGGGTTGTGTCGGAGAGTACTCCATGATGTTGTTGAGCTCGTCTCGCGTCTTCGCGTTCGGCTTGAGGTCCTTGTCCAGTATCCCATGCCTATGCTGGCTTCGGACGAGCCGCCTGTGCTTACTCTCGGCCGGATTGTCTCTCTGCCCTACCTCGGGGTCATATACGCGGACGAGTCGACTCCCCACGCCATCTGACACACCAACGCCATCGATACCGGGGCCATACATGACCTCTGGAGGCGGTTTGAGCTGAATGTTAGACTGTGAGGCCGACAGATGTTGTAACGAGGATATTGGTGGCGGGGCGTATTCGTGATCGGCAAATACCACTGGAAAGTCGAAACGCGGGAGCTCCACGTTGAGCGTGAACTTGCAGGGTCCAGGACTAGTGTCTCCATTGCGGTCAGTTTCTTGCGTGTTGGCTCCATTGCTGTCTCTGGCGGCGCTTCTGTGCGCACGCTGCCGCTCCAAGTCCTTGACCGATGCTTTCGCAACCTGCAGGTTGCGCTTCTCGAAGCCACGGAAGACCAGTTGGTCTAGCCAGTCCACCTTGGCTATCTCGCCCATCTCGTGTCTCTTGAATAGTATCTCCATGCGGTCCATCTCCTCAGCATCCTTATCAACAACGACGATCTCGCCTTTCCTTCCCGGCTTCTTTTTCCCTTCAACCGCCGGTGTAGTCGTGTTGTCATTGCCGTCGGCGAGCTTGTGTCTGTGGACATGACATTTTTGGCGTCCCTTTTGGAGCTGGTTATCCTTGTCAAACAAGGGGAGTGTGGTGCCGCCAAAGGGAATCGCATGCCCCTGGGCGTTGTTGCCACCCGTGGGGGAGAGGTCCCATATTGTGACGGCGAGGCACGAGTTGATTGGCAGGTTGGAATAGTTTATCGGAAGCGTCATCCACTCGTTCCATTTCCGTTCCGTCCTGAAAGCTTTGTATGCTGTCTGGACAGGAACTGTCAGGGGCTTTGAGCCTGCCCAAACTTGCACCGTGACATAGAGGTCCGAGTGAGGGCTGGTGTTGGACCCGATATGGCGAAGCTCTGGTTTCTCGAGGAGCGTGGAGAACAGGTAGGGGGTTTCATCGCCTTCCAAGTTGATTCTGAAAGCAGTCAGTACAGCCCAGCCGCATAAGAAGGCACAGACAGATGATCTTCCGAGTACGAAGACATGCTTACATCCGGACCCTGACAGGATATTCGACTGCCCCGGAACTTGCGAAAGAGAATGGCTCCATCGTTTCATATCCTGCCTTGTATCCAGCTCGATAGCTGCAAAATGGCAATGCTCAGAAGCCAGATGCTTCGATGTTCAACTGAGGAGCGGGATCATAGCCGAGGTGGGTTGACGAGGTGGTGGTGGTAATGGTCAACTGCGGAATCGCAAAGCATGGATCATCTTGCCTGTTTGCCTGTGAGATCATCACGGAAGGCACAGCTGTAGCTTGCCCACAGCACATGGGGGCCCAGCGGCAGGCAGCGCTAAGACAAGCTTCCGATAAGCGTTATCAGAGCCGAGAGCTGCCAGGAGGACAGGGCAGCCCCTGCATGGAGTCAGGGCCTACCCCACGCTTCACTGTACCCGCCCGCAGCACTTTCACCTGAACGCGTCTCCCATCTAATTAGTCGCGTCAGGGTCCAACAACCTGATCGCCCACATCTTTCATCTCAAGCCGTCGGCCCTGTTCTGCGCACTTTTGGTCCTGAGTCACCCAGTTTACTCGTGGCTTCTCTCACTCCCCAGTATGCCAATTATGGAGTCCGACGAAGATGCAAGCAAATATGACCCAGAGCAGTCGCTCGAGGAGCGTCGCGAGATCCAGCAGAGCATCCGCAACCTCGAGAGAGACATGCATGAGAATGCAGAGGCCTACATGCAGGTCGGCTCCACAAAAGTCGCCGAGGCACTCGCACGGCTCGAGGAGATCAGCAAGAACATTAAACAGACAAACGAGGCCGCCATCGATTCCAAGGCCCTCGTCACGCTGGTCGACCTCCAGAGCCGCAAGCTGCAGAAACTCACCGCCGGGAATCTGGGCAATGGCATTGACACGGACGAGTTCGTCTCCAAGTGCATCACGTACATGCGCCGGGGCGCCGGCATAGCGGACGACGAGGACGAGGAGCTGACGCACACCCAGCGCAACCGTCGGGCCGGTGCGCAACGAGGCGCCATTGGATCCGACGACGACGCCTCGGATGACGAGGAGGGTGGTGATATGATGGACTGGGCGCACCTCGGGCGGTACGCCTGCGCCCCCAACGTGAGGAGACCAGCACTTTCGGGTTTCTTGCTTGGGCCGCTGTCGGTACAAAAGAAAGTCCGGAAGTTGGTCACAAGGACGGCCCCTCTGCGTGTGCGGGACTTACAGGAGGTTCGGCCTGAAGTCTTGAATACTGAGGACCTTGCGAAGAACGAGAACGACCTCACTGCCATTTGCACCAAGATCTTGAAGCAGCTGAAGTCGGTGAGAGACACGGCGATACATGAGCTGCAGAAGATGCAAGACGACGACAGCATAGATGACGAGCAGATGGAACGGGCAATGGAAATATTGGGCATCACCGAGACAGGCAACATCGATCTGGTACGGTTTTGCATTAATCCCAGGTCTTTCGGCCAGACAGTGGAGAACATGTTTTACGTAAGCTTCTTGATTCGCGAGGGAATGGTGGAAGTGCACTTCGAGGAGAATGGGCTGCCATCTCTTTGTAAGTCTGAATACTAAACGAATTCCTTGATTGTACATCTTGCTGACACCAATTAGGCCCATCCAGCGCTGGTGAAAAGGGACAGCCGTCAAACTCGGTCTCCAAACACGGAACCATGAAGCGGCAAGCAATTATGTCAATCGATATGCCGACGTGGAGGGATCTTATACAGGCATTCAGCATCAAAGAGCCCATAATTGAACACAGACAGGAGTCACAAACAGAGGGCCCAGGAGCGCGAGGCTGGTATAGCTAGCCGAGTGGGACGATCCATATCACTCGTTGCATGGCTTACCTTGCAGAGCGCGTAACCAAAGGGCAACTGGGTTTGGTGCAGCAAAGGGCGTTCGGCGTTTGTGAGGGGCCTGGTCATGATCATACTCAGCCAGCCAAAAAGGTTTTGGGGATTTATTGCGAGTTTATTCCCAAGAGGCGCACGCTTAATGCGACATTCGACCAGCGGTAGCGTTGATGACTACGGGCTGCGCCTGATGGCTTATGGGATCAATTTCATTGAATTGCGACGAAGAATTGCCCATACGAGGCTCAATTCAACAGGAGGGAAAGCTTTCCGACGTGTAGTGAGTGGCGTCTAGTGATTTTCCGAGTTGGTGGGCAGTGACGTCCGGATCCGTTGACAATGGCTTGTCCCGGCTGGGACGCCCCTTTCGCGTTCATGAGCACGACACAAAGCCGCCGGTCTTCACTTCCATCCCCCTCACTTGTATGCATCGCCGTTTTCGTCAAAATGTCCTCAATTTACTGCTTTGGGAGAGTTTCTTTATCACAGACGTGCGATTTCACGCGTACGGGACAATGGAATGGTGCAGCGGCATAAGAGGGTCTTTAGCCAGCGAAGCACTGAGAAGGTGGCGCGGTCGATAGTTCCCAGGTTGTTCTGTCTAAAGCTTTGACAGTTGCCCTCGAGCGGACTGTCGTGCAAGACTTGTAGCAACAATCCACTGGCACTTCGAACACCATTGCTGCCAGCCGCGATGTCGAACACAGGCGGGGATGATGGCGACGGAAACAAACCACCGTCTCCTGAGCCAACAGCAGATGATCCTTTCGCCGCTCTTCTAGAACCAGAGGACGCAGACTGGGACCGAATTACTGTTGGTGGCGATGCTCACCTTCAGCCACCGGCCGGCGCCGACCAGAACCCAGACGGAGGAGGCACGCAAGACACAAGTGCCACCGAGCAGCCTCAACAGGGAGCCGTTCAAGGGGCTGACCCAGCGCGTCCAGAAATCCCCGGGCCCCGCAGCCCACCCTCGCAGGATTCGACCACTGTACAAACACCCTCGTCAGCTGGAGCTGTCCCTGAGACACCGTCAAAAGGCGGCTTCATGTCTGGTTTGACCCGGATGTTCGGTGGCCGACGTGCTTCCTCGGCCACAGCTGGCAGCGCAGCCAATATTCCCCAGAGGTCCAACCAGTCAGTAACATCTGGGTCTCGACCTGTTTCCCTTGTGGGGGAGCCTGGACCCAAGACTCCTGAACCACAGGCTCCCGAGCTCATTGGCCCTTCCCGCCGTAGGCTTAACAGCCAAGGAAGCGGTTCGAAGGAAGGCGCAGGATCCCCCCCAGGTAGAGGTAATGCTGGCACCCGGCCGACACGCGCCGATACGGGGCTTTCGATCGATACCGAAGTTGCCGATCTCGAAGCCATAGGAGAGAACACCCCGACCCCCATCGGAGTACGCAATCGGCCCAATCCTTTTGGGCCGAGAAGCGCAGGTGATAACCGAGGAGGTTTTCCCACCGCGCCCGTGGACCCTGATTCGGTACCCAACAACAGACGAAACCGCGCCTTTGTCGGTATCTTCGATCAAATGAGGGTTTATGAAGTCACGAATGATTGGGTCAAATGGCAACAGGAACATGACCGCGCCCAGGAGTGGGAATTCCAGCTGGGTGTCAACACGCTGGATGCAATGGCGGCTGAGGGCGTGGCGGGCATGAGAGAAGTGCTCGCAGCGGCTGGAGCGAGGGTTCCGGCTGATGTTCAGACTCAAATTATCGACGAGACGCAGAGAAGAGCCCAAGCGGTGAGGAATATAGTGAACACCGGGCTCGAAGACGAGAGGATCTATGTTGAAAACACTGCCAAAATGATAATGGATCTCATGGAAACGAGTTCACCCACCCTAGGCCGCCGCCGAGGCACGTCCCGCGCCTCTGGCAGATTGTCGCTCGATTCGCAAGCAACGCAACCGGAGCTCCCCCCGTTGGACCCTGAAGCGCTGAGAAGAAATTCGAAAGAAGAACTCATAGGCAAGGTCCTGGCCTTAGAACGGGATCGCCTAGACGCCGTAGCCGCTACGAGTAGGGTCGAAGATGAACAGCGCGAGGAACAGGAGGCACAAGAGGCAGAAAGAAGACAATGGCAAGCCGATACAAATGCAGCTCGGAGAGAAGACCAAAGACGAATAGGGGATCTTGAATCCGAGTTGCGACAGTATAGGGAGGGTGCTGGGGCAGGCTCCTCAGCCGCACCACCAAGACAGGATCCCGTGGGCCAGCCGCCAAGTCAGGGCAGCTCCGAGGGGTCCCCCCCAGCGATGCCAACCAGATCGCCCCCAGGGTCACCCCCCAGATCCCCAGCGCGTGAGCGGACCTTTGCGGACCTGACGAACCTTCTGAACAACCTCGCACGGCATGAGAGAATGGTGCGGCAGCTCCAGGCAAGGGCCGGCCTCAATTCTCAGGGGTTGGGCACGGCACCCTTCTCGGAAAACGCTGAGTTATCCAGGACCCAGCTCCTGCTCCAGCTCCACGCCGTCACAGAAAGCAGAGAAGAAGTCAGCCGGGAGGCGGAGAGGCTCTCCGCACAAGTTGAGAGACTAGAAACCGCCAGAGTTTCTCCCCCTAGCCGCCCTGGAACTGGCCTGTTTGGCAACCTGTTCGGGGGCAGCCGCGACACAGGGTCGTCAAGTGGCGATTCACGACGTCGGTCGGGCTCGAGTGTAGACATAGCGAGCCCTCGGAATCTCGCGAATGAACTGGAAGCGCGAGGGGGGTCATCAGATCCTGGCAGTATAAGATCGCCTGGGTCTCGGAGGCAATCAGAGGCCGGAAGCAGGCAGTCAGCGCCTTCCAATAACGGCCCAGCTGGGTCCAGGAGGCAGTCGGAGGCTGGAAGTAGGCAATCGGATGGTTCCAGTAGCAACTCAGCTGGAGTTCCGACACCGCCAGAGGCTGGTAGAACGCAATCAGCGGCTGGCAGTAGGCAGTCCGGTGGTTCCAGTAGGCAGTCGGGCGGCTCCAGTAGGCGCTCAAATGCGTCAGGTGGAGGGCCGGATGCTGTGAATCCCGCGCCACTCCTCGTGATTCCAGAATGGCTCGCCACGCATCCCAACGGACCATGCGACGACTGCGTGCCAGTGTTCCGCTTCCCACCGGAGCTGGGTGAGTTGCCAACCTGCGGCTGTACTTGCGACCTCGCTCTCGGGAACCCCCCGAGGTCCGCGGGAGGCTCATCAGGGGCAGGATCGTCACGATCTCGGGCTAGTAGCGGCCGCAGTGTGAGGTTTGCAGACGACGGGGCGGCGGCAGACGAGGACAACGGCAGGAGGAGGCCCGCCCCGCTCAATTTGGCCGCACTCGGCCTCGTCGATGAGGCCAACGACGCCGATCGGCCGAACACGCCATATCCGGCGGACGCGGAGGGCGGACGGCCTGATGCCCCAGCTGATGCCCCAGCTGATGCCCCAGCCCCGGGCAACCAACCTGAGGCTTCAGCGCCCGGCGACCAACCTGAGGCCCAGGCCCCAGGCGACCAAGCAGGGACCGTGCCGATACAACTCTCAGAGGAAGAGAGACCGGCAGTGCAAGAGCCGGCAGTGCAAGAGCCGGCAGTGGAAGCTCCCGCGATAGCAGCGCCTGGCGGCAGGCGCGGCGGGAGATGCCCCTGCTGTGGCAGAGGCACATATGGCGTTCCCCCGGCGGGTGGAGTGCCACAGGTCGCCTTCTACACTTGCAGAAACATGGCTGGGCAGCCAGTGCCTCCGCGAGCCGCGGCGCCCCCGAGTCTCGCAGAGAGCTTCAGAAATGTGTTGGCGGCAGCAGGCCTCATTCGCCCTAGGGATGGAGGGGACGCAGACGCTCCCGCTGAGCCAGGACCTGCCGGCCCCGAGAGAACAACTAGAGGGAACTCAGAGCCTCCCGCCGGGACCGAACCTGTCGCCCCCGGGAGAACAACCAGAGGGAACTCAGAGCCTCCCGCCGGGACCGAACCTATCGCCCCCGGGATCCCGGGGCCGGGACGCAGGGAGAACTCAGCACCTCCTGCCATTCACGTCCCAACGCCTGAGGCGGTACCCCGAGATCGAATCATGACGTTCCTGACACTGCTTTGGAACTTCTTCTATCTCGCTTTGTTCGTACGGTTTCGCGACATCTTGAGGCCCCTCTTCTCCTGGCCGACTGAAATGGGCATTTACTGGACCAGGCGATACGTAGTCGGGCAGAACGTGATGCGCCCTGTACTTGCCAGGGTTCCGCTTTTGCAGATCGCTCTGATCCTCTTCTCATCGTGGCTCGTTACAATGGTGATAGCTCTGATCGAGGAGAGGAGGATATGGAGGGCTGCCAACGCTCAGCTCTCGGCGGCATACTTTAGAGGGACAGCGCTGCGACGGCCGTATCCGTTTTGGCCGGTTTTTGAGGCTGACAGCGGCTTGATCCAGCCGGCCTTTGGTAGATTCTCCCAGTGGCTCCATAGATGGTACTTTGGTGAATAAATCAGGTCAGGGTGAGGTTCTGGGCAAGCAGATGGGAGGGCAATATGCCCCGGTGGTTCGGTTGCCTTTGCTCGGTTGCGCTGCGATTGTTCGAAAGGGTCCATGGAAAGACAACACAATGGGCAATTTGGTTCTCACGATGTTTTATGCGGACTTATGCTCGACGATTGTATACTTATCGAAAAGCTGTGGTGTAAGAAGGTTCGAACTGCAGGGTCGATGTCTTTCTGAACCGGTGACCAAACCGGTCGTATAGCTGCATGCCAACTCAAGCAGTCTGGTCTTAGTAGGAGGCTTGCACATCGGCCCTAGGTATCCTTCCCCTGTCGTCTGGACTCGGTGAAGGAACGATAATCATGATATCTATTGACCGTCCTCCCCCAGGATGCGGTGTGAATATGCTTTCATGGCCCGTGTGCTCGTATGGGTTTAGGGGTCCCTTCTTCGCAGCACAGTCCTCCCCTAGAATAGGCGGGGATCGTCAACAAGGGCGTCATAGGGGGCTTTGATTCCCGACCGAGAGCAATTCTCGAGTCATTCCACAGAGGCTTGATGGGCTCCTTTTCGCCTCGCAGTTGACTCAGGGCCAGCATGATGGTGCGTGTGGGGGGCAGTTCGGCCTCAGGGCACGTGGAGACATCTGCGCGTCCATCTAACCTAGTGTACGTAGGTATCGCGGGATCTGCAAGCCTCCCGTTCCGCCGCTGGAGGAGCTGGAGGAGCGGGCAAGGGGGAAGCGAGGATGCTGGGATGACACATAGCTTCACGCTTCACTGTGGGCTTCGACGGTCAACGTGAGCTCCAAAAGGAGCCATCGCAGGGCGAGCCATCAGCTTTGTCGTGGACAGCTTCTGCCACATAGACACAAACGCATTTGGGGGCGGATGTGGCGAACGTCGGACCTTGAAAGTGGTTGTGGATTGAGTCGAGACGACCACCCATCATCTCAGATAAGGTTCACCCGAGGGTGGCCGGTGGTTGCTGCCGTCCCGCAGGGTCCTCGTCCGCATGATCTCAGCCGCCGTACCTGGTACGCACTATCTGGAGGACATGGTGCACTGTCTGTCTCTGGCAGGCTTAGACTGCATGGTCACACTGTTCTTGCTTCTGCAATGGATAAACGAGGAGGTCTCGTGCCAACTAGATGTCTGACATCGCATCCGGCCTCAGCTTGAATCCATACCGTATCTGCAGTAGGTAGATAGAGGCGTCTCAGCACAGGAGCTCTTATCAGGGGAGCTTGCCTGCTTCGTGCCGAGGGAGCGCAGCTGCCTGCCTGGCAAGTCCGGGGAAAGCTCCTGGGCCCCCCTGGCCCGCCTGCCAGCCCAGCCCAGCCCAGCCCAGCCCCCCTTCCGTTTCCGAACCAAGAAGGGCCTCCAACCACTCTGCCACCACTGTGCTGACAGGCAGGCAAGAACAAGAAGACCGCTGGGTGCAGCTTCCTGCTGCCAGTGCCCCCAGTCTCCTTGTGGGGCGCAGGCTGGCAGGGGAACCGCTTGCACCCCAGGCAAGGCAGCCGTGGGCTACGCATACGGCTTACCTAAGTCTCACCTGGGCACACACCCTAGCAAGCCTGGGCTGCTGCCAGCTGGGCTGCTCAATGCTAGCTCTCGGGGCCCTCTGCCTGGCAGGCGAGCGGGCGAGACGTACCTGCGACTTGGGGGCTCCACTCGGGCCTGGGATCCCCACTTGGCACGAGGTACGTACTGTCTAGCACTGGTCCATCGTGCCCGTGGTGTCGTCAGTCGTCATCCTTAGTGGGTGATAACGCCGGTCCCGTGCCTTGCCTTCCTCTGATAACGACAGCAGCTGCCCCAACAACGCAACACTGCCGCTGCTGATCGGCCTGCTCTACTCCTCGGTTCTCGTCCATCTTAAACCCTCGTCCTTCCTCTTCCTTCATCATCACCATTCAACAACAACACCAACCTGTCCGTCTATCATCGTTTCCTGTATCTCGCGTCCACACGACCTCTGCTCTTCATCTCCTATCCTTGCGTCTATTCTTCGTCAACTTGATCCCTACGTTATCCGCAACCTTTTGTCGTCGCTGGTAGACATCCACTGACCATCCTCCATTCCTTATCGTTGCTGTCATCTCCGCCTAGGCTCGCAGTCATCATGAGAGGCTTCGCCGCCCTCTCCTTCGCAGCCTGCGCTGCAGCTGCTGTTGTTCCATCCTTCAACACCGGAACCATCCACGATGGGGTTGCCCCCATCCTGAGCTCGTCCAACGCCGACGCCATCCCCAACCGCTACATCATCAAGTTCAAGAAGCATGTGACTGACTCACACGCCGCCAACCACCACACCTGGCTGAGCTCGGTTCACTCCGCCAGCCAGGAGTCTCGCGAGCTTGAGCTGCGGAAGCGTGGCCAGTTCCCTCTCGTCGACACCGTCTTCGAGGGTCTGAAGCACACCTACAAGATCGGCGGCGCCTTCATGGGCTACGCTGGTCACTTTGATGACGCCACCATCGAGGAGATCCGAAGACATCCTGACGTAAGTCCAACTCCCAGCTACTCCGTTCATCGGAGAGAGCACTGCTTTTCTTCGGAACATCGTATGCGGCTTGGCCGGCTGCCTGTGTTCCCAGACGCTACCAGTACCACGATGTTGATCAACAGCAATGCCCTGGTCGTCATTTCAATCGTACACCTGCTGACCCGGTATTTCCCGATAGGTTGAGGCCATCGAGCAAGACACCGTCGTCCACACGATGAAGTATGAAGCTCAGGAGTCTTGTGACGGCGAGACCGAGAAGATGGCCCCATGGGGCCTGGCTCGTGTCTCCCACCGCAACTCCCTTTCTTTCGGCACCTTCAACAAATACCTCTATGCCGAGGACGGTGGTGAGGGCGTTGACGCCTATGTCATTGACACCGGCACCAACACTGAGCACGTTGACTTCGAGGGTCGCGCCCACTGGGGCAAGACCATCCCCAACGGTGACGCCGACGAGGATGGCAACGGACATGGCACCCACTGCTCCGGAACTATCGCTGGAAAGAAGTACGGAGTTGCGAAGAAGGCCAACGTCTATGCTGTCAAGGTCCTCCGCTCTAACGGTAGTGGCACAATGGCGGATGTCATTGCTGGTGTCGACTTCGCTGCCACTTCCCACCAGGATCAGGTCAAGGCTGCCAAGAATGGCAAGCGCAAGGGCTTCAAGGGCTCCGTCGCCAACATGTCCCTCGGCGGTGGCAAGACCAACCTGCTAGACCAGGCTGTTAACGCTGCCGTCGACGCTGGTCTCCATTTCGCCGTCGCCGCAGGCAACGATAACGCCGACGCCTGCAACTATTCTCCCGCTGCCGCTGACAAGGCCGTCACCGTCGGTGCCTCGGCAATTGACGACAGCCGTGCCTACTTCTCCAACTACGGAAAGTGCACTGACATCTTCGCCCCCGGCCTGAGCATCCAGTCTACTTGGATCGGAAGCAAGACCGCCGTTAACACCATCTCGGGAACTTCCATGGCCTCTCCCCACATCTGCGGTCTTCTGGCCTACTACCTGTCCCTGCAGCCCTCCTCCGACTCTGAGTACTCCGTCGCTGCCATCACACCCAAGGAGCTCAAGAGCCAGCTAATCAGCATTGCCACCGTCGATGCGCTCACTGATATCCCTCGCGACACCCCCAACCTGCTGGCCTGGAACGGCGGCGGTTGCAGCAACTACACATCCATCGTCGAGGGCGGTAGCTACGTTGTCAAGCCCGAGGAGAGGAAGTCGAGTGCTGATGAGAAGGTCCTCGAGTCGGTCTCAGAGCTTGAGAAAGCCATCGAGAACGACTTCAAGGTCATCTCCGGCAAGGTTACGTCGGCCGGCGAGTCCTTTGCCAACAAGGCCGAGAAGTTCTCCGAGAAGATCCATGAGCTCGTCGACGAGGAGCTCAAGGAGTTCCTCGGTGAGATCCACGCCTAAGAGGGGAATATGTGCTGTAATCTTCACGTCCTCAGATGACGGACGGGGCAGACCTGAAAGGGGCTCTCTAGACCACTCCACAGTGGTTCTCTGGGTGGGACTTGGCTTTTTTAGCATAATAGCACCGTCAGTCATGACACGGGTGCTCCCATTTCACGCATCATAAACGGGTTGGGTTTTCCTTGGGCGTGTTTTCACACGCATGCGAAGTTTGTATCTTTTAAGGGCTGGAAGAAGGACCTAGGCTGCTGTCAGCATGAGGATTAAGTAGTGACACTCTCTGATCCTAGAGCACAAATTAAACACCTTTCCTTGACTGTCACACTGAAGTTTTCATCATTCCTCGCTGGCCCTGGCATTACGATGCTTGACATTGTGTGCAACGGACGGTACGGCTCGGTTGCACAATGAGCACAACGCTTCATGAAACAGAAACAGAAATCAACCTCTGGGACCAGTCACACACAGGTTCATCGATTATTGGGAACACAATTCAAAAGGCCACTGGCAAAGTCAAGGCTACCTCTGGGTCTGTCCCCTTTCCTATTGGAGTTTGCAATTGTCCTAAATTCTGGCGAAGAAAAAGCGACCCTACATGTGTCCTCAGGACAACATCTTTGTGGGAATCACCTGTGTCGATGGACTTATGCCCAGTATACCTACCTAGATAGGCTGGGCGGATATTGGATCCATCTTCCCCTATTCTGCCAACTCATCTGCCAGACGACCTAACCCGGCCTGGTTCGTCTCCAGTAGTCGGTCTGTCTACCGATTAGGTACGTACATCAGGTCCACAGCTGGCGGTCCACACCTGTCAGGTGGGTCCCTCCCGTGTGCTTCCCGTCCTCTCTCCACTTCTTGCTGCCTGTTAAAGTGCGGCCCCAAAACTCCCAACCTGTCCCTCGTTTCAACACCTATTCCAACCCCGTTGACTGCAGTCAAGGTTGTGCACAACTATGGCCGCGCACTCATACAACAACCCTGATCCAATAGAGCCTCGTCCAGGGACTGAGACCACGGTCATCTACCCCTAGGACCTTGGGCCTCTGCAGCGACCCTCATGGGGTCGAGTGACGCGCTGTGACTTAGCTACCTGCCGGCTGAATTCCAGACCACCCGACAGTCGCCGGGGGGTTTTTTCTCCTTTTTTTTTTTCAGGTGTTGTTGTTTATGAGTGCTACACAAAGCATTTCATGTCAGTCTGCCCCAGAAATTACTTGTACGTCCATATTGTATCTATTCCAGCAGGTTGACAATTCTTTTCCTGCAAGCCATTTAAACGCTTAAACGCTTGCCTCTTGTTTATCAAGTCAACGATGTAGCCGGTCCCGGGAGCTGGCCAGCCTATATAATGGAAAATACCAAAACCCGAGAATGATAGCCCTAGGTAGCTATGAGAAGCTCAATTATTGGTGTTTTTGATTTTCTGTTTTCAACACGGAAAGAATCACACGGTTTTGTGGATGACAAAATGATGCTTACTTTTGCCCATCTGAGTAAAGCGATGCCCCATACTAGCTACTAGACAAAATCCATCAAATCTAGCACATCCAAGCAGATCAATTCGCCTTGACAGCAACCGGCGCACTCTTCAGCTCCACCTTCTTGGCCACGTACGCGCCCAGCCTGATTCCCCTGTCCTCCTTTGAAGCCGGCGCCGGCGCCTCGGCCGTCAGAGCGTTAGGCGCCTTTATGTGCTTGGTGTAGGGCATGCTCCTCGTCTCCGGGGGTGGCCTGTTCGACGGGTTCCTGACGGGCGGGCTGTACGGGGCAGGCTCCAGGACGATGAAGCGCGCCTCGATGCTCTGCCGCTGCGGGCAGCCCGGGCGGGCGGCCTCGTTGCGGAACGCGCTGTGGGGCACGTGGTTGAAGTCGTTCCTGAACTGGCCCTGTGGGGGGTGCGAGTCCGACTGCGTGAAGAGGATGATCTCGTCTGGGGTCTGGTTGCTGAGCCAGTACCATTTGTGCTCCGGACTGTACCGAACGTACGAAAGCTCGCTTTTTTGACACCAAGTGTTAGCATTATCCTGAGTATAAGCCACGGGTGAAGATATTACTGTCTTTCTAGGCCCAAGTCTTTGAGCGCAAATAGAACAAGGCGGAAGGGGGCGTGCGGCTGTAGTACTTACGCCAAGGTCTCAGGCGTGGTATTGTCCAGCATGATGATATCTCGGTTTACATCGAGCGTGTTAGGGTCACAGACAGCGAGGGGGAAATCCTCGGCGTGAGTGACCCTAGGGCGCCAGATATTGAAGACTCTCGCCCTGAGCTCTCCTTTTCGCACGAGCTCTCTCTCGTCTTCGGTCAGGGGCCTCGAGACAGTACCCCAGACATTGTCCTTGTTGGTGTCGACGTGTGCCTCGATACTAACCGGTGTGACCTTGTGGTCTGGGTTCGTGCTTCGGGCCTAGATGACGAGAGTTGTGAGTTTCCTAAGACGGGCGTCAAGATTTCTATGTGGTTGGGCTCGTCTTACTCTGGCATTGAAACCTATGACTGTCTCCACGCCTAGGAACTTTTTCAGGAATTCTACCATCTCGTCCACATATGGCGCTGCGTCGTTATCATTGTGAACGTCTGCGACAGTCTCGGACTTATGATTGACGAAGCAAAACCCGTGTGTGTCGACCTTGGGCTTGTCCCCCTCGGTTAGGGTCCTCACGTCCGTGAGGTTCAATGGCTTCTCCTCAAACTTGGCGTTGCTGATAGGAAGCTCTGGAAGCGGCGGCCCTCGCCAGATGTACGGCTTCGCCTCTTTGTGGGCATCATCTTCAACCATGTGATTGCTGATAGCCGTCATTTTTTTTTTTTGCTATTTGAGTTGTCGGGAAGTGGATGGTGGGGGCAGTTTGTGGGTGTTGCGATGGAATGATGGCTTCTAGACGTCTTCTTTTACGTCTAGAATAGGCAGAGCGCATTGGATGTTCTTATACTTTAAATCCCATGGCCTTTGCTTTTCGGAGTCTTGTTGCAATCCGCTTGTAAAACGTTAGCGTATTCTCGCCTTCGTAAAGACGAATACGAGAGCGAAACAGTAGTGCGCAGGTCTGAAGCCGAATACAGGAGTGTTACAGTCAGGGGTCTCGGCAAAAGCCAATTTATCCTGCAGCTGAGCAGCGCTGTTTATTCATAGCTTTCTTTTCCCTTATCTGACTGAAGGTCACTTACCACTGCACCTCCGCTGTTTAGTGTGACTCGGATGTTTATAGTCGTATCAGTCCAAGCAGACTAGACCATTTTAGGACCTATATTAGCCCTGCACGTGTATAAATCTAGCAAATACACCTCACATTATTCTTTTCTAGATTCCTGACCCCTGCTAAGGTGAGGCTTCATCCTTTTCTTCGGCTTCCTCAAACAGAACTAGAACAGTGCCAGCCTTGCAAATATCACCCTCCTTGTGCGCCAGCTTCTTGACTACGCCGCTCTGCGGTGACCGGATCACCGTCTCCATCTTCATTGACTCAATCCTATGGGTTTAAAAATGTCAGCAAAAGGTTAGGCCGCATTTTGTTTTCCCCCGATGTCTAGTGAAGCCGCTGGAAAAGGAGAAAACATGAAAGTTCGTGGGGACTTACACAACCAGCGGTGCACCCTTCTCCACGCTCTCGCCCTCACTGACCTCATTTCTGAGGATCTTACACGGCATCGGGGCCACCACTGAGGCGGCGACCTCCTGCAGCCCGAGCGCCTTCTCGTACCACGAAGGCTGCTGTAGCAAGAGCTCCGTTTTGACGCCATGCTGGAAAACACTGAGTTTGTGCGAGTTGGTCGGGTCCGACACAACGGTAGTGTCCAGCCTCTCGCCGGGGAAGAAAGTCCGTACGCCCGTCTTTGACGGATTAGGTAGTGCGGTGGAAGAGGTTATGGGCTCGCAGACGAGATCTTCAAAAACCTGCGGCTGGTCCTGGCCTTTGCGCGATACGGTCGCGCTGAAGAGGTTGTTTCCTAGCTGTGTGATGCTTGCCTGTACGACCTCGCCTTCTTGCGAGCTGTAGCTGTCGATGCTCTTGAAGGCGTAGTTTCGCTCGCCTGATGAGGGGCTCCCGGAACCGAACCCGAGGACTTCCCCGTGCGCGCCTGACCTTGAGGTATCGCTCTGGAGCTGTGCTGTAAGCAGCCCGAGTGCAGCCTGCACAAATACCTCGTTTTCGATATTCCTGGGCTTGAATAATTCGTCGCCATGCTTTTTTATGAATCCTGTCTCGACGTCTCCGTCGATGAAGGCTTGACTCCTGCAGAGCCTCTTCAGGAACTCGATGTTGGTGCTGAGGCCAACCACTTCATACTCCCGGAGCGCCAGCTCCAGCTTCCGTATCGCAGTCTCACGGTCCTTGCCCCGTACAATGAGTTTAGCAATCATTCCATCGTAGGCTGAGGACACAGTATCACCCTCGATGAAGCCGGCATCTATCCGGACATCCTCGTCCGTCTTGGGAGTGACTAAGTGCACCAACTTGCCCGAGTCGGGCATGAATTCCTTCTCGGGGCTCTCGGCGTATATCCTGGCCTCGATAGCAGCGCCCCTCTCCTCAATCCTGGCCTCAATCTCGTCCTGCGTCAGGGGCAGCGCCTCACCGGCGGCGACGTGGAATTGCCACTCAACCAGGTCGGTGCCGGTGACCATCTCGCTGACGGGGTGCTCGACCTGCAGCCTGGTGTTCATCTCCATGAAGTAGAAGCGGCCGGTATCCCTGTCCAGAATAAACTCGACGGTGCCGGCGCCAACGTAGCCGACTGCCAGGGCGGCGGTCCTCGCCTTGGCCCAGAGGTCCTTGCGCGTGGCGTCGTCGAGCAGCGGGGCGGGGCTCTCCTCGAGAATCTTCTGGTGGCGCCGTTGCACGGAGCAGTCGCGCTCGCCAAGGGCGACGCAGTTGCCGAGCTTGTCGGCAAAGACCTGGACCTCGACGTGGCGGGGGCGCACGACATACTTCTCGACCAGCATGACCTCGCCGCCCTCGCCAAAACTGGCGCGGGCCTCGGCGCGGGCGGAGCGCAGCTGGGCGGGGAAGTCGGCCTCGGAGGCGACGATGCGCATACCCTTGCCGCCACCGCCCTTGACGCTCTTGAGCAGCACAGGGAAGCCGATGTCGACGGCGTGGGCCTGCAGGGCTTCGACGGTCTGCTCGGAGCCATGGTAGCCCGGGACGCAGGGCACGCCGGCGGCGGTCATGATCTCCTTGGAGCGGGCCTTGTCGCCCATGTCGGCCATGGCGGAGGCAGGGGGCCCGACGAAGACGATGCCGGCGTCGTGACACTTCTGGGCAAAGGCGGCGTTCTCGGACAGGAAGCCATAGCCCGGGTGAAGGGCCTTGATGCCATTCTGCTTTGCCAGAGCAATGATGCGGTCGCCATCCAGGTAGTTGGGCAGGGAGTGGGAGTACGGGGTGGCTGTGGTGTGCTGGGCGCTGCGGTCGACGTCGGTGTAGAGCGTTGTTGTGCGGATGCCGAGCTTGGAGGCGGTGCGCTGGACGCGGAGGGCGATCTCACCGCGGTTTGCTATTATTACGGATGTTATGGGTGTGATGTTTGAACTGAGAGTCTGAGAGGAAGACGTAGATGTTGATGTAGAAAGTAGGGCCCTCGATGCCGGGCGGAGGGGGAGACGCCGATGGGCGTTCTTGATGGATCTCATGGTGTTTCGTGTGTGGTGGTGTTTGTGGGGGTTGGAGTACGGATTCAGTCAGTCAGTTGAGAGGCAGGGCAGGGTAAACTTCACATCACTGGCAGAGAAATTGGTCCTGTCCCACCTTTCCTTGGGAGACGCAATGTTGATGGTGTCGTCTGTCCCGAGGTGAAGGACAATTGGAGGTCAGCCGTTGATAGCCGTCCCCAAGCCAACAGAATGCTGTGCCGAACGAACCCTTCCCCAAGCCACCTGCAGGGGGAGAGAACGATATACAGTAGACGGTGGCTGAGAGTTATCGTGAAACAGTTGTTCTTTACTATGAGAAAGGGAGTGGTGGATACTCAGCCACTAGATACTTGCACAGTATCAACAGACGAATAACCTGATGCGGTTCTGGTGCTCGATTGGAATCCGGGGGGAACTGCCAACAGACATGTATCTACGTACCTGTCTACACTCCGCATGCACATTACAGTACCTGTGTAGACCCCTGCTGACTCCGGGGAATGCCTCCACGTCACTGCGGGCCTGGCTGGCCTGGCTGACAGGGGTTGTAATGGGAAATTGGAAAATCGAGCCCACCAAGAGCCAGCCCCTCCTTAGCTAAGCGTCTGCCCGTCATCAGAGCTGGCATGTGGGAGAGAGCTCCGTCCATAAGCCAGTCCGTCCGTCTGCCCATCAGACACTATTCACGATAACCCGTCATACACCAAACCACATCGCGGGCTCAGCACACCAAGGACCACGCTACCATGTCCCAAATACCACTCAACGCGGCCGCCTCCATTGGCGACAACAACCGCCAGGCCACCTCGTCCCTCCCGCCAGAGGTGATCCAGTGCCTCGAGAATGCCCGCTTCGTACGTGCGCACCACACCATGCCACCACCGCGTCACCCCCACATAACCACCCGCGAAAGCACACACTCAACTTTGCTTCTGCGCGCGACTAACTGATGCCACCATCGCCAGCTCCACCTCGCGACATGCACCGATAACATCCCCAACGTCTCCCTCATGAACTACACCTACCTCCCCTCCTCGCCGTACTCGCCCTCGGAGCCCGTCATCGTTATGACCACCAACCCGGCCTCCAAGAAGATGGCCAACCTCGTCACGAACCCGCACGTCTCGCTGCTTGTGCACGACTGGGTCTCGCACCGCCCGCCCACCACCACCGCCCGCCGCCTGTCGGGCGGCGCCTCCTCCGTCTCGCCCTCGCGCTCCAGCCTCGCCTCGCTGCTGCTCAACCTCAACACAAGCGCCATGTCCAGCATCAGCGCCACCATCAACGGCAGCGCCCGCGTCGCCGACGCCGGCACCGACGAGGAGAGGTTCTACCGCCAGGCCCACCTCGACAACAACACCTTTGACGACGACGCCGGCGCCGGCTTCAACCCCTTCGGCCAGCCCGGCGGCGCCCGGCCCGGCGGGGACGGGGCCTCCGGCACAGAGGACGGCGGGCGCGAGTGCTTCGTCGCCGGCGAGGAGGTCAGGGTCATTATCGTTGCCGTGAGGGGCGTGAGGATCAGCGACTGGAAGGGCAATGTCAAGGACTGGGAGCTTGTCAGGTCGGCGGCGGGCGACCAGCAGCCTGTCCTGGTGAACGGTGTTAGTTGAAGCGATGGGCGGGGTGGTGCGAGGCGCCGGGATCCACGAAGGGTTGCTCCAGAGTTGCAGGGCTGTATGTAGATCCATGTGGGGAAAGGATCCACGAGTGTATGGGCAGGGCAGGGGGACCATGAATGGCTGTGTACAAAATCCTGCAGGGCAGGCTATGGCCAGCATTCCCATTGAGCTGTAAAGGACTCGAGACGCTGGGGGATTTTGCTCACGGGAACGGGGATCAGAACCTATTTGGAAGGGGTTGGAATGAGATTGGCTCTCTCTGTTTCTTGCTCCTGTCCATCCGCCATAGGCACAAAATTGCGGATCACTCCGACTTGGAATCATGTATCACGTCATGTATAAATGTTCCTGGAAGAGCCAGACTTGGGGTTTGAGCAGTCATGCAAGCAACTGGTTGGGATCCGAGATATCATCCAAAACCTGCACATATAGCTGCTAAATAGTTGTAGGTAGTACCTTTATAATGAAATGGCCCGAAGAAAACATCATATGTGCTGATATCATATAAACAAGCCTCTATATCCTGCTTCATGAAATACCCCAGAATCAACTGACGCGGCTGTATAGAACGTCTCCGATAGCCCATTGGAAGTGATATAATCATATGGTTTGTATTGTACACCAGAGCCTGGCACCAGCCTAGGTAGTTCGTTTGATTTTAAGCCTATCCTACAATGCCGTACTGTCAACCGACCCCCGGAGTTGTTTCCACCGGTGTCATGCCTGTTTACTGTTCAAGCCACTTCGCAAGTATGCCTTGAGACAAAAGTTTGCGCTTAGAAAGGGGGTATTGTTTGTTTCCCCTGAAGACCCTATACCCAGCCAAAAACGCCGCTGCTGAACACGACCAATCTCGGCCGTCTATGATTATTTCGCCTGTACCCTGTTTTGTGTTTTGTGTGTGGCCACTCAGAAATGATTTAAGAAAAGGAAAAGAGAGTTGATGTAGCTCGGTAGCTAGGGTGCGCCCATGTCCTATGCAGCCCACTCAACGACCTCGAGCGCAAGCATGACGAGAATAAGGGTCGAGGGCAGAATCCTGCAGTAAGGCGTGTCCGTTAGCAATTGCATAGTAGTACAGCGCACAGCCGTAGGTTTCAAACTTACCAGATAACGTAGCTCTGGAAGAGAATTTTGGACATGACGTTCTCGTAGACAGAGTTGATCTGGCAGATCTGTGCCAACTGCAGCGCGCTCGGCGCGCCGGTGAGGAGGAAGCACACGATGACGAAGATGGGGTCGTCCAGGATGCTCACGGGCACGTACTTGGCGAAGAGAGCCAGGATGGGCGCCATGATCAGGGTGGGTAGCAGCATGCGGCAGACGAGGCTGGCGACGAGCAGCTTGCTGCCGATGACGGCCTCCTCGGGCTCACCGTCGCGCTTCTGCGTGTTGCGCGCCAGATTGGCGCCCAGCACGACCAGGATGAGCGGGACGGCCACGCCGGCGCTCGAGCTGACGGCGCTGGTCACGCTGTTCTTGATGAAAGAGCCCTCCTCGAAGAACAACCTCTGCAGGTCCGGGATCGAAGCAACGATCACCGCCGCGAGCATTGCCCACAGCGGCGGGTTCATGAACTCCCACAGGAAATTGCTCAGCTTGACCGCGACCACCTGCTGGAAGTCCACCGTGCGCTGGAGGGGCGGCGGCAGGCGGGCATACGCCTCATGGCGTTTCCTGTTGATGGCGGCCGTCGTCCTCGTCTTCGTCTGCTTGACCCAGCGGTTGCAGCGCTCCGGGTAGCCCTTGATGCCCTCCGGGATCTCGGCCTCGTCGTCGTTGTTACGGATGCGGGGGAAGGAGAGGATGCTGTCGTTATGCAGGCTACCGATATCCTCGCCAAGGGTGCCCGCAGTACTGGGCCGCGCCGAGTTCGTCTTGTAGTGGTGCTTGCCATTAGCGTTCTTCCTAGGGGTCGTAGTGCCGTCGTCGTTGACGAGATCAGCGAGGGATGATCGTGACTGGTTCGCCACTGGAGTACGGCCAGCGGGCTCGTAGGTGTCTGATGCGCTGCTCCGGTGGTCGTCTGTGTCTTCGTCATCATAGTCAGGCCGGAGGAGGTTGTCTGTCTCCTCGCTACCCATCGCGTCCCCGGCATATCGGCCCTCTTCAACTCTTTCGTCGTCGTACTCGTCATATTTTTCCTTGGGCGCCAGCAGGACGTGATAGCCCCAGCTCCATCGTACAAGTTGGCCCAGTTGCTGGAATATCATCAGGTACAGAATGCCACGGGCGGCGACCTCGTCGTCATTATCGCCGGGTATCTTGTCCCAGTGGAGACCCTTCAGCGTCTGCGAGAGGGATATCACCAATGAGATTGGGAGTGAGTTTGAATTGCCGAAAACCTAAGTGCCACGAGTCTGTCAGCTAACGCGCGTCTTTGTGTCGGACGAGGCGCACTAGGTCCCTGCTTACACCCATGGCTGTGACAAAGTTTGACGCCCTCTTGTGAAATCCGAAAAGCCGGGAGACGCCTTGTGCGACCAAATAAGACACCATAGTCTGTATGACGAATATAATGGGTATGACAGCAAGCTCGATAAGCTTGTCGGCGTTGAGCTGGGAGGCCAATTTCGTGAAGACTAGAGTTCCCCCGTTAGCCGGAACGATCCCTCAGTTTCCCACGACGGAAGCATTGTCTGGAGTCGCACTTAGACATGGCGTGAATAGCATCACGTTGAGATTCGCCAGGAACTTCTGCTTATCGGCGTCGAAGTGGCCTAGCCTTGCGATGACGTATCCGGGCAAGCTGACGCACACCACCTCCATCACAGCCTCAAAAACCAAGAGGATAAGATGGTCAAGCGACGGGTGAGAATCGTGGGGCTTCGTGAAGACAACGAACGGTGATGATTGCGCCATCATGAGAGGCGCCGCCTCGGGGTTGGCGAGGCGAAAGGACGAAGCCATTGGTGTTGATGGGCTCTTTTCTCTCTGTCTCTGTTGTTGAGTTCAGGAGGGAGAGGTTTCGTATGATGAGAGGCAAATCGAATCTTATATCGGAGTCCGATGCGACCGAGGCGCGGCGGCGTGGAGACGTGCGAGGTTTTAATGGGGTTGTGGACTTGGGGAGCACCTGGTTTCGATGGGACCTGACGTTTAAAGTTTCCGCTGGTTGGGCCCAGGCGCTCGCTCTCTCTCGCTTCGTGTGGGTTCACGCAGCTGCCAAGACGTCACAATCTGACCCGGATGAGGTGTCCAGAAGGCAACAATGAGCGAGAGAAGGACAGAGGCGGCGATGATGTGCTGCCAAGCAGGGCCTTTGATGGGGTTCGCTGGCCCGGGTCGGGCAGTGCTGGGCTAGAGAAGTGGCCGCCGACTGGGCTGATTGATGGATTAGACAAGCGATGACGGGCCTGGCGTGCGAGCGACTTGTCACCCTTTGGGGGCCACCCAAGAGCTAAATTAGAGAACCTGCAGCAGGCTTGCGTCTGGGAGGCCCCTTTGACAGCTCCTGGATGGGGGGCACAGCAGGGTTCGCCTTCTCCCAGCCTTCCATAGCTCCCGCTCCAGCTTCGAAACGGCCCGCTGGCTGAGCAGCTCCACACGCGTATACGTGCAGTTACTGACCTTTGCACACAACGCCGGAATACAGCAGCACAGCAGGATCAGCACGAGGCAAAACTCACAAACCAAGACTTGCCGGCCTCAGAGGCCACCTTCGGGGGCTTGCGCAATTGAACACTAATGCGGTGGCTGATGGACAGAGCGGCAAAACAGAGGAGACGTGCTAGCAACCTTGAAGTTAGGGTTTCTTGGGGCCAAGAGCGCAAGACTTGAAACTAGCGAAGCATCGGTCCATTCATCGAAACATTTTCCCCAGATGCATGTGCATGGTTGTAGGGCACATACTGGACGTGCTGGCCTGACCGACGTCCGACCACACACCAGACGAGAGGCCCGCCAGGCCCGCTGGGTACGCTGCAACACGGTCAGATCACATCGCAGCAAAATCGTACACACGCGCCCGCCGGGCGGTTTGCCAAAAAGTGATTGGCCATTGCTGAGGTCGCATCGCATCGGGGCGTGCCTCTTGTCCCTGGAGCTCTCTCAGGCAGTCAGGGCAGCCAACCATGCGGCCCCTGATCAGCACGGGATGACAGGCACGATGACGGCTCAAGGTTGGACCAACTTAGAGGCATCCAGAGTGGCTGACGACTCTCCAATGCCACATTGCCACCCCTCTTGCACGCTTTTGCTATGGGCAGGCTGGCAGCCTGGGACTAACCACCCTGCCATCCAGGACGTTTACCTCCGCCCGCAGTGATAGATAGAGCCATGTGTGATGGACGGCACAGAAATTGACACGCACCATCCCGCGAGCTTCCATCCATGTGTTACCGCCGCTGTTTGGGGTGAACAGATAAATTACACCTTCGCGAAGCACGCACACGAAAACTGTGCAGTACACCAGCCCTCGTCTTTCGACGTGGCGGTGCCATACTGCCAAGCAAGTCATTCACCTTATTACTCGTGTGTGCAACACAATCCGCCCGGCAGAAACCACGTCTATCGAAACGAGTCGTGCCCGTGCTGGGAGAACGGGGCGGTCTGCTTCACCACAAACCCGGCCGAGCTGCGGTGATACGACCGGATGGTTGCCCCGGAATGAATATCGGACCAAGGTGGCGGGCTGTGACACGGGTTGACACGTCGACAGCGGAGCGATTTCCACCGGAACAACGACTCGCAGGTCGAGCCGTGGGAGCGGGGAGGCTGTAGAGACTATGTGGTGTAGTGTCTGGCTGCACAATTCTATAAAAATTCCTTTTTTGAGGGAATTTAATGACGACTTCCTCGACAATACTATGCACTGATATTTTGGAAAACGCGGTCCACGGTGTGGATGAACGAGTCGCTACCAGAGAAAAGTGTCGAGAAAATAATCATCACGAGGCTTTACCAGGAGCAGTTCAAGTTCTGGGGCTGGATTCTCGTCCAACCTTCTTCAGGGTAGTTGTCTGAGACGGCGCGAATTCCGCCATTGCCTGCGATAGGTTCCTTTTCTTCCCCCCCGTTTTTCTTCTTTCTTCTCCCGCCCGAGATCTGGTTCTAAAACTGATCAAGCAGAAAAACGTCACCTCATCTCAGGGCTGCAGGATTGGTTTCTCCGACCAGGAAGAATGACGTCACCCTGGCTTTTCTTCTCTCCTATCTCAGCTGCCAACGTGAGCGACTACAGGAAATTCTCGACCCCACGACTTCATGCGCCAAGGTCTTCGTGTTGACATTTGATGAATGTAAAGGTGTTGAGGTTTCCGAGAGCCTGGGCAGTTGCGCAAGTGCACATACACACCTACGTCCGACCCTGGGGTTTCTCTCGGCCCCTCCGCAAAAGTCCTCCATGACATCCTCATCGACAATATCCAGGGGAACCTGCTATTCAAGGGTGGGGCGCAATACAGGAATAGCTGCAGATTTGTTAGCGCCAGCACTCGTTTCTTGGAATGCTCCCTGGCAGTCGACAGCTGCCCCTGCTGTCTGGCAGTCAAGCGATTGGACCCGTGAGTGAAAGCTCCGGGTTGAGCTCGAGCTAGAGCTATCATCGAGCAGGGAACGTGGGCATGTACTGTGGTATCAATAACGTGGCTGCGTTATTGCCTTGCTGTCATGGTACCGTCTGGCGGCGGTGACGATGTTGTAATAATATCACACAGCGACCGACATTTTCAGCTTCCAGTCTCCAGCCAAGCCGGTGGGACATGGGCGCCAGCGATTCTGAGGTTGAACCTGTGCACCGCGTCAGCTTCCACACGAGGTTGCAACAGGGCCAATTGGGCTCCTAGCTGCTCTGCCAGCTCTGATGATCTGTTCTGGTCTGAGTAACCTACTTGCTGTTTCATCTCGGCTGCCATACTTAAACTGCTGACCGTACGTTTCAGGACCTTCGAATAGGAAAAAGACATGGGTGATCGGCTGGAGGCGAGAAACCTGATTTTCGGGGCCCCAATGATACTGCATCCTTTCGCAGAGATGGAATTCAAAATGCCCATCTTTCCCCATGTCCCTCCCACCTTTACCATGCTGCGGCTGGTACATTGTACATATACTGTGCTGTATGCAGCACTGCACATCCTCCTTCGCCAGTGCCGGCCAAACCTGGACTGCTGGGCATCTCACGTCTGCATTGATAAGTGGAGCAGGCACTGTCAGTTCCGCCTCTTCGCAAGCCACCGCTCCATTACAACGTCATCGCGGGGGGTCGTCGTCCCCCTCGCCTGGGTCGGCGAAGGGGCACACGCCGTAATAATGCCGCGCCCGTTGACTGTAAGGGAGCTAGGCCAGCCTGGGCTAAACTGCTGTCCCTGCGGCCCTGGCGGGCATGGAATCCCGCAGAGCAAGATGAAAGCACAGGAGAACAGTATGGCTTAATGAGAGGACCCCTGACGTTATGCCCGACATGCACGGCTCGAGTGAAGCAGCTGCCGTTTTGGAGGAGCGCCTCGCCCTTCCACAATGACGATTTCTTGACTCTGCGGTTGCGATTGCTGAGCTGCTGCCCATTGGAACGGGATCTGTAGCCAGCTGCTATCTGTCCGCCAGAGTCAAATCGACGTAATCAGGTACTGCAGAGGTAAGTGGAGGGGTCCAGAAGGTGGAACCCAATTGGATGCTGGCCCGGAGGAAGCGTGCAAGTGTGGAGAGGAGAGCAGACAGTCTGCACAGTCAAGTCAGTGAGCCTGACACTTCGAGTTCTGTCAGAGAAAGCTAGACTGCTTTGGAGACTGCGGGGCATACGTTCCCTAGGTTGCGCCTGCCCTCGCGTTGTGCGCTGTAACGTGCATCTTGAGGTACCTGGGCAGGCCTTGCGGAGTGCACCCAGTCGCAGGTACCAAGGTATCAAGGTAGCTTTGAGGGGCCGGGTGACAGGGAGGACTCAGCGCAGCGTGTATCGAGTCACAGGCCAGACATGTACCTCTTTGCCCAATTTTGGGCCAGTTTTCCGCCCTTGCCTGTGCTGGGCGGTACATTTGTGCAGGCGGGCGGGTACAAAATCGCTGCCATGTACCGTCTCCTCCATGTCCTGCCACTTGCCAATCCAACCAAGACCCATATCTTCCAGACCTTCTGACGCAAGAGATCAGAAGCTCTCGCAGCACCTACCTGGCTGGCGTACGACCTTGACATCAACCTGAACTTGGACCTGGGACTTGGACCTCGACCTGTGCTGCTGCCACCTCGTCGAACATCTAGCTTTGGATCTGGCCTCGATTTCTTTTTTATCTCGTCTTGTCTTGTCTTGGTCCCGACTAGACGTCCCTTTACCTACTTTTGACTTCACTCGTCCCATGGGCTTTTTTTGTCAGGCTCAAATCTCCTAGTTTGTCTGTTTGCCAACCAGACAGATCCGACGCAACTCTACTCGACCTCATACGGCGCTCCTTTGACCTCCGTCGTCGTCTTTAAGGTTCGCGCTTGCCTCGAAGCTGCCGACCCCAAGATTTCGGCCTCACCGTGTCCTGGGCTCCCTCTCCGCCGCCATTGTCGACTCATATGATCGAGCGAGCCAAAGTTTACCCTAGCGTTTCCTATCTTAAATCGCTCGGCACCACTTCCGAAGCCTGGCTCCTAAGTCCAAAGGCCTGAGGGACAAACACATATCCGCAACCTGTAGACCTATCTCGACTCTCCCAAGCAGCCGCATGCCGCAGACCACGAGGTAGCCAAACAGCCCTCAAAAATCGTTGCAGACGCACCTGTGTGTTGTTGCCCTCCACTTCGCCCACAATGTCAGACTCTCCAGACTCGTCTGTACCGGCCACTCCGGACGAGCAGGTCGAAAGCAACCCCGCCTCCCCTGGTTCCGACGCCGACGAGTCCTCCGAAGCCAGCACGCCGCTGGATCCCCCTAGTGCGTTTTCCGATGCCGTACCTCAGTTCTCCCCCAAAGAACCACCTCGCCGTGTCCCATCTCTTCGAACCGTCTCGGATCCTCAGGGCCATAGCCCTGGCCTCGGCATCCACCCCAATTCCACCGTCACCGGCACCCTGACCAACGCCCGCCGACCTCCACCGGCGGCCAGCAGCCTGCCGATGGATCTCATGGCCAAGGCGCGTGCCTTACAGGCGGAGCGCGCGGGTCTGCCACGGCCTAGCATGAATCCGATGGGCTCTCCCTCACCAGGGCCTGGGTCAGCCTCCCCCAGAGGGTTTCCCGGAGGTGTACCAGGCAACTTAAAACTGCCGGGCGGCATGGGCGGCCCGTCTAGACCACCGGCCCAGGGCTTTCCAAGGTCCGCACCGGTTGTGCCTGGTGCGAAGAAGCCCAGCCTGGCCGACCGAAGAGGGGCCATGAAGCTTGGCGGGCTCCCGGGTGGGCCCTCACCGGCCCCAACACCAAAGCTGTCCGATATGAACGGAGGCTCTGACGCATCCTCGTCGGAGGATAGGGGACGGGGGGACTCTAAGATGAACGAGTTCAAGAACTATCTCGACACGCAAAAGGGATGGATCACTTTTGATGGCGCAGCAACCATCACGAGGACTGGTGTGAACTTCGCCAGTGGCGCTGCGTTTTCGATCTCATTAGAAGAAGTCGACATTCTTGACGAGCTGGGAAAGGGAAACTACGGCACGGTATACAGGGTTCGACATGCAAGGCCAAAGGTACCGAGGTTTGGTCAGGGGTTAAGCGGCTTCAGGCAAAATTCAAGTCTGTCGGAGAAAGACGAATCCTCAGGCAGCGAGGGATCACCCATGACACCTCGCGCTGGAAAGGCAGACGGCACAACAGGGCGTGTGATGGCAATGAAAGAGATCAGGCTAGAACTCGACGAGGCGAAGTTCACCACTATCTTAAAGGAATTGGTCATCCTCCACGAGTGTTCGTCACCATACATCATCGACTTTTATGGAGCCTTCTTCCAAGAAGGCGCGGTGTATATGTGCATCGAGTACATGGATGGAGGCTCTATTGATAAGCTGTATGATGGTGGGATACCAGAGAACGTTCTCAAGAAAATCACTTACAGCACCATAATGGGTCTGAAGTCATTGAAAGACGAGCACAACATCATTCATCGAGACGTAAAACCGACGAATATCCTTGTCAACTCTCGCGGCCAGGTCAAGATCTGCGATTTCGGAGTCAGCGGAAACCTCGTGGCCAGTATTGCGAAGACGAACATCGGCTGCCAGAGCTACATGGCCCCGGAAAGGATATCTGGTGGTGCAATGGCCACGGGCGCGGACGGAACCTACAGCGTCCAAAGCGACATCTGGAGTTTGGGATTGACCATCATCGAGTGTGCCATGGGCAAATACCCTTACCCACCGGAGATTTCTGCTACCATTTTCGGCCAGCTGAACGTGAGTGACGCACCTTCTCCACATTTCAAGGGAGTCTCGGCTAACCAGGCACTTGATCATAGGCGATCGTTGAAGGCGATCCGCCAGATCTTCCCGCGGAAGGCTACACCGCACAAGCCCGCGACTTTGTCAAGTCGTGTCTCAACAAGAACCCAAAGAAGAGGCATACGTATCCCATGCTTTTGCTACATCCTTGGATCAAGTCTCTTAGCAAGCCCGAGACCATTGCCGAAGAAGCAGAGGCTGAGTCGGAAGCCATGGATAATGACCTCGCTGACGCGGCGGCGAAGCAGCTCTCCATCAAGGAGGGCTCAGGCGACGCCGAGGTTGCGGAATGGGCCCAGGAGGTCATGGAGCGCAAGAAGCAGGGGCTGCAACCGGCGAGTGCAGAGAAGCCGGCATTACACGCTGCACCATTTGACAGCGTGAGCCCAGCTGCTAGTCTTGAATCATAGCCGAAAACGTTAGTACAAACCCGGATGTACAACAGTCTCGGCATTACATGAAGAAAACGGTGCATTGTAGCCCGTCCACCACAGATATCCCCCGCCCCCGGTCCTTTGCAGGAACGAGCTGGATCGGATTGCTAAGGCACAGGCTGGTTCTGGACGTTCGTCCTTCCAGTTGGCTTTCACTCTGCCGTCCTCGTGCTCTGCCCAGCCTTCTTCTGACAACCGTGGGGTGCTGTTGGCAAGGTGACAAGCACGGGGGCGGGGCACTTTTTCCCTTTCTCATATTTTACACATCATGCCGTTTTGAAAGCGAAGCCAAGCAAAGCAGAGTAGGGGAAACACTTTCTGGAAATAAACAATATCACTTGCACAGAGTGCTCTATAAACTAGGAAAGACTGGCTGGGCCAGCGTCTCGCTGGCATTCTTGATTGTGTTGGTTCGAGCTGGACTGTGGAGGTTGCTCCCCAGTCCATGCCCATAAAATATCGGGCGCCCGTGCACAAAGCTGTGCATGAGCTGCACAAATGTGAGGATGGTGAGCTCGGTCTCTAAAGTGGTGTCGAAAAATACCATCCCGATCACACGCAACTAACAACCTAACACGGTTGTACCAAAGTACAACATCGCCCATGGGAGTGCCTGCTCTGCCTTCCCCGCGGCCCGGGCGTCAAATGCTGCGACGAACAAACCCCCGCCCTACGCCCGTCCGGCTGGTTATTTGTGCCACGTGAGCTGCAAGTGCCGACGGCGACCACGATAGCTTCTGGCCCGGAAGCCTACCAGCATGCTGGTATGGCGGGCCAGGTCGACGCGCCTGGGCGGGCACACCGTTTCATCTTTGCCAGCAGCTGGCCGTTCCTGCCCCAGCCACTTATACAGTCGGTACCCCATTGGTAGACGTACAACTTTGCCTCGTGAAAACAGTGCGGGAGGTGGTGATTTGTGCTTCATAAAACAGGAACCTTTTTCTCCGGTGAGCTTGTCGACAATGCTCGTTGTCATGTGCCTGGCCTCATCGGCAACGGGCGTCATTGACGGCCGAGAACAGCTGCCGCCGCCCGGAGAAGATTCGAAGCAAATTTACTCATCTTAAAAGAGACGGAGTCCGGCCGTTTGCTCATGGATTGGGAAGCCGGGAAAGATGAACTTGCCGGGGGGGGGTTGTCTTCTGGCACAACTTCTGCCTGCTTCGTCTGTGCAGGTAAGACCCGCCCTGCACCTTGCGGAATCTTGCGATTTGAAGGCGTGCGGCCACGAGCTCGTCTCAGAGCACGTGTACTCACACGGGCTACATCCTGTTGTATATATGTGTGTGTCTTGTGAGGATGCGCCGGTCGGTCTCATTAACAGGGCGCGGACCGCTACTTGCATTTCAGGGGAATGATATCTGGAGCGGCAGCGGAGCCAAATATAGGGGCATCATCTACCGATAATAAGAGTGGATTTCAGACGGCATGTAACCAAAAAGAGATGATCAGACCCCTTGCTCTATATTGCAGGATGCTATACGGCTAAAAATGTTGCTGCAATCTTGGCCTTGCATTGCCAGGCAGGTCCTGTTGGCGGTATTCAAATGGCATGCAAGCGACTTACACACTTTGGTACCCAACAAACATTACCATGTGTGAGATTACGGGCTGGCCAGCCACCTTCAACTGTCGGTATCATGGAAGATTAATAACTGCCCTAGTTGAACTGTCGTCTCAGGAAATGAATATTCGATAACACGACCATATGTCCAGACAGGCAATATTTGAGTGATGCCTTTGCGTACGCTGCTTGGGATAATCCCAATGGCCTCGAGAATGACCTCACCCAGGCCAGCCTCATAAACACCCATGGAACATCCTTATGTAGATTGTCTAACTCGCAATATTCAAACAAATTCCAAGCAGGACAGCCTGCTAATCTCGCACAACAATTGATGTATAATCTCATTTTGGATAATCTCCCATGAGGCGGGAACCTGCACGGGGATGCCACTCAGCGGGAGGGAAGGGATGGGAGGGTGGCTGTGGGTCCGAGCTTCCACAGCAACCCCAACCCCAATCAGCCCCGAACTCGAATCCCGACGGGCATCTTCCAGCGACCGTTCCAGCAACAACAACACCATCTTCTCCTCCATCACCACCATCACAATGTCCTGTCTGGCGACCAACAAGACCGTCCAGCGCAAACTCGTCCTCCTGGGCGACGGCGCGTGTGGCAAAACATCACTGCTTAACGTCTTCACGAGAGGGTACTTCCCTACCGTCTACGAGCCCACCGTCTTCGAGAACTACGTCCACGACATCTTCGTCGACAACATCCACATCGAGCTGTCGCTCTGGGACACTGCAGGCCAGGAGGAGTTCGACAGGTTACGAAGCCTCTCATATGACGACAGCGACCTGATCATGCTGTGCTACAGCGTCGACAGCCCCGAGAGCTTAGAGAACGTCGAGAGCAAATGGGTCGGCGAGATAACAGAACACTGCCCTAGCGTCAAGGTCGTGCTGATCGCTCTGAAATGCGACCTGCGAGAGGCCCAGGACGAGGACGCGGCGGGCGGCGACAACCCCCCAGCGAGCACAAAGCCCACGATCGGGTACGAGCAGGGCCTGGAGGTCGCCAGGAGGATAAATGCGATGCGATATCTCGAGTGCTCCGCGATGCGCAACCGCGGCGTCAATGAGGCCTTCACGGAGGCCGCCCGGGTGGCGATGAGCGTCAAAAAGGATAAGGAGGACAAGAAGTGCATCGTTATGTGAAGCGATCAATGGGCTCGTCGGTCCGGCGGCCGGCTATCGGGATGGCGTCATGCGGCTCAGGACGGACTAATAACGGCATCCAATGTATCTCTAATTCCTAATAAATGGCTACAGAACAGAACAGACGCGGCAACGATACCTCTAGAACACTAGCTGTGCACAAAATGGCAGCCTCATACCACACCTCGCTCCTCACTGCCACAGACTGTCGCTCTCACGTCCACCTCATCATCGGCAGCAATTCTCTCGCCGGCAAGCGGTGCGAGCAGTCCATTGCCACCGGCGCAAAACCTATTCTTATCGCGCCCGAGCCCCCACCAAATCAGCCTCTACACTATGGCCTCACCAACCTCATTGAGTCAGGCCACGTCGAGTGGGAACGCAGGCCTTTCACGGAAAACTTTGCCCTCACTCGCGGGCGGGATGAGATAGGCAACGTGGTCGACGCCGTCTTCGTCACGACCACAAACGCCGTTTCACTGGGCCAAGGCTTATCGGCGCAACTCATCTCAGCCATTTGCAAGCGCAACCGCATCCCTGTGAATGTGGTCGACAATCCCAGCCTCTGCAGCTTCTCCATCCTGTCGACACACAGCGACGGGCCCCTGCAGATCGGCGTCACCACCAATGGGAGGGGATGCCGCCTCGCCAGCCGCATACGCCGCGAGGTTGCGGCATCGCTCCCGCCTACCCTGGGGACCGCTTGTGCGAAACTGGGGGAAGTGAGACGGAGGATTCAAGAAGAGGACCATCTACTTCACGAGGCTCTTAACGGCGGCTCCCTTACTGCTGGGGAGGAAGAGGAAGGGCTGGAGCAGACGGCCAACTTCAACAAATTGGTCACCGAGGAAGACCTGGACGCCGTCAAGCACAGGCGCATGCGCTGGCTCGCGCAGGTCTGCGAGTACTGGCCGCTGAAGCGCCTAGCAGGCATCAGCGACGATGACGTCGAGGCAGTTCTGAGATCATACTCGGGCAGCAGCAGTACCTCCAGCGGCGCAACTGCCATTGGAGAATCAGGGGATGGCAAGAGCAACGGCTCTTCTGCTAGCGCACGCGGCAGGGTCATCCTCGCTGGCTCCGGCCCCGGACATCCCGACCTGCTTACCCGCGCAACCTACAAGGCAATCCAGTCTGCCGACCTCATCCTGGCCGACAAGCTTGTACCAGAGGGCGTGCTGGATCTTATTCCCCGGCGGACGCCCGTCTCTATCGCGCGCAAGTTCCCTGGCAACGCTGACAAGGCTCAGGAGGAACTGTTGGAACAGGCCATAGCGGGCGTCAGGCAGGGCAAGGTGGTGTTGCGACTCAAGCAAGGCGACCCCTTCATCTACGGCCGCGGAGGCGAGGAGGTCGAATACTTCCGCCAAAATGGTCTAGGTGACAGGGTACTGGTCCTGCCTGGAATCACGAGCTCCCTAAGCGCGCCGCTATTCGCGGGCATACCACCCACGCAGCGAGATGTTGCAGACCAAGTGTTGGTTTGTACGGGGACGGGCAAAAAGGGCAAGCCACCGACGCCCCCAGAGTTCGTTGGAAGCAGAACGGTCGTATTCCTCATGGCTTTACACCGCATTACTGGTCTTGTGGCCGAGCTCACGCAGCATCTGCCTTCAGAAACGGAGAGGACAAGCACCACCACAACAACTGAGACGATACCAGATGGGGCTGGGCCAGCAGAGGACGTGGTTCACCAAATGATAGAGACAAGCGATGTTGCACAGCCTGTGAAAGCCACGAGAAGTCTGTGGCCGAGATCGACACCCTGTGCCGTAATCGAGCGGGCTTCTTGTCCTGATCAGAGAGTCATCCGCACAACACTTGAATTCGTTGCCGAGGCCATTGAGGCGGAGGGGAGCAGGCCGCCGGGGCTCCTTGTTGTGGGGAGGGCGTGTGAGGCGTTGTACACGCCTGAGAAGGGGAGGTCGTGGATTGTCGAAGAGGGGTTCAAAGAGTTACATCTTGATGAGGTTCGGCTCTAGCATGAAATTAAAGTGACATTTCAACGCCCTGCGAACGATAGTTTCGAATTCAACTGCGCTTGGGAGTGTTGAGCTTCAACCAGGGGGCCCCAGTTTTATGCCTTTTTCCGAGCGACGCGGCTTTACAGCTCATCGTGCTTACCTCTACCCATGTCCTGGACCCTCTTGATAAACGCCGCAACCTTTTCGAGGACGTCTTGGTTAATGCTATGACCGAGCCCGCTTCATCGGATAGTGAAAAAAGTCAGCGAGCTGTCCGTGAGGCATAAGCATGTCCGAGCAGAGGGTATGGATCTCAACGTACGGAATAATGCTGGAGTCAACGTGATAACCAAGGTCCTTGACGATGTCCCTCGACTTCCCCACCCAGTCAAGATTCATGATCGGGTCCTTCTCCCCGTTGACCATCAGGACCTCCATGCCAGTCCCATCCCTCACGTGGGGGAACTTGGCGGCCGCTCCTCCTCGACCGCTCTCCCGCACGGCATCCGCCAGCGGCAGGTATCCGCAGAGGCAGAAGACGCCCCCCAGCTGCACGTCCGCCGTGATCCCCGTCAGCAGCGCCATCACGGAGCCCTGCGAGAACCCGCCCATAATGACCTGCGACGCGGGGACGGCGTGGCTTTCGATCTCGTCGCGCACGAGAGAGAGGAAGAAGTCCCGGCTGCGCAGCATGCCCTCCTCGTCGTTGTTCTGCTGCGTCAGGGTCTCGAAGCTGACCTGTGGACCGCGCTCGCCGCGGATGTCGAACCACGCTGGGATGGAGCGCCCGCCGGCCTTTTTGGGGGTCTCCTTGTCAGCGGCACTGGCTGTGTTGGTTCTGATGAGGCTTGGGGGGGGGGGATTGCTTACCGATGTTACGTTGATAGCTGGGGCGCTCGGGAGGATGAACTTTGTGTCCTGGAAGAGGCCGCTCTCCTGCCAGTTTCGTACGATGGGGACGCTGTGGTGCGTGTGAGTACTGTGCATGTGAGAGAAACCCGGAGTGGATAAGACCCTTGCGCAGTGCTCAAGGCCATTGTATAGGTGAGTTATGAGTGACTGGATGCCTCACGTACTATCCATTTCCGTTGTCCCCAAGTCCATGAGCAATGATAACCGTGGACCTGTGCTGCTGGGTAATGGCTGGGAAAATCAAAGGCTTCGGCATGCTTGCGAGTATGGCAGTGGCCAGTCTGGCTGTAGTCATCTCGCGCGTCGTGTTCCCTTCTGTGCTGTTTTGAACCTGACGAGCCGGCGAGCTCTGCCGAGATTATACTGAAGTCTGCCCTTTTGTTGCCGTGTTGTCTTATGGCCCCGCCCCACCTGATTACAAAGATTTTGTCATGCTTTTCTTCGGTGTTACGGGATGTTGCAAAAAGCGCCAGCGTGAGGTTCCCAAACCACATACCTGTGTTCCAAGGTTGGAAGGAGCGGTCCCCTTGGCGTGGGCGCACGGGCCTTCTATAGCCCTTCAAGCAGGCTCATAGGGATTCCTCTCCTCAACATACCTAGGTACACAAAACAACTATCGTTTGCTTCATTGCCCCATCAGCCTGAGAACTTATTGATACCATTACTCGAATCGGTTTCACAACCAACTATATTGATCGACTTGAGCCACACTTTTATGGCCGAGGCTGACGGTGTTCATCTGTCTTCATGTGAAACATCATCAAGAAATATCCCATTCAACCAGCCCACCAAAAGCACGAACCCATCGAAGGATCTAGTCATTTTCACTTATTTATGATAGCGGAAAAGGCGGAATAGAGATATAAAAACAATAGGGAGGGGGCATACTGATAAATGTAGCGGTGATACGACGTTCTTGCTCAAATTTTAGCCTTGAAGCGGACAACATTCACTTGTATTTCTATTAAGATACAATACTCCAAGTTACTAATTGACTCTTTGAACAGCATCCAGAACCTCTGTTTTCCAAAAACCTGCTGAAGACTTTAAAAACCAGATAAGCTAGAGCCGAAGCACTCAGTGGAATAGTCTGTAGCAGCAGAAAACACCGGATTCTCGCAGCCTCGGGCTGTGCGATTCCCGCCATTTGCCTTCTGCTCATCCGAACAACCCCAATATGCAGCACTTGTTCTCTGTTCTGTGGCTATCGCCACACATGTAGCTCTCGTGAAGGGTTTGTTGATGTCTATATCATACGTGGCCAAGCACAAGCGCAGCCCGCTCCCGCACCGCCCAGGCGGGATGCGCTCGTGACACTAGAAGGTGTTTCAGTGTCTCGTAAAAGGCTCCACGGGACCGCTGTGACTGAATAGAGAATTAGAGTAACCCGTGCTGTTGAGTACACGTGCTTAGGTCTTTGGGTTTAGTGGTTTTGTAGACGGCAGAGAGGCAAGTGTTGTAACGCAGAAACACATTGGTCTTTAGACCTCGAAGCCCCCATCTGACACGCCACTCCCCAGGAACATCCCGTGAAAAGCTCTAGTGACGATAAGATTGTTCTCAAGCTCACGCATGAAGCTGGCTTCCAGAGCACAACAGCCGTGTTGTTGTGTCGTCGACCGCATCACTTGGAACAAGTCTTACTGGGTCACATTTTCATCTTCAAGTTTCATTGCATTTTGGTACAGCTGTAGTTGTAACCCTGGCTAGATAAGCATGAATCCACACAGGGGGATGTGGGTGCATCTATTGTCCCTCTGTATTCAAGTGCTGTTGTTGATAAGGCCCAATTTAGTGGGCTTGTTCGTCGTAATCCCATCGCAGTGCTGGAGGCGAGTCTTCGCAGAATACAAGCATGCTCAGCGGCAAATATTTCCCCAATCTCACTGTACTCTCATCTGATGTCCACTTCAGCTCCGATTTCTCTTCCATGACAGGGCTGCGAGGCTCGAGGGGCGAAATCAGATAGCAAGTCACATTTTGCGAACCATTCAAATCATCTCCTCGGATTATAATATTGAAGGATGTGGTATGGAAAGGGCGAGGGAGCAATAAACCCAGTGCTTACTGGTCAGTGAAGCAATTCAAGAAGTCTACCTTTACCGCTGGCCTGCAACCTACTTTGGGTTTATCATATAATCCCAGAATGCCTCATATACAGGGGACACCCCGAACAGGGAGACATGAATATTCTTGCTTCCCGCTTCGGGGTCCAAGCTGATCTGATTAAAGAGACACTATATATAGGCATGCCGTAGATAGATAGGTAGAAAATCGCGCTCTCCGACTTCTGCGTCTGTAACTACGCTTTCCCCAAGACGACATCATCTCGGCAAGGAAATATCCAGTGAGTGCAATGGTTGAGGTGAATGACTGCAAGGTGGATTTGGAATTACCGCGGCTAGCAAAGAGTCTACAGAGGAAGGCCCGAATCCAAAGAACACGACGTGACGCCCACAAATGGAACAATATCCGAGCCGGGCTTGTTGTGAAGGTATATATACTCGAGAAATCGAATCTCGGCGTTACATGTTTGCCCAACTGGTTGCCCGTTGCAGGAGAGTGCATCCCAGGCCCAGCGCTTTGGACACTGTCATTCCCGAAAGCACGGTATGCCGGGGCATTTGGTTCCCTGCAAGTGTCTGTGTATGTTCGGCATTCTACAAATAACTTGAACGGTAGGAAGCCCGAGGTAATTTAGCTACGCAAACCTAAAGGCTATGAAGACGACGACTGTGCGGTCGGAATTAGTTGATTGCCGTGTGTTCTGATCGATCTTCAGCTGACAACCCCCCCCTCCCCCCTCCCCCCCAAAAAACACAAAAGACAAAAACAAAAAACAAGCGCGTATTACCTAGGTACGCGATAGTTGTTTTTGGCTCCTGTACCAGCTGTATGGTGATTCTCACAACTGGTTGCCACCATCTGATGTCGTTGTAGAGATGTTTTACTGTCGTTGGTTGCATCAGGGGTCCTCGCCCAAAGTGTTTCTGCTTAGCATTCGAAACATTTGGCATTTCTTGGCGATGCAACACCCCAATGGCTGGCACTAGGGGACCAGAGAACAACAGTTCCAGAAGCCGTCCGTGCTGGGGTGGTCTGCATCTTGCAACAGTCGGCTGTTTCCTAGTGACCTGGTTCTGATACTGCTCAATCCAGGAGAAGAGCGTCCTGAACCCTAATTTTAGACGCTGATCGCTTCCACATACCACCTGTGCCAAGTGAACTCTCACACACCCTTCCCTCGAATCAAGCAGCGACAAGCGCAGCCCAAGACAAGAGACGCCGACTGAGGCGTTTCACTATGATGGACTTGTGTGGAATGGCATTATTCATTGCCGACCATGTCGACTGACCTGATGCACCGGCTCATAAGGCCATCTCATCGTCTCTTTCCAGAGGTACACCTGTTTTCGTCCCAATCTACTGCATAGTCTTGACAGAGCTGTGCTCCCATACCCAAACTCCAAGAAACATCTTGCTTGAACATATTTATGACAAGCACCATGGCAGCAATCTTTGAGAAGCTGCCAACGTCGCTGCCGACGGCGGACCGGCCTGACTCGATGGCATCTGTTGCTTCAATTCTCACCAACGACTCCGTCGCTACAGACGCTACAGAGACCCTGCCTCGGAAACCCTCTTCTGAGGAGTGTCACGATGAGGCTGATGAGGGCGATGATTCGCTCGTTTTTGCCATCAGGGCATTGCGCCTACTCGATAACCCGCAGTCTGCCGCTACAGAAGCAATCCAGGCTTTCGACCCGAAAGCCAACTTGCATCCCGATCTTGTCCGGCTCTTGGTTGCAGCGGCTATGAAGCACCCGGACGTTGCTCAGGGACTAATAGAGCTAGGCCAAAATATTCACGGCGGCCAGCTCGGTCGCTCAGGGGCTCTGCAGCAGCATGGTGATGTTCTCTACCAGCAACCAACCGGAGTGTTGGACCAGATCAGCATTTCTTCACTACTTTCGAGTATCAATGAATCTTCAGCCAGGAGAGCACCTTCTCCCAACAGGGATACCGCTTCGACTCCGTCTTTGAAGCGCCGCCTGAGTGTCTTATCCACCAAGAAGACATCCGAGACCCAACAGGGCCCACCGAAGAGAAAAGAGAAGATCTCAGTGGACACCATCAGGAAGATCTGCAAGGCGAACCTGAAGGACACTAAAGAAAGCATTGACAAGCTCGAGCAAGCTGATTACGCGGACGAGTTCCTCAGCGCGGATGAGCTGAAGAGGCAGGCAGAGGAGTATCTAGGCCATGAGACTGGGAAATTCGCGCTGTGCCTCGCACTCACTCTGCGCAACGAAGAGCAACGATGGGAAAGCGTCACTCACCTCATGGGCACCATGGCCGACAAGCTCAAGATCCTCTTGTCTACAAAGGGACGATTCAGCCCATCAGGAGACGTTGGCCTTCCTGGCCAGGACGGTTTCGGCATCCGTGACTGCTGGGTCGTGCTCTCCGAGGCCGAACAGGAGAGGCTCGCCTTCGACAAGCAGTGGGTGAAGCAGCTCAGGGAGGCGGCCCAGGTTGCGCCCCGACACGCGGCTATGGTCTGGGAGATACTGGATATGTGCGACAAGATCCAGGAGACTGTCGCGCCACCACGGTCCTCAGAGGAGAAGGCCGGGGTCCGGGACAGCATCGCGGCCCGCCTGGAGGACAGCTTTGAGCCACCGTCGACCCCGAAAGCATCGATAGAGAACAAGGTGATCAAGCGCCCGTCCATGACGGCGCGCTCCCCGGAGGAGATCACGGACCGGTGGTGCTTCTTCTTCGACCTCCTCGACGAGGAGGCCGCCAGGCGGTGCTTCCGCGAGCTGAGGCTCCTGCGCCAGCTCTTCAATGCTGCCAACCAGGCCCCGACCGACCGCATGGCCAACCTAAAATCGAAGGCGAGAAAGGCTTTTGCCGAGAAGCAGGACGACGACCTGGAGCGCTGGTTGGACACCAAGTGGGCCATGTCGGCGATGAAGGGGTTCATGATGACCAAGGCTGAGCTATATGATGTTGACGGCAGCGCAGACAGCCTGAGCAAACTGGAGAAGCTGGATGACGCGTTCTGCAAGTGCTTCTGGGGCTGTCTGGGGTCGGGCGACCACAAACGGCTCGCCCAGGAGGACGGCAAGAAGTGGGTGACGGATATCATGAAGGTTTTCCAGCACAGAAGGAGGTATGAGGTTATGTTCAGGCTGAGAGATATCCTTCATTTTATGCAGGGGAACATGTAAAGGGCGAGAAGTTTTGTAAGATAATTTGTGAACGGTATCAGAGAAGAGGCAGAACGAAACATGTCAGGATCGGATGAAGAAATGCTATATGGTCATCTACGCGCATCTCATCTCAGAACTATTTGACGCTTTCTGCAGTGAGAGCGAATAGATGCTGGTCAAACACTGGTGCACCCAGGTACGCAAGCAATCTCGTTCAGATGCCACCGTTACAGCGGCCGAATCTTCACGTTCGACTACATGTTTGCACAAAACTGAAGAATAACCCCCATTCAGAGCGCATGATCAACCTCTGCAAGCGAGCATATTGTGTCATAGAACGCATCTCAGTTTTCCGTGTTGGGCTGGCGGTCCTTAGATAGGTAGCAAAGTTGCATGTGGGCCCGCTTAACGGGGTTCGCCCCCATAAAGGAGTAGTGGAAACACTATATTATAAAGGAGAAATGCAGTAAGAGTAGTGTAGAAGAGCAAAAGAGATTTTCGATAACTCCCTGTCCTCCACTTGAATGAAATGCGATTGACTCGATTCATCCAGAAAGACGAGGGGCCGTGAACCGTGACAAGGAACCTGGCATTAAAAGTCCCGACCGCAAAGCGAGTGGGATTGCTGAGATTCGTACGTAGGAACAAGGGATGTACTTCATCACATCCTCATGAACAACTACGCGTGAATGGTTCAACGGATCTACCATCAAGATGGTGGCGCGTCAAGAGTCCCCTGATTGGAGCCCGTCTGGGTCCTTCGCTGTAACACATTGACGACGTTTTGGGGAGATACACGAGTTTGTTGCGACTCGGAAATAAATTAGAAGGTGGAACATCTCTCCTTGTGTATATTGCACGCATAAAGGCGAGACATGTTGGTGATGCGATGCTATCGCCGGTGCGGCTCCCCAGATGACGACGTCCTGCTATCTGGGGAGTATTGTGTCCTGGCCAGGTTGTACATGCGTTAGGGTGGGATTGTGAGTGCACGCAATCACGCGCACAGCACTAACGGAGAATATCCCGAGACCGCTTCGATGGGCACGCCAGGACCAGGCGAGGACGAATGAGCGGGAGCACCCTGAAACAGGGATGCCCACTTTTGACGTACTATCTATGGGGTGGGGTGAGGGAAACCCCACTCAGCCTGCCAGCATAGTTGACAAGCTTCTTCGACGGACTCAACGGCCAGATACCTCCCTTACATACAAGCAGCCGCCGTCTCCTGCATACCTCCCTGAAGCTCCAGCACAGCCTCCTTCTTCCACTTCCGGCAATATACATTGACTAGACTGACCATGGTTGGTGGTGACCCCCCGGCATAGGCCTCGGCAGGCCCTGCCTCTGCCCCCGCGCGAGGCTCTGCGCTGGCCCAGCTGCTTGACTGACCGCATCGTCCGACCACAGGCCGACCAGGGGCAGCTCTCTGAGGAGCAGATCGAAAGCTTCAAGGAAGCTTTCTTGGTTTTTGTTAGTCTCACGCCCAATTCAATCCTTCTCGGGCTTACTGCCAAGGTGTTCTTTTTCACTGACGGCTTGATTTATCTGTCCTTGCTCTAGGACAAGGATGGAAATGGTCAGTCTCTGGCGGCTATCTTAGACCTGGTGGATCACACCAACAGATCCTCCGTGTATGCATGCAACGGACGTAATGGACGTGAGCTGACCAGGTGTGTTTCACAGGTGAGATCACCAAGGAGGAGCTCGGGACAATCATGCGATCCCTCGGTCTGAACCCCACCGATGGCGAGCTCCAAGACATGGTCGACGAGGTCGATGTCGACAAGAACGGCACTATCGACTTCAAGGGTACACAGCCTCGTTCCAATGCGAATTGCTCTTCGGCTGTTTACTGACAGGATGGTATGCAGAGTTCTTGGCCCTGATGTCACACAAAGTCCAGGACGTGGACCCAGAGCAGGAGCTCAGAGAGGCGTTCAAGGTGGGCTTTTCAAGGCATGGCTGCGCAAGCCCTGACGGCAACATGGCTGACCATACGCTCCAGGTCTTCGATCGCGATGGCACCGGCACCATTTCCAAGGATGAGCTCAGACAGGTCATGAAGTCGATCGGCGAGAGCCTTACCGAGGCCGAGATCGACGAGATGCTTCACTTTGCTGACTCGGATGGCAGCGGCACCATAGATTGTAAGTGCAGAGTAATGTTTGCGCAGGCCTGGGACTAACCTGGATCATAGTCAACGAGTTTGTCCAAATCATGAACCAAAAGTAAAGATGTCATTATAGTACTGGAGGCGAGGTTTGACCGGGGGGTTACCGAGCAACAACAGGTGCAGAGCACCACGGTCAGGGCCCATACTCATCCATCATGCAACAGCCAGTCTCTAGTTCAGAGACGATCCACAAAAACGAGTATATTTTACGCACAGCAGAGCCCGGGTGATATGGAAAATATGTCGGCGCCCGGCAGCCATGCTGGAAGCGGGCACGAACTCGAGCCTCTCTCAAGTGACATTAGGGGTTCCTTCGATTTTTGACCTCGCGACGAAATGCACGTTGACCGTCACTTAGCTCATGATAAGATGCTCGCAAGATGCATCCTTCCATCTGAACGGGCTGCCCCTCTTGTGGCTTCATGCAACCCTCCTCGCATTTACCTTCGGCGTCAGTCCACCTTGGCCGGCAGGTTTATGCTGCAGAAGCTAACCATCTGAGTAATCATGACAGCATGGATTTTCCGACATAGAGCTGGATTGGGGGAACACAAAACACCACCGAAGATGCTGAGGGTCATGTATGTAGGGGCGACCACGGCTCGGGCAATATCACGTGAAGCCATATCCAGAAAAGTGCATACTGACTGAGTTTTGATTTCTCGTCGTCACTACACAGGGACCTGAAGGAAACAAACCCGCCTGAACGCCGTGCATGCTGATACATGAAGTGATCTTTTCTTTTGCCGCAACCAATACCACGTCGTTCACACCGAGTAGCTCGCGTACTCCTTATTGAAGACACGGCCAATGACCATGCGCCTCACCTCCGAGGTACCAGCGCCAATCTCGTATAGTTTTGCACTGCAACATACAGGTCAGTACGAGCGCCCACAATGGCTGGGAAGGGGGGCGTCATGAAGTGAGTGGTGGGTAACACTTACTCTCTCAGTATCCTGGAGGCTGGCATCTCTTCCACGTAGCCCATACCGCCTAGCACCTGTATGCAATCCAGGCCACATTCCGTAGCCCTCTCGGCGGCGTACAGTATCGCTCCGGCACAGTCTTGCGTCTTGATAATACCTTCCTCGTCGACAGCCCTCGCAGTGGCGTAAGTATAAGCCTTACTGACTTGTAGCTTGGTGTACATGTCGGCGAGCTTGCCGTGGATGGCTTGGAATGTCCCGATGGGCTGGCCGAACTGCTTCCGCGTGTGCGCAAACGGTAGGGCCACATCGAGCGCCGCTTGCATCAGGCCCAAAGGCCCCGCGCTGAGCACAAGTCTCTCCAGGTCGAGGCCCTCCATCAACACGCGCACGCCGCCGTTGATCTTGCCGAGGATGTTGGCCTCGGGCACGAAGACGTTGTCGAAGACCAGCTCGCCCGTGTTGCTGCCCCTCATGCCCATCTTGTCGAGCTTGCGCGCGCAGGCGAAGCCCTCTGCCCCATTCGTCTCGACGATGAAGGCCGTGATGCCCTTGCTCCCCGCATCAGGCTCCGTCTTGGCGTACACGACGATGTAGTCCGCGTCAGGCCCGTTCGTGATCCACATCTTGGAGCCGTTGAGGACATAGCCCCCGTCCACCTTCTTGGCCGTGGTCCGCATTGACACCACGTCCGAGCCGGCGCTGCTCTCGCTCATGGCCAGTGCGCCGACCTTCTCGCCGGCTATCAGGCCCGGGAGGTACCTGGCCTTCTGGTCCGGCGAGCCGTTCAGCTGCAGCTGGTTCACGCACAGCTGGCTGTGGGCCGCGTAGGACAGCGCGATGGACCCGGAGGCGCGGCTCAGCTCCTCCATGACGATGCAGTGTGCCTGGTATCCCAGCGCTAGCCCGCCGACGTCCTCGTCTGCCGTGATCCCCAGGAAGCCTGCCTCGCCCAGCTTCCCCCACATCTCGGGAGGGAAGGCGTTGCACTGGTCAGTGGCGGCCGCCACCTCAGGGGAGATCTCGCGCCTGGTGAACTCCTGGACGCGCTCGCGCAGCTCCTCGAGGTCGGCTTGGGCGGGAGCGACGAAGCCCTGCGGGTGCTTGGAGGTCGAGGCCCATCGTCGGTATTCTGGGACTGCTGCTGCGCTGTTGCGGATGGCTGGGGTCGCTGGCGACGATGCCTTGGGAAGGGTTCGCGCTGATCGGGCCAGGCGGCCAAGTACTCTCGTGCTCGACATGGTTGCTTTGGAGTGGTAGGTTGACACAAGAATGAAAAAATCAAGTTGTGTCACGCTCCATGACAAGGAAAGTATCGTGTGTTCCAAGAGCTTGGAAGCGGTTGTTGTCGTTGTTAGCCATCGCATTGCTTCGGCCCAAGATCGCAGGTAGTCCCCGGATTCCAATTGCGGTTGAGATCGCTTAAACGCGGGCCGAGGCACCAAGATCCGGGGAAGGTCGACCTCAACGTCACACTGCAAGCATCGAGGAACTGTCCTTCGCTTCTCCTTTCCTCAGCCGCGCTCTCGTCCTCGATGCTGTTGTAGCGAACGTGATCTCGCCTTCTTTGCAGAGAGATCACCAGCCTGCAGCCCCTCTCGAGCACGATGTCGTCAATCCCGAGCTCAAGACCAGGCCTGATCCCTCGATTGGCCCGCTCATTACCCCGGACTCAGATCCAGATCCACCCTCGTCCTCGCCCGGGGCTCCCATGCCAGCGACGACCCGCCGTCCCCATACTCCCCACGGGGAACGGGAGCAAGCGAGGCATCGCCACCTTCACGCCTCCCTACCAGGCACAGGCGATCTCCACGATCCAGTCCGCGATAGACACGAGCAGCGATGAGTTCAAGGAGAACAAGCTGGCCATGGATGAGGCCATGGCGCGCCTGACCGAGCTCACGCGCAAGGTCCAGCAGGGCGGGCCGCAAAAAGCAAGGGAGAAGCACCTGGCGAGGAAGAAGATGCTGCCCCGAGACAGGGTCACGGCGCTGGTAGACCCGGGCACCACGTTCATGGAGCTGGGTGGACTGGCCGGCCACGAGCTGTACCCGGAGGCCGAGGTACCCGCCGCAGGCATCATCACAGGTGTGGGTGTCGTGGAGGGCGTTACATGCGTTATTGTTGCCAATGACAGCACTGTGAAGGGTGGTACATACTATCCCATCACCGTCAAAAAGCATCTGAGGGCGCAGGCTGTTGCCCAAGAGAACAAGTTACCGTAAGAGCCTGGCTCTCTCCTCCAATTTGGTGATTCTGGTGCAGGACACCCAGGCGATTTGATCTCGTGCTCATTCTAATTTTGTGGCGGCACACAGATGCATATACCTCGTCGACTCTGGAGGCGCAAATCTGCCCCACCAGTCTGATGTCTTCCCAGACCGCGATCATTTCGGCCGCATCTTCTACAACCAGGCACGCATGTCTGCGGCCGGGATCCCACAGATATCCGTCGTAATGGGGCCATGCACAGCAGGAGGCGCCTACGTTCCAGCCATGTCCGACGAGAGCATCATCGTACAGGAACAGGGCCACATTTTCCTCGCAGGTCCGCCCTTGGTCAAAGCCGCCACGGGAGAGTCGGTCAGCGCAGAAGATTTGGGTGGAGGCAAGATGCACTCGAGCGTCTCGGGTGTGACCGATTACCTGGCAGTGGACGATGCGCATGCCCTCGTGCTGGCGAGGCGGTGCGTAAGTAATCTGAACTGGCCTCATAAGACAGGTCTGCCACAACAAAAGGAATCATTTTCCGAACCTCTGTACTCCCCGACAGAGCTTCTGGGCATAGCATCCACCAATCTCCGGAAGCCCCTGCCAATTCACGAGGTGATAGCCAGGGTGGTCGACGGCTCCGCCTTTGCAGAGTTCAAGCGCGACTATGGGACCACACTGGTGACAGGGTTCGCGCATATCTACGGTCAACAGGTTGGCATCGTTGCCAACAATGGGATCCTGTTTTCTTCTTCTGCGCTGAAAGGCGCGCACTTTATCGAGCTGTGTAGTCAGCGAGGCATCCCGCTCGTCTTCTTGCAGAACATCAGTGGCTTCATGGTCGGCACCGACGCGGAGAGGGAAGGTATCGCGAAGAATGGCGCAAAGCTGGTTACCGCGGTAGCTTGCGCCGACGTACCCAAGTTCACAGTCGTGGTTGGCGGCAGCTACGGTGCTGGCAACTACGGCATGTGCGGGAGGGCATATTCACCAAGGTTCCTGTGGATGTGGCCCAATGCCAGGATCGGTGTCATGGGCGGTGAGCAGTTAGCAGCGGTGATGGAGACGGTAGGGAAGACCGTGGACACGGGCCTGAAGGAGAGGATCGAGAAGGAGAGTGACGCTGTTTACTCGAGCGCGAGGTTATGGGTGAGTCACCTCCTGCCTACCAGTTGCTGTCCCGTATTGCAAATACTCTGACGCTGACTTTACCTCCTGTGAACAGGACGATGGAGTAATTCCTCCACAACATACAAGGCGATATCTAGGACTGGGCTTGCGGGCTGCCATGTCCGGCCGAAACGAAGTTAGAGCTGGCGACACGAAGTTTGGCGTCTTCCGGATGTAGTGGAAAATCCTAATCCTCATCAAGCGGATTCCATGACTTCGCCTCGCTTCTGTTAATAACGACTCCGATATGCATTTTCCCTTATGAGTAACTAATTTACTCCTTTTCTTACAACGGGAGATAAAGGCATGGGCATCGTGGAAGCACTCCCACTGCCGTCAGCATCAGGTCACAAAAGCAGCGCCTGCAAACTCTAACGTCAACACGGTCTTCTCTTCCACGGATTTTGCTCTGCTTGCCAGCGAGCATGCATCTGTCGTTGCCATTCGGGCGAGGGCAAGTGCGTCTCAGCCTTCTGCATAGAGGCAGGTCATTGTGGGCGAGCAGTAGCGATGTGCGATATTGAAGGAAACAGAATGAGCCAGCAGGGGTCTGGGTGAGTAGCTGCCAACAACATCAGTAGGAAGTTAAAAAACACAGTGTGCCCTGACCATAGGAAGTTGCCAAGGTCCCCAAGGAAACACACTACAGTCACCAATCCTTGGAGCTTCAATTCACTATAGATCATTATCATTCAGCATTGACTTAAATTTCCAGAACCACAGCACCTGTTACCTCAACCTTGATAGGAACCTCGCAGCTCGCCAGCCACAACGTGCACCTTCAAATACAACAAGTTTCACTGCCCCCATTGTCAATGTGAAGATGAAGACATGACCACTTTACCATCCGCATGACACGGTCCCCTTTGCGAGTGGCCAACACGTTGTCGGGCACAACCAATTAATTGCCGGTATTGTTGTCAGAAGTGGTCTGGCGAATGGTCAAAGAAACCCCAGCCCTGCGTATTGTACAGGGAGGAGTGCGAGGTATCAAGTGATAAGGTTAAGAGATGGGCCAAAGAGGAGGAAGCATGGCGAGAATAGAATCCGCTGGAGGACAGGGTGGGCGAAAACTTCCCTAAGGCGGACCGTGGGTGGAGGGCGCCTTCGATTCATAAAGACGACGCCAGCACCACGACCAAGGAGGAACCTCACCGCGATGAACCAAATACTGGATCAGCAATGACACGGAAAAGTTGAAGCTGGCCAACATGACAACGCGGCGCAAGATTTGAGTCTAACGCTTTTTTCTTTCATTCAGCGAGGGAGCGAGTTAGTAGCTATACGTCGACGTCGTCTATTTGTCCAAAGCAGGCCACAATGTGGTGGCTAGGACGGGGTTTGTTTGGCTCGAGTTGGTGTCCACAAGCGTTGTAATTACGAGCAGCTTTCAGATTGCAACCACAGGATGTGTCTTTGCCGGAGGATGGCACAATCGTTTGCTAAGCTCTTGATGAGGTCACTCCGGGAAGAATGCCCAGGTTCGGATGTGCGTCCACAGACATCTTGCTCTCATTCTCTTCCCGCCCGCTGCTTCCGATCCTCCATGCCCGGACGGGCAGCAAGCTTCACTCGTATATTTGCAGTGAAATGGCTATCGTGAGAGGTTGTTTTCAAAATATAGCGATGTCATGTCATACAGGTCGTGGTCATGCTAGGAGGAGCGGGACCAAACGGAAGAGAGGTCTGAGGTCTTCTACCTCCGGCCCCCGTGTCGAAATATTATTCGAAAGAACCAGGCATCTGCAATTGCTGACCTTCCATGTCACTACCCACTCTTCGCGCCATATTCCTCCTGACTGACCTCCTCCATCCAAGTGGTCTTTCCAAGACTGATTGCAAGATGCATCATCATACTGCCGTCGTCGGCGCCATGCCAATGAACTGTCTTGGCCGGGCACTGCACGATATCGCCCACGCTGATGCGCTGAGGCTTCCCGCCCTTGTCGCACACCCACCCACTTCCGGCTTTGACCTCGAGTATCTGTCCGTTTTCGTGGTGGTGCCAGTACGTCCTAGCACCGGGAAGGAAGGTAACATGATTGCACATTATTCCGTCCACGGGGCCTGCGAGCTTGTCCATCCTGAAAGACGCTGGTCAGACCTGGTTCTGTATGTGGCTCGAGAATTGTTCTTTGGGGGTGGATGGCCAGACTCCTCTGTTGAGGAGTCTTGACATCATCATGCAACCGCGTTGATTGGACTCACCAGACATCGCCAGTGAAGGTGTTGGCAGCTTTGACTGTGCTCTGAGCCCCATCATTCCCCCCACCGGTTGAATTACGGACGATCGTACAGGGCATCCTGATCTGTTGGGTACAAGATAATATTTAGTTTTATAGGCTATGAGATAGAATTTTGGCAGAATCGGAACTCAACCAGATTTCCTGAAAACGAATGTCGGAGATATCCAAGATCCGGATTTCGGCTGCGGGGAAGATCGCACCTCCTTCTCGGGTCGATGCTACCCGCAGTCCCAAAGAGGAACGACGATCTTTCGTGGCAAGGGAAAACAACACACTGACGTGGTGGCCCTTATCCGCGTGTGCTCGTGTCAAATTGTCCATGGAACAGGCGTTCCATTATATAGAGCCATAACACGTACGATGCAACCAGTATAACGTCGACAACGAGCATCGTTGCAGCTGCAAAATCCCAGTCCATGCCTGAATTTGAATAATGCGATGGTCCGGGGAGAAACAGTCTGGATAGGCTTCGGTTATTTGATCAAGTAAGTACCTGGAGTATTGAATGCTTGGCTGTAATTTTGCCATATCTCATATCACGCGTCCCGGAGCTCGTTGTCTACAAAAGCTGATTTATACTTCGGGTTCTGCGCTATCTGCAAGGTAAATAGCATGAGATGAATCAGAAGAAAGAAAACAAATCTGAAATGGGTGACTGACCATAGTGTTGGACACTCACAACCCAAGTTTACTCACTGCTTGTGCTTCATCCCGTTAATAAAAGTCTACCTTGTCACTGACTAATCGACAAGGTTGCCGGCGAAGGTGAACACCGTACCCTACGAGTCAATGCTCGCTCTTGATGTTTGCCGTGAAAGGACGACGAACTCAGACCTCGTCACCTCGTGAGCAAATATGCGCTGTGTCCGATAGGTTGGAACAAGAAAGCTGACCGTAATCGTTCATCGAAGCATATCGATCTCCTCGCGTATCTGGCACGTCAATGTGGCAATACAAGGTTCTGTGAAGCAGGATTTATTTGCGAGATCTCTGTTGCTGCTGAGAGCTAAGTACAAATATCTTGGTTCAATCTATCCGATGTACATGGCGTCTGATGTCAAATTTTGAAGCTTCAAAATCGTTTCCCGCCCGGCATCAGCAGTTTGCCGCCTAATGCGCAAAACGGAAATCAAGCCTCTGCTGCCCCTCATCTTTAATATTAATCAGATATTATTCCTGCGAACCCACGGCGATGCAGTTGCAGGGAGGACCACCAAAGCCAGAATCCAGGGGAATATCCAGATGTTGGCGAAGGAGGATACGATCGCCCGTTCTTTAAGCCTCCTCGAGACCCACGTGACGAATAAGAGATTCAGAGCGAACATGACCTGCGAGGGAATGACGAGCAGGTTGGCCTGGAATACAGAGAAACCGAGTTGCCGCAGGATGAGAGACAGGTAGTTCTGTGGAGGGCTCGGCGGGATGTAAGTCGTGAGACCTATAATGTAGAGCGGCCACTGCTCCCAGTCTTGGATAGCCTTCCACAGTAGCTTAGGCCCAACAGCTTGGCGGTTGTTCATGTCACCCTTACTCGGATCGTCTCGGAGCAAGCAGTTGACCATGATCTTCTCCTCTCACTCGTCAAACCATCCCTTGGAGCCGCGGAACCAGTTGCGAGTTTGTCACTGCAGCAAAAGGAGTCAGCTATCAAAGAATAGAAGAAGAAGTTTCATCTGGATATGGGGAGGATCAGGTCATAGTATGGCCATAGCTTGTTTCAAAACCTGCAGCCTGACAATACCTTTGAAATACAGGCTACAGATGGGAAATTGTTTTTCTCAGAGGGGTTAATATCGTATCCGGAAGCTGCTTACAGGGCCTGGGGGCATGAGGCCGAAAGAGAAGACGCCCACAATCAGCGTGAGGATACCTTCGAGGAGAAATAGCCATTGCCAGCCAGACCAGCCGTTGATACCTCTCATTTGAAGAACGCCTGCCGCTAGCAGAGAGCCCACAACATTCACAGTACTGAGGGCAGTCCACTCTGGAATATTAGTGTCAGTCTGATGGTATCAAGAGCAAGGAAATTCGGAGGACTTACAAACCAAGCCAGACGGGTGGGCAGCTCATTGGATTTGTGGAAATAAGTGAGGTACAACACAATGTCTGTCAGTCGGCTTCGGTCAGCATTTGCCGACATTAGAGGATGCGCATATGGGACTCATTTTGACTTCAAATCTATGCCATCCGAAGCAGGTCTGTCTCGAAAACAAGAGACATGGTGAAGGACAATTTCTTTTGAAGATACCGGAGAAGATTCGCCAACTGACCTGGAATAAACCCTCCCATAAGCAAGCCAAGGAGAGCTTTGATGGCATAAAAACCGGCGCGATTTGTGAGGAACGTTTGTGAGCCCGCGACAACAGACCAGCCAATAATGATGGAGGGTATCCATCGGTCAGCACCGAGTTTCTTGCTTATAAGACCGCTCGGTAGCTCTGCCGAGAGGAACGACGCGAGAAAGATAGTCTGTCCATAGTTGAAAGCATTTGTGTTCATGCCTGTGCGCAAATGGTGTTAGCTAAGTACGGCAAGAATGCAACCCGGAGTTGCGTGGGAGTGACTTACCCAGCTCCTCTAACATGTTGTCCGAAATGGCCCTGTTGATATTTCTTCGGTGCATATCGAGAGCACAAAACATGATCCACTTCAATCTTCCAAGTCAGCATATACGTCATAAATGTACCTTGGGCTGTTCATCCGTGGTCTCAAACACCAAAAACAGCACTGAAAGTTCTCTATGGTACCCAGGTAGTTGATTGAATGCCACTTACAGCCCATGTCATAATCCTCAGGTCAACCTTCCTGACGAGTTTCCGCTCATATTCAGCCGTCCACGTGAATTCTGGGTCAAACCGGTGTCTGTTTTCATACCCGGCTTTCTCGTAGATGTTGCGCCAGTGCTCCGCGGCGAGCGGATCGGAGCAAACATGGCGTCGCGAGTTGGGCCCGTCGAGATCATCAACACTCTGAGAATCAGTTTCGGCAGCGGGATCAGCCGTCGCATTGATCTTTTCAGGGTCCAATGTGATAGAATGCTCTGCTGCATCTCCGCGGTCCTTCATCGTGGCGGCGGTGCTGGTGTACTGCCGAAATTTGGGTTCGGAAGAATGAATGGAACGACTGGATGACTCCAATAAAAAGAACGTCGCAGCGGCGACCTAAATGAACGCTGCTATTCGACAGAAAACTAAGCTCTACAGGATTTATAGTTCCATGAGATGCATGCTTAGATCATGGTGTGGTGTTGCAAAGAGTACCAAGCCTTGCATCATCGCGCCAAGACAAGGTTATCACTTAGATCCTGTCCTATCGGTGATGCCATCTCGGAATATTTGACCGGTATTGGTACTTGACGTCGGCATGAATTTTTCGTAGACAGTACAAAATTATGCCCCTGATAACGGATGAAAGGACAGTGCCGTGAATGTGTTTGATCATTGTTGCTGTCATGATGCAGTGACGCCTCTGATGACAGCTTGATTGTGCCGGCACTCTGCTAGCACATCGCCCTGGAAGGTGACCAGGCTTACTGAATTCCGATACCTATAGAAGACGGCCGGTCTTAGATTTCTGACATGGGGGGATAAGTTCCCGAGGGAGTAGACGACTCTGTCCTTGGGCAACCACGTGCGGAGCATGGTAATGGGCCACCACAACAGCTGAAGGAGGTACTCATTTAAAGAAGTTGTGGGCCCAAAGCAATAAGTCTCGGGCCGAGTACATGAGACCTCAGATACAACCGGGGTAGGCTACCCATTAGTAAAGGACTGTGGTGATCGCGGACAACATGGGGGGTGTCTGATAGGCCGCGTGGATGGAGACCAAGGAAGGAAGTGGCTGGTTTCATGCGTATGCTACCCAGGTGCAGGATAGGCAAGGTCCCCACGTGTCGGCCTTATTCTCGAACATGTTCATGCTGCAAGATTCAGCTGTCATCTTACAACTCAGGAGCCGGTCATGTTCATGGGCTCTGGTCTTACGAGTCGTACGTAGCCTGTTCCAATGCGGGAAGATGACTGGTTACTAACGTATTTCACAAGGCCTAAGTCTTTTATTATTGCTTGCCTTTGCTTTTACTTCCTTTCTAAATCAAGTTACTTTATTCTAGGCCAGCACTAATTCGTCTTCTCAGACAGCGCAATGGCCCGAACAGCATACACGAGTGTAAACGAACTGTCTGACGGCCGGAGCTCCCATTTTCAAGACCGATGGACCTTCAGGTTGTAGCACATTGTTGTAAATCAGAAGCAGTGATGATAAGTGACCGTAACTAGGGGAAGATAACCCGAGTATTAGAAAAATAAAGGAGTGGGATACAGTGAATAAATGGGTAATTAAATAGGCAATATCTAAGTGGTCCTTGGTGCTATTTGCTTGGAATATAAACCCTACTGAGGTAATGCGATTATTTCGTATTTCGTATGTACCATCACAACACACGAATATCTCATTTGGATCAGATATCAAACAACTAGACCAAGATCCGCATAAATCATTTATGCAGGACATAGAGGCGAGTCTGGCCTCTCTATGAACAATTCACTGCCTACACAAGTAGCGCAGTAAAAAGTGTTGTATGGATTATACTTTTTCTTAGTAGCCAGGTGTTTCCCGTACCTATCCCCGTAAAATGTTTTCTTCCAGCCCGGGTCATTCCTGTCTCCCTCGTTCATGTATCCGCCTGTGTCCGGCGCTAATCTCTTCAAAGCAGCCCCTTTGACATAAGTCATATCGTCCATGGCAGAATAGCGATCAGCATTAGAAGCATTTAAAGCAACGCCACGACCGACCGTGACAAAATAATTGGAGGTGCGCCACGCGGCATGTAAGCCAGAAGTTTCGTCAGCTGCATCCGCAAATACCTGGCCGCCCGAGACAAGATCAATCACGTTGACAGTAAAATCTTCTGGCTTGCCGGAAATAATCTCAACGACCTCGAGAACAGCGGTGTGATTTGCAAGGGCACGTCGGTTGATAAGCCTCGAGGTCAAGATGGACGAGGATCCTGCAGCATCGTACAACCCTGACTCGGCCTCGTAGAATGACCAGTAGTCAGAATAGGATACAAAATTGTCGCTGATGGAGAGCGTCTTGTTAAAGGCTTGAAGCTTCGTTCTGACGGGCGCAAAGGCGGCATCTGCTTCAGACTGGTTCATACCAATGGTCCAAAAACTATGCGAATAACCAGAGGTCGCGTTGCCGATGAAAGGCCCAGAATAACTGCTGGACCAAAACCCATACCCTGCGAAACCCGCGTCGTCGAGGTCAGGAAGTGACTCTAACAAAATCGTCACGGCGTCGAGAAGGTCGGAATTGTTGTTGGTGTTCAATATCGGCGCCAAGTATAGATAGTGAGCAGTCACAACATCGACATTCGGGTACGCTTTGACGGTGGTTCTCAGAACAATACCATACCCGGGCCCGCCACCCCTGATCGCGGTGAGCAGATCTCTGTGTTCACAGTGGTTTGCAGTGACTACCTTCCCACTGGCAAGCAGAACTCGGGCTTCGAGGATTTGGTCTGCTCCCATGCCGTAATTCCGCGTTGCTGGACCATGGCCGCCGCCGGATGGCCATCCGCCAATAGCCCCTGGTGAGATCGCGCCTCCGCCGACGACAATGACGTTGTTGGTCTTCGCAAATGCGTATACATTTTTCCACTGGTATGCGCCGTCTATAACTATAGCACTCCCAGTCCAGTTGGACCTCTGGCAGCTATTGACAGAAGAGTAGATATCCTGGAATTCTAGCTTGTTCCTGAAGTACCGGAGTCAGACTTCGAGACTCCCAAAGCCATCCGAGCGACCAAGCATGTCGTGACCCGTGCTTGTTGCGACCAATCGGAGGTTCCTTTCCTGGGCGAAAAACATGGTCGAATTGATCTGCTCAAGAGTGGTTGTGTTGACAGCGTACTGTGGACTTATTCCCAGTGTGCATGTTGTTGGCACATCGTTTTTGACATAATTGACCGGCGCACATGTGATGTTGAAAGGATATGGCCTTCCGATGGGCTTTGTGGTCATGAAATCCTGATCCGGCCACATCTCTGTGACATATCCGCACTGCATCGCATCAAATGGGGCTCCAGGATAACATGATTGAGCAATCGGGGCGGATTTGACTAGGGCTCCCTCGACTGTCATATTGAAAAGGTCCCAAGACTGAAGAGACGGCCAACAATCATCACGAGGTCCCTGCGATTCAAATTATTTGTGTCAGCTGTAAGAGGCTCGTGGTGAGAGGCATGGAATTGGTAACTTACACATCTGCAAGAGGAAACGGGAGAGGCGGTTGGGGCGTTTGCGCCACTCGAGCTCAGTTGCCGAGAAACGACTCTGCTCAGGGAGCACGCCAGCAAGAACACGATGGCATGCATGTTGCTGAAGATATTCGATGTGTATATTCAGGCTGTTGCCGGTCAGTTTGTCTAATACATACACGAATGGATGCTTTCGAGGGTGATGCGGGGAGCGACAAGCTGAGATGCATCAGCACTTGGTGGGACTCAGCTCAAGAACCCTACATTCCGCCACTTACGTGCCTTAGTGCAGATGTGCGTGAATGTAACACCATGCAGTGGCTGAGGATTTGAGAAAAAGCATCAACCCCTCTTAGTCCAGAGTTGCAGGAGTCCAACAACCATTCAGCCAATTTGCCGTGCCATAAGTGCCATAAAACGCAATTGTCAGCTGAGGTAGGCTTCCAGAAAGTTACGGCAGCAGGAACACGAAGCTTATGATTTTACATTTGAACACATTGCATTGTCGGTTCATAAACGCGGGGTCACAAAATAGCAGCCCACGGGACAGTATGTAAATCCGTTTTGCGGCTGAGGGTCTATCCACAGAAAACAGACATAGATATATGGCTGGATGAGTGATTCCAACCACATTTCGTATGCGCGTCTTCAGTGTTGTGCAAACAATATGTGCCGGTGTGGATACAGTGCAGACCTGGCCGTTAGCCGTGGAGAGTCATTTATGGACGAGCCCATGTGCGAGCGACAGTAGAACACGGTGGGCAGGTTACAACTTCACGTTATTGGTATCTCATCGGAATCCACATTGGCTCGAAAGCCGTGGTGTGTGATGCCTCGAAGTGATGTTTAGAATGTATTAGTTAGGTATTGATTAGGGATAGACCTTTCGGCTTTCGTCACTATCCATAATTATGTCCAGGGTGACGACACCAGCTTCCAATCTTTACAACTGTAGTGACTGAACATGCTGGCATAAATATCAGAACCAGTCAACGGCTGGGGCAATTCATCTCCAACGTCCTCGCACTTCATCCATGTCGTGAAGTCCCAACATGGACATCAAACTCCAACGACCAGGTACCCATTTCCACACACGACAGGCAGATTAGACCAGCACAGGGAGCATGATGATCCGCGTCGAATTTGCCCTGTTCCCTTCTCACATAGCCCCAGCAACAGCAGCAACACCCAGCGCCGCGACACCGGCCACAGCCATGCCGGTGCAGCGCGGGGCGGCGGCGTTCTTGGTGCCGGTGGCCTTGGCCTCGACGCTGGTGAAGACGCTCTCCCACGTGTCATCGTACTGGGCGACGGCGGTCTGGAGTGCCCCGGGCACATTGTCGCGGAACCAGCCATTTGTGGTGACGGCACCCCAGTTCCAGTACGAAGCGCTGAGCGACTCGACGACGCTGGAGCCGCCGTCCTGCTCGGCCGCCGACCAGATGGCCTCGACGATGTCGCGGTAGTCTGAGCGCATGGCGAACGAGGTCTGCGCACTGTAGAGCGCTGAGGCCAGCGTCGTCGCGTACTTCCCCGTGGCCCACGTCGGTGTCGCCTCGCCCTCATACACCTCCGAGAGGAAGGACGATGCGTCTGTCGATGCTGGAATGGAGGTGTCTGTTGGCGTCGCGTCGGCTGCGACGAGGCTGGCCAGGCCCAGGAAAATGGCGGTGATAAAGGACTTCATTTTGAATTTTATTTGTGTTCCTGGTAGAGCAAATTCCGATGCCGTTCAAGGTTGTAATGGTTCACAATATGAAAAACAAGAGAACAGGGAGAAGAGAACGGTGGAAAGGCTCCATTTCGCAAGGGCACGAGGAAATATTTCCATTTCATTTCATTCCTTCGCGTCATGCCATGTTGCCGCCCAAATTCCTCAACGTCCTAGTAGTACCAATTTCCACGTTCTGCCATCGAAGGGAGGCGAATCAGAAAGGGTCATTTCTCGTGTGGAGGTCCCGCAGGAGGCGCTAGCAGGACGTCATCCCAAAGCGGTTACCAATTGCACCACTTCGAGAACTTCTGCCTACGCTTAAATGATTTCGACGCATGGCTGCGGCACAGTCCCAGAAAACAAGCAATAGTTCGAAAAGACGTTGACTGTTCCAGCCAGTCATATTTCACCCTTTTGACGCTAACCAGGGGTTTTCTGTAGGTCCCGACACACCGTCTGCTGCAATGATGAAATGACTCCCGCCCGACGATAACGTCGTGCTCTTTGGCATCCACATCACTGGTGGAGTAGGGCTGCAAGGAAGCCTGCTCAGTGAAGGATTTGAGGGCACTGACGCTACTCGAGTTCTGCCTTGCAACCCAACCCGAGAGATCTTGGTGCCTAGAAAGAGGAGTTTCTTGCCAAGCCACCAACTTACACAGGGCTGACTTAAATCATCGGCATATAGACAAAAGCCTTTTCTTTCCTCTCGGCTTTACGTCTATGTGAGACTCTATCAACTCTAGAAAGACACAAGTTGTGGCGAAAGTGAGGAGCCCAGCACGCGAGGGCGTATACCTATCGAAACAAATTTCTCCTGTCCGCCAAGCCGTGGCTTAATTAGATATGCATGATCGCGAAGCATTCCAAAGCACCGGCATGCCAAGAACAGCCTGATGTACGGCAAGAGACCGGAGAAAGAGCCGTCACACACTCCAGGCCACGGAGACCGGGGCCGACTCGGCCAGATGCTTGCGGGCACCCTGGAGAAGGCACAGCTGCGCCATCTTGTGTTGACTTTGGGAGCCAAAATTAAATGCAATTTGATGCTGCAATGTCCCGAGCCGAGGATCTATCTCCAAGCAGGACAAAAACCCGCATTCCTTGTCGGAAGCTCTGCCACAGCCCGTCTATCTAGGCCCGCATCTCGCCACCAGTCTATGTACCATTTCCCAGCATCCCAGCCCGCAATTATCAGAGTCTACTCAGAAGACGATGGGCACAGATCGTAGTAACCATCAGCGTTGTTGCCCCACCATGTAGGGAATGGCTTGGACGGCCCGCCGGCACCGAAGACAGCGAACGACAGGATGAAGAGCACGGCGAGACTGGCGCCGTCGAAGGCGCCGGTGACCAGGTACGAGTAGTCCCTGAAGATGCGCGGGCGGTAGTTGCGCAGGTAGAACTGGGTGAAGAAGCCGGCGATGACCTGGCTAAAGATGACGCAGGTCTGGCTGGCATTATAGGGGATGTAGCCGGCATACTGGATAAACTGCGGCAGGTTGAGCTCTGAGGTTGAGAAGCCCTTGATCTTTGGGACGAACTGGAGGTTGTACAGAATTAGTTGGTGGATCACAATATTGTGTGATAGAGCGAATCGCAAGGCGGACTTACAAATACAAAGATGCGGTGGACAATGACAAGGCCAGCACCAACTGCCAGACCGACTGGCACCATATAGTACAGGCCACCAGAACCATAGAGGTAGTTGGCCAGCGCCCAGGACGTGGCGTTGGTGTTGTAGGACTGCATAGTAGCACCACTCCATGAAGAATTTCCGTTGCTGTTGACAAGCAGATCGCGGTTTCCATTGACAATGCTGATCATGACTGCGTAATTGATGAAACCACCCAATATAGTGCCGTAAATTTGAGTGAGGAACATGACCCGAGGTGGAACTTTGACTTTTCAAAGGGTTAGTTCGGCATGAATACGGTATCACGAACGGATTGCATGAATACGTACGGTATTCACCCATCTTTAAGTCGTTGCAAAGTGTAACTGCGTTGGAAATAACGTTGTGTGACCCTTGTGTGTGTCAGTAGCCTGCTACAGAGCCCCGACGAGGGAATGAGAAAGGAAAAGAAAGACTTACAGGCGGCAAAATACATGTTACCCACTGGACGCCCGGGTAGCATGAGGCCCGCCAACATCTTCGACAAGTTGTTTGTGGCAATACCGTTGCCGTATCGGGAGTAGAGAAGAGTGCTCTGCGGAACCACGGTTAGGAAGTTACTCCATGAGGATACACTGGAAGGACCATCGAGTGGCGGCAGCTTACCAAGGGTGCGATGAATATTCCAAGTAACAGCGAAACGATATAGGCCCATGCAGGGAGGGTAATATTCTCCTTTATAACGACAACGAGACCAATGACAAAGCTAATCACAAGGACAAGAATATACCACCACCATGGTGTTTCCTTGTCTGGTACCTGTTAATCACCTGCTACGGAACCTGAAGTGGTAGGTTCTGGAACATTCCAAAACATGACAGTCGGGGATCCGTGAAAGGACAAGAATGGGACTTACAGTGCTTGGCCATGTGGGCATGATGGCGATCATCATAACGGCCTGCCTTTGCGCTCTTGAATGCTCTGATGACGTCTCCACCCCAGAAAAGGAAGCAGTGCAGGACGAGGGCGCCGATCTGCATTGAGGTTAGCATACGGCGGTTGCGTATCCAGCAGGTAAAAGAATAGCTACTCACAGCCGCGTTCGCCATAAACATAGCATAGGCAAAAGACCCTGTGAGTCTGGGCAGCCCGTTCTCGGCCAGAGCGGTTTGGTTAAGCACGCCGCCGGTGAAAACCTCAGAGATGGGGTACTGTGATTCACATGTCAGCCATTTACCATGGGAAGAACGTGATTTTGCTGTGCGCCTCTCATTGCCAAGCTAGAATCGCGAAACAAGCGCCCAGGGCGCCATTGCTTGCAGCAAGAGCCTTTGCTTTGTCTTATTTGCGGATCTTTGGAAGCTGCTTACCTTTCCACCATCATCTGTTCTGAGAGTTGTTGACATGAATGGAAGCGATTTCGACTCCCAGGCATTAGTGTAGTAGATGCCAAGCATAGCAGCAAAGCAGACCAGGTATCCAACCGCAGCGTGGACTTGCAGTTTGAGAGGAAGCGAGGTGTTGAATGAAGTGATCTGTACATGCCGTAGTCAGTATCTCACTTCGACACTACGGAGCGCCGGGGTCTCACATATTGCCAGTCAAAAGACAGACTGAACAAACCAATCCCTTCGTTGTTGATAGATCCGCCGAAGAGGTTCGTCAACACAGCGGCCTTGCTGCCAGTAGCTTTCATTGCGGCCAAGCACTACAAATTCCCGAATTAGTAAAGGATTTCAGTTTTGGTCACAAATCACTCCTCCAGAGCCGCGAGACACTGCCAGAGGGTCCCATACCGGGAGGTTGACTCCCAAAGACATTGCGCAACGACACAGTGGACAGCTTGGTGGAGAGCCAAGTAGAATGGGGGCCACGTACCGGAATGGAAACACTGTTCAGCCACGGAAACATGTAGGCTGGAAACCACTCGTACGCAAACATGCCTCCAAAACTGTACCAGAAGTATCGCAGCGGCTTTGAATTCTTCAGGTCCTGCCAATGCAGTCCTTGGAGTGTCTTGACTGTAGGAAGAGTACTCCAGTAGACAGCGTCGACGTGCCACACAGCAATTGGGCGCATGACACCACAGATGCCGTACCCAAAGAGACCGATGGAGATCGTACTCAGGATAACGGTGGCAGCACTCAACGGCAAGTCGTAGAAAAGATCCTGGGCGGCGAAAACCATGACACTGGCGGAAGCATTCGAGGCAGATGTGGCCGTGATGGCACAGACGGCGTGCTCCTTGAGGGTCCATGGCCCGGGGTTGATAAAGTGGATGGCAGAGATCCACTTGGGTCGGTTGCCCTGGCCACCTTTCGCCCTCCATCGAGCCTCAAACTTGTCTCCGCGAGGGAGGAAGGCGGCCCATGCTTTGCCGAGGAAGTAGGCGATGAGGACGATGAAAGTGCCTGAAATGGTAATCGCCGTTGGTTTGAACTGGGAGTGTCTAAGTCAGCACCAACCTGAAAGTCCCACCGTTTTGCGTTATCTGCTTACTGTGTAGATCTGGCTCATGACGGCCTGAAAGCATGATAGACCAGAGGCGAGGAACAGGCTGCGAAATGTCAAGGCCGTGTCAAAATCGTCGCGCAGGGGCAGCAGGTGACGGGCGGCATCGGCGCCGGTGATGATGATAACCTCATCGCTGCTGCGACTATCGTCCCCCTCCTTGTCGTGGTCGCCATCGTCCCCTGCAGATGGCGCAGCCTTGATCTTGTCGTCGCCGAGCGTGCCGTCGGTGTCTGCGCGTGCGGCGCCCACGGCAATGACCTCCTTCTCGTCGGCGGCAGAGTGGGTTGGCACGGAGAAGACCTTGTTCTCGACGGGGTTCAGGCCGCCGACAATGACGGCCTGGTCGATTCCGGCGTTGGGCATGCCGCAGACAGATAGACAAGCAATTGGCTATTTGTCTTGGAAATGAGCTAGACAAGCCCTCGGGAGAGATGCCAATGCAAATGGAGAGGGCTGAGGGTTCGTGGGAAATGGGACCGGGCGACTTGGCGGCGCATTGTCTACTACATAAGCTTCTTTTACGAGGAAGTATCACGGCAGATTAGGAAATTGGCACCCCGGTCTCCTGGAGCCAAGGTGTGAACCCGGCGTGTCGGAACACGGATGTGAGAGGGCATGTCGCCGTGGGCGAGCAGCGATCGTTCCCAACCGCGGGCAGTGTGGCGTGGGGTGGGCATGGAGGCCAAGGAAGGGTGTGTCCAGGATAGGAAGGTTGCACGAAGTGCATCTGCAGCCCTGGAGGGCTCGAGAGATCTTGGGTGTGGTAGCCTGTACCGTGTAAATTCTTCCTATTTGCAGGCTTGATATTGAGGGTTTTTGCCATCACGTTACAGACATGCGACAGCGGTAGGTGATGCGATAAGGAGCCAGAAAGCGGCCATCGCACGCCATTGTGCACACAGCGTCTAGCCTCCCCGTTGGTACTAGGGGACCCAGTCTAGCCAGCCCAGCCCATGGCCATCACGGCGGGCAACCGAACCTCCTTCCCCTTTTGCTCAATCCTCGACCTGACTCGAAAGGCCCAGACACCGTGGTGCTGGCTCTGGCTCTGGCTCTGGCTCTGGCTTTGTGGCTCTGGGCCGTGGTAAAAGGGTAGTCGGACCATGTCCAACAGAAAATGACATCCATGGCTGGCTGTCTAATTTCTTGCTGGTGATTGTTTTCTACATGGCATACGAGAGAGATTGAAACACTAAAGAGCAAAGGTGGTGATGACTTCTCCACATGCACGGGCAATCTATTCGACCCCTCACTCACCCAATTCGCGTGGTATCTTGCCGCTCCTGCGGGATGTGGGTGGGTGCTGCGTGATGATGGAGCAGTGCGTCGCAGGCTGCTCGAGATAAGAGGTCGTGTTACTGGTGGTCCGCCCAGTATCAAATATCGCTGCATGACCTGGTTGCCACATGGTCGTGGATGCCGGGACGGGTTCCAGATCGCTGAGAGGCCCATGATTCTCGTCCACCATCCCCTGCCGCATCCGGATGTAAATTGCAATATCTGGCCGCCAATGACACCTCGAGCATGGTTCACCCCAGCTCTTTTGCCATTGCCCACTCCACACTCTAGATCCAGAACCGCGGCCACGAGCACCAACAAATATTGCCTGCTGCAGGGGCACGAAAGTATGTGCCATAAAAGTCCTGCCAGTGAGCTCTTTCGGGCTGGAAACCACAGCAGCACGCCATCGCCCAAGTGCAAGTCTCCCAGGCTCTAGGATGCAAACTCCAGAGATCCTCCTCCTCACACCGACGATCCTTCGCGTGTTGTGTCTCTTCGAGTGTGGCTCGACTAGGTGGCATTTCGGCCCGTGCTTAAGCGAACACGATGGTTGGCACAGTCGTGCAACTATTCCACAAGCTTCGCGCGAAACCGGACCAGTGCTACATAGCTTTGAACGGCCTGGGAAGGACGGAATGCGATGGAACCCTTCGGGAGCAACCGGCGGTACACTGCCTATTCATGGGAAGCCCCACGGTAACCTCTGGCTTACACATCACATGCACCAGTGTATGGGTGGTTATCCCATAGCATGGTAGAGCCAATCCTACGGGCAGTTATCCAAAAGGAGGTTATCCCATAGAAGGCTATCCCAATGTGTAGACGCCTGTAAAAGAAGCTTTGGTCCTGGTGTGGTCGCACTGGCAAAGCTTGTATGTGAGTGGCAGCGAGGACGAGTCAAGTACAGTGCACTGTGCCAGTCACTTAAATGATACATCGTATCCAGCAAGCATCCATTATGAATTGTGGCAGGATATTTGAAAAGCTTTTGCTGCTCTTCCAAGGTTGTTGCTTGTTGAATCCTTGAAGAGTACGAGATTTGTCAAGAGTGAGAGCTTAGAGACTGGAGAGAAGATAATCAGACGAGATGAGCCCAGTGCAAAAGGGCAGTAAAGGGATTGAATAATCTGGTTGGAATCCTCCAAGAGTTCGCAATTACAACTGTGGTAAGTCTGTTAGTATGGGAACTAGGGTTGCAAACTATTTCATAAGAGTTTAGCAACCAGTGACTGGACAGAAGGCAACACATTTGACAAAATTGATATCAACGTCGTGAATGCTTCACTCAAATCCTTGTGCTATTTCTGGGGGAAGACGCTCTGACGGCGCCACGTCCAAAATATTGTCCCTTTAATGAGTCTTGATGCGTGAACCTTAGATTTGCATGTTTCTTTCTGGCTGGTGTCTGAGGTCCAGTCAAGCGAGTGGATTCACACCAGATGTGCAGCTGGATTTCACTTACACAGTAGCCAATCTTCCCGGTGCATACCAAGCAATCTTAGTTCCAGCTTTATCTTACGCAAAACGTTAATGGTAATCGAACGAAATAAGAAAGAGAACATTGCTCTGCTAGGACACCGTTCCTCCACTGCCTCACCAAACCCAAGTAAAAGAGAACAACGAGATAAACTCAAGCAAGCAACCGGTCACCAGGTTAACAAATAACACAAATGTAACGGGAAAGGGCCTTCGTATCACTGCAGTCATCAATGATCATGTAATTAGCGTGGCTAATGAGCACCGGCGTGCTTATGTCTGTACCTGGGTAATCCCAGTCCGTTACTATTCACACACACGAACATGCAGATTGAGGGTATCCCAACAGGCCCGGCAATGTGGAATTGAGGATAGTGCTCCTATGCCATGTAACAAGCGTTCTAGAAGCATCAAGGATGCGAGCTGCTAGCATGCTCTCGATGAATCCTGATGACTTGCGATGAGTACAAAATTAGCATGGACCCACTATGAGTCGAAATGACCCTGGGCACAAGTCCTTACTAGCGGCCGTCAAGGATGCTGCACAAGCTTGTAGCATAGCGCCCGGAACGGGCCATCGAATCTAAACGCCCAAGTTGAGTTAACAACGTCGCTCACGACCACCACCCGCAGGATCGAGGAATGCCATGAAAATAAAATGGGAGTGCTTCCCACTGCGGAAGGCTTCCCTTCATGTCCATCATCAGACTCCAACCTCAAAAAACCTCCAAAGGTCCTGGATCCCAACAGCATTTCCCATCAATGACAAACGCCGTCACTTACTTCAACCAACACTCAGAAACTACTGCTACGAACATGGATTTCCACATCTACTCTATACCCAAAGGGGTGCACGCTATTCCAGCGCATGAAATAGACCTCAGGCCCGACTCTGAAGTCGACGCTGCTCTGCTGAACCCCCTACCACCCTCATCGTCCTCAGAGAAGAACATCTGGCTTTTCTGGCACTCAGGCTACAGCACAATGCACCCGTACACACAGCGCACCGTTCGCAACTACCACCGCCGCTTCTCCCCAAAAGGCTGGACAATCCGCGTGGTCGACCGTGCCCCAAGTTCACCATGCAACGTGGCCAACTTCCTCAACATCCAAGACCCAGATACCTTCCCCAAGGCCTTCTGCGAGGGGACCATCACGGGGACCTATGCCTTGCAACATACGTCAGACCTCGTGCGATGGCCTCTTCTCCTGAAATACGGCGGCGTATATGTGGATGTGGGTTTGATGCCCATCGGTGACCTGGACCGGCTCTGGAACGCGACCGTGGGCGACCCCGGCTCGCGGTGGGAGATCCTCAGCAACAACGCGGGCGGTCCCGACGACTACGACCTGACAAACTACCTCCTGTGCGCACGAAGGGACAACCCTGTCTTCCGGCGCTGCCATAAGCTTCTCCTGGCGCTTTGGGCAGAGGACGGCGGCAAGACGAGCACGGAGGGAATGTGGAAAAGCCCTTTGCTGCGGGGCCTCCCCCTGCTCGGCCGAAATTTGTCGGATCAGGACAGTAGGGATCTCACGGACTACATCATTCAGGGCCAGGTAATGCGCATGGTCATGAGTTCTGTCGACGAGGAGGACAATTGGAATGGGCCGGAATATGTGACGCAGCACATATATGCATTGGAGTACATGGTCGGCTCGCAGCTGATCAACGAGATGACCGCCTGGGACGGCCCCAGGGCTTTCGAACTGATGTCTCTGAATCTGCCCGAGACCGGTGAGCTCGAGACCGAGGACCAGAAACTGGCCAGAGAGATTGTTGAGGCGTGCCTTTCGAGGAGTTTCAGCTTCAAGCTGGCTCATGGCATGATCGTCCGAGTGCTCGGTGACACACTGGGCTCGCTGTGGAGGGCGCATCAGGGCTCCGACGATGTCCCTGGTACTTATGCCCACTGGCTAAGGTATGGAATGCTGCGTTGGTCTCAGGATGAGCTGCCAGAGCCGATGGAATATGTGAAGATTATGCCTGTGAAGACGGGGCCATTGCTTAGAGCAGAATAGAATAGAGGACCATCAAAATAGAATAGCATTAAGCCTTGTAATAGTTTTTCTTTTTCTTGCTGGAACAAGTCTATCCACAAACTGATTCACGCATTTCGAGATTATCAGCTTCTTCTGATTGTATTATTTGATGAATCGGCGTAGCTGCAGGAATCAAGCGCTGAATTATCCTTGCTATAATTTTGCCTGCGAATGAGACACTATGCGTGACATTATGTCCAGGACACCAACGCTGGTCCCGTAAACGATCTTAGAAGCTTACCACTGCACCACACTACTCAAGCAGATCTTTGAGGATTCATATATGGCCAAGTCCATTGCTAGCGTCAAAGTCGAGGCCACAATCTGACCGGACGCGGTCCTCAACTCTTATGTTACTTCTGGCTCAGCTGCCGGTGAAGCCCAGTACTAGAGATCTCGTCGCTTAGAAGGACACATGTGGTCGCCTCTTTTCAGCCTGTAACCCAGATGAGCGTGCGCGGCCAGGATCTGGAACCCTCTTTTGCTTTTCCCACGCTTTGTCGAGATCTTACGTATCTCATTCTCAGTTCAGCTTTTTCGTTGGCCGCAGCGTGGGCCGCAGGGTGGTCGTTACCACGAGTTTTGGGCATGGTAGCAAACCATGTGCGCTTACAATTCTCATGAGTGGACAATCTCTTCATCAAATTCAAACAAGTGGACGTCATTGCTGAGCAGTCCCAAGAAGTGACAACGGCACAGCTATGCTCTACGCGGGCTCAAATTCAATCACATTGAGAGCCATCACCCTCGTATTATTTTTCATTCTATTTGCTTCATTATTTTCCCTCTCGAATAATCTCCTCTGGGATGACTTCCCCTAGGGTAGCCTCCTTTAGGGTAATCTCGTCTAGGACCCTTAAATCCTTGTGATATTCAAGGTATTAAGGATTCCTTTGACCACAGATACGCTGTTCAACAAAGCTGTCAATAAAGCTGGTTGGGTAGCTCTCTAGGCTCAGTCTGACCGTTCAGCTCAGCGTTGCCGGTGTAGGTTGTCGGGTAGTGGGAACCATACGGCGCCTCGACGAAACCTTGCCCATGAACCTCGCTTGTGTAGGGCGTCTGAACATATGAACTTGAGTACTCCGTCGGTGGCGCCGATTCCTGAAACTTTTGAGTCGTCGCTGCTGTGCTCTGCTCAACCACCCTCCTCCTCCGCATCAAAAACCATATCCCAGATAGTATGATAGCCGTGCCTGCAATGCAGCCGATCACGATGCCAGCAACATCTCCGCCACCCAAATCCACCCCGCCGCTTGCTGCCACAGACGTGGATGTCGAGCTTGAGGTCGCTGCGGTCTGCGAGCCAGATGATGAAGTCGCTGTTTCGGATGTTGCCGTTCTAGTTGAAGTTTGACTGGCCGTTAAGGCAATCGAGAGCAGTGCCGGAATATCGCAATTGTCGACGCTATAATACGCCCATGATGTATTGTAGCATGTATTTACAGACCCCAAGACCGCGTAGCCAGAACAAGGTTGCGCAGTTTCGTCAGCTTGATAGATCGTGACTGTTCATATATGGTCAGGACCCAATTGAAAAAGCAGACGTACATGTTCAGTGGCAGAAAACTTACTTGCGCATCCAGCGTCTAGGGTTAGAAACTGGAAACCACTGTAGGAATCGGTAGTCGCTGATTCAAGACCCGTGCAGCTCCCGGCCGGGTAGGCATTCGTAGCCGCGAGGTTCTGCACAACGTCTGCTGCTGAGCATGTTGAATCACTGTACGTTGCGAAGGAAGAGGCTTCTGTGCCGATTATAAGGTGAAGAAATAGGGTGATGATTGTTATGAGGAACATCTTGCCAGCAAAACTGATAAGAGAGTGGGCTTTAATGGAGTGAGTACGAAAGGTTTAGGTCCTGACTTGGGAAACCAACAAAAAGGGGAGGGAAAAGAAAACATGAACACGCCGAAGACATATTTCGTCGTTGTCAGTTAAAAAGCACGGAAAGGCAAGGACTACGGCTGGAGATCCGCTCCGAGTGCTACTGGAAATTGGAGCCGATCCTCCGCGCGACAGGCCGGCCGGCATGGTGATCCTTCACACGGGAGGTGCAAAGTCAGCCAGTCAACCCCCAAAACCGGGGCAGCTGAGAAATTAGCGAAGGCGGCGTCTGATGCCCACGCATTTCCAGCGGAGCACAGCAGACCAATACGATACGTGCCGTGATGGGATGTTCCGGCAAGGAGATAGACATGCAGCTTTGTGATACATTGTACCACAAATCAGTTCCTAAATAATGGGACCCACACGTCTTGATGCGGCAAGGCCTTCACCACGAGACTAGCTCCAATTGCTTTGATTAGGAGAGCTGAACCCACTCTGCTGCGAAGGGCTAGAATATATTTTTCAGCCTGTCTTGTAAAAGTAGTAAGCTTGGAAGCTCAGGGATAAGAGTGCAGATTTATATAGGTCGGACTTGTCTGTCTGCTGTCTTTGAAGAAGGTCAGATCGTTCTTGTCAAAAGCTCAGACTGTTAAACATCTAATGCTTGGGCATAGCATGTGCTTCTTGCGTCGTGAGCCTCCCTGACTGACCAAGTTTGGGACCGCGGCGAAATGTGTTGAAGCTCGGCGCTCGCAAAGACCCCGGCCCTTCCTTCCCTGGAATCCAACTCCAAGTTTGTTCTCCAAATGACCCATTCGGCGATGATCTTGGGATTTGTAATTGAGTGGCATTATACATCTCGTGGAGACGCTGAAATAGAAGCAGCCGCCATTCATGTTGAATCTCATGCACGCAGCGTAGAAGGTTGGTCGGGGCCGTTCAGTAATGGCAGGGCCACGATACACCTTCAGACCCAATTTGGTCCCACTATAAGTCAACACTGTCGTTTATGTGTGGTTGCAATATTTTCAACCCCGCTAATACTGTATAACTGTTGACGAAAACAAGGTATTAAACCGCGATCTAGGTGGTGGTGACATTCAAGTGGACATGTCAATCATTCTCAAGCATTGGCAGATTCCCTCGGGGCGGAGATCCTTGACCTTTACTTGGTTATTTTTACACATCACCTTTGTCAGTACAAGTCACCTCTCGGGCCCAGAGTTTGCTACACCATATAATTGTGCCACTTCCACTCGAGGTCTAAGGCTAGGTATCTAACTTGATTTGGTGCCTCGTCTTCGTGACGTCACTTCTGCTGCACATGCTCGTCGCCTTTCCCAAACTCAACCGTGCAACCCGTATCTGCAGAGAAACTCTTGAAAGTCAAGTTGATTATGTTGGACGCCACGATACATGTATAACTATTCCAAGAGCAGCACACATGTCACGATCATGCACGACCATGACCAAGCGTAAGCACTATCATTGACCGTTTTCAGAAAGGAATAGCCTAGATGTCGCTTGCGCCCCAACGTGGGATTTTCCTGCGAACAGGCGCCTTGTTGTAATGGAGAGGGGCATCAGTCCGCCGCCTATGAAGCGACGGAGAAAGGGTGAACGAGGCAAGGGCGAGGGCTTCAGTCTGTTAGAAGCCACTTGTCCGTCAAGCATGCGTTACATCCGCATTTTCTCATGGAACATCAACGGAGTCCAATCATTTCTCCCCTCGTCGACAACTCCGATCACATCATTTTTCAGACCAGTGCCGAGGGAACTGAGCCGGGCTACTGACGAAGAACCATCCGACAAAATCTCAGAGTCCGGCAAGCCTCCTTCAGTGGGAAGCCCTCTCCGCACGTTTCTGTCCAGGCACGACTGGCCGGAGGTGCTATTCCTCCAAGAACTCAAGATCAATCGGCAGGACCAGAAGACACCAACAGCCCTGCTGTCGGCCCTCAACACGCCTCTCGGCTCAGATGACCAAGTCACGGCAAGCTCGAGGTACACACTCGACGTCAACCTCCCTCGAGACAAGTTCAACGCCCGGGGCTTCGGTGGGAAGCTCTATGGTGTGGGTACCATTTTACGCGAGGACTTTGCCAGCCAACATATCACCACTGTCCGCCACGCAGAGTGGGACCTGGAAGGGCGAGTTAGCATGGTTGAGCTGCAGCGGCCGTCGGATGGCTGCCTCGAAAGGGACACTGAGTCTGGTGAACGCAGCGAGAGGGATAAATCACGCCCATTGGCACTCATCAACGTGTATGCCGTAAACGGAACATCTGCACCCTACCGGTCGTCAGAGAACGGCCAGACTGTGGGCACACGACACGACCACAAGATATCATTCCACTCCAAGCTTCGAGATGAGTGCCTGCAGCTCGAGGAGCGCGGCTTTGATGTTGTGGTCGCGGGAGACCTGAACGTCGCGCGGGGCCAACTGGACGGCCATCCAAACTTGCGGACCTGGCCGAAGCAGCATTGCGTACACAGGGCAGATTTCAACACAAAATTCTTCGGTAGAGACGATAACAGACGCGCCGATGCGTACGTGCGCGGCGATGACGTGAAAAGTGGGGAGATCAGCTTCGCAGGGGTCGACGTCTTCCGAGCTCTCCGTGGCAAGGAGCGGAAGTACACGTACCACCCGAGGAGAGACGACGAATGGGGATCAAGCTGTGACCGTGTCGATCTGGTCATCGCATCGAAGAGTCTCTATGAAAATGGGGGAATTGACGACACGGGCATCCTCGACTCACCGCAAGAACGCGGAACGAGCGACCACGTCCCGCTGTGGGTGAAAGTGAAGCTCGGTGGAAGCGATGAGCCCAGCGTCAAGAGTGGGAGTTAGCACAGGAAAGTCCACGATAGATCACCTCCAGAATAAATAAGACATAAGTCACGCATGCCAGATCAGCCTACAAGAGGACTATCTTGGGGATACCCACCAGAGGGGCTGTGAACTTTGGGCAACTATGTATTACACCTCATTGGCCAGCTCTGCCCAGACAAGAGTAAGAATCACAGCACAAGCTTTGAAGAAACAGCCAGGAAACCAATGCCGGGGATGACAGAACTTTCGGCAGACCATTTGACTCGAGTTTAAGGCCGAAAATCAGGAGCCCGGCGAGACTTGAGACCATAGGTTCGAGGCTCATTCACGCCGTATCGGAGCTGCTGTTGGTTGATGGGAAAACCCCAAGCCGTCGAGTCAAGCAGTGGATCCGAGCCAAAAGAAAATTTGGGTCACCCAAAACGCAAAAAACATACAACACCGGGTATTCGCTGGTCGTCACCGACCCAACTACTAATCCAGCCCTCTGACTTTGGTGTTGCGATCATTTAGGACAGTGAGCGCGGAGTCGGATTTTGGCGGGGCCAGAATTTAAGGTGTCAAGGATTTCGACCAGAGATTTCCGAGTACAGGAGGTATCGAAGATGTTGACGAGTGCATGTAAAGGGCTGGGTGTTTGCGCTGGAATCCGTTCCGAAAAGTGTGGGGAGACGATCTCTATATCACATTAACAGGCGATGCAGTGCGCAAGACAAGAGGGTTGGCAATCATTAACGTGGAATTGAAAGAATTAACTATATGCAAAGCGCTATCGAGTCTTGAAGCGCAGAAACAGAACTTGTCTCTATGCCATTCTTCTGATGAGTTTCCGCTAGTTCACGAGGTCTCCTTCCAGGCTCTCCTGGTACCATCACGACAAAGTCCTTCGATGAGGACCCTTTCTTGGACGCCAAATGGGCGGTCGGTCAAAGTCTAGGAGTAATCGTCCTTGACCCTCCTGCTACCGAGGTCATGGGAACGATGGCTTCTGGTGCTCCGACTCCTTCCGAAGCGGCGGGTGGAGACGCCATCGCGGTGACGCGTTCCTAGGAAGAATAAGACGGTCCCGATGAACAGGGCAGCCCATGCGCCCCAGCTGAACCCGAACGCGTAGCGACCGATGGTGGCGGTGCGGCCGTCAGCCAGGAAGGCGTCCCGAGCCTTGACGAAGGTGGCTGTCATGAGCGAGACGGCGATGGTATAGAAGAACAGGGCAACCAATGCCACCAGTCCCGAGATCGCGGCACCAACGCGCCCACAACATGCGAGGAAGCCCGAGAAAAAGGCGAGCACGTCGAAGAACAGCCCGATCAGGTAAAGGACCCAGCCGAAGCGCCACATGTAGAAGTAATACTTGGAGGTCGTGTTGCCCGCGAAGCTCCTGCGGTCCATGTTAGCTGCTGCCCTACGGTGTGCGTCGTGGGAAGAGAATAGCACTCACCCGCCCAGCCCGCCTGGTATATTATCGGCATCATCCGCCCAAGCGTGGCCAAATGGCATGGCAGGGCTCGCTCGTGTGCAGTCGACGTTCCCGGGGCTGCAGACATGAAAGTAGGTCCATTGCGAGGTGTCGCGCGCACCGGTGATACCAGCTGTGTCTGCTCGCAGGAAGTAGGTGTCTTGGAGAGGTGAAGTCGTTGTCACGCCGGAGAGGATGACGAAGAAGATCATTACTATGGAACCGGCGAGGAAGATCAGGGCGACACCGCCCAGGGATGGATCTGCTCGACAGGTCAGCATGTTACCGGCGTCATTGACAGACTGCGAGAGCAGAGAAGACCTACGGCCGGCCATGGTTGTGTCGGGCACAGAATTATGAGGAGCGCAGAACAAAGGCTGCTGTGGCCTCGGGGTATAGGCGATGGCGTCCTGAGGGAGCAGGTTGTGTCAGCGCGATGGAATGCAGCACCGGTCTACCGTGGGAGGATGGAGAAGTAGAATTCCGGAAGAGCGAGTGGGGGAGGCGGGGGGCAGGTCGTTGCATACCTTTAAGGTGGACCGTGAGATGATTTGTTTCTGGCGCTGAGACAAAGATCGCGCTGGTGTTCCACCGCTTGGGCCAGGCGACGTCTTTATATCTTTTCACTGTTGAGGTGAAGAAGAGGTTGACAAGATTGTGCACGAATCGCAAGACTGTTGGAGTTAGAGTTGAAAGCTCGCCGAGGGTCAATGCAGAAGCTTGCAAAGGCTAGTAACTCCGGACGAAGATGGTCCCTTGAAACTTATGGGCGAGTCGCAGGTTCCGTCCGAACGGGAGAGCGAATTGGAAAATGCTTGGATGGGTTGATTGCGCGTCCCAGGATGACGGGACAAGCAAAGGTCGGCCAGGGAGCGGCGGTGCGAGGGTCACACGGCAGTTAAACATGATCTGGGTCCCCGCCATCGGGCGGGAGCACACAAGCTGGACGCCGTCGCTGTCGCTGTCGCGGTCGTCCCACAAGCAGCTGCTCTGCCCAGGTGGATGACGACAGGGCCCAGGAAAACAGGGTTGCCGTCCAACCGTGGGGACTAAGACAGCCCTGTCCCAGCGGGCTAAGCTTTTTGGAGCTAGCGCGCCTGCCTAGCTGCTGCACGGATCACAGGAAGACCCTGGGGACTGCGACCGCTCTTGGGCCTTGACGTCACCTGAGGACCAATGGTCAGGAATGTGCTGTGGGCTCAAGTCAGTCACTTGCGTGCGTGCGAGCGAGTGCCAGCCGACCGCACGTCTGAGGCTACGCGTACAGGACATACCAGGCCCAGCCAGGCCCATCAAAATTCGCAGGCCGAACTCGGTGACGCCGGAGGTATCTGCGTTCTGCAACCTCATGAGACGGAAATCCTGACGACACAAGCACATTGGCCCATCACAAATGTGTGCCAGCTCAACACACCCTTCAGCTGTCAGCCATCTGCATGCACAATCCCTAGTGCACTGAAATGCAGCAATGCGTTGCACGACGTTGCCTTTGTCCCCGGCCTGCAGCTTCCCGTCCGGAATCCTGGCACTCCCGATCCTGCCGGCCATGTGGAGCCTTTCCCGGCGGGTAACTGCAGAGTCTCCATCTTCTCCACCGGGTCCCATCGGCATCAACGTCCGTGCTCGCCGCTGTGGGTAACGGAATTGACAGCATACCTTCATGTAGTTTAAATTCTTCAGGAAAGTCGCCTCAGAGCATAGCACATCTTTCTGATCCGCCCAGTAACCCTATCCAAAGTTCTATGCGCCGAGGTCTCTCGGTTATCATCAAATTCCAGAAGGTACAATCGTTCAACGTCTGTCAGAACAGACCTGCCGTTGTAATGAGAAGTGACCCTGGCAAACACTGCAGACGGATATGGAGACCAACTTCATATGTTGCGATCTGAGTCTAAACAACTTTTGCCACGCTCACATCACATGGTCGATCGTACTAGCTGCAAAATGATTGATGACCTCCTCGCTAGTCGACCGCGATACTTTACCGGGAAATTGTCAAAGTCGTTGATATTTTGAACCTTTTTTTCTACACCTTGAAACGGCGCCGTTTCGTGATCAGCCGCAGTCACCAAGATTGCGAGCACATAAAGAAAAATGAAATATAGCGCCTCCGACAATTAGTCTCAAGCAAACGACCGTTTCTTGCAAAAGAGAAAGACAGAATAAATCGAAGGAAGTGTAACGGAGGCTCGTGCCCGTGGGTCTGGCCTCATTGACATCACAGCCAGCACGCGCGGTTCAATTTACCAGTGGATCTTTGTTGATAGAAATAGTGTATATACGCTTTTCCTGTATTTTTATTTGAAGTTTAATGGCGTCAGGCCGCAGCAGCGTTCGCAGCTATCCCCCATGTGAGTTGATGAGCTTTAAGGAGCTTAAGGGCATTCTAAATTACATGTTTAAACAATATATCAAGATGTCGACCCAGAAGACCTCGCATATAATGACATAATTCCTATCTAAGGAATACATGGATCAATACTGTATTATATATAATTGCTCTAAGGAAAGAAACTAAACGCTTTATCTGTAAATGTACTTGTTGTCCGGTCTTTCTTATTTAAATAATAGTTTTTCGTGAACTTTGCTAAATTAGTTGCAACTAAACTTGTGGTCTGATCCACTGCATGAGGAAAGCGATTTATTATTGCCCCGGATTACAGCTTCGTATTGAGTGTCCATAACCTATTCTACAAAGCTTTTACGGCCTGAGTCATCGGCCCCCTAGGCCTGGTTGGCCGGGACGTGTAGCCAGCTAGTGTGCCGGTCAATCCGCCAACTGAATTGGGAAATGTGAGGGGGTTTAGTTAGAAACCCTAGCTAAATCAATATAATAAATCTACAGCTAGAGGGTGTGGGTGCATCTATTTTCCTCTTGGCTTAGTGCTTTGAAGGATTGTCTCCAGCGACAGCAGGAAAACAAGCCGATTCCTCCTTCACGAGGTCTTTGATTTTGAGTAATTAAAGGTGATATTAGAGGTGATAATCTAGCTATCTATCTATGGGAAATTCTCTCTCTATTTATATATAAATTTCCCATCTTCTAATCAAAGCATTAGCATATATAAATAAAGAATAGTTAATTCTTTATTAAATATATAAAGCATCTGCTATAAACGGCTTATATAAATAATTATAAATAACTATATAGCTATAAACAACTTATATAGCTATAAATATATTTTAATATTCCCCCTTAATTTATATATATATATATATATATATATATAAATTATAAGTAACTTAATATTTATTTAATTATAAAACCTTTAATAAAAAATAATTAATATAAGAATTAAAACCTTTTTATAAAAAGAAAAATTCTTTTATATTTATTTAATTATAAAACCTTTTAATATAAGGAAAAAATAATTAATATAAGAATTAAAAACCTTTTTATAAAGAAAAATAATTCTTTTATATATAAAATTCTTTTAATATTCTTTTAAGTTATAATTCCTTTTAAATTTTATAAATAAGGGTTTTTTTATTAATTTAATAAATTAATTAATTATATTTTCCTTTAAAGAAATATATTTAATATTTATTAAACCTCTTTTTATTAAATCTTATATATAATAATATATTATATTAATATATTTAGTTTTCTTATAAAATACTTAATTTTCTATAAGATTTATAATAATATTATTATTTATATATATTAAAGGTTTATTTAAATTTAAATTTAAATTTATATTATTATTTAAATATTTTAATAAATTATATAAATATATAGTTTCTTTAAAAGCTTCTTTTAAAGCTATATATTTAGCTTTATAATTATTTAATATAAGTATTTTTTATAATTAAGAGTTATAACTTATAAAATTAATTATATCTTTATTTTCTAAAAGAAAAAATATATATCTAAAGGTAGATCTTTTATTATTTAGATTATTTCCTTAATTAAAATTAGAAAAATTATATAAATTTAAATTTCTAGAATATTTATATATTTTAGATATTTTAAGGAATTTTAATAAATATCCTTATAATTTATTTAATTCTTTAAAATATTTTAAACTTAAATTAAATATATATTTAGCTAAATTATAAATAAAATATAATATATCTATATAGCTTTTTAAGCTTAAATATAATATAAATCTTATATATTTTTAATAAATATTTATTTCTTTTTTTAAAGCTTTTTCTTTATATTTTTTTAATTCTTTATTAAATATATATAATATTAATTTTAATTTTATAGCTTTATTTTCATATATATTAAATTTCTTTAATAATTTTTTAATATATTTATTTTAATTTATAAATAAAATTTTATTTTCTTTATTTATTATTATATTATTTTTTAAGAAAGAATTTAATGCCCCTTAAAAATCTATATTTATTATTTCTTTTATTTTATTTATTATATTATTTATTATATTATTTTCTTTTAATATAATTATAATATTATTAATATAATATATTAATATAATATTTTTAATATTATTTATAAATATCCCTTTATTATATAAATAAGAGTTAAATCTTAATTTATTTAATTCTTTTTTTAAATATTTATATTATAAATTAAGGCTTTATTTTAAATTATATAAAGCTTTATTTAATAATCTTATAAAGGTATTATTATATAAATATAAGGGTAATTTTATATATATTTCCTTATTTATATTTAAATATAAAAAAGTATTTTTTATATTATAATTATATATATAATAATTTTTATTTATAATTATTATTAATAATAAAATTTAAATTTTTAAATAATAAATAATAATAAAGGTTTTTAAATAATTTATATTAAATTTTTAATTAAATCTTTAAATTACTTAATATATTTTATATTTTATATTTTTATTATTATTTATTATTTAATAAAGCTTTATAATATTTAAATTATTTATAAATTTCTTTTTATATATTTACTTCCTCCTTAAAGGCTTATAAGTATTAAGAATATTTTTAATATTTATTACTTTATATATATTTTATTTTATTAAAGAATTAACCTTATCTTTTATAACTTTTATTTAATAATCTTTTTCTTTTAAATTTATAGCTTTTTTTAAGCTTAAAGGCTTATCTATATTATTTATAAATAATATATATAATTTATTAATCTTATTATTCTTTAATATTATTATTTAATTATTTAATAAAGTATTTTTTATAATATATAATTCCTTAACTTTTATAAAATCTTTTTCTAAAGGAGTTAAATAATTATTTATATATTTATTATTATTATTATTATTATTATTATTATTATTATTATTATTATTATTATTATTATTATTATTATTATTATTATTATTATTATTATTATTATTATTATTATTATTATTATTTATATTTATATTAAATATAAGGTTTTATTATTATCTTTATTTTCTTTTATATTATATTCTTCTTTTAATATAATTATATCTTTATATTATATAATTTTATTATTATTAAATACTTTATATATCTTATTATTTTTATTAATATTTATTAAATATCCCTTTTTTATCTTAAGATTTAATTTATTTTTATATTTATTATTATTATAATATATTATAAATCCTTATAATTTTAAATAAATTATAATAGGATTATATTTATTTAATAAATAATAAGGGCTTTTTTATTATAAATTCTTTTATAAAATAATATTATATAAATATATTATAAAAATAGCTGCTTCCCTTTATAAGGAAGGGCTTAAATTTATTTAAAATAATAAATATTTAATTTTATTTAATATTATTAAATTCCTTCTTTTTATAAAATTATTAAGTTCTTTTATATATAAAAGAGTATTATTATATATTATTTTATATTTATTTAGATTTATTTTAAATCTTTTATTTATATATTTAATTTTATTATTTATATTAAATTCTTTTATTCTTTTATTTATTTTATTTTTTATTATATTTTTATATTTAATAAAAGAATTTAGATTTTAATCTTTTAATTTTAATAAGTTTATATATAAATATTTAATATTTTTATTAAAGAATAATATATAATATTTATATTTATTATAAATTAATTTAAAAAGATTAATTATATTATTATATATCCTTTTTATTATATTATATTTATATATATTATTATTTATTTTATTTATTTTAATATTATATTTAATTTATAAATATATATTATATTTTAATAATAATATTCTTATTTCTTTTTTAAAAGAATTTATTTTTATATTATTATTATTTAATATAATAATAAATATTTCTATATTTATATAGCTTAATTTATAATATTATATATATATATATTATTTAAATCCTTATTAATATAAATTAAAAAGGGTTTATTTATAATTAATATATTATTTTCTTTTAATTTATATATATTAAATTTAATATAAGGTAGTTTATTTTTATAATAATTATTAATTATTATATTATAAGACTTTTTATTTATTATTTTAAATATATTTATTTTAAATATAATATTATAATATTCTTTTATAATCTTAAATCTTAATATATTTATATTAAATTTTAAAATATAATAAATTTTCTTTAAATTTAATATCTTATTATTTAAATTTATATATAAATCTTTATATTTTTTAATATTAATTTTTTTAATATTTCTTTAACTTATATTAATATTTTTTAATTTTATATTATTTATTAAATTAATATCTTTTATTATAAATATATTAATATAAATATTTATAATAAATTTTATTTTATTTAAATATTTTAAATTATTTATATTATTATTTATATATAAAATATTTAAATTATTTATTTTATTATTAATTAATATTTCTTTATTTAAAAGGTTATTATTATATATAAAATATATTTTTATATCTTCTTTATAATTTATATTATTATTATAATAATTTTAAGAATTAAATTTTAATAAATTTATTTCTTTTTCTTTTCTTTCTTTAATTATATAGATTTTATTTTTATTTTCTTCTTTATTATTAAAGTTATTAATATTATTAATAATTATTAATAATTTATTTTTAATATATTTTTATTTTTCTTTATTAAAATTAAATTTAATATTTTTATTAAAATTTCTTTTAAAATTCTTATTTATTTTATTTTTATTTTCTTAATATTAAAGGGCTTTTTTAAGGTATAGAAAATAATAAGTATTTTCTAAATACCTTTTTATTTTATAATATAAATATTAAGATATATTTTTCTTATTTTTATTTTTTTTATTATTTTTAATAATAAAAATATTATTTTTTATTTTTCTTTTAAACTTATTTATAAGATTAATAAATATATTATTAATATTATAATTATTTAAATCTTTTTTAAGATTTTAAATAATATTTTAAATAAATCTTATATATTCTTTATTAAGGGAATTTAATATTTAAGCTATTATTATTTAATTAAATAATATAATATTATTTATTAATAAATTAATTATAATTAAATTAATTTTATTTAAATATTCTTTTATAATATTAAAGTTATTTAAAAAAATATTAAAGAATTTTTTTAATAAAAGAAATTTTATAATAAATCTAAATAATTAAAATAAATTTTTTAATTTATTTTAAATATTTATAATTAAATTTATTTCTTTTATATATATAAGAGGTTTTTTAAAGATTATTAACCTTATATAAGTTAAAGCTTTTTAATCTTCTTTAAAGTTTAAATCTTTAAAATTATTATTTTTTTTAGTTAAATTTTCTTTAAAAAGAAAAATATAAGCTTTTATAAATTATATAATATAATTAAATAATCTTTTTAACTTTAATATATTAAATTTATCTATTAAAGATATTTTTAAAAAGATTTTAAATAATCTTTTAAAATATATTTTATTCCCTTTTATTTTATTTTTATTTTCTTTTTATATAAAATATAATAATTTTTTCCTTTTTTTTTATTTTTTATTTTATATTTTCTTTTATTTATTTATAATTTTTATAAAACTTTATATATCTTTTTATAATTTTTATTTATTTTTTAATTATAATATTACCTTTTATAAAGATAAAGTATTTTTTATAATTTTATATAATAATCTTTAAAATTTTAAATATTTAAAAGTTAAATTTTTAATATATAAAGAATTTATTATATTCTTTTTTAATATTTAAATAATCTTTATATAATATAAAATAATTATAATTAAAGAATTCTTAAGTTAATTTAAGTTTTATTATTTTTTAAAAAAAGAATAGCCCTTAATTATTATTTTTATTATTTTTAATATTAAATTTATAATAAAATTCTTTAATTATATTTTATAAATAATATATAAATAAATATTAAAATTTTATTAGAATTTTTATTTATTTTTATAATATTTTAAATATTTTTCCATAATTTTAAATTATTTTTCTAAATATAAATTTAAGGATATAAATTAAAAGTATTTTTTATAATTTCTTATTATTATTTAAAAACTTATAAAAATTTAAGGGTTAAATTTATTAATTAAATTTAAATATTTTATATATATAAATATATATTTTTTATAATCTTTAAATAAGGATCCTTAATATATTCCTTTAAATAAAATAAGTTTAATAATTATATAATATAAAGGATTATTAAAAATAACTTTATTAAATTTATTAAAAAATTTATATATAATTTCTTTATATAATTCTTTTATATAATAAATTAAAGGGTATTGAAAATCCTTAAATATATTATTTATAAATCTTTTAAATATTTTTAATATTTTTAATTAAAAAATAAAGGAAATAAGGTTTATAATAATATTTTTTATAAATTTATAAATATAGAATTAATAAAGATATAACTAAATATTTCTAGATATATATAATATATTATTAAAAGGAGTATTATATAATATATTATTTTCTTTAATTAATTACTTAATTAGGAAGGTTTAGTAAATAAGAAAAGGTTAGGCTTATAACCTTTTTAATTTTAAGTAATTAAAGGTAATATTAAAGGTAATAATCTAGTTATTTATCTATAGGAAATTCTCTCTTTATTTATATATAAATTTCCTATCTTTTAATTAAAATATTAATATATATAAATAAAGAATAATTAATTCTTTATTAAATATATAAAGTATCTATTATAAATAGCTTATATAGATGGTTGCAAATAGCTATATAGTTGCAAACAGCTTATATAGCTGTAAATGTATTTCAATATGAGGAGACCTCGTCCCAACACCACTCTAAATGATTTGGTCATGCGAACTTCACTCCATCATTTTGATTCAAACTCTGGGACCCAAAGTAGACCACTATCATGGACGGAGACAACTCAACATTGTTGGTAGGGCACCTCGAGACCAAGGCAGAAGAACAATCTTCTTCCACACTCATCACGGAGACACATCACTCAATCATAGAGCTCGCACATCTCAACGGGAAAGTTGCGATCATCAAAAGATGCCGAAACCAAAATGATCCGCGCACAACGCTACGGTTTCGGAACGAAGTCGATGCATTGAAACTCGTTGCTTCCTACGTAAGTCGTCTCTCACAACGAAGGAATTACTTGTTCACTACGTGCTCAATATCTGGTACAGGACCACATAACGCAGCTCTAGGATGCAGATACTAGTCAGTTGACTCTATTGAAATACATTTGTAGCTATATAAGCCGTTTACAGCTATATAGCTATTTACAACCATCTATATAAGCCATTTATAATAAATACTTTATATATTTAATAAAGAATTAATTATTCTTTATTTATATATATTAATACTTTAATTAAAAGATAAGAAATTTATATATAAATAAAGAGAAAATTTCCTATAAATAAATAATTAAATTATCACCTAAAATTATATTAAATTTAAGAAGTTATAAGCTTAGCCTTCTCTTATTTACTTAACCTTTTTAATTAAATAATTAATTAAAGAAAATAATATATTATATAATACCCCTTTTAATAATATATTATATATACCTAAAAATATTTAATTATATCTTTATTAATTCTATATTTATAAATCTATAAAAAATATTATTATAAACCTTATTTCCTTTACTTTTTAATTAAAAATATTAAAGATATTTAAAAAACTTATAAATAATATACCTAAGGATTTTTAATACCCTTTGATTTATTATATAAAAGAATTATATAAAGAAATTATATATAAATTTTTTAATAAATTTAATAAAATTATTCTTAATAATCCTTTATATTATATAATTATTAAACCTATTTTATTTAAAAAAATATTAAAGACCCTTATTTAAAGATTATAAAAAATATATATTTATATATATAAAATATTTAAATTTAATTAATAAATTTAACCCTTAAATTTTTATAATTCTTTAAATAATAATAAAAAATTATAAAAAATACTTTTAATTTATACCCTTAAATTTATATTTAAAAAAATAACTTAAAATTATAGAAAAATATTTAAAATATTATAAAAATAAATAAAAATTCTAATAAAATTTTAATACCTACCTATATATTATTTATAAAATATAATTAAAGAATTTTATTATAAATTTAATATTAAAAATAATAAAAATAATAATTAAAAGTTATTCTTTTTTTAAGAAATAATAAAGCTTAAATTAACTTAAAAATTCTTTAATTATAATTATTTTATATTATATAAAGATTATTTAAATATTAAAAAAAAATATAATAAATTCTCTATATATTAAAAATTTAACCTTTAAATATTTAAAATTTTAAAGATTATTATATAAAATTATAAAAAATATTTTATCTTTATAAAAGATAATATTATAATTAAAAAATAAATAAAAATTATAAAAAGATATATAAAGTTTTATAAAAACTATAAATAAATAAAAAAAAAATATAAAAAAAAAAAAAAAAAAGAAAATCATTATACCTTATATAAAAAGAAAATAAAAATAAAATAAAAAAGAATAAAATATATTTTAAAAGATTATTTAAAATCTTTTTAAAAATATCTTTAATAAATAAATTTAATATATTAAAGCTAAAAAGATTATTTAATTATATTATATAATTTATAAAAACTTATATTTTTCTTTTTAAAGAAAATTTAATTAAAAAAAATAATAATTTTAAAGATTTAAACCTTAAAAAAGATTAAAAAGCTTTAGCTTATATAAGATTAATAATCTTTAAAAAACCCCTTATATATATAAAAGAAATAAATTTAATTATAAATATTTAAAATAAATTAAAAAATTTATTTTAATTATTTAGATTTATTATAAAATTTCTTTTATTAAAAGAATTCTTTAATATTTTCTTAAATAACTTTAATATTATAAAAGAATATTTAAATAAAATTAATTTAATTATAATTAATTTATTAATAAATAATATTATATTATTTAATTAAGTAATAATAACTTAAATATTAAATTCCCTTAATAAAGAATATATAAGATTTATTTAAAATATTATTTAAAATTTTAAAAAAGATTTAAATAATTATAATATTAATAATATATTTATTAATCTTATAAATAAATTTAAAAGAAAAATAAAAAATAATACTTTTATTATTAAAAATAATAAAAGAAATAAAAATAAGAAAAATATACTTTAATATTTATATTATAAAATAAAAAGGTATTTAGAAAATATTTATTATTTTCTATACCTTAAAAAAGCCCTTTAATATTAAGAAAATAAAAATAAAATAAATAAGAATTTTAAAAGAAATTTTAATAAAAATATTAAATTTAATTTTAATAAAGAAAAATAAAAATATATTAAAAATAAACTATTAATAATTATTAATAATATTAATAACTTTAATAATAAAGAAGAAAATAAAAATAAAATCTATATAATTAAAGAAAGAAAAGAAAAAGAAATAAATTTATTAAAATTTAATTCTTAAAATTATTATAATAATAATATAAATTATAAAGAAAATATAAAGATATACCTTATATATAATAATAACCTTTAAATAAAGAAATATTAATTAATAATAAAATAAATAATTTAAATATTTTATATATAAATAATAATATAAATAATTTAAAATATTTAAATAAAATAAAATTTATTATAAATATTTATATTAATATATTTATAATAAAAGATATTAATTTAATAAATAATATAAAATTAAAAAATATTAATATAAATTAAGGAAATATTAAAAAAATTAATATTAAAAAATATAGAAATTTATATATAAATTTAAATAATAAGATATTAAATTTAAAGAAAATTTATTATATTTTAAAATTTAATATAAATATATTAAAATTTAAGATTATAAAAGAATATTATAATATTATATTTAAAATAAATATATTTAAAATAATAAATAAAAAGTTTTATAATATAATAATTAATAATTATTATAAAAATAAATTACCTTATATTAAATTTAATATATATAAATTAAAAGAAAATAATATATTAATTATAAATAAACCCTTTTTAATTTATATTAATAAGGAATTAAATAATATATATATATATAATATTATAAATTAAGCTATATAAATATAGAAATACTTATTATTATATTAAATAATAATAATATAAAAATAAATTCTTTTAAAAAAGAAATAAGAATATTATTATTAAAATATAATATATATTTATAAACTAAATATAATATTAAAATAAATAAAATAAATAATAATATATATAAATATAATATAATAAAAAAGATATATAATAATATAATTAATTCTTTTAAATTAATCTATAATAAATATAAATATTATATATTATTTTTTAATAAAAATATTAAATATTTATATATAAACTTATTAAAATTAAAAGATTAAAATTTAATTCTTTTATTAAATATAAAAATATAATAAAAAATAAAATAAATAAAAGAATAAAAGAATTTAATATAAATAATAAAATTAAATATATAAATAAAAGATTTAAAATAAATCTAGATAAATATAAAATAATATATAATAATATTCTTTTATATATAAAAGAACTTAATAGTTTTATAAAAAGAAGGAATTTAATAATATTAAATAAAATTAAATATTTATTATTTTAAATAAATTTAAGTCCTTCTTTATAAGGGGAAGTAATTATTTTTATAATATATCTATATAATATTATTTTATAAAAGAATTTATAATAAAAAAGCCCTTATTATTTATTAAATAAATATAATCCTATTATAATTTATTTAAAATTATAAGGATTTATAATATATTATAATAATAATAAATATAAAAATAAATTAAATCTTAAGATAAAAAAGGGATATTTAATAAATATTAATAAAAATAATAAGATATATAAAGTATTTAATAATAATAAAATTATATAATATAAAGATATAATTATATTAAAAGAAGAATATAATATAAAAGAAAATAAAGATAATAATAAAAATCTTATATTTAATATAAATAATAATAATAATAATAATAATAATAATAATAATAATAATAATAATAATAATAATAATAATAATAATAATAATAATAATAATAATAATAATAATAATAATAATAATAATAATAATAATAATAATAATAATAATAATAATAATAATAATAATAATAATAATAATAATAATAATAATAATAATAATAATAATAATAATAATAATAATAATAATAATAATAATAATAATAATAATAATAATAATAATAATAATAATAATAATAATAATAATAATAATAATAATAATAATAATAATAATAATAATAATAATAATAATAATAATAATAATAATATTAATAATAATAATAATAATAAATATATAAATAATTATTTAACTCCTTTAGAAAAAGATTTTATAAAAGTTAAGGAATTATATATTATAAAAAATACCTTATTAAATAATTAAATAATAATATTAAAGAATAATAAGATTAATAAATTATATATATTATTTATAAATAATATAAATAAGTTCTTAAGCTTAAAAGAAGCTATAAATTTAAAAGAAAAAGATTATTAAATAAAAGTTATAAAAGATAAGATTAATTCTTTAATAAAATAAAATATATATAAAGTAATAAATATTAAAAATATTCTTAATACTTATAAGCCTTTAAAGAAGAAGTAAATATATAAAAAGAAATTTATAAATAATTTAAATATTATAAAGCCTTATTAGATAATAAATAATAATAAAAATATAAGATATAAAGTATATTAAGTAGTTTAAAGATTTAATTAAAAATTTAATATAAATTACTTAAAAACCTTTATTATTATTTATTATTTAGAAATTTAGATTTTATTATTAATAATAGTTATAAATAAAAATTATTATATATATAATTATAATATAAAAAATGCCTTTTTATATTTAAATATAAATAAGGAAATATATATAAAATTACCCTTATATTTATATAATAATACCTTTATAAGATTATTAAATAAAGCTTTATATAATTTAAAATAAAGCTTTAATTTATAATATAAATATTTAAAAAAAGAATTAAATAAATTAAGATTTAACTCTTATTTATATAATAAAAGGATATTTATAAATAATATTAGAAATATTATATTAATATATTATATTAATAATATTATAATTATATTAAAAGAAAATAATATAATAAATAATATAATAAATAAAATAAAAGAAATAATAAATATAGATTTTTAAGGGGAATTAAATTCTTTCCTAAGAAATAATATAATAATAAATAAAGAAAATAAAACTTTATTTATAAATTAAAATAAATATATTAAAAAATTATTAAAGAAATTTAATATATATGAAAATAAAGTTATAAAATTAGAATTAATATTATATATATTTAATAAAAAATTAAAAAAATATAAAGAAAAAGCTTTAAAAGAAAAAATAAATATTTATTAAAAATATATAAGATCTATATTATATTTAAGCTTAAAAAGCTATATAGATATATTATATTCTATTTATAATTTAGTTAAATATATATTTAACCTAAGCTTAGAATATTTTAAAGAATTAAATAAATTATAAGGATATTTATTAAAATTCCTTAAAATATTTAAAATATATAAATATTTTAAAAATTTAAATTTATATAGTTTTTCTAATTTTAATTAAGGAAATAATCTAAATAATAAAAGATCTACCTTTAGATATATATTTTTTCTTTTAGAAAATAAAGATATAATTAATTCTATAAGTTATAACTTTTAATTATAAAAAATACTTATATTAAGTAGTTATAAAGCTAAATATATAGCTTTAAAAGAAGCTTTTAAAGAAGCTATATATTTATATAATTTATTAAAATATTTTAATAATAATATAAATTTAAATTTAAATTTAAATAAACCTTTAATATATATAAATAATAATATTATTATAAATCTTATAAAAAATTAAGTATTTTATAAGAAAACTAAATATATTAATATAATATATTATTATATATAAGATTTAATAAAAAGAAATTTAATAAATATTAAATATATTTCTTTAAAGGAAAATATAGTTAATTAATTTATTAAATTAATAAAAAAACCCTTATTTATAAAATTTAAAGGGAATTATAACTTAAAAGAATATTAAAAGAGTTTTATATATAAAAGAATTATTTTTCTTTATAAAAAAGTTTTTAATTCTTATATTAATTATTTTTTCCTTATATTAAAAGGTTTTATAATTAAATAAATATAAAAGAATTTTTCTCCTTATAAAAAGGTTTTAATTCTTATATTAATTATTTTTTCCTTATATTAAAAGGTTTTATAATTAAATAAATATAAAAGAACTTTTCTCCTTATAAAAAGGTTTTAATTTTTATATTAATTATTTTTTCCTTATATTAAAAGGTTTTATAATTAAATAAATATAAAAGAATTTTTCTCCTTATAAAAAAGTTTTAATTCTTATATTAATTATTTTTTATTAAAGGTTTTATAATTAAATAAATATTAAGTTGTTTATAATTTATATATATATATATATATATATAAATTAAGGGGGAATATTGAAATATATTTATAGCTATATAAGCTATTTGCAGCTATATAATTATTTATAACTATCTATATAAGCTATTTATAGCAGATGCTTTATATATTTAATAAAGAATTAACTATTCTTTATTTATATATGCTAATGCTTTGATCAGAAGATGGGAAATTCACATATAAATAGAGAGAGAATTTCCTATAGATAGATAGCTAGATTATCACCTAAAATCACACTAAATTCAAGAGACTCTCACACTACGCGCCGAGCCGGGTCAAAGTCTGGACAAATACGTTGATAGCCACCGGAACTCGACACTTCTCCCAGGCGACTCAACCACTCTATGGAAGCAGATATCCAGCGCTCTGGCCCACTTACACGCCAATTCCATCACACACGACGACGTCAAGCCCGACAACATTATGTGGGACCAGGCGGCCCAGCACAGCGTCTTGATTGACTTCGGCGCCGCGCTGAACCATGAAGTACTGCCGGAAAATTGGTTCAACCCGTCGGGAACGCCGCCTTACGCACCTCCCGAGTTCCTCCAGCGAAGAAAGGACAGTGGCGCCGATGTCTGGGCTTTAGGTGTGACAATGCTGTTCGCATTCAAGTACGTCAAGCTACCAGATGGAGATTGGATTTTGCCGCACGCTTTTGAGAATGCACTGGTCCTGGAGGAGATGAGAGGCTGGCTCACTGAGGTTGAAGGATGGAGACAGGTGTTGGCTGAGGGGATCCATAGCCTGCTGGCTGATATGCTGGAGCAGGACCCGAATAAAAGGATCCTGGCTGCGGAACTTGAGCTACAGCTCAAAGCCTGGGGGACTCAATAGTCCACAGGCTATCAGCACGAAATTTTAATCCATACCACCGTCTCTATTACAAATCATGTTCTCAGACTTTGACTGCGCGCCAGGAGGATAGGGTCCGAGTGGTGGCATGGGATCCTAATCTTGATGGTTAAAGGGTCAGAAGTGAATCAAAGGCCACAATACAAGTTTTGGCGATCTTTGGGTTCGTCACTCCAGGTCTTCGCTCTCAGGCATCACGCGTTTTTCGTATCTTAATGAACTCTAGATGTTATGTTGACTTTGGATCCTGTTACAGTCAATGTTCTAGATTGATTGTAACTCCTACTTTATGTGTACTGCCTCTGGTTTCAGTCAATCCTCAGAGAGCATGTAGTGTTAATACAAATCATAAATTGGGTGTAGTTGTGCAAAGTGCAACTTTGAGGATTAAGCATAGGTGTCATGTACAACTGTTTGCATGATGCCAGATTTGATTTTGCAGTCTCCAAGCTGCCTGTTCGTTGCAATCCACATTCGAATTAGATCAAGGACATTCGCAATCAACGAACGACGGTCACTTATAGCACGGCGCATTTGTATGCTCTTCTAACCTCCAAATGTCAAAGGAGATGAATGGGCTCCGGGATAACCTCGTGCCTCCTATAGCATAAACTCCGCCGGAACTACCTCTTCTCTGAGTTGAACTTACTGTGGGATGGCCTTCTGTGTGATAACATGCTGCGAGATGAACTACATCAAACCGATGACGAAGACTTGCAGTATCTCCTCCCCCAGCAAAACATCAGGGAAGTTGCTCTAGGTCGAGGCATATTTCCACTCTCAACACTTCAATGCAGTTCTCCGTCACCTTTACCATTGACCGCTCTTCTGAGATTCACTGGGAATGGCTTCCGTTGCTATCATCACGTATCATGCTGCCTCGTCACAATATGCAGGCTACCTGGATCGCTTCCCTGCAGGCTGCAAGCGCCCATCTGCACTCACCCCGACCACATTTCACAAATTGGGTAGAAAGCAGTGGGGCGGAAGAGCAGAAGCAAGTGAGTGCTAATGACCTGCAGAAATACAAAGTTCAACACATGCTCCCGTAGACGCTTCTTCTCGGCACTTGCCTTGTTGCCTTGTTCTCGCCTTTTTGCCTTGTTGTTTTTGGACTATTGAATCGGATGTATTACTTCTGACAAAAGCAGAACGCACTAGCAAGGCGACATACGGCAACTGACTGCCTTCAAACTTGTCCAATACTGAGATTCTGGACCCGCATGGCAGCCCGTGTCTGCACAGGAAGTGCAGGTCTTGCATTCCAATATGCATCAGGCAGTGGTATGTATGCACGAGCTCCACATTCAGGATCTAGAGCCACATGATCCGTCTCGCTGCGAGCTCGGGCGAGAGACTTTCTTTGAATGCCTTGGCAAGCCACTGAGGAGATTCCAGACCTGCACGTTACGATTTGAGGATCCAGTTCGTGTCTTCGTATTCAAAGAATACATGTGGACCGCCAAACATTGGAACGGAATCCCAAGGATGGTGATTGCATCGGTTGTTTGGATGACCGTCCGATGAAGCGGGGATTCTCACGCGTCCGATTAAGGAGCGACATCAGCATATTCGGCTGCAGCATGATTGATGAACAACCAGGATTTCACCTTTGAACTGAGAGTGGGCATCTGGATCTTTGTTTCCGGTGATTAGCATTGAGACAAGGCAACTTGACCCTGTGACGCAGCCAGCCCAAACGATTATTTACATACTTCATTGTGTGTCGTTGATTATTGGCTCCGATACCTCTCGAGTCCTGAAGTCGACGGTCCCATCAGGACATGATTAATCCACAACTCCTCGTGATAGACAGACTAGATCTAATACACGAGGTATCGTAGATAAAGATGAATGACAATAAACGCTGCGTGCTGATGATGCAGAAGCCACTGGCTTCTGGATGCTTCTTCTGCCAAACCTCCATCGTCTCCGAAGTCCCCCCGATTGTCGGAGTCAGTCGGCGCTTCCAGTACTGCATGACGGAGAATCCCGTAGACTCCCTGCTTAAGCGCCAGTCTGCTGGACTCTCGATTGAGGGTATTGCACAGACGATGTCATCCGGGGTTCAACCCCAGGGCTTACACGGGATGCCATACGCGATGAGCCTTCGCCACAACCCCGTAACTTTTGTGTCCGTCACCAAGACGCCACTTGAGTGGTTCCAAGTGGAAGGTTTCGAAATGGGTTTCGAGGTCCTCGAGAGACTCATACATTCTCGGAGTGTTGGTTCCACAAATTCCCCAGCCGCAACGCATATTGTCTCTGGCCTCTTTAGCGTGCACGATGCGGATGTGTTTCCGGAGGGTCTCCAGGTTGTTTAGGCTCGCCTTGCATCCGTTCCACTCACATGGATATTGGATGAACTTTGGCTGCGTCTTGTTGTAAATATCTCGAGGAGTGGGCGAGGGCAACCTAGGCGGAGGGTCCGGGCTAGACGGCGGTTCCGGGCTGCTTTCGAACAGTGGTGGTATTCTATAGTCTGGTTGTTTCAAGACTCTCCTTGGTCGAGAAACCAGAACAGGATCAGGACTTCCTCGTTGGCGAACTTGTGAGTCGGTTTCGGGAACGGGTGGTGAACATGAAGGTAGGCGTACAATTGTTGAGTCGCACGATTCGGAATCTGGACGAGCCGAGCTCGAGTCGGGAAGATCTGACCGTGATCTCGCCCTCATCCGTCGAATCTCGGCCGCAGATCCAGGCCGCATCCTTCCAATAGAAGCGGTGTAGTTGCTCTGCGCGGCCAGAGCAGCTGTCTCTATCGATATCGCCCCAGGGCGAAATTGCGTGGTTGATAAAACCGTGTTGAGCTCAAGACTGAAATGGCGCCAAAACTCGTCGGTTTTGCCTTCGTCCTCTGCCTTGTCCTTGGCTCGGAGGTAGCCATCCCAGCCACGGCCAAGGCGGTCCAGCGCTCGCGCCACGGTGATGTCTCTAAATTTCTTGTAGCTGGCCCCCTTGCCCATGTTCCTCCTCAGTGTTTTGAGCTCTTGCTTCGTTAGGCTGAAGAATGGTTGGCTGATGAAAGGAGCTGTCGCGGAAGGGGCGTGGCGAGGGTCCGGAGATGAAGAATGCGGCCCGGGTCCATCCTTCGAGGATCTTTCGGGGAGTCTGGCAGCCTTGGACGGTCGTGTTGGACTTAGCTCTTCGATCTTGGAAGCCTCTTTACGCTTGGTGGAGGTGCTCAGCTGAAGATGATCTGGACTCTGGGCATCAGTGGATGTGGGCTTGGCCAAGCTTTGGGATTCGGCCGCGCTCTTGAGTTGCCAGATGTGGGCCTTCGTGGATGACGGGTGCAATCGTGAATCTCCCAAAGGTGTCGGTTGCCCTCGCGAGGCTGCGGGCGGTGGATTCTCACTTGGTCTCAAGGAGGGCAAGGAACGCGCCTTTGACGGAGACCAAGACATGGTGAGCTGTCACTCCTCTCACAGGCAGGCTTTAGGCCCTGCCACCCATTCGGAGTTCGCTCCGGATTGATTGCAGTCCTGTACCAGTGTAAACAAATCTGGTTGACAGTTGTGGAATTGTGCTTTCATTTCTGCAAGCTATGGGACTCGACTGCAAACGGAGCTGTTTGCTTGGGGGTGCACGGGCCTTCCTCAGTAAGTAATTCCTTCCCATTACTGTGTACAGGCTAGAAGAGAAGGGACCAAGTGCCATCATCGTCTCTCCGTGGCTTCTCAATGAACTCCATCCCTTTTTTAATCAATTGATCATAATATTCAAAGACGTCAGGCTGTTCCATCGCCCTGTGCATTGGGAAAGAAAAAGAAAAGAAACGGGACAAAAACCTCAGGGGGGGGGGATGAGAGAAGAGGAACCTCAAAGCGCACTGCCTACCTAGGCAGGTAGACACAAAGTTGTTGCCTTGTGGTGGTCATCATCAATTAAGTGGTTTGAATTGCCTATGACTGGTTGCCTAAATATCTATATACAGAGCTTTGCTTGGTCATTTTCAACGTTTTGTGGTCAGCACAAATCGACACAATTGCCCTGTCAAGTCCACCCCATGCTGGAAACCCTCGGAGATGCGATGGTGCTGTTGGAAGGGTTGTAGTGCTGAAGTGGTCACTCAAGATGCTAATGAAGAGCCAGGGTCTGATCTCCCCCTTTCACTGGCTGATCTTTGGCAGAGTTGGGCCATTGAAATCGCCAATTACCCGAGCAGTAGAACCCTGATTGCATTTTTGCGGGCACCGAGGGTTAAGTATACCGAGTCTGGCTCTTTGGAACTGTTCCTAAGTAGACCGATCCGTGCCCGAGTATGCAATGTCTCGGCCTGCTTGGTGAAGGAATCGGCGTCAGCTGACAGTCTACGTATATTCTTGCTCCCACGACTGATTCTAATAGACCCAGTAATTTGAGCCACATCGAGTAAAGTCGCTGCCTTATTTGCTTGTGTAAGTACAAGCCGATACTTTGCTTGGATTTTGTAAGCTTTTGGAGTCCCAGGTTGACACGCCCCTCGTCACCAATTGCCCTAGAGCGAGCTTTCAACTCTCGGCGCAGCTGGGACTCAGCCACGGCACCGCGTAATTGCATCCCCGAATCCCAAAAGTCAGATTCCACAAGCGGACTCCGAGTAGAACCCCGAGTCCGATTCCAGGTCTCATTTGTCGAACTTCTATTACTTTGGGCCACACTGATCGTCGTGGGGGCGTCCGGAAGTAGGAGACGCACCTGACCAGCCGGGGACTTCAGCAACTTGGATCGTTCAGGTCTTCAAGTGAGGCTTTGCAGATGCCTCGTTGCCTCTGCCTTGGTACCACGGTCCACGAATTCTAGAGGTTTTTAGGATTTTTCTCGGAATTGGTTGCCTTCTTTTCGTATTGCACCAATGCATGCTGAGCCTCTGACCTCTAGCTGACCGTCATCTCCCGAGGTCCTTGGTCCGACTTGCTATCTACCTCGGTATCGCCTGACCGGTAGTAAGACAACAGCGTTTTTGCAACGACAAATGTTCCCTTCCGCGGCTTTCTCGGATAGTATTCAACCGTTTGGAAACACCCCACCTCATTCACCTACACGTCGAGCAAGTCGGTACGGAATCGGTGCCGGGCGTGGCCCAAAACCAGGAAGCTATCAATGTCGAGTGGTCTACTCAACACTCGGGTGTGGCAACTATGTAATCAGTATTATACGAACGACATGGTGCTCTCTGTGTATGACAACTACGTCAACAAACGATGTCTGCCGCAAAGCGAGCAGCGTCACCCAAGAGTGGTCGTGCGTCTTATTCAAGTCATACCATTGCTCTTCGTGCTGAAGGTCATCATAGATTGAGTTATTACCTGCAGAGGAACTGAGACGATCTCATGTGCACCTAGAAGCAGCGTAATAAGTTGAAAATGTCTCTTCTACTTGCTGGACAGCCTCATCGTTTTCGTCGCCACATTGCCTGCCTTGTCTTGAATATACTTTCATCGAGGCTGTAGTCGTTCACATCAGGTAGGATGAATATGGCAACTTGCTCTTGTATTTGAATCTTGAGACCAATTGCAATGGATTGAATTGTGTCCTTGGAGCTTCCTATTCAGCATTATATCTCACGTTAAATGGGACCCTCTTCACGGTGTCCCAGTCCTCCGCGCTACTCGCATTGCCAAATACCCTCAGACCAGACACGGCAAGCTGGTATGCCCCTTCAGGTAGCACCTTCCCGTCTGCCGTCCGACCTTTGAAAAGGGCCGCACGGTTCTCGTTTGGTGCGTATGGGACGGGGTAGCCCGGAAGGGTCCCCACGCTTTCAACGCTTTCAAACCGGTCAAAGAAGGGGGTAGTCGCGAGGCCGGTGCTGTTGCCCGCAGAAGAAAGAGCCAGAATGTCGATCCGAAGCTGTGCTGTGGCCACAGTCGGCTGGATAGCAACATTGGGCACTGTGGGTTGGTCGCCGCGGTCAGTGTTGATGAAGCCTTCGGGATCGGGCTTCGCAATCGTGTAAGTCCTGTTGGTCTCTCGACAGTGAGTCATGAGGTAAGACTTTGTCTCTGCGGACACATAGAGTCCTGGACTTTGGACGGGAAATCACTCCTAAACCTCTACAGTTTATAGTCACTGTTCAGGTATTTGAATACGCTCGGATAGACTTGGTTCTAATATTTGCGCTTGAGGATGTCGAAGAAATTGAAGACTGTTGCGTCTCGCCAGTCGGCGGACGAATTAGGAAGACTCTTCGAGGTATGTGGGTTACGTGAGAGGCATGATCTTCGACAACAGTCATTCCTGCACAAAGTTATCCAAGTGAGAGACAGGTCTCTTGTGCTTGTACTTCCTATAGTCATCAGCATGCACTTCCCGGAATACCCCTTTCGCATACTGCTCTGAAGCTGCAGCTGCCATAACCATACCTGGGTACTTAGCCATCAGTTCTTGGAACTGAAGGTTCAGCCCCGCGAGCCCTATACCTTCTCCCCCCTCTATTTAGTTGCATGTCTCTTAAATCTGGTGTAAAGGGGCTTTGTGTCTTAGGGATCGAGAATAGTACGCGACTGAAAATGACTTGGACTGACAGCAGACAACCAGATTGCATGACCATCTTTGAATGTTGCTCGCGCCCGACGGAGTGTGGCTAGACCTCACCGAGCTGAGAAGCAATTGCCTGGATGCTGTTGACATAGATTTCAGTAATGGACCTCGCCCTGCTCTTTCAGCCGTCATGGTCTTACATCTCAGACCCACACTGCTCGTTTTCCCGAGACGTCATTAATATAGGTTGCTTCGGGAATAAGAAAGCTCAACATACTCGCCCGTCGCAAGTTTGCCCAGAAGTGCAATGGGCCAACACCTTGCAGACAGTCTTTTCTTCCCATTTTAGACATGAGATTAGTCTAACATACTTGTAGCAATTAATGGATGCTATTGCTGGTATAAAACTTGGACTGGACTTTCTACTACGGCCCGGGAGAAAGTGAACACCTTCAAGACAAGGCCAGATCTGAGATGCTCACCCATACTTTTCTCGCAGGCATCCACCTTGTGGGGGCGCTAAAATTTGAGATTGCTGAGGATCCTAGATTGACATGGTATTTCTACCCGCCCCGTCCGGAATACCACCGCATGAGCGGCGGTGTAAAGGTCAGTCGCCTGTTCTGGGCCTCACCAGCTGGGATTAAGGTGGAGGATATCCGCATGGTATGGTCGTAGTGCATACTGACCCACTGGTATGTGAGCCGATTTCAACAGATACCTGGATCCAAGGAATTTTGGAATCACCCTATTTGTGACGAAGAGCCTGTGCCAGTCCTGCCAGGAGACTTCAAGCCACTGTCTTCAGCCTTCAGAACATTCCTCTAACTTGGACACCTCGAGCCTTAAGTCTCTTGAAGCCCGCTGGCAAACATGCTTTGGGACTTCATATTCGTTGGGGGCGGACTGTCAGGGTCCGTCTTGTCCAACCAACTGCTTCAGCAGGATCCAACGCGCAGGATCTTGCTTGTTGAAGCGGGCTTAAGTGCCCTCAATGACCCCAGCGTTCTTTATGCCAACTCGACAAACTCGACGAGTGGGATCGGAGGAATATACGACTGGAATATTACATCTGTTCCTCAGGCCCATGCCAATAACCGCACCATTAGTCTGCCGCAGGGTAAAGCCCTTGGGGGAGGGACCGTTATAAACGCCGGTGAGTATCTTGTTTGGGTATGCATTTCTCCGTGTAGACAAGAATATTGAGCTGACGATAAATTTAGCTATATGGATCAGAGGTAGTAAGTTCGACTACGATCTCTGGGGAGATGCAGTCAATGATACTCGCTGGAGTTACGAGGGCCTGCTGCCTTACCTTCGAGCTACGGAGCACAATTTGGATAATAACCTTGACCCGGATCAACACGGCCAAGGTGGTCCATTGTATATCCAGTCTATTAAATCGACGAACCGAACATGCCCCTCGTGGCTCTACGAGTTAGCCTCATGGAGGGAGCTAGGCTATGCCGACCGCCCCGGGCTTGACGGCAATGCGGGCGACCCCAACGGTATCTCCATGCAGCAAGAAAATCGCAACGACGGTAAAAGACAGATTGCGGCAGCCGTTTACCCTTTGAGTGGAATTACGGTGCTGCTCGAGACAACGGTAGCCAGGCTGGTGATCGAACAGCACGACGACGGAACAGATGATCTCGTCGCCACCGGAATTGAGCTCGCCAACGGTACTGTCATCTCTGTCCGCGAGGTTATCCTGTCAGCCGGCGGCATTCACTCACCACAGCTGTTGAAGTTGTCCGGGATCGGTCCGGCAGAGGAGCTTCGTACCCACGGAATCGATGTCCTGCTTGACGCGCCCGATGTCGGCGAGAACTACATCGACCACCCTTCGACCTATTTTTACTACAACGTCCGGAACCCCAGCGCGGGCTGGGCCGTCGGCTCGGACAACCCCGTATTCGACGAACCGCAGTTCGAGCTGGGTATGAACATCCAGCTGCTCGTATCGGGCAGTGTGCCCCAGGCCGGGCTCATCGAGGCCATCACGGCCGACGACGGCGGCGTAGTCCCAGACCCGGCAACACATCCGCTCTTGAGAAGCAACCGTACCTTCACAGAATTTGCGATCCAGCAAGGCGGGGCTGACGACGGCTCGAAGATGATTTTTGGCGCCTTTGCAATGATGCCTACCTCACGTGGTACGGTCAAGCTGGCTTCGGCAAATATCAGTGACTACCCGCTGGCGGACCCGAACTACCTCGCTACTGAGGTGGATCGATATGTCTTCCGCTCAATGGTGCGAACGCAACTTGAATTTGCCGGCGGAAATGCGACTATATTTGGGAGGAACATCCTCAGCGGCGAGGATCCCACCGCGTATGGATTCACGGAGCCGATGGAAATTGGATTCAGTGATGATTATTTAGATGAGTGTATTCGTGCTACGATTGGGTGGGTCTTTCACTGGGAAAGCCGCTTCCGCATTCGGTTCCAGTCTCGTCCCTCCCATATTGCAATTTGTTATACAGGACAGCTAACTGACTCACTACAATATGAATAGAACCACATATCATCCGCATGGAACTTCTGCCATGGGTAAGGTAGTTGACACAGATTTCAAGGTCAAAGGTGTGAAGGGGCTCCGCATTGTGGACGCTTCTGTTTACCCTGTGCCCATTACCGGCCATCTACAGGTTGTAACCTATGCCATGGCCCAGCAGGCCGCAGAAATCATCGGAGAAAACACAAATGGAAATTCCACCAGGAAGGTCAATAGGAGATGAGATGTGACTTGGGTGTTGAAATGAATCATACGGAAATCTACGATCCGTAGGGCGAGTATCGGGTGTTCTAAGAACAGTATCCCATTCAATTGTGCGATGTGGATTTAGGTAATTCTTAATCTATATTAACCGTTATGTTTTAACGTTCCGGAAACACATCCTAGCGGACGCTCTGTATGGCATGTGGTGTTTGTGTGTAATCAAGCATGCAATATCTGCATCTAGCACAGAGCATGATGATACGCTTGACGTAGAAACGCTGTATTGCATTGCAGTCTTGATGATAATTCCAGACCATGGAAGATTCTACAAGGTGGCAAAGGTGCACAAACAAGACTCTCCACGAAGTTTCAAAGTGTACGTGAGTAAGCACAAAGCCGCCACGTATAAAAAACCTTGAAATCTTCAGATGAAACTAACGAGACACTGAAACTAATTCTGCAACGCCTATCCATGCACCAGGCCTGTATGACTGAAAGTATTCTTGCCGAGGGTGAACCAATACTCAGAGCACAGGAATAAAAAGAATCCAGGAAACTCTGGGTGAAGACGAAAAAGGGCGAGAGACTGGGTAGAGGGAAAACCTCGCACCTCGAGTGAGGTTTAGTACGATGGAATGCTTGTGGCCAACTCAGCTTTTGCTGGCAACGAGACATGATGCTGTTCGCGGAATGAGCTGCCACAGAAGTCTGCAGTACCGTCGCCGCATTTGTGGCGTCTCTCCCATTCTTTCTTGGTTGGCAACATTGTATGGACATGTACATGGGAATGGGATTGTCGAGAATCGAGTTCTGGACGGTGGGGTGGTTCAACCCGGGCTCTTTTCTGTTGTACCTTTTCTCAGTCCTTTTCCTATCTTTCCGGAACTCCATAAAGACAACACGCTCTTCCACTCTCCTCTTTCCCTTCATGTTGTGATGCCAACCTGGGCGCCTTCACGAGAGGAAGTGGGCTTAGGCTTGGCACGTCAAGCGATGAGCTCATCCTATTGCCAGTTATTCTGCTACCCAGATACATGGTTGATGTATTCGGCATGAATATGATGATAGCACAGGATTCTTGCGTCCTCAATGATTGTTGTTGGATAGGGGATGGACAGTGCCAGCTCGCTTGGATCCGAGAAGTGGAAGGAGTCGGGAGCGATGTCGAAAGGACCAACAGCAACAAGCGTTGGCGATCTCAGGGTTTCTTCGTTGTCGAACGTTATGTCAACGCTTCCGTGGTGATCTTTGGGCTTGTGTTCGATGGATAATCCATCATTGCCACGGCTTTGCCCAATGAATGACTAGACTCTAGGTCAGAACGCGCTCATTTAGCTTGATGTATTGACGGCCTACCCACCTGATTATCGCCTAGAGTGGATTGGATCTGATTGGAAATGACTGAGACAATATCGGCATCCCTTCAGTTTGTCAGTCAGCGGTTCTCGGCCTGGGAAGTAGGCTTGTACCTAGACGTCCCAAGATAAGCTGTGGCTGGAATTCGGCTAGTGCTGGAACTGCTGAAGGCAGTGGGAGAGTCGGCTTCTTCCGCTACCCTCCATGAAACGGTTCGAACAACTTCAACGTTCTGTTCTCGGATCCATTCTGTGAGGAGCTCGTGCTTGGTCACGTCTGTACGAGTATAATGACATTCTTGCTTGAGCTGATCCACTTCAAGCAATGATGGCAGTTGTTGCGGTGGAGAAGTTGGAGATGATGGGGGCCTATGAAGAGTCAGAGATTGCTGTCGTATTTGAAGGAGCGCACCTGAGTCTCTAGAGGCGGGAATGAGCTGCAGGTCTGACCTACCCCCTCCTGTCAGGTGCATCTGTGGCGTGCTCGTGGCTAACATTCGGCAGTCCAGGTGCCGTATTCACGTCGTTCGGCATCTTGGATCTTTCTATGGTCGGAAAAAAAGCCTGAAAGTCTTCAGAAGCAACCCAACAGATAGTGTTCCCTCTTGACCTTGTCAATGCCCGGCGAAGACTAGATGCTTGACGAGGGCGGTTGGGAGTCGCTAGGAGGAGGCGTCTGCGGCCTTTAACAACAGACAAGAATGTCCGAGCTCTCAGTCCAAGGTCAAGCTCAGGGGTTGTTGGACCTGGGCTGTGGACTGTGGGGATGGCGCTCTGCAGGCGAATTCGCCTTGCTGAGCCAGTCACAACGGCATTTCGCCTTAGTGCCATGGTGCGCCTTGCTCCTTCATGAGGCAACTGGGGCTAAGTACTCGTGTTTCTTTCTAGAAATGTTCTTCGTCGGGATGTGGCCACTAAAGCAAATATGCCGACATATCCCAACCTGGCTATGCACGTGGCAGCATGTAGAAGCTCTGTCACATTTGCTTGGTGGGGGAGATTGTTCTTTGCAGGGGGACCAGCATACTCTGGCGCCTGTCATAGTTTCCAAGGGAGACTGTTGAGGATCTTCACCGACAACATTAGCGCGGCCACCGCCATCAACCGGATGGTCAAGTTCCATATCACCAAGGTTCCGCGCCAGCCGCCTTGGCCATCACAAGAGCGCCCGAGGAGATGTCACTCAGTCCGGTTTGGTCCAGTCTGTCTATGCGCATGGTAGGCAAATGTGAGGCAGATCTGGTGCTTGAGATTTCCTGCTTCATTTTATCGAAGCTGGTAGTGTCACTGCGGGCTGACTTTGCCACACAGTCAAACCACTTCCAGAGTCTGTGGATCATTTCAGGGCAGGCTGTGCAGCAAAACGAGCTTTTGGAGGAAGCAATCGGGCGAAGATCTAGGACAAGCCCATCATGGGAACCTAAGATTTGACTGGAACAACAGCGCAGACGTGGTCGGCGAGACTCGAGCCTTTGACAGAGAAGTACACCGACGTTGTCCACTACTAGTGATAACGCATCTGCAGTTGATCCTGGTGATTAATTTGGATCGAGGCGCAAGAGGAGCAGCAACAAGGATGAGATACCGGGCGGATCGGAGGTATCGAGACATGCTTGCATATCTTTTGACCAGGCCATGTGCCTTGATGACGAGGCTCAAATGACCACATTGTCAAGCTAATATTCACGCCCGAAGCTCCTCTATCCCCCCAGAGTCCAGAGGGAAGGTTCGTAGCCGCGTAAAGGGGAGATTCAAACCAGGTACGTATTCCGCGCCTCGGGCAGCACAGGAACACTAAAAAGCAAGTACGTCAGCTGTCACAGATGAGTGTCGAAGATCATCCGTATGATTACCAACCGCTGAGCGAAGATGGACGAGCAAAGGATGGATTGTCGAGCAGGATACCAACCTTCTTGCCCTTTCTGGCCACTGCTCATGGAGGGAGATCGGCTGGCAGAATCCCCCGTCCACACCCCAGGCATCATTGTGTCCAAGGCAAGGCAGACCAAGGTATTAGTAACCAACATTGCTGCCCGAGCACCCTTCCCGCTCACATCTTTTCGGCTGGGAAGGAGCTGGTGTTGGGCATCAGCAGCCTGCTTATCAGCCACATCCGTCTCTCCTTTGCACCCCGGAGCCTCATTAGTACAAGGGGGTACTGGACTGCTCACCGCTTTATGAGCCGCAAGTCGCTCAGACAGCGGTCAGCATTCGCTGATTTCTACTTTCTTCGCCTGTCCCATCTACTCCGTCCGACCGTCCCCTTGCTCTCGGCCACCTCCACGAGCACGCCCTCAGCTCGTTGGAATCGCTCTACCGGAGCTTCCAGAAACGTGGAAAACTTTTGCAAATATCTTTCTTTCTTCCAGAGCCCAACGAGGGCGTTTTATTAACTAGATGTGTGTCAGATGTTCAAACTCCTTGAGTGTCAAGAACCTTCTGTCACCGTCAGCCCGATGGTACGAGCGAAGCCTGTCCGAACCAAGAAGATGCTACCACCATCAGAAGGCGCTTTATACTATGTCTTCTTTGAACGTGGCCTTACGCCCACTGAAGGTTGAGGACAAACGATACCCGATGATAGGAGTGGAGCGCGAAGACAATGTTTGTAACAAAGGTTCCTTACTCCGTGCTACAGACGTTGCCTTTCAAGAGAGGAGATGATGACAGTGACCAGATACCAAGAACCACCCGCCCGTAGACCTCGAAAGTCCACCGACGTGTCTTTCACAGTCCGACATTCGCAACCAAACACGGCACCCTCGACCACGCTGTCTAACCTAGTGCAGGGCCGTATAATGTTCTTTCGAATCGAGATGCTGCGATACGGCCGTATTGTGTCGGGGAATGAGAGAGGTCGCTTTGCTAACGCATTTCTGATTGTTCTCATCTGCGGCCCAAGAAATGATCATGGGGCGGGGACGCAAATCAAGAGGAAAGACGAACGAAATGGGAGAAGACAAATCCGAGAAAGCGAGACAATCTCTCCCTTTTAAAAGGACAGGCGGCACAAGGACGTGGATCAGATCAGAAGTCTCGGCTGAATGGTCTCATCACTCACGCGCTTGCCGTACCTAAAATACCGAAACTTCAGCTTACTCGAGCAGCTGAACAGCACCCATATCGAGCGATCCGCAGCCACCGAAAGTCTAGTGCCAGCTACGACATGGACGCCACCCATGATCTTCGCGCTGACATCACTTCCACGCTCCCATCCCATTTTCGAACGCTTTGAACTCTAACCTGTGAGCCCCTCGACTCTCGCTTGGAGCCAGCATCGGCTGTCTTGCCCACTTGAGACAATCGGACATTATCATGGACAGTGAAGAGCAGGATGATTAATTTGAATCTACTGGTTTAAGGTTCGCTTAATCTCCCGGAACGATTCGCCGAAGGGACCACGCGGAGCCAGCAGAGATGTGGACTCGGGCAGCCGAACTCCTTGCTACTTTCGTTACATGGGACTGACGCCCAGCTTCGAAGCCAAAACTGTGCCTCCGATTCGGTGATATGAGCGACTTTGAAAGGGCACTGCCGAAGACCAACCTGTCAATGACACAAGCACACAGATAGCTCCGAACTCGACAGCACCGATATCAAGACATGGGAAGCGCGCGTCATTGTCATCTTGATACATATCATCCGACCTACACACTATTGGGCACAGTCTCGCACACTGCATCCTGCACCCCTCTTCTAAGACAAAAGTGGCTCGATTCTAGCATATATAGGACGTCGAGATTGGGGAAGCAACGCCGAAGATGTCAGCGCAGTGAACGTGATCGGCCCAATAGCTCAGGATGGCGTCGATAGCGCTGCAACTTCGGCTGTTGGACTACACCTTTCCGCCATTTCCAACCCGAGATAGGAAAACGCCTTCCAAAAACGGTCCGGCTTGCATATACCGGGCCCCATCGCTGAGATTGCAACAACCACAATCGGGATGCACCCCCGCGGCGATTCACGGCCAGACGGGCCACGCGTGATCGATCTGCACTCGATATTCCAGCCCAGGCCTGGCCTGGACTTTCCGCCACGATTGCCAAAGCCCCGGCATCGAACGGCCCAGATGAGGGGTTCATGCACAGGAGACGCAAGATGCCTGCAAGCAAATCAGATAACCGAGGAGAGGTAGGTGAGGTTATCAACGGCAGCACTCTGCGCAGCGGGCGGGGTCTGCCGTCGATGAGGCTCAACAGCCCCCGCACGAACGTCACTCAGCGCACGTCCTCCCGCGTCTAGCGCCCGAAAATTCTATTCAGCGGGCCTGGGGTGCCCTGCAGCTGGCTGCAACGCATCAACACCCCTGCATCGATTTTGACAACACAGCGCACGAGCCTGGCCGACTTCATGCTCAACTATCACATCAAACGCTATTCCGAGCGAAGCCAGCTGTGGCAGAGCCATTACGGTAATTAATCACATACCACGAGTACCCTGGGACGAAGACTGGTACTCAGCTCTCTACGAACTCTGGGAAAATGACCAAGCTTGGTCGAGCGAACCCGGAATAGTACAATTACCATTAAGTGCTCGCGGACCTCTCCGGCCACCTGGAGGTCGAAGAACTTAAACTTCCAACCCTTCAATGGTTCTACTGAAACTATTCAACCAACTATCTACCCGGCAATTAGAATGCCAAATATGTCGCAAGAGTGTGAAGAATTCGGCACCCTTAGAAGGTAAGATAAGCCAAATGGTACATTGAGTTGTAAAATCAAAGTATAGCCAGACCTGGGCATGGACATCTAAAATCACGGGATTTAAAGACTTAAGTATGATATACTTATATGATCAGAGATATGGTCCGTTACATATCTGCATACCTAGATATATAGGAGTTAATTAAAGCAGGACTTACATCCGAGGTTTCAAGGGCAGGAATAAATCTCGTTCTAATGAATACCATGAATTGACACTTTGCTTTCCATACTGGTTGGCTAATTAGTCACCATATATCTATAGTATGTCTCTATGAACACCAGAAAGGGTGTGAGTATTGACAATGCATGCCATCTGGAAATATATCTAGCGGAGAAGACTCTGCGCCGGGCTACATGTCCTGAGCTTCGGCTGTGCGCAATCAAGGATCGAGTCTCCATCTTCTTTATAGGGTTGCTCTTATACTGGCCATGAAGCGGAGGTTTTCCTTTTCAATGGCAGCATCATCTTCAATGACTGACATTTAGACTGGCCCTGGGCAGTCTTGAAGAACGTTTTGCACCTACATTACATTATTGAATAAATACCTAACAGCGTAAATCCTTCTGGCCGAGCAATAGACTATTTCTTGATTGCAAGATTTCGACAGAGCTAGTTCGGCTGAAGTTAAACGTGGAGGAATCACGTTCGCAGATCATCATTTTCAGACTTGAAAGAAAGACATCATTTCAGAGCTGAAGATAACGTTACTATCTGAGCATTTAGACACTCGATGAAGAAGCTTCTACTAACTGTCAAGTTGGTGTCGATTTACAATGAGCATCTGCTGTCTGCAATATGTTGATTCTTCACAGTCCGGACAGAACTCATGCTTCGAATTCAGATCATATACATCCAACTTGATCTATACTCCAACAGCTCTCTTCTCGACATGGACATTACGAGTCCTTTGCGTCCGCTGAACCACGGGATAATCCCACGTTCTCGACGCCTTTTTCGACACCCTCCCCCCCAAAAATTTCAAAGAGTTCGACCTAGCGGTGGATTGAGTGATTTGGGGAGCCATATTAATATGGTCTGTCTAGAGACACTAAGATGCTGCGTCTCATGGTAGTGAATCCCGACCAAATCGTTTGAATGGAGACTGTCTGCGCAATGAGAGCATCATCCGTCTTTGCGCTCAGATGCAGAAGTCGTGGGGTGCTCCAATCCACATGGTTACCGCCCGGCTTCAGGACGAAATCATAAAATACGGGGGCCGGGCAACGGTGGTCCCCCAGCCACACCATGTTGAGAAGAGCTGTAAGAGTGCCCGCCTCGTCATCCTTCCCCAGCCCCTTGGGAAGGCATCGACAGGCCGCCTTGGCTATTATTCTAGCCCAGGCAATAATCAGCACTAAATTCCGGTCACGATGATTGTATTTTATCTGTTTTGCTACCTTGAGCTCGATTGGCGACGTGCCCAGCCAGGCTCCAAAGTGAGTCAATTTGAGCACTCGTCATCACTGAGATGGATTTGGGTTGGATGAGGTACTATACTACATTGTGCTTAGGCAAGCTCACCATCATGGAGATATTCCTATTAATAGACTTCGTCGCTCGAGGAGGATCTCATTACCAATCAAGAAGAATCAATGATCATGAGTTCAAACGTAAAGTGCGTGCCCCTGCATGGACCTCCGTTGGTGGTCGAATCCTACAAGTTTGTTGTTCACTGGGCCCCACGCCGTGGCCGGCGTTCTTTTCGCCTCAGCATCGCATTGGGGTCTGTTGCCTTAGACCCTTTGACCTGCATTAACCTCACACGAAACGGACATCGATTCGGATCCTATCTCAGGTATAATACATGCATTTTATTTTGCCCAGAAATCGAGCTGATTTCAACTTGTGCCTAGCCACTCCTGCCTAGATGCCTCTCAGCCGCACGTACGGCAACCACTGAAATGTAGCTTGAGCTAGACGTCAGAATGTCTATCAAGAAACGGAAAATGCGATTGGTTTGTCCATCTTAAGACCAACTAATGAGCAGATGCTGTGCAAAGGAGCGGCATGGTTGCCTTCTAAAGGATCTATCTCCCTGTTCCTTCTCCTGCAGAATGGAAGATGTCTCCCTTGTGGAAAATCGGAGTCCGAACCGCATATGGCTGAGACAGAAAGTGAAGGCCTGCACGGCCATGTTTAAGAGGCTTTTGTTTATTCTGCACACCGCTACTGTGTCCTTACGCTCGGTGAGCTTCCTCGCGTCAGCATAACTGGAGGCCCTCATGAAAAACTCGTCAACAATGTAACATTGCCAATTTCCAACCGACAGACCCAATGGGAATCACTTAGAAAATTTCCCAAGATGCGAATGTGCTACATCAGATGAATGCCAGGATCTCACCGTCGCAGTGGAAAGTGATGACCTCAAGTGCCGTTCAGGAGGATTTACAGCAGCTGCCAAAGGGTGTCCAAGTCCCCAGGCTGGCGCTGTCTTACTCACCCCCGCATGCCGCCTTACACCACCAAACCCCACGCAAGCCTACACCGAGAATTGTGTTTAACCTGCACACCCTATCAAGGCACCCTCCAAGAATATCGTGATCATCAGCCCAGTGGGCGCCCAGATCTGTTGATCCGTCGTCATAGAACCACCAGTCTGATATTGCATTTTTCAAAATGATGAACGCCTTGCCAGCCTCTTATCTCAACATGTTCGGCGTTGGTCGGACTTTAAACCGGTATTATCGCCAACGGCGCCACGCATTTCAAATCATGGGCCGTGTGCGGCATACACGGCACGAAATGCTGGTATGACAAGACGGAACGTGCATCACCGAGTTGACCGGTCACCATTATCATGAGGTTCTGGCAAGGGGTGTGAGCAAGCTTCCAGGCTGGAACTCCCACAGCCGCATCATGCAGGACCCTGTTGGTATCCACTGCATATATGTCATCCATCGTCCCCGGATCCTGCTTCTCGAACCTGCCATTCCTGCTTCTCTGCACAGCGAAACTATTCCTCGGGCGTGAGGAATGTGCACACCGTAGGCAGCCGAGTATCGGCCGCCCAGGCTCTGGTCCGGCTGTCTCTTGTCATTTTCTCCATCTTCATTTGAGCATTCTGTTTTTAACCTGGATTTTTCCATTTCCTCACCCCGCGTTTGCCTTAAAGAAAGAGCGCAGTAGCATGCAACCACGAGGATGAAAAATATGCCTCAGCTGCACCCACTTCACGATGGTAGTGAGAGCGTCCTGTCGATTGTGCAATTCCAAGGTGTCCGGCACGATGTTGATGAATTTCGTGGGGGTGATGACTATTTATGGCTTGCTCTATTGGAGCTCACTTGAAGTGGTGTCGAAATGCGCTCCTCGCATATTGGCCAGAGATCCCATGGTTGCACACCTCGACAGCCCTGCTTTTCAGAACGGTCGACGCTGTGCCGTATACCTGCACGGCTAGTGCGGGTGTGTCACACTAACCGACGACCTGCAGTTTTGAGCCTGCACAGTGATTCCACAGGTGGGGGAACCGGTGGAGCAGCCCGTAATGCAGGGTTAGCACCAAGTAAGATCGGCGCCCAGGCCGTGCAGCCACGAGGCAGAAAGCAGATGTAGAGGCTCGATCGTCCCGAGCAATGGCTTTCGGTTCCCGTGCGCAGCCTGCAAGCCATCGCGTCGCGATAGTTCCGGCTCATGATGTCTCAGCTCCAATATCCTCATCAAGCCATGGGGAGACAAACTGGTGATCGGGACCTCGGTGTGATGCTTCTCTCACCTGAGCATTATGTGCTTACATGCGTATGGTAAGCCAGCGTGCATGGGTAAGGCACACCCTTTGAAATATGCGATCAGCTGACTGTTATATGCATTCAAAATGCACAAAAGGTTGCGGCCATGTTGCCGAGGCATCTCAATCTCCGAGGGTGTCTTCAAGCCTGCTTGGTGACCGGTTGAGGGGCTACAGAAATGCTCGATCCGTGGGGGCATGCAGCGATCGTGGCCAACGGAGTAGAATGTGAAGGCGCCATTGGCGGCTGCATCTGTACAAGGGCATGTATTGCTGGTGCTGAGACATGCATGTGTCACTCTACCTAGATTGTCTTGTTATATTCACTTTCAGATAGTTTTGGGTAACGCGACGAGGCCACGGGACCATGCGTTGTGGTACTTCGTGCAATGTGGTGCCGAAGAGGGCTCAAATGAGAACCGGCTATTTGCGCTTTTCTGTAACCATGCAGAGAAGGTGGTGTAGTTGTCTCATGTTATCCTTGGTAAGTCTGATGACATCGTGGGGTCAGTAAAATCACCTGCGTGGCGGACTTGGTTGTGCCGATGCAGCCTCAGTTTGGCAAGCCCATGGCGGAGAAGGCTGTCCACAAACACACGAGGCAGTACTCATGACCTGGATACTCGGGATCTGGTTGCCTGCCCGTGCTCTACTGTCACCGAAAATGCAGTCGTGAATGACGAGTTCACCAGCTCCCACCTGACGATCCACAGATGGAACGTGAGTGGCTGACATCAGATAGAAGAGCAGGAGAATTGAGCTCCTTTTTGTGAATCTCACTAAAATCATGACAGGATTAAATTTAAAATTAAATAAACGAGGGTAATGTTCATCGTACTTCTATTCATTGGTGGAAACCAGTATTATAGGCGTCACCCCCTCCTATGTCATCCGTGAATGACCGGATAGGGACGACTTCTAGCGTTAGTTGTGTGCAGTGCACGTCTGAATCGCTCCATTCCTATCAGATGACAGGGAGGCGTTCCAGGTAGTCCATCTGGAGGAACCAAGATGAAGCCGAAACGTATGTATAATATCGCGGAACCAGTCTGTGTCCCGGTGGAAGTTGGCCGGCGGACTGCCGATGTCTGTGCAATGTTTGAAAGGAGTCAATGGCCCCAATCCTTGCAATCTTGTGGAGTCCCGCAGCGTTGAGTCTGACAATCCAAGGCGGACAGCCACAAGCCACGTCATTCTAGGGTGCTCTTGGATGGAAAGGAGTGGCGGACAGACACAAAGTGAAAGAAGGAAAGGGGTGGCCGAACAGTTCTGGAGAAGCTGCATGATCAACCACGAAGACTTGGGCGAGACTTCTGTCCAATTACACGGCATTGTGGCCAGCCAAGTAACCAAGCCGATGGCAGACTTCCAGGTGGACAATGCAGAGTGGCGAGCAGTCTTCAGAGTCCGAATTGGCCTCCATGGGACCAACAACCAGAGCACGGCTTGCTCCTGTTCCAGACAAGCAAACATGGTCCAGCACTGTGGGCCACGAGGGGAGTTCTTGAGATACCGGTCCTTGGGAACACAATGTAGCCTTCCAAGACAAACGTTTTTAGGTACGAGACCTGGTCAGGATCGGGTCCAGGGTTGGGTCCAAGGATGTATCCGTTTGGAAGCGGCAAAAGAGGCTATGCTGCGGTGTCCAATCTCCCAAACCCAACCCAGGGCCCCTGCTGACAGGTCAATGGATCCAAAGAATATCTGCAGATATCATTAGCAATGCAAAGAGAACCACGTTAGGGTCAAAGAAACCTACCAGCATGACAGCAGTAGCAAGCACTCATCCCTGGGCTTAGCCACTGTGTCACGATGGCGGTGACGCCTATTTTCAAACGTATGAACTCAAGAGTTTGCTTTCTCCGAGATCATGGAGACATCATCGTCCACAGTTGGCGTGTCCCCGCCATCCTTCTCGGTTATGGAGCTCTCGGTTCCCTGGTCAAACGTTGTTGTACTGCCGGTGGTTGATGAGTGTGACACAGAGCCTTCCTTCCCACTCAGGGTAGCATCCTCGCTTGCATCATACACCGGGTGTTCTTTCTGGAACTCAGGTGTTACACTGAATTGCTTGCTTTGCTTATCATAGGTCAGCCACTTGCCAGGGAGGGCGAGGCAGTAGCCCAGCCAAAGGACCCGCTCTTTCCTCTGCTCGGTCATGGAAGCAAGCTCAAAGGTCTTTTCGTCATCATCAACCTTGTCGCTGGTGAACCAGTCAGATGGGAATAGCTTGTCAGTCCAGAGAAGGCCTCGGAGAGACCAGTCCTCCGGCAAGGGTCTGTCGCTTGGCCGGGGAAATTGCTCAGACTCGATGCGTTGATGGTTCTGAAAGTTGATCGACACTGAGTTAAGCATCAACGCCACCAGCGCCCAAGGAAACCAGTCCTGAGTGTGTTCAATAGCAGCCTCATTGCCAGCGATGAACTTCATGAAAGACAGGCGGACATTGAGATAAGGCAGAACATTAGGGTCGCCGTAACGGCGGGAGATGATCGCATCACACTCCTTGGCAAGCTCAGAGGCCTCGTTGAAGACCTTGGATGGTGTTGGCTTGTCTTCTGTTGAATTTTCCATAAAAGTGTCTCTGTCCGACTCCGGTAAAATAGCCGTCATCAAAACGTTGGCATTGCCATGAGTGTTTGCCTCCGTTTTGCCGTACTCCAGCTGGGCATTGCAGTTTGAAATCGCAACCAAAGCGCCAGGCTCCATCCAGCTCCTTGTTGTTCGCGCAATGTGGTTATCCAAGTGTGAAAGAAACTGGTCCTTGGCCATTTCATATTCGACCATGAGTTCGTCGCGGTTCTTTGGGAGTGCTTTGTCCTTCTCGTCTGTGTTGCTTGTGATGAAAAGAATGCCATGCGCCTTCACAAAGTTCAAGTCCATAGCTTGAAGCCGAGTCTGGGTTCCGTTGATGATTGGATCGAATAGTGTGAGGATGCTGTCTCTCGCGGATTTGAATGGTATCGCAACACAGAGACTCTTGGTATAATAAAACAGCTGTTTGACGGCATTAGGCCTCGCAAGGATTGCTAGGTGATGGTGAAGCCTCCCGGTAGTGGGCGCCTTGTCGCTGGCCTTGGAATACCAGTACCTTGAAACCTCCGTCCAAATTTCCCTGTCGCGAATGTCCTCGTCCTCGATGGCCATCCGATACCGGCCGAGATCGCCCAGACACTCGATCCACGTGTCTTCAAAGTTTGGCACTGTCTCGTACAGTAAAGCCATCATCGAGTACGCGAGGTAGATGAACGTAAGCATGTGTTCAAGAGAGGCAGGAAGCCTGTGGCGTAATAACTCGAGGAACGAGTGTATGCCGTGGCGCCACATCCTCGCCGGCATGGCATACTTTGACGCGAGTCTCCTCAAAGCTGGACTTGCGGATGGGTGCTGTGACGCTAAAAAGAAGTCGTGGTGCTCGTGCAAAAGGGTGCGGTGTAGGGCAATCAAGGCCTGCCATTGTTCGTTGTTAAGCTTGGGACTTGATTCATTTTGCGCGCTTTGCGAACTGTCGACCTCAATGCACTTGGACTCGACCCTAAAGTGGTTGAGAGTCGGTCAGTAGGAGATCGCAAAGGACGAGACAGTCGCAGCACGAGACAAGAGGTAACATACATGACCAAGCCCGCATAAATGCCCTTCACTTCAGCAACTAACTGCTCCTGACTAATGGGACGAGTCTCAGGTTGACCGATCATTTTATTTACGGAAGGATCTTCCTCCTCCGCCGTCTGATTATTGGCTTGTCGGCGGCGAGATTGGCGTGGATGTTGTTGAGGAGAGGGCTGGGCTGCCGCCTGGTTGCGGGTCGGGATTGGATCACCTTCATTCCACAAGCGGCCCTTTGTTCTTGTAGGTCGGGCAGGGAAATCGGCTGTCGACTCTTCTGCTGTGGTGTTGTTTTTGGGTTTTGAACGTCTATTTGGAGAGGGGGAGCGAGTGCGGTCGCCCGCCTTGACAGAATTCGTTGGACTCTTCAGCCGTTTTCTAGGCGGCGAAACATCTTCGGGGCCTGGGTCGCCACCCGGGGCATGCTCAGAGGGAAGTCGTGGCGCAACATCGTCAGCTTCATCGTTGCTGGGCCCTTGCCGTGGCTGATCTTTTGCGGAGGTCGAGGGAGCCGCAGCCTCCCTTGTGTCTGTTGGGTTGGCTTGATCGCTGCAAAAGTCAGTTGGGCACAGCAAAGTTTGACGATGTCGCGACGCACTTTCTCGCTTGTCGGCGTAAGTGATTTATCCACCCTTGGGCTAGGTTGGCCATTTTCAATTGATGTATTTGAGGAGGAAGAGGTAAAAACGCAATGTCCGTGGCAGGAGGGGGACGGATGCGATGATGTGGTGGACGACTGGTGGGGCATCGGAGCTATGTCCTAGTACATGCAGCTTGCGTAGTGCAAGGACGAAGAAAACGAGTTATTAATTACATAAAACCCGGCACGGTCTGATTTCGAATCAGACCATGGAGAGGGATCTTGAAGAGAACTTCATGTGAAATTTGAACGATATCATATTGCGTTTATACAAACTCTGGACTAAGGTCCGCGAACCAACTACCACAGTACCCATCCCCCCAAGTCAAAGTACATCGTCTAGATTCAGAGGTGCAAGGGAAGTGGGCCGCATCGTACTACCAGGCCCGCGGTTGCCTTACTACCGTGCTTAGTGTGGGGCGGTTCGCCTTGGTTCGCAAATGATGCGGCTCTGCGGGGGTTGGGTCTTCAGGGTCAGCCGCCCGCCCATGTACGGAGTACCGTTCCAGCCCTTCTAGGTGCCCAGGCTCCAGGCTGCCCTCGATCCTCATTCTTCCATTTTCGTTCTCGAATGTTGTCAGCCAACACCTCCAAGCTTGGCATCAGCGAGCAATGTCTGCGCCAGCGACAGCTCCATCCACGAGCAGCAAATAGACTCGCAATAAATCGCAGTGATATATTGCAGTCTTCCTCATGTTCTCCTTTCAACATGGAGCGAAAAGGAAAGAAGGAAAAGAAGGACGTGACCGGTGGCTCCGTGGGGGCCAAATGCTGACATGCACTGGGTTTTATTGCTTGGCACCGTATGAACCTACACGGCTGAAATAGGACTGTCGAGTTCCTCACCCACAACGTCTATCCTCCCAAAACCACGTCGTCGTCGGATCGCCATGTATATTCCCGTTGTCAGCTCTGTTTCAAGGAGAACCTCGTGCTCTTGCACCCCCTCAGGCGTCATCGGCATCGTTCTACCGTCTCGGAACCGGTTGATACACCGTGTCCCTTTACACTGACCCAGAGCCAATCCGCGAGTGTTGCTGCTCGCAACAAGTCGCAATCCATTTCCCCAGGATGTTACATCCAGCGTAGCCGGCCTGAAGCCATAAAACTAACTATCCCATTCCAACTGCCGTTGGGCGTGTTCTCAGATTTTCCTGTCCTCCCTCCAAGCTCTGCCGGCGCCTGCTCGACCGCTCTCCAAGGCGTACTCAGTGTCTGCATCAATATCTGATAGGCTGATGCTACAACCACCGGCCACATGAGATCGACCACAGAGACGGGCTTACATAAATGCCGGCCCTTGACCTTGTGCGATGATTTGCCGGCTCTTCAACACGCCCGTCGAATTTTTGACTACCCAAGTTGTCCCCTCTGATGAAAAATGAAAACCCACAGTTCCGTCGGTCTGGTTTCGCCTCAAGGCATTGCCTGAGTGCAACTATCGATCGAAGTCGTAATGCTGCCAATCGGGCTCGCCGTCGTTACGATGTGGCTGTGCCGTCTATCACCGCGACATCGGGGTGGCGGGTGGCGCAAAATATCGTGAAAACCGACCACCCTTCGCCTACATCAACGTCCTTTTTAGAGACAGGAGCCCTCTTTGTGCGCCAGGGACACCATCCAAGACCATTGCCACTGTACCTGACGCGAGACCAAGAGCATGGCCTGGCCGTCGTCGCACACCTCGCTGGCTTCGACGACACCCCCGTTATGTTATACGATGAGGACCAACACGGACACGGAAAGATCAGTTGACAATCCTTTCCACTTGAAGAGATTGTGGTCTGCATACTGCTGCGTCGCGGACTTGATTCGTTAGGCTACCGACGCGTCCTTGTCGCGTCGCACGCGATGAGGTCCACCCGTCCTGAACGCAGCTGCCTGGCCAAGACAAATTCTCTTGAACTCTCTTCCGGAGTTCAGCTCCGATAACGAAGCACACATGGTAACGTCTCGCCACTCTTTGTGGCTGTTCATAGATAATCGGACCGATCTGCGTGTGAACTTCGTTCTCCTTCACGAGTTGGTAGTTCACTCCTCTGCCACCAGATAATCTCGCTGATGAGTCAACAACTCCCGTCAGCTGGTAAGCAGGTTTTTTCGGGCTCAGTTGTTTGCTGCCTGTTCAGCCGTGGTGCAGGGGGGCGGCTTCTTCCTGTGTGTGAAGATGGGATCCATGGCGACTTGGGAATACCTCACTGGTCGCCTCTGAAATCCCTTCGTTTCCCACCAGGGCCTCATGGTATACAGGGGCGAGCAAGGCGATGATTCCTCACAGTGGTCTCACAACTAATGCTCTCTCAAGGTCTTTCCAGGCCTTCATTGGGCAATTTCCTCCCCCTGCTGAGTGATCTAGTGCCTTCGGAAAGGCTGATTAGCTGCTTCTGCACCTATAAGGCAGCAGTTCACCCGTCCTTCCTTGCGCTGATTACGATCCCGTGTTGCCTCTCCTAAAAAGGCAATATAATTAGTTGATGGATGCAGTCACGGCTTACACCAAAGGTCTTGAGTCCCTTGTGAATCGAGATGCGAGCAGCAAAGCGAGCTTTCGTCATAAGCTGGGCAAAACGGAGCCTCGTGAGCATTTGCGAGGATGAGGTGAGAAGGCTGCCTAGAACTGCTCATCTACGCTGGTCGCCTTAAACGAATCCACAGCCGTAGTCAGACGAGTAGGTAACTTTCCTTGTCATCGTGACAATGGGGCAGTGCTGTACCGGGCTCTGATGCTCAGTCTATCCTGAAAATGTAACGGTTACAAGGCACTAGATATTTGTAAAGGAGGCTGAGCGTCCTTCTGCAAGACCAACTCTTTGATAGAGATAAAAACGCATGTTACCTAAAGTCAGCGCCAGGGCTGGGCATACAAAATAGATATCTTTTGCAAAGCGAGCCTCACGCGTTTTTCAGCTGAAAAGCCTTACATGTGATGCTTGGCTGTCGTTTATGAACGTCAAGGCGTTTCTGCTGAATGTCTGGTTCGTGACATTCAGCTTTTGTAGTCAAGCGCTGATTGGGAAAACTGCTGGCCAACATTATGGAAGCAATAGTATGCGCACAATTTTACATTCACAGGAACTCCAAATCATTGAAACCAGTGTACTAGCAACTGCCAGGAATAAATCTTTCTTCTGGAGCAAAATAAAGTACTGGAAACTTATACATCATCAAAATGGCTTCAAATAATATCACAGGGCTAATTGCGTAAGAACCATTCAAGCGACCACATATCTTCGACTTCATCACCATAGCCACATTCCAACCCAACGTAGTGTGGATACACTTTTCATCGCGTCAGTCACAAAACCCAACCGATTGCCTCAACTCAGGCGGCAACGCTAGCAGGATCAAACTGGTGTTGTACCCGACGTCGAATTCAGATGTGTCTGGTGCCTTGCTCACAGCACACTCCCGAGTGGGCTCCTGCATAATGTGTTGTACACCGTGACGTACTCTATGGAAACAATTGGAAGCCTTGTAACCTTACACACTCACCAATAACCCAGCGTCAGTGTACCCATAGATGCAGACTTCAGCTCAATACTTTTTCCAGAAATAGTGTAGTCGGGTTTCGTGCATTCAAATATAGGCACATGTGCCCTTCCTGTCATCGGGGCGTCCGTGTGAGTAAAAATTGATACTGAGGCGAAATAGGCAAGACTGATGATGTTGGACATTAATCGATCCTAGATCTGAATTGTTGCTCAACATTCAAAAGCGGTGAGCATTTCGTACGAGCGTGGGCGGTCAGCCAGCCATAGGATTCCAGCAACATCGGCTGAACACAACCCTTGTGCAACCAACCAGCCTCTGAATTTTTCTGGAGTACACGGACAGCAAAGCATTCCTGGCGGTGAGAGACATTCCGGAGAGTCCGATTGACACACTCCATAGGCTTACCTCTTGTCGATCTACTTGAATAGTATCGAGTCCTGCGCCAGCCGCATTTGCCTTCATCAGCACACGGAGTGACTGGTCTAGAATTGATGTTGTGACAGACGAGAATATACCGATGGGCAAAGGAAGCATTCCGCAAGGATTGGTAAGTGCTTAGTCTTGTGGTGATGCCTGCAGTATTTAGGTATCCTTGCTTGAAGCCGCACGCCGGGCCGGGCGGTAAACTGGGGTTGGCTTCCAATGGCTTTGCCAAGCACGTAGACCTCCACTCAGTCGGACAATCCATGATTTTAGCTTCGAAATTAGAGGGAAATAATATGAGGCAATCGAGGCAATCAGTTTATCCACATGACGATCGATCCAGAGAGGTCAATGCGCCGGTTGGGGCTGTCCGCAGGGGCCTGGGCCATGAGCAACATCTGTGGGTCGGGCGGTGATGCTGCCTTGCAAAACAAGGGGTTCAGCAGCCAAATAGCAAATGAAAGCCTCATAAATTTTACTGGAGATAGGAATTTGGGAGCTGAAAATTGTGCTCATATTCCTAGGATGTGCCTCCACAAAGGAGCTCAAGTAACAGAAGTGCCGGGGTGCTTATCCGAGAATAATTTCAACTATTGCTTATACAACCACTTACTTCATTTTCGATAGTGCTGGGAAAGTATCGGGCATGGTGTTCGAGAAGTTGGGACTTGAGCTGTGTCATTCTGTCGCCGACCATGAGAAGAGGGATTCAGCCGGCAGTCAAGAATTTGGACATCAGACTAGAAATATGCAACGGTCATATATTCTGCGGCTTAGTGTGGTAACTGTAAGGAGCATGAGGCATATAGATGCCAGAAAAGTGTGACAAGAATGAAATACAAGTATTCAGAGCGGGTGACACAGAAATTTCCGTGAACATAAGGAGTAACAGTATATCAATATACGACCTCAATGCGTGGCAGCTCCTGGAAAAAAACAACCCCCAAGGATCCATGCAGCTTCCCACTATTTCCAAGGTCCCGGAATGTTGGGAGCTGAGAAATGAAGCCAGCCAATTACCTCCACGTTCATATCTCAACCTTCGGTTGGGGATTTGATCCTGCTGCTTGTTCAGTCAAAAAGGCAAGCGTAGGCGATGTCCGACTACAGCTTCCTGTCTCAGCATCAAACGTGAAGATGAAACGGAACAAGGCAAAGTTCCAAGACTCTGAGAAAAACTCGAACTTTATTGCGCCACGTCTTGAGTTTCGCCGCCGTCGCCAAAAGCTCTCTGTACGAAGACACGTGTGCCAGTGCTCTCGTTACACAAAGTGGCAAGATGCCTCAGTGGAGCGCGCCAGCAAGCGCTAGGGGCGAGAAAAGAGGTCGGCAAAATACAATCACAAGGTCTTGGAGTTTCGAGAAACTCTTGTTCAGGAGTGGTAAAGGCTTTTCGCGAGCTGACTGGAAGTGCAAGGACGAAGCTTTTCCTCCCACGATGGCTGCAAATCATTGTAATAGATGGGCACCGCCGTGATCGCCTCAAATGAAACAAGTCCTCCGTACACCCTATTACGTGTCCCACACAATATTTTTGCATGACCACAGAGTCCTGGTAACCACCACATGGTGGTAGGGGACACGGGCCGCTCAGGCATCGATGAGCGTCCGCTTGGATGGCACAGGGATGGTGGGAACGTTCCTCCATGGATCTTGCGCGAATTAAAGGCCAGTCACACTCTCCCATAAGCGTCGTGCGACGACAGAATCCTGATTATGATAGCCAGTGAGGCAGTGTTATGGATGCCTCGCCGCTACTCAAGACTTAGTGAGCACATCTGAAGAAGCCAATTTGTCCAGTCGGACCGAGATCTCTCGGAGCAGATTTTGCCCCTAGGAGTATTTTCTCCACTCAAGATCTCCTCCTTCTCACACAAGTCGAGGGGTACATACAACATGGAGAATTTCGTGTCGTTGTTCATCAGAAGAGAGAACAAAAGGCCCCATTCGCCTGCATACGCCCTGAGCTTCGTCAACGTGGTCGCCTGACATTGTTGTCGGCCTGACGTTGTCGTCGGGCATGGACGCAGACATCCCATCGCCCTGCATACCTGTGTACTCCATCCAAAGATGGAGAAAAAGAACAACTGGATCGTGGTCAGCGAATTCTGTAAGCCCACGTTTTGGTTGCCTACTTTCTGCGTCCTCTGACTCGAGGGCGTTGCCTTCATGCAGAAACAGTCACGAAGGCACCAGGTGGAAGATCTCCACAAGGCGAGCCCGACGATATTGGGCTTCATTGTTGTCAGACAGGGCTTTAGAGACTCTCGTTACTTGCTGTCCAACAGATGGAGGGACGAGGCGATTTCGATTGATGGCTGGGCATGCTGAGACCTGTGCTGGTTATAGAGTAATGCGACATCTGAGGCTCCATGGCCAGAGATTCTTTTCGAGGCGTGATCGGGAAAATATGACGCTCGCTGCCCAACTGCTTCGGAATATCTTTGGTTAAAATGCCATTCAAAGTAATGCCCTGCAAGGGGAGGTGCCTGCAAACTTTAGCCTCGTTTTGACCAATGAATAGCTTATTATGCCCTGGGAACGAAATGGATGCGCGGCTTACTATTTTAGGCGAGTTAAACGAAGTCAGAGGTGTTGATGAGCACTGATAGGGCCATCGTTGTGGATCAGTTCGAGCTGGTCGCATGATCGTGCCGCGCTACCAAGACTCAGGCGTCCACAAGCTCAAGCAACACATATACAGAGGTTTGCGATCTGCTTGTCCCTCGTTCTTCTACGCCCTAGCCATGCTCTGTGACCCCAGAATTTGTTTGGTGCTTTCTTGTGTTCATCTGCAGAGCAGTCCTCCTCGGCATGTCCCGTCCTTTAATGCGCCGCTTGCCGACTCAGGGCCCCGATATTCGCTGTGGTAGTTCAAAGTCACTGCTTGAAATTATTGGTTGCCATGAGATCCAAAATTCCTACCAAAAGAAGCCTCAGTCAATAAGTTAATATATGTGTGACCTGAGTTTCAAGACCATAGCATCACATGTCTATCCAGCCAAAACCCTCCGCGTGCAAGGTATTGTGTCCTAGCCCGAGGGGAAGAACTCCTCACAGCCCTGTATCGACTCAAATGCAAGACTTGGCCAGTCCTCAACCTCCCATATAGAGATGGTCTTCCAATAATGAGGCTTACATGCAGTGCCACCCCTGAGTGCATCGCTTGTTAACCACTCTGGTCGTTCCCCGGCGCAGTAGGCCCAGCCACAGGCATTCCACTAACTCCGAGTCTGCCAAAAGCCTGCCAGCTGCCATCTATGCAACGGTGCACTGCTCTCTGCGACAGCAGGCATGGAAGGTCCCGTATTAAATCAAATCATGTGAGGCGGATCTGGGTAGACTGGCCCAGACTCGTTGTAACATGGGGGACGATGTGGAGAGCCGATTGCCCCATTGGTTCATCCTGTACGACTGTGCTTCATGCCCAATGATGGTGGGATGCATCTGACGGTATTCAGCTGTCCACTTTTGGACAATTATGCAGCACCATTGTCAGAATCATTGAATGGCTGAGTTGATATTGGAGAGAATACGGGATTGGTGAGCAAAACGGCGCGTTCTACTTGATACCCAGTATTTGCGGGCTCCGGCAGTGGACCCTCGACGTTGGGAGCCCACTGCAATGGGACCATATTAGGCCGTCACGCCCCCCATTCAGGCACCCGGGCCATTTGTCCAACACGCTAGGCCAAAGTCTACTCATTGTTCAGCCCCAAACTACGTGACACTTTCCGAATGCGATACACTTATATCAATGTTCCCAATGCTGTCACTCTCGAGAACGCGGTCCATGGTTACACAGGCTCAAACGCGATGTTTCTCAACCGCGACCGAATCGTTCTTGCTCAACCCATCACGGCACCTCTAGGGATGTCCTTCTGGCTGTCGGCTCTTTCGCTCGACCACGATGCACTAAACCTTGTTCTCCACTCCTCCAGCGTCCAAGCGGAGACCTAGACAAGGCAACCAGCGTTTAGTGTGAGCCAAAACAGCCTCACCTCGCTACGCGCAGAAACCCCTCACGGCATTCCTCAAAATCATCGTCTTCGGTGATGCGTTATTTTGGTACGGGAACTTTTGGCAGAACTTTTGGCCCTGACCCCACGCCCTTTGTCCTCCTGTTTCTGCCTCGCGAGGCAACTGTCTCCACCATTGGTACTGGTTTCAACGCCGCGGGCGGATCAATTTCCGGTCACAGGAGTTCAACCGCTCGGGCAAGCGATCCGCTGGTCGGGCCTTCTCGTCGGAAACGATAGAGTGATCAATAAAAGTAAACGAGGAAGCGCCTTCACAATATTGCGGCTGAAGTGCCAGTCGGAGATGAATGAGTCCACGGCGAATCGCGCGCAATGTGATTGTGACCCCCCTGAGGCCGGGGGAATTCATGTAAGTTGATTGGCCAGTTGATTGGCCGGCCACCATATCTCAGGGAGCCACCCCAGGGCCGAAACCCCTGAATTGCTGCTGCCTTGTGGCTGATATTGAGAATCTCTCCATGTGATCCTATAAGGCTGCTTTCCAGTATTGAGCAATGTCTAAGCCACATCAAGACGCCCCCAACCTGGCCCTGCAGCAGGCAGGTCTGCTCAACAGTGTACATGCTTGTCCTACATCTACGGTAGAATGGCCCCACGGTCGAACGACGAGCCTCGAATGTCGTTTGTCAAGGCAACCAGCAGAGCACAGTTGGGCGATAGTGTTGGAACATTGCCTGAACGCCTCACAGGCAACCTGATGCCTCGTCGATATATCACTAGAAATTGGCTACATGTGGGTGACATCCTACGTGAAGGTCCAAACGCCTGGGGGCCATGGGCAACAATCATGGGCTCCTTGCAGGTTACTCAATGCCTTTTCCTTGACTAAGACATGCCAAAAGATCTGGACGCTATCTGGTGCACAAACTCCAGCTGCTGATCATATTTGCTAGTAACCAAAGGTACGCCGTAATACACCTGTGAATCAGCGCAACATCTTTGAGAAACAGCTCGTACAGTAGTGCCAAATCCATGTACACCCGACAACACCACAATATTCAATAAAATATGGGTCAATCCGTCCTACAACCCCTCAACTTCGAGAGCCTTGCCCAACGGCTGGGTCCAGCTCATCACGGGAAAACGCGTCGCCTATCATACACTCACTTGTCACAACCAGCTGATCACTTCTGAGCCCGGGGCAACGGGGCACCGGAGGCCACGTAACAAACAACCTGTCGTTGCCAACAGATTCAAGGGCGGGATCCGTTTGATGCCCGAAACAACCACTGCCCAAACCAATGCCAGGCCGTCGCAGCCACCAACATCCCAACACCCACACTTGGACATGCCTACTATGCAGTGAACTTCTGCCTGCCAAGGAGATGCCTTGTGATTCGAACGCCTGGCTACATCCTGATGCAGGTACATATACCAATATTCAGCTCAGAGACACCTCACCGTCGCACTTACAACCAACGGCTTCAGCCGCCATCAGCCTGGTGAACAAGTCAGCATGATCCTTTACGCGGTAGCTTCACGGACAAAAGGTCAGGTTCCATGGAACGAGCACTCAACAAATCAAGTAAGGCAACCGCTGTCAACATCGGGGGCAGGCAGACCGAGCACCCCTTTATTCCCATCTGTTGTCGTGAAACAGTGGCACGGCTCCAACAGAGCCCGCCAACCATCCAGTTCGTCCTTGGGTTAGTGGTGCGACTTCCAGAGAAACTGCGCGGGTAGGGCTGGCATGATCACAGCGCTGATCGCATCTTCCTGCCATGTCCCGTCTTGGCCCGTTTCAAGGCGTACATTGTGGTTGCTCCCCATGCTTAGGGAAGACATGATTCCGCCTCGCTGGCTGGCTTCCTCAAGGCTCATCTGTCAATGCTCAGCTGCGTGAGCTCGAGGTCAGTCTCTGAACCCTCAACAGTGGCATTGAATTCTTATGCTTGGTGGAGTCTATAATTAGCCGTCACATGCGTCCATGACCGGCCGAGACGATAGGCAGGAAATCCCGAACCGGTGACGACGGGTGTTGCCGTCACGAGATGTTGAACGCCCGTGGCTTTGCACTGAACCTCAATTTCAATGAAGAGAATGAGCATTCATTTGTTGAAAGTATAGCACCGATGGTAGCAATGCCTTGCACAGAGAAGCGGCTACCCGATAATTAACATGGGGAGGTTTATGAACCTGTGACGGGGGTCGGGTACAGTACCCGACGATAGCGAGGAACATGGCGTGCGTAGCCATCCTCGGAAAAAAAAGACTTTCGTAAATAACACATGATATCATGTCTGCCTGCCAACAGTAGATGGCTTGATCGTCCAAGAATGATTGCCTCTTTTTCGATCCGGACAGCAGGTGCGAGACTATTGTCTAGCTGGGTGCTGTGTGTTGCACATATTATGCAATGCGATCCTAGCCTCAGTCGTGTAAACATGAGACTATTCCAATGTCCACAGCGGGGTACGAACTGCATGTTCGAAGCCTGTGGCGTCTCGGTGAGCGGATTGCCATGCGTCTTTCTGCCTTGCGCTCGCAATTTATCACATCCGTGACCTCACCGAGGTGGTATTGCGTGAACCAGTCCCGAGAACTGTCGATAGCCGAACAAGGTGCCGGGGCTCACGACTCCCGATCAGGTTACCGAGTTAAAAAAAAAAAAAAGGCAGCCAAGTCTTCGAAGATGAGGCATCACCTTCCCTCTTGACCGACGCGGGTGCGATCTAAGGCATTAATCAGCTAGGTATACGATTATTCATATGCCTGTCTGCTGGTTGCCGAACCGGCCCGTGCCGTGAATTTGGAAGGATATCGCGATTCAAGAGTAGCACGGCAGGAAGGCGAGACGTTGGGTCCCTTAATGAGGAGAGACAATCGTTCGGCTCGCTGCGCACTACAAGAGACTGAACTGGAGCTCGCTCTTCAAGTCGACGGCTCTAGATAGTGCACATGGAGCCTCATAGCCTGGTTCTCTTCTTGGTTGGTTTAAAGAGACAGGGAGAAGGGGTGATGGCTGGGAAGAGAATTGATGATCATAGAGATGTTCCCCGTGGCTGTCGTGTTGGAAAGATTGAGTTCAGTACCTGGGTAGATAGACAGCTGCTCCAGCTGGGTTCGGCCCTGAACGGCGATGGAACTTGTGCCTGCCGCGAGTGGTGGTGCGGTGACGTGCCGAGGTTCTGTAGTGGGCCCCAGGACCAGTCCAAACTCCAGATCGGAGTCGACGTCGAGACCACGACAAGCGACTCAGGCTCGCGCCGCCTCGAGCAAAGTCTCCCAACCCTCAATGCCACCATAACACGGTCGGTGAAAATAGCGCCATGTCTTCATTCGCAGCGCAGGGCCGACTTGTCGCAAGGCTGGCTCAGCAAGCCCAATGGCGCATCGCTGCCAGCCAGCCTCAAAACTTGTCAGCAGCGCGGGCAACATGCCAACCCCGGGCCATATCGCGACGAACACCAGCTGCAACCCGGACGCCACGCTACTCCCACAGCTTCTCGACCTCGTCGCGACTGCTCCTTGAGCAACAGTCCCCTCCAGGCAACGCTCCAAGCGCCTCACAAGCACAACCACACTCCTCCCAGCCCGACCCTCCACCACGCCGACGACGACCCCGCTGGGTCTCCGCCGCGATATTCCTCCTCCTCGGCCTCGCCACAGGCACAGGCGTCCGCGCCGTCCTCTCGCCGCCGCCGCCCCTCCTCCCAGGCACCGACGTAGACGAGTCCCTCACCCGCGACATCCGTGCCGCCGCCGCCCAGCTGCCGGTGGTGAAGCACCTCCTCTCGGACCCGGCGTGGTCGTTCCACCACGAGGCCTACGACGGCGTCCCGCCCGAGGCGCGCCCCCAGCGCATAACCACGGGGCCCCTCGCCGGCTCCCGCGGCGTCGGCGCCTACCAGCACATCTTCCACAACCGCGCGACGGGCGAGGTCGTCGCCGTCGTGTACCTGGGCACCGGCACGATCGGCTGGCCGGGCGTCGTCCACGGCGGGGCCATCGCCACCCTGCTGGACGAGCACTCGGCGCGCGCCGCGCTCAAGGACCTCGCGGCTGGCGGGGGCGGCGGCCTGCTCACCGCCAGCCTCGACATCGCCTACAAGAGGCCGACGCTGTCGTCCGACTTCTACGTGCTGCGCGCCCGCGCGGTCCCCGAGGAGGGGCTGGCGCCCGAGGAGAGGGGCAAGCGGGGCAGGAAGGTCTGGGTCGACGCCACTGTCGAGACGGTTGATGGCAAGACGTGCGTCGAGTGCCGCTCGCTGTTTGTATCGCCCAAGTCGGTGAACCTGAGGAGGGTGCCAGAGAATTTCTAGATTATGCCCATTGCCGGGTTTTGGAATACTCGTGGGTTCTTGGTCTCGAAAGAAAGTTGATGTATATAGAGGGACTACTCTCCCACGGAGGATCTCAGCATGGGGTTTACAGCCTAAGAGGGGGCATTCACGAGATATATCGAATGGCACCATGGGACGGAGTAGTCTGGCGGTCGCAAGGGGCGGTGTTAGACGTATAGAAGCCGGCGCAGACAAATGACAGCAGAGACAGACAAGAGCGTATCCGTGAAGCAATTAGAGAAGTGCAGGGGAATTCTCATTATTGTCGAGCTATATCCACGCCCTTGATTACGGTCGCCATTTAGTCCTGTACTGTCGGCTCCTTGAGACTCACTACATATATCACTCCCGTGGACTGTTTGATGCCACAGGGAAAATGGATGCACCCACGCGCCTGAGCGTGGTTTGAGGCCTCATATAGTGGCTTCCTGGGATTCAGCACTTTTGCGTTTCACTGTCCTCCACACTGACTGAGAGGCCGTGAGAATCACGAGTGGGAGAGACAATAGACATGCAGGTTTACCCTGTTTTCATTATGGCTTCACTGCTCTGCGCGCCTCCAACCCAAGGGTCCTCCCCCGCTCCTGGGTCTCGGTTGTCACCCGTGACTCCCAAAACCAAGGAGGACGTGGTCGCTTAGCTGACGAGTCAAGGAAGGGAATGGGCTGAGAGAAGCATCTTGTGATTGCGGAGATATTATATGCTCCAACTCATGCCGTACATGTACGATAATGTCAATTGCTCCACTCCAGATGTGCCAGATGTTTTTCTGTAGACATTTACAACGCGCGTATGGCCATCCTATCCTACAACTGAGTCTCCCTGTCCCTCCCCTTTGTTTACGACGGAGGGCCAGTAGGGTAAGGCGCCGGGTATCCGCCCTGAAAACCACCCCTGACGGCCATGTTGTGGTAAGCGCCGCGGCCGAACGCGCCCATCTGCCCGTTGACGGGAGGCCCGCCGAAGTAGCCAGGGGCGTAGTTCGGGCCGCCGTATTGGCCCCTGCCGCGCCCGCCGTAGAAGCCGCGGCGCGGTCCGCCGTTGTTGTAGCCCCCGCCGCGAGTGCCGCGGTGCGGGGACCCCCTGTGCCCGGTGCTCCCGTCTGAACTTCCCGGGCCGGTCGCGCCGTTCGCGCCGTTGGACTGGTTGAGTGGCCGCCCGTTGCTGTCGAAGCCGCCGGCGCTGGGCGGCCGTCGCGAGCCACGTGCTCGGTGGAACGGTCGCTTGTTGTTTTTTGGTTTGCCGTCGACAAGGAACTCGATCCGCTTTACCGGATCCGTGACCATGATGTTGCCCGCGAGGCCTGCCTTCTCAAGCTCCTCGGCGGACGTCGTGGAAACCTGGAAGACGTTTTCGAGCTTCTCTAGCGGCTTGACCTCTTGCACCCATGTCCTCACATAAGCACCCTCCTTGTCGTAGTCGAATGCCTGCTTAACCGGGTTGAAGATGCGAGCCTCACCCCTGGGGTCATTCCCAACACCTGCGACGTACTGCCAATTTGCCCAATTGGACGACACGTCGTAGTCCACTAGCATCATCTCATACCATTCTGCGCCGAATCGCCAGTCAATTCCCAGGTGCTTCGTGAGAAACGACGCTACATTCTGCCTTGCTCTGTTGGATGTGTAGCCCGTGTGCAGCAACTCACGTTGCGACGCATCGATCAGGCCCATACCAGTTGTGCCGGTGTTGAACCTCTGAATGATCTCCGCAACCTCGTCTGGGCTCGGCTTCTGGTCTGGTAGGGCGTCCTCCTTGACAGACGACTTCCACTTGGGCCTCTTCGCACTGGCCTCGCCTTCCCCATCGTAGTCATGGTCTCGGAAACCTTCGATACGGAACAGTCGGGCTCCAAACTTCATTGTGCAGAGCCGCATGTAGTCTCGCCATAGCAACTCGAAGCGTACAGCACTCGTCCCGTCATTCTCGCCGTTCCCAAACCCGTTCGCGTCTTTATAATCAGGGTCTGTCCCATCCTCGTACTTTAACAGCTCATGGTGTACTTGTCGAGCTGTCACGCACCCTTGAGCCAGAAACGCAGACAACTTGGTACTGAATGCGGACCCGAGCATGCCATTGCGAGTTTCCTTGTAGCTGTGCATGAGGCCGGCCTTGACTAAGTGGCGTAACCTTTCGATTCCAGCGGTTTCTCCACCTTCGAACGGATGCGCAGATTCAGCACCGTCAGGATATGTAGGTACACCCGACAGGAAGTTCCTGACTGGGGATAGAGCGGCCTCTTCTAAGTCGTCATAGCTCGTCGGTATAAAGAATGGACCATGTTGGTCAGGTACATGCGATATCTCGACCAGAGGAGGAAGCTTTCCATTTTCTGGTTTCGGAAGAGTGGCCCTCGGCCGAGACCTCAAGGGTTCTATGGACTTCCTGTAGGTGGTGAACACATCGGGAATTTCGCTGATAGGCGTCGCAACGTCTCGACTGAAGCGCACTCGTCAGCATTGCCGCAGGTATGAGGACGGAAGGTTTGGTTGGGAGGGGGAGGGGGGCAAGGGACGAGACAATTACTGACTCGTCAACATAGTATTTCTCATCTGACCAGAGCTTGAATTCAGTACCAAGCGTCTTGCAGACTGCTGAAACAGCCCTCTGGTCTCTGCGCTCTTCGACTCCTTCCTCGCCCGTCATCCACACAGCTCCAACACTGTCCTCCCTGTCTCTGAAACCATCGAGCAAGCCCTTGACGACGTCGGCGACCAGGCCTACGCGGATTACCAGCCCGCTACCGACAGATTCGAGAGATTGCTTCAGATCCCACACGGACTGGGTAATGAACTTTGCTCGGTGCGGCCCTGTCCTCCAAACCTTGCTCACTGCGCTTCTCGCCTCCGGATAGGGGGAAGTACTGCCGGCTTTCAGGAATCCGGAGACCTCAACTTGCTGCGCCGGAAAGACATAAACCGGTAGCAGATGCGTGAAGCCATGATCACCCTGGGTGGCAAGCCGGTGGAAGACCGGGTTGTCTGACAGGCGTAGGTCATGGCGGAGAATGTAAATTAAAATGTTGGATTTAGCCATGATGCCGTTACAATAGTGACTTCGGTTCTGAATTTGGAGTCGCCGGTGGGAGAGAGCAATTTCTCTGCTCTTTTAGCGCCAGTCGAGGATACAGAAATTCCGAAAAGTTTCGGCTTCCACCTTGAGACAAAATAGTGGAAGGTTCAAGACCACAGTCTAGGCAAAGAGAAAGCAAGCCAATGCTTCGGGACACTGAAACATTCAGCAGGTTTTCTGGCTAGAAGAAGTTCAGACAACAACAACCTGGGTTGGGAGTTGTATTTGGAATGGTTGTGTCATAGACTCCAAAATCGCTGCGCCAGCTAGGATGTAGCAGCCAAACAGAGCAACTCCAGGTGTCCAGTTCCCTCCGACGAAGGCGACGATGGAGCAAACTTGTTTCTTCGGGGGCGGCCTTGAGAGGGAAGGATCGTGAAAAAGGAGTGTCGAATTGTCCCAGCCACGACTTGTTACCCCGAGCAGGAGGCCAGGAAGTGAGGGCAGGCTGGTGAGGCTCAGCACATGCGTCTCGAGGGGGCCAACCGCTCGGCATATGACGATGGATGCCAAGCCGGAGAGGGAAAGGGCTGGAAGGTGAGTTGAGGAAGAGCTGAGCTAGGGTAGAGTTCGCTGGCTCGCTCGGCCGCCCAGCTTAGCGGCGGCCTGGTGATGAATATTGTCTGGGGTCCTCGCGATTGGGGGGACCCTGAATTCCTGCCAGGACCTTGGGGGCCCAATTGGAGGGGCAGTCTGAAAATTTTAGAGACGGAGATCGTTCCGGCAGATGCAGCACACTTTGCTGGATGCGGCGCCTCCTGCGAGGGCGCGTAAAGGGGCGTCGCCCGATGCCTTAGCAACAATGTCGATGGAGTGGTATGTGGTCTAGCAGTGATCGACGCAATTTAGGGTGAGGGACGAGACAGTATTTTCCATGGACAGCATTATCAGAAGGTCTAATTCCTAGGGTGGCAACCGGTTCGCCTCGATGAAGGCGAGAACGAGGGCGGCGACGACAATGCTCTCGAGCTTGGATCCCGAAAAGGCTCCAGAGGGCCCAGGGGTAGGTATGATGGCCGGTGGGAACGCCGTGCTCCAGAGGACTGGAATTGGGACGGATGCCCTTGCTGGACGTGAAAGAGCCATTTCGAAAATCATAGGCATTGATGGGGCACTTGGGAGGCGGATGGGAAAAATGACTGTTTCCACAGCAGGCCTGGCGATATCCAAACGCGGAGGCCGACTTGGAGATCGAGGCACAGAGAGACGTCAACACCCAGCCCAGGCCCAGACGTCCGCCGCTCCCCTGTGCGTCCCCACTTTTTGATTTTGGTCCCTGACAGACCCCTGCCTGATCACGGTACGTACCGCCCTCACAGATAGATATATACATGCAGGTTTGCCAGCTGTTGATATCTGCAAGATGCGCCTGCTGCACCTGCACCGCCTGGGCCTCTGTGCTACGCATACAGTGTACTTGTGTCGCCACAGGCATTTCAACCCACCACGTTTATTATCTCAGGTGCGAGAATTTAACTGAAGCTGAACGGCTGCGTGGGAGGGAGGCTTCAGGGTCCATTGGTTCCCGGACACTCCGTATTCCTTGCTCGGCACCTGGGCGGACGGCGGAGCGGAACTGCCCAGCTTTGGAGACATTACTGGGAACTGTTGCACCATTATATTATAACACTTGGATCTTGCGCTGCCCTTGGGTGCTTAGTCTGGATTGCACCGAATTCTCAGCCTTGAGATATATGATGTGTTGACGCTCACCTTGGGCAGCTTGGGCAGAAGCGTGGAGTCTAGACTGCTAAATTGCGGCGATCAAAGACAACACACGGCACAGGATGAGACGAAAGACCCCAGTAAAAGCAATGGCAGCTTTGCACTGCCGAACTCCGAGCCGTCCAGGGTCGAAGACGTCACAGACTCAGGGACGATCGCGGCTTTGTTTCTGCCACACCTAGACATCGGCCCCGTACATGCGTAGGTAGCACTGAAACTGCACAGCAAAGAACTGCTTTCGCATCTTCTCACTTTCGCATCTGAACCACATGACAGTGCACTCCCGGCCTGCTCGATTTCATCGGAATGCCCATCGTGAACTTCTCAATGCCCATCTGATTTCTGCGCCCCTGATCCCTGGCCCTTGGGTCCGCGTCCGTGTCAGCTACAAGTGCCTAGTGTAGTATTCTCCCAGACAGACGCCCACTGTGCACACAAGGCCCACACCACGGTATCTTCCTTCACGCGTCTGTTCCACCCACCAAAAGCCTGATCAGAAGGAGCAGCAGACACCACACGCATCGAGCTTCGCACCCTGTCATCCAGCCAACCATCCCAGGCAAGATCCGATGCGAAGGAGATACCGTGCATCTCACGCTACACTAGCTTCGCCTTGACATAACAGCGGACAGCAGACCTGTAAAGCGTGGCCACTATTGGCAGTAATAAACTCATGCGCTGAACGCACTCGCTGTCTCTCATCGTCATTCAGCGGCAACAATCCCCGATGTGCAACGACGTCACGTGCCAGTCAAAACCTTCCAGAAGCCCCGGCATTATTGAAGCTCCTCGCCGGTGCAACATGTGCCGAGTGAGCAGATCAAGAGAGCACAGGGGGGCGAGAAAAGTATGGCCCGCCGTCTCGGCACACAACCATCGAACGTGGGTGAACCCCCTCGTCGGGCCCCCAACTCTGCGGGCCTCGATCGGCTTGCCGACCAGCCATGTTCCGCCCATCGCGACCATTCTGGCTGAGGAAGGTGTGCCGGGTCTGTCCGCTTGGCTATCCGCGCTCAATCATCCAGTTACGACGCACGGGGTCCCCTTTCTCTTATCATGCTTTTCGTCCGAGACAGCAATGATCATAGAAGCAATCAGGCCTGAAAAGGTGGCTCCCCAAGACACACACTTGGCATTGCAAGGATGACTCGGCCGAGTGTGCCGGGTTTGGCGGGGAACATCTACGGGTCCACAACAACATTTTGGCACATATAAGCCGTGGACAGTGTACGAGTTTCAGTGCTCACGGCGTACACTGGAAATGTAGGTGGGAGTAGAGCAGTAAAGTTCATTGGTCATTTTGGGCTTTTCTTCTTTTCGTCAGGCAGCGTACTCGTCTCTTCCAGAACATTTGCCATCACCACCATGACTGACCCGCAGGGAGCGAGCTGGACTCCTCACGATCGCGTGCTCTTCCGTTTGCGGCCGCGACGGGGCTGGCCGCGGTTCGTCCTGGTATCTCAACAGAAGAGCTTGGTCGAGAAGCAGGAGCGCTTTCGGGCTGACCCATAAGTGGGCCTTGGGCAGCGCCTCGAGGTTGGCGACTGCCATTAAAACCAGAAGTCGTGTCATGGCCCCGCTGGACAATTGGAGGCGGCGGGAGCTGGGTTGTACCTCGTTGCTCGGGCGTGATCCAGCGAGAATTCGCGAGACCCGGTTGTTTGAAATCGGATCCACCTCCCATCAAAAAGCCGCTACCAACAGGTCGACCAGGAAGTGCTTCATTGACAGTCGAAGCCGTACGGGGCTGTGTGCTCTCGGTTTCGACCCGCTCAGCACGGTTCGGAAACTGCTCGTGAGGAACGTGGTTCCTCTTGTTCCCCTCCAAAATATCCTCCATGATTTTGGCCATGATGGCAAATTCAGATGCATAAATAGACTCGGGCTCAGGTTGGTCGGCCACGGAGGTGTTACCCTTGGTGTCGTCGCCTGGGCTGACAGTCTCGATACGGGGCTCTAAGCCCAGCATTGCACGCTCGCGTTCGATTGCAGGCCGGCGAGCCGCGTCCTGCTCCAGTGCTTTCGCCTCGTCCGGAGCCACAGCTATCTGTCTGGGGGACTTCTCGGTCGGAACGACTTGTCCCAATTGCTCACAATGAGCAAATACCTGACAAAGAAATTGGGTGCCTCTGCGCACTGAAGGCTGAGGAGTCAGCTTTCAGTTATTCCGATCAAGAGCCGCATTCTGGAACATGCTATGGACCAGTCACTTACTTCCAGGGTGCATCAGGATAACCTCGGCCTGGCGAGCCCTCGTGAGAGCAACGCAAAGTCGATTTCCATCGTCGGTAAAGTCTGTAGCGCTCGACCGAACGAGGTCCAAGAATATAAAGTCCGCCTCGTTTCCCTGAACCGTGTCGATAGTCCGAGCCTCGAGTCGAGCCTCGACACCCAGACGTGCCTGGAATGTCTGTGGAAGGTTCTTTATGGACTTTTTGTACTTCATGTACGCTTCCTTGTATGGAGCAATGATGAGGATGGTCCCACGATCAGTCCGCCCGACCTGACGGAAGCTTGGATCTTGAAGCAGCTCCATGACGCGATCCATGACCCAGCACTGCAGCATTTAGTGTCAGCTACGAAAGAACCGAGGAAGCAGTTCTATACAAATGCAGGGAGAAATAGACCACAATGTGGCCATAGCCTGCCTCAAAACCTGCAGCCTGGTGAGACCTTTGAGGTACAGGCTGCAGATGGGAGACGTTACTTCTTAAGGGGGTCCAGAACTTACTCCGTGGTCCTCATTATACCAACTGGTTCCGACCTTGACTTCGCTCCGCCTGGGACTGAAAACAATCAAGCGAGGCTCACGGCATGTCTGACCAGGATCCAAGAAGCGCTCGAGATATCGCTGTAAGTGCTGGACCGATGGCGGAAAAAGGTTGTCATCCGCGTGGCCGCTGATCATCTTCATCTTGTAGAACATGCCCGAGGCGAGCCGCTGGAGACCCCCATAGGCGCGGTGGTTGATGAGGAGAGAATGCGGTACGGCTCCTGCACGGTCCGCGCGCTCCATCATGCTTACCAGCATCTGCGGAACCCAAGGGTTATCTCGAACATCGTCTGAGGCAACAAAGGGCCGGGTTTGACGGTGATCCTAGCGCACAACGTCAGAGGCTTTCAAACAAGAAATTCCTGTCTCTAATTCCTTCCAGCAAACTTACACCGCTGAAGATCCACGCAACGGGCTCAAATTTGGCTATCGCGACCAAAGTCGAAGCCTCGCGGGCGTGAGGAGACTCATCAAAGATCACAATATCGGGTTTGAAGTATCCATCGAACGCGGTAGCGGCAGGGACAGGGGTGGTGGCTATGAAGTCGACATGACTGAGGACATCGCGGTACAGCTGATTCACGCTGTTCTTGAATTCGTCTGACTTGGCAACGCTGCCATTCTTGGTTGCTTTGCCCATCAAGTCGTACAGTTTGCTGTATCTCTTCGTCTTCTGTGCATCATAGACGTCCCACGCAAGCTCGTCGAGGGTAGGAGCCAAGCAGTCAGGATTGAAAGACTGCTTGCGGTAGCGGTTCAACCTTGCCATAAACATGAACTTGTCTGAGAAATCCACTTTTCCCGTCCCAGCACCACGGTAGTGCCAGCCGTACAGCCGCACAGCGTGTTTCTTCAAGCCCAGGCCCTTATACAGCTTGACCATTTTGTTCGAAGTGTCGTCAAGTGGTTTGTTGATGTCGAGAAGGTACAGGACTTTGGCAGAACGCGGTTCAAATTTGTCCGGGGCAAGCCAAATCTCATTCTTGGATTGTATGGCTGTGGTCAGCACCAGATTCCAATGGGTCTTTCCAGCACCTGGACCACCAGGGAGGATGCAAATGCCACAGGGCAGATTGCGAAGAACCGTTCTGTATGCCGCGATCTGGTGCTCGTTAAAACCCTTGAGCATTGTGATCACCTTGGTTGGGAGTACTCCCTTGTTCATTGGGTCCGCTAGATGAGGGAAATGGTTGAAGAGGCTGACTGTGAAGCGCGGGTTTTTGAAATCCATCAGGTACAAGAAAGCATCGTGTTGCTTCTGAGTACGGTCGTTTTTTGGGTTCAGTGCCAGTTTGGTGACGGCTCCAAGCTCGGCGTCTTTGGTAGCGGAGGAGATTCTCAACTTTATGTTGACCATAATTGCCTTCTTGTCGCCCAGAACGTACTTGTTGCTCTTCTGTGGTGCGCCACCGTGCTCGAAGTCATCAGGATCGCCTTGGATGGGCCGCAGGGTGCCTGAAGGGACCTCTTTCGGAACCTTGACCTCGAAGGCAGCAAGGCGATAAGCATCTTCGGGAAGGCCCATCAAGGCGGCTGGGTTGTCGACGCGTTCTGCGTCGAGCCATTTCGATCTCTTCTCTTTGCCAGACTTGCTTAACAGCATCATCTCGCAATTATCCCCCTCCTTCGGGAAGCAAAATTGGGTCTGGTCGCCAGGGCGGATCAGGAACAACCAACCCGACTTATCCTTGCCTTGCCATACATTCGCGACCACCCAGGTCTTGAAAGCGATCTGCTTCTCGTTGAACGCATTGAGAGTTTTGAATTCGTTCTGGAATTCCACAAGTGTCCCCTGGCTGTGGCGACGGTGGTACTCGGCTGGGTCGTCGAACACGTGCAACGGTGTGATTCGTGTGGACATTTTGGCAGGCGAGTGACGCGTGGTGGCTGTGAGAGAGGGTATTGGTTTGGGTTCGATTGAAGGGATGGAAGGAGCTTGACACCGACGCGTTGGGCTTGTTAGAAAAAGGGGACACAAACAGAGACCAGCCAAACTTGGAATTGGCGGGGCAATGCAGTGGTGAACGGGGCAAGTCCGTAGTTCTTGGGTACCTGGGTATGGACCGTGGTGGCGCTGTCAAAGGAAGGAGCCAGCCAGGCAGGTGAGGACACGACTTGCACTGCACAGGCTTGCCTTGGAGCTACACAAAGAGCGGCCTCTTTTCAAATGGGGTCATGGTGCAGTGCTGAACACCAGACAATAACTTTAGAATACGGATATTCGCACCTGCAAAAAGGGAGCGCAGACTGGTACATCGCCACCTCACCCAACACCCACACCCAAAATTTACACTTAACACACCCATACTCCCAACTCACACACCTGAAACCCATACCCAACACATACACCCACATCCAAAACCTATACACCAAAAACCTATAAACCCAAGTCACACACCCAATTTACATGCCTAATTCAACTTGTGTGTATAGGTGTTGGGTGTGGTTGAGCAAATCAGGCCTGGGTGATATGCTCTCATTGGCCATAGCTATGTGTGAGTTGATGTACTTGTGTACCCAACCATTCTTACAGATGCGAATCTCTGGTTTCATAAGTTTACATCTATGTGTCTGACCAAATCCCACGTATCTCTATCTCCAGCATATTTAAATCTTTGTCTCCAGTTTGTTTGCATTGACTTTCTCCCTAAGGTTAGATCGAAAGTGTACTGCAGAGCTGCATTCTAGATCTGACGTGAACCAAACGAACATAAAGCATGTGTGCCAGAACCATCGTGAGTGAAAAGACCCAATGTTCAGTATCACACTCACACGGAAGTTGTTGGCTCATCTATGTCGATGACTGAGCCAGAAGCTGACGAGGCCTGCCTCTCCCTTGTATCGGTGAAGAGGTCTCTGATGCTCTCATTGCTTCCCCGGGCAGCTTGTGCTTCTCATTCATAAAAGATGGAACGGGTCGAATAGATGGCCCTTGACTGACGGGCACTCCAATCGAAGACCCTCTGGCGTCTGACCCTCCAGTCGAAGGCCTTCCATTCGATGATCTTCCAGTATTGGACCCCAAAGTATTGGGCTCTCCAGTGTCTGATGTCCCAGTATCGTATCCTGTAGGAGTGCCGCTGATTTCCGTAGGCAACCATTTGGTTACTTAGTCACATTTCCCCTAGATTCTCCGCCCAAGAGAGCTGTCCAGCTTATGAGTTGATAGCTTGGTGGAGGCCGTAGGGTCGAGGCTGAATCTCTGTGGCCTCTCGAGCCACCAGCTCATAACCAGTTATTTCGATAATCGGGATGGCATTGGCGGCTGCTCGTACGAGGAAATTCTGCTCGCTAATATCCTCTAAAGTCAGTGCATTCTTTCTGACACATGGTTCCATGGATTGTTGCCCCAAGAGAGGGTCTCACGACAGATTACATCTGGTAGACTGCACATGATCACATACCTCTCTTCTTCACACGTTTCGTCCGCGCTTGAGAACCGTCGTTCTGTTCTGCCACCGGTTTTTGTTCCAAAGGCACACTTTGTCGAGGTGGGGGCGATCCAGGGCGAGGTTTCTGAGGACTTGAGAAAGCAAAGAGGTCTCCATCATCTCCGACCGTTTTGATGATTTCAATACAGGCCTTTTGAAGTTCAGCAAGTGACGCTGCATAATATTGTATTGTGGTAGTGAAGAATTGAGCTTGTTTGATCAGGTCGTCCAAATCAATGTGTGTTGTGAGCATCAATACATCTCTTCTCGGGTCGACACTCATGGCGTCCACCCTTGTCTCCGTAGCAACAAACTTGGCCTTCAGCGCCTGAGCCTTCGCAATCAAGCCATTGGTGGTGGACCCAAGCTGCTTCTGTGTGGCTTGTAGCGTCTCTTGGAAAGTGCTACCATGTTTAGCCAGATCTTCAAGCAGATCGAGCGGGAGCGCTCTCTGCAGGTCGACTTCAACCGCTTTGAAATCATTTGACACCTGACCATGGCCAGCCTTCCTCTTATGCCCCGACGCCGGTGACACACTTGTTTTGGATGACGGCTCTTTGGATATCTCGGATCTTTTCCTCTCGATTCCAAGCTCAATCGTCATGAGAATGTCGACCATAGCTTTAAGCTGGGGAAAGCCGTCGACGTAGGTCTTTGGATTCACCAACGACTTCTTGGGAGGCAGCTCGGCACCGAGATCCACAACATCCGAAAGGTGGGTCAGAATTGCACTATTGTCCTTTTGTGACTATCCTGGGCCGTAGCCTTTTCCATGAGCTGCACGCAATAGCCGGCTCAGCTCGGCCGCAAACACTGCTAAGAACAGATCGGGGCCCATGGCATGGCTGGTGGGTCGGACAACATTAGCAACTTTCCTGGCCCTTGCCAAATCTTTCACTGAGACTTTCGGTGTGCTCTTGGAGAAGGGCACAGTCATATTCATGCCGTGGTTGCGAAGCTTGGTAACCGATACGCATGTGTATGCTTCACCCTCAACGGGGCCATAAACTAGGTATTCATGGTCATAGCGGTATGAAGTGAGACCCATGGCATTGAGGGCAGGAACGTGGTAGATTTCGTTTTGCTGTCTCCGGAGTGAAGTATCGAAGACGGCCAAGTGCGCGTGTGTTCCAGTGCCTGCATAGTGCAGGGCTGTTTGGAAATCTGCTGCCCACGAACTAACATGGCTTTTGACAGGGCGCCCGATTAAATGCCCTCGAATCTCCGACTTGATCTTTTCCTCAGGAATTTCAAGGACAGACTTGTCCCGTGGGCTTCGGTCCTGGCCGTAGAACGCGTGGGGAGTGACAGCGCTGGTTGTGTTTAACTTCGCATTTCCCCCGCTTGAAGGCGTCCAACCACGGAACAAGAACCCGGGGGTCCTTTCTTTCCAATTTGTTTGGATCAGCTTCTCAGTATGGGGCTATGCGATCCCATTTTGTGATCTCTTGAACCGCCAAATGGTTCCATGCCTGGTTGATATACTACCTACCTAAGCACATACCTAGGTACTTCGTGATTTGAACGAATGGGACTTACCTGGAGGAATGGTGATTCCGGTCTTCTGAATTTGACTCTTGGGATTGGGCGCCATGACGGTGTCAACTCGTTCGCGTGATCGTTTGCTTGTCTTTCTGAAATCGATTAATCCGAATGATCAGCATGCTGCGTTCTATTGAGACGCTCCATGACAACTGCTCGGCGACGCGCAAGGCCGTTATATACCTAAATATCTACGAAGACACTCGTCACATTTACTTGTACAGGGAGGCTACAAGCCAAAAAGGCCGAAGTTCTTGCAAGACTTTCAGCGGGCAGACTTACTTGAAAGAAGTCATGTCGCCTAGAACTAGGCAGCTCATGTTAACCACCTACATTTTGTAGTTGTAGACCTACAATACATCCATCCGACTTGAGACAATTGCCCGAAGTGTCAGCTCCAAGTATCACACAATGAGAAACTCACACACTGTTATTCGAGGATCAAAACTCATACGTCCGATTCTAACCGATGCTCCCTTTGTCTCTCAAACAAACAATTTGCTTCCTTTCTGAATCCAGGTTACCAAAATAATAAAAATTAAGGCTTTGATTTTGGCCATCCATTCAAACAGCTAGAGGCTGTCTTACAATAGGTCAGCCCATGGAGGTTTTCCCAGAGGAGGTTGTTCCAAAGGTTGACACCCTTGAAAGTCACCCAGTGGTGGCAAATGAGAATTATAGTGAAACCCAGCATATCTATTAGTTCGTTTCTTCCGCTTTGTAAATCTGTGGTCTCTAAACCCCGTCTTGCCCTTGTTTATCATCATGTGGGCTGATTCAAAATGACTGGACTCAAAGGCAGACAGATCATGCAGTGGATTTTTGTGCTGACTAACAGACGTGCACAACCTGGTATGTGTGATTTCTATCATATTCTGTCCCCCCATGCTCATTGAGGTATTTCACAATGTCAACAGTCCAGAATCGTCATGCAGTCAGGGCCGTACATGCATGCCTGAGAACGCATCCCTTAACCTCCTGTGGCACACTGGCACTGTTGGTAGTCGGATGACAGGGTACTGGGACAGGACACCTGTTCAAAGTCCACGATCGGATTGTCGCCCAGCACCTGACTCTGTGCCATAATGTCGAAATGATAAGCGTACCCGTAGTCATTGTTACCGCTGGCAAACAGTCAGCATACGCCAAATCAGCAGCCGCATGAACACTCCACCTACCTCTGAGGGCACCACTTCTCATTGCCATTGTATGGACAGAGGTTTGTAACCATCACCGTGATGCTGCTGCCCGCTGCCCCTCCTGTGCCCTGGCCCGAGGGCGCTGAGCCGGTGGACGTGAGCTTGAAGCATGTGCCACAGCCGGAGCCACACCACGTCGCGCTGCCGAACAAAGAAGTGGAGGCAGCAGCGGTGTAAAGACCGTTTCCACCACTCTTTTTTCAGAATTAGCGCTTCGTACACTTTGGCCGGCCAGAAAAGTTCCGGGACACTCGCACGAGGCGTGGCCAGGCATGAACAGAAATTCCACGGACATTATGGAAGGCGGCGGGAGTGGTCAATCAAGCTAGACAGACTTACCTGCCAACCAAAGGCCGTATTACCGGTGCCACAACCACAAGCTCCCTTCAGACCATCGTAATAGCGCTAGAAGCTTGTCAGTGAAAAGGCATCACTAGTATGTAGTAAAGTGTTCCGATGGCACTAACTGTGGTCGTCGCCTTGCCGCTGAGCGCCGTGACAGACGTGGCCGCCAGTAGAAGAGCGCTCAAGAACTTCATAGTGGCAACAGTGAAAGTTTGTCGGAGGACTGAACCGCTTGTCGGTCACAGAGAACGTCCGCCCATAGCTGGCATGTTATAAGCGCAGCGGGCAGTCAAAGTCATTGAAGTCATGGGAAATACGTGGGCGCATTATTAGCGTGCGCTCCCAATGGCAAGGTATGAGGGGTGGCTCGGGAATTGTCCGAGCCATGTTTCAATCCCCCACAAACAGGCTGAGCCAAAAAGACTCATCATAGTTGTTTCGATTGTATTGACACTTGTGGGATTCCGCTTGCGCAGTTGTCCTCGATATGGGAATTCAGGAGCCTCATCATCCGAAGTGGCCCAGGCATGTCCTGGTTTCCCCACAATTCTTCAGGGGCTGACCCGGAAGCCCTTCCCGACCAGCGCGGTGACAGGCCATACCGAAAGCTTGATTCGAGAGATCCAGATTAATCATATTGATCAAGCCGAACTAGGATCCATATAGGCGTAACTCGGAATAGCAGCCGATATTGTTTTGCTATTTCTCGTAGGTTTGCGATATAGCTGACTGCTGATAGCCACTATCGCAGCGGCGATCCTCCTCTCTTTCAAGCCTCATCATTTGCTCCGATGAACGTGAATGCAGTGAGTGTGGGATGTAGCCGCGTGTCTGAGGTTTGTGGTTGTTGTCAGTGTCTCACGTGCCCGATAAATCCGCCTGCAGTCCAGTCATGCCGCTATCGCATGTCTTCAGCTATCGTCCCAAAGTCTTCTCAGCGTTGTCATCGAGATGAGGACCGCCTCGTCCGTCCGAATGGTCCTGCTGCCTTGATTCGGCAAGACGTTGACCCAGTGATCGAACAACTCCTTCGTGCGACCTCCACTAATACCCATTCCACCCAGCTCCGGATCGTTCATTGAGGCGTACTCTAGACCTCGCGGGCCGCCAAACACGATCAGAAGGTGATTGAATGTCTGCCTCTTGAACGGAGGGAACGCCTTGTTCGCAGGCGTGCCTCGCTCAGATGTTCCAATACTCATGTCGTAACCGCCCTCGAACTGGCTCTCCGTAAAGACTGCTGAAAGCGAGCTTGCATTACGGACCGAGAATCCCCAGTAGTAGCCCGCCTCTGTGCGTGGAGTTTGTGGGTGCACTGGCTCTGGGTTCTTCAATGATTGGTCGAGGAACTGCAAAGTCACCCGTGTGTTCGGAGGGATCTCTTCGGAGATGGTCACAGGCCTCTGCATTCCAATGTCCACGGATGTTCTGTGTCCTGGTTAGATGAGGTGTACCTGAAGGCTGAGATCCTTGCTCACCCTTTCCCGCCCTCCGGACGTCCCCTGACCGTAAATCCTTCCCGGAATGGCAGCCACTCATCCTTGTGAGGATGATGCGGCATGTCGAGACTGGGCAACAGACCGGCCCTGGCCAAGTTATCATGCAGTGGGAACAATGCTTTGCGCATGAAAGGCGGTGTCTCCAGATAACCCAGGACATGCGCGATGAAATGACACGGATCAGTATCGCCGGTGTACCTGTCCTTGTCGACAGCCCGAGGCCGTGAGTCGCTTGGGCTGTCATCGTAGACAACGACTTCGTCCACACAGAAGACAGCCAATGCCCTGGCAATGCGGCCGGTGGTTGTTATCCTTTGGTCTGCGGTTTTCAAACTGCATCAAGTTAACATGCATTCGACACGTCTGGTCGGCATGGCACAGATGCCCAATTACTCTGTAATGATGCTGCCAGGCACTGCGATTGACACCGTAAAGTCACGGCCGCCTGTTGGCTGAAACCTAGCCGATGGCTTGAAGGTGCTGGCGTTGGCATCTTCGCCGTCGTCATCAGTCCTCCTCCTCTGCGAGCAGTCAGTCAGTACGAGATTCCACCACACTGGACGACCTCTGTCAAGATCGCGAGACTGGCTTTCACATGGGGCCGGGGTTGCTAGCGAATTCTGTGTCGCAGAATTGGGATACTGCCAAAGCAAAGACGAAACTCACCTTAGCCCTGTGATCTGCCGAATAAGACATGATCAAGTGCTGAAACGAAATGTAACAAATCTGTCGGCAACTGCACGATCGTTGAGTGACTGCTGGACTGGTCTGAATTGTCTCCCATGAAAACCTGCAACAAATTCCCGATAAGGAATTCTGCCTTCTTATCGCTGTCCGCCTTCCCTTTCAATCACCCCTGCGGAACTTGACTGACCGAGGCAACCTGGGTACACCAGTACAGCTACCTCTCTGCCTGCCCAGCGACACCGGGCATCCGGCCACATTACACCCCACGGTCAACAGAGTGTACGCTGTCAGCTCTCCCTTCCAACGTTAATATTCTACGTGGAACCTACGACAGAGGAAACCTACAAGTAAATATGGCTGTTCACGTCGGATCCTCGTCCGAATGGCGACAAATCCTCCAGTCCACCATCGTGGTGGCTGACTGTGAGTGTGCTGCCATGCCCCAGCCAGCTCCCCAGTCCTCAAACTGACAATCGTCTCCGTCCAGTCTACGCCGACTGGTGTGGTCCCTGTAAAATGATCGCACCGACGTTCGAGTCCCTTGCAACCAAATTCTCCAAGCCGAAGCGCATTACATTCGCTAAGATCAACGTCGACAACCAGAAGGATATTGCATCGCAATATGGCGTGCGCGCCATGCCTACCTTCATGATCTTCAAGAACGGCTCCGCCATAGATACCATTCAGGGAGCCAATCCGCCTGCTTTGACCGCCGCGGTAGAGAAGGCCGTCAAGTTGGCAGGTCCCACGACTGGAGGAGGTTTCAACGTGCCAGGGCGCACTCTGGGGGGCAGTGGCCCTGCACAGTCCCGGGAGTCGCTTCGAAGGCCGATCAAATGGGATCTGAACAACTTCCTGAACGCGATCATAAATTTCTTCGGATTGTACCTGGTCTCGTTGTTCTCGGTGAGTACTTCCCGGTCCTGCACGGTTGCCCGTGTTGCAGCTTCATACTGACAGTCGCGACCACAGTTTGACCCTTACAAAGCCGCCGAGACCTCCAGATACAACGTACACAATCCTGTTGCGCCTGCAACTACCTCCAGCAGTTCCGCAAGCGGTGGTGGCGTGAAGAAACCAGCTCCTAAGGCTACGTTCCGGACTCTGGCCGACCTCGGTGGCGATTAAACGACAGGTCTCTACAGTAGCACTTGGCTGCGTGGGTAATGTGAGCTGAGCACGTTCTTGGGTTTTGAGGGCACGGCGTTTCGGGAGGGCCACAATGCCGACAGGCAGTGCAATTTGATCAGAGAATACTTGTCTTTGCAGATATTGGAAGTAGCGTGGAATGGATGTCCAAGAATCCCATCAGTAGACAGTGGGCCAGAAGCATGATTGATTGCCCCATGGTGGGGGAGCTTCCACCCGCGTCATGTCACGTCTCCCGCGCTGCAGCGGCAAAAGCTCCTCCAGCACCGCATATTTGAAATTTGGGGCTTCCGGTTGGACCACCAATCCTACCTGAACTTTTCTCCTACAACTTTCTCAACACCACACATTCGCCGCCATGCTTACTGCTAGGAGGCTGCAAAACGCCTGTCCGTCATGCACGGCTCAGATCCTCAAGCTTTATGTGCACTCAATTGCAGAGATTAGTCCTGCCATAGCTCCAACTTCACGGCAGACCATCTCGAGGAGCGGGTTTCGCGGCCGGAGGCAAAATGCACGATTCTTGTCGACAACGTCTAGGAGACTGCAGGATGGACGCACCGAAGATGCCGCCGAGGGTCAGATATCACGGCAGGCCCCAGAAGAACTCGCTGTACGACCGAACAAAGCACGGTTACCACCAGACCAAGACCCCGAAACGGTAGTCCGGCAAGCGAAGCGCATGTTTGGCGACACCCTCCCGAGCGGCTACTTGTCCGACGAAGAATACATAGTCTATGAAAGACTTTATGGGGCTCCATTGCGCCGGACAAGACCAGAAGATGTTGGGTTTGGATCCTTTGGCGAATCTGAGGAGGGAGATGTCATCGGCGCGTCAAAGAACGCACTACTTCGGGAGACTCGGCATGGCGGGCTGGAAGAGGTGGAATACACATCGCAGTCTGTTCCCAGACTGGACGCTGAGGAAGAAGAAGCCATGGCGGAAGAGCTGCTGACAGCGCGACCACCGAGTGATACGCAACTCGATTACATCGAGGCCAATGCCAGCAATCAGCGCGAGTACGATGCTCTCTTGCAGCTGCAAAAGGATTTCGAAGCGGCCAGGATCGTTGCAGTGCAAGATGCGGTATTTGCGGCGGCGCAAGTTGCGGCAAGAGAAGCACAGCCGGAAGAAGAAGTCGAGGAGGAATTCGAGGAGGAATTCGAGGACGAGGAGGGCGAGGAAGAAGATCTCGACGACACAGAACCAGATGCTCAACTTCTGGATTGGTACCCAGGCCAGGAGGGCCCGCGGCAACACCAGTACACGATGGAAGGCCAGTTCAGAACATCACCAAGCACGCTACAGCTGCCGAACGTCGATTTCGTTGAACCAATCACGGAAATGCTAAGGCGAACGGACACAAAACACATTCGGACCACGGCTGAGAAGCACTTCGGTGGCCCCGGCCTCCCACACTCGCCAGCTACACCTCGGTCCGGCAGAAATCTGCCGCAAAAGGGTCTGGGCCTGGAGGCAGGGTACTACAGGATGTCGGAAATCGATGCAGATGCTTTCATCGCCACAGCATTGCCTGGCATTTATGCCTCTGTCACGAGCACTTTGGTAGAAGTGCGTAAGAGGCTCGGCCCTGAATGGCTGCGCGGCCTCCTAAACCGCAAAGACGCCGACGGCCAAGGGCCTCGCGTGCTTGACGCCGGTGCTGGCGGTGCTGGGCTTGCAGCCTGGCAGAACGTGCTGCAGGCAGAGTGGGATGTCCTGCGCAACAATAATGCGGAGACCGCGGAGCCGAACCTGGCACCGTCAGGGAAGAGAACGGTTATTGTTGGGTCGAATCAGCTACGACATCGCATATCACGATTTCTCGAAAACACCCAGTTCCTGCCCCGACTGCCACACTACACGCATTCAGTAGAGAACATGGAGAAGCAACTTGATGCTCCCGAGGTCCCACAAAAACGAAAGGTGTACGATGTCATCATTGCCACCCACCTTTTGATGCCCCTCGAGAAGGGCTGGAGGAGAAAAAACATACTTGACAACCTGTGGTCGCTGTTGTCACCCGAGGGCGGTGTCCTAATTATGCTAGAGAAAGGGCACCCAAGAGGTTTCGAGGCTATCGCTGATGTGCGCGAGAGGCTTCTAGAGGATTTCATCGTCCCACCTACACCTGGCGTCGCACCGGAAGCCATCGAGCAGGATGTGGGGCGGACCCGTGAGCCTGGCATGATCGTCGCGCCGTGTACGAACCACTCCAAATGCCCCATGTACTTGAGCCCAGGCATTAGCCCTGGTCGCAAGGACTTCTGCCACTTTAGCCAGCGATTCATCCGCCCTCCCTTTCTGCAAAGGATCCTAGAGGCGAAGCATCGCAATCACGAGGACATAGACTTCAGCTACATCGCGGTGCGTCGCGGTATGCCGGCTTCAGACCCGGCACCGGCGGAGGCGTCCTCAGCTCCTACGGAGGACAGTTCTGAGCCTGTCGGCGTGAAGCCCGTCCGTCAGGGCGCAGAGGCCACAACAAAGGCCTTTGCTGGCTACGAGGATGTAGCGTCAGACAGCTCAGACCGTCCTCATCCCCTCTCTCTCCCTCGCAACATCCTTCCACCACTCAAGCGCAAGGGCCATGTCACGCTCGACCTCTGCACGCCGGCTGGCACCATCGAGCGGTGGACCGTGCCGCGGAGCTTCAGCAAACAGGCGTACCACGATGCACGCAAGGCAAGGTGGGGCGATCTGTGGGCTCTGGGCGCGAAGACTCGCGTGCGGCGAACCGTACGACTCGGTAGGGGCATCGCCGAAGGCGAGGTCATACCCCAGGACGGCGGCGTCCGGGCCACCAGGGCTATCGCGAGCGGGAAGAAGGGCCGCCCCAAGGTCGTGGAGCTGGACTACGATGGCAAGGGCGTCCTGTCGGGCCGGCCTAGGGGTCTTGTTGGGCAGAGACCCGAGAGGAGGACGAAGAGCGGAAGGAAACCGCCTAGGCCTAGGAACTTTGTGAAGGATGTGGACGAGGACGAGGACTGAGTATGAAGCGGGGTACTAAGACGTATGGCCCTGACCTGTGGTGTACATTACGGCGATACCCATGGGTGTACGTCTCCAGATTGTGCCAATACGAACACACTGCTCTCCCTGCACTGGGATCCCCACTTCACTGTACTTGTGCTGAGTTGCGCTTCTCTGATCCTCATTATTCGCAGCCTGGCTGCTCCCATACGAGCTCTTTCTGAAGTCTTCACACGAGTCACCGGGAAAATACTGCGTGGGCGGCATGGAACGACTTCATGTTTCCTGGGCCATGAACCCAGACAGGCGGTGAATTCCACTAGCAGGGATCTTTGCCTGTGATATAGGGCTCACCCCCTCGATGATGGCTCGGCGGACTTATCGGGCACGCTCGCCATTCTACGTATACTCGGGCAGCGCGGTTGTGTGATGTGCCGAGTCGACGTGCGAAACCAGGTTCGAGATGTGGTGGCAAAGCTGTCGACATTGCCCAGGAAGCATGGCTCCCATGAGTGCCCGAGAAGACAACCCGAGAGCTACGAAGTAATTAACCACCTCCACGCTTCAAATGCAGTGCTTGCGCCATTGAACAAGCCATAGCATCAGTGTTCAATTAGATATACGCGCGGGCTGAGAACTCTGCAGACGTGGCGCCAAGTTTGCCCTTCCAATAGAAAAGTAGATAATAGCAAATAAGGTGAGGGTTCAGGCGCATAAGGTCCCTTGGTTCACGGGCCTCTGAGGTCTGAATTCATGGTCTGCCGGCGGCTCTCGACCCGGAACGATCCAGAATGCACTCTCGCAGCGTGCTTAGTATATACAGAGCTTCCGTGGGGTGCAAGTATCATCTTGGTCCATTATCTGGCTGGGTCTTTGAGATGCCAGCCGTAGGAGGGTGTCAATATTTTGAATTGCAATTTCCGGACCTTGAGTTCGCATCTTCGAGTGATTTCCTTTGCGGAAGGCTAAATCACGGAGCTTCATCAAATCGGCGTATGGGCCGATGAGGAGGCAGAGGTCACAATAAGGTTCAGGATTGTCACACGGAAGGAAATACGCGCCCAGGTGGAGCGCGTTTAGGCACCCAGCGGGCCCTGTGGGCCCGCCAAGGGAATGGCAGCCTCAGGCATCTAAACTTGATGGACTATATATGGCGTGAGCCTAGCATTTGTATCCAGGGAGGATCCTTGAACCTTAAGGATCCCTTAGACCCCCTTAGAGATTATCGTTGAAATACCACAAGCCCTACACACACACTAGCCCTTGTAACAAGGATTCACACCAAGATGGTTTCAAGCAGCCTATTGATTCGCCGTGGAACCGCACGGTTGTCTAGACCCTTCCAATGCCAAGTGAAGACGTTGCGATTGCTCCTGTGCGTTGAATGAATGGGCCCCCAAGGGCTGGTCCGGGAGACAAGACCTGGAGCTTAGCGAAGATCATGCGCACGTACTTGATGTCTATCCCGTCGCAAGATGCGGAGGGGGCCAGCTCGACAGCAGTCAAAGCCCAGGGCCACGGGCCTGTGATCTTGCAATCTGGACGACTCGAGGCAATGCCAGGCGTAGATAACAATGACTTGGTTGAGGACCCAGGTAGGCATACACGTGCCTGACGGCAGCGTCTAGGCCCTCGTAGTCATCCAATTTTGATGACTCGGGGAAAGTATAGATAACATCGTCTTGGCCTAAGAATCTGGAGGTTTGAAGTTGTCACTATTTTAGATGTTTTCTGTCCGAAATCAATGGCATGCAGAGACCTGCCTAATAATGACTGACTCGTTGGCTCGCTACTGCGACCCAATCTCTCAAGGGTCGTCACATATTATATGGATGGGACGTATATCTTGGCTGGAATCCAATCTCCCCAACGGCTTCCCTCTGTCTCACAGAAAAGCGGTCATCGGCGTCAGCAAAAACATTGCAGCTGGTCGCTCCGCAGCGCGGAAAGCATACGGCCAGCTGACTTCTTTCCCGATCACATCCTCCTTCTGCTAATTAAGCATGCACCATCCGAGATGGCTCAGGTGCAACAAGGTGCAACTCCTGCACCGCCAGGGCGGGTTCCCAACTTCGAAAGTCCGGAGGATGTCTTGCATACGATCAACCTAGTCTCGCAAATTCTCGCAGTGGCCACCGTCACGCCGGTTGTGTGTTTCAGGCTTTATATAATAAGATGGAAGAATGCCTCTCCCTTGCGACTGGATGACTGTACGATCTGTTTTTGTGCTTGGAACTCAACGTCAAATAGCTTTGGAACGAATACTGACTGCTGAAATCAATAGGGAGTTGTCTTGTTTCTCTCGTAGGTCGATGTCCCTGGTATCAACATTGAACCATCTCAATTGACAGCAGCGTATAGGTCCTGAGTACTCTGTATAGTGCTACAGCTTTCACAAGTGCGTCTCCGCTGTCATTGATTCTCCCTGTCAGAGGCGTCTAGCTAAGAACCTGAAGTGAACGCTTTCGGCGGGGGATTCCACTCGTGGGAAATTTCGCCGCAGAAGTTCTCAAATTTTCTCAAGGTACGTCTCCAAAACAAGGCCGGCCGGCAGCGAAGAATATGAAACATGGCGACTGAACTTGTCATGTTATTGAAGGCACTTTACGCAGACACCATCGTATACGGCCCCAACGCGTGGTTTGTCAAGGTGACGCTCCTCCTCGTCATGATACGAGTCTTCAACGTCAGCCGCGGATTTGTTATCTTTGGATATTCCTTCATCGCCGCTATGCTGGGATACTACCTTCCCGTCATGATTATTAAGATTAACATTTGCCGACCGATAATGGGATTTTGGTAAATTCTTGTCCTTTTATGGATCCCCGACTGTCATGTTTTGGAATGTTCTAGAATATACCACCACTTCAGGATCCGTAGCAGGTGATTAACAAGTACTAGGAACGTGGATGTACCATCTCAGTGCCTCAACCAGCGCGCTATTTTCGTGGCCGATACCGTTATCAGCGCGGTTACGGATCTAGCAGTCTTGCTGGCACCTATTCCACTCGTCGGAGCGCTGTCAATGCCTTGGAAGCAAAAGTTGAAGGTCTATTTGCTTCTAGGAGCGGGCGGTGTGGCCACTGCGGCAAGTTTCGTAAGGATGTATCTGGTAATTATGCTGCAAAGGTCAGACGATCAGACAGTGGACTTCGTCAGATTCAACTTGCTCGGGTAAGTGGACTCCCTGTACCAACAACGCAAAGGAGTACAACAGCTTTTGACTAACCCCTGCGTGCTCAGGACCGCAGAAGTGAGCATCGGCTTGATTTGCGCCTGCCTCCCTTCCCTGAACAGATTCCTCAAGGGCAGACATCAACCTATCGAACCAGTTAGGCATCCGTGGCAGTTTGGAATGAAGACTCCGAAGTTCTTACAGAGGACAAAACGCAAGAGGCCGGAGGAAGGGCTCACGTGGACGACACTGGAGCCGCTATCCCGAACAGATCAATCCAAGTCAGCGAACGCGCAATACCAATGGATATCTGAAACACATTCCGAGACGGCTGGAAGCGCAATGCCAGGGACTCTGGGAAGCTCTCGCACGTAAAGATCCTCCGTATGGAGGAGAACGTCTCAAGCCAGGGGTGGAACTCATTCGCCGTACGAAGGACGTCCTCCAACCCCGGAAAAGGACCGATTTCCTCAACGGAATTGCAGAAGCTCCGAGCCTTACTCGTCAACACTGCGGGACTGCCTAGCCGCAACCCAGATGGTGAAGAGGCATCACCAAAGATAGAACAATCTCTCCTCGATACCCTTCTGCTAAATAGCCTCTAATAAGATATCTCCCAATAGGGTAATCCGCACAATTTAATCTACTCGAGGATAGCTCTTGTACCACAGGAAATTGAAATGTTCTGTTCTCATGGTTGTGACCGTACAAAACAAATCGCACTCATCCGCGAAGGACCTTCATTGCAGATTCCAGTCTCTCAATTTCCCTCTTCAGCCGCTCTCTCTCTTGCTTTGTAGCCTGATCCTCACCTGCAATCATCTCCAGCGTGTCGGCGCTGAGGTCGAAGACCAATTCTGTGCTGAAAGCGTGAAGCGGGCTGTCTTTTCCATTGACAAGGAAGTGGTCAATCACCTGCTGGCAGATGACGTCGACGAACCGTTTGATAGAGACCTTGTAGTAGCTCTCCAGTATGTCATGGAGATATTCGCGTACCTGTTCTGGGTTCGACCTGGTGGTGTTCAGGCTACTGAGCGATGCCAGTTTGACCATGGGTCCTTGCGAGTCTGCAGTATTTATGGCGAGGCTGCTGAGAGAGTTCTGGAGACGCTTGCCTTGGCCTTTTTGAAGTTCAGCAGTGAAGTAGTGATTGTATGTGATAGGAGTTCCTTCGCGCTCGATCTGTAGGAGGACTCTGGCCTGATCCATGCCGCGTTTATAAGAGTCTTGCAGTTTCTCCAGGAGGACATTGTCCCATAGCTGCTCCATCACTTGCTTGTCGGCACATATATGGGAGAGCAGGTCGACAATAAAATGGTGTACAAGCGCTATCACATCACTGACGTGGGATATGACAAGATCCTCCCAGCGCCTGGATTGCTCCTTGAAAGTAGTGCCTAGCAAGGAGCCGCCAAACTGAAAATCATCAGCATACCTTCATTGTTAAAAAATGATTGGTCCACTCACCGTGCCCAACTCAGGTCCACGACTTTGCCTGAAGATGTTCTCAATATGTTCCATGATGGAGTCATCCGACGGCTCTGGGCACTGAAATCGCTCCGGACGAATGATATCTTCCAGCTCCTGGACTCTGTCGTTGGGTATGTCAAATTCGATTTCTGGCAGTGGACTTGGCAGGCCGGCGTGATTATCTTCGTCATCAAAGTGCTCAAAGTATCGGGTGTGGCCCCTCTGAGAGAAAGTTTCGGAGAAGACCTCGTTCAGCCTGATTATTCTTGTGATGAGTCTCATTTCCATCCGGTCGTTGAAGATCTCGTCCTGAGTGTAGTGGGCGTTGAGCGAGTAATCACGAATTTTTTGGAAATTAGTTGCGAGCTTTCCCAGGTAGGCTCTTTGCGATTTCTCGTCGTTTCTTGAAGCGCCCATGGCCTCCGCTCCCTTGCGGCATTCGGACAGTTTCTTAGCGATCTCTTTTGGGGCAAGGATCAGTGACCAGAGCAAACTTGAACACGGAAAGAGCTAATATACCATTCTTGACCGTGGGGAATTCTTTCTTCGAAATATCCATGAGAAGGTCGCGCAAGATGGTCTTGAGGGCATCGCTTCCCAGCCGCCTTGATGATGACACCGATGACCAAGGCTCTTGTCGGAAAAAAGCCCTCTCCTCGTCGCTCCTATCCCGCAGAGAGGAGCTCTTGTCGTCGGCGCCACGGTTTTTGACCACGCAGTATCCAAGCTTCAGGTCTTGTCGCTTTCCTTGGATAAGATCCAGTATGGTCTGCTGCGTTGCTCGCTCTAGCGCAAGATCAGGCTTGGTCAGCACCCCCATGGTCCTTGACCCGGTTGGGTCGGCATCTAAAGCAAGCTTGAGTATCTCCTGAGTAGCAATATCAACAATGCACGGAATTACTGCCAAGATGATCGTCCTCGAGTCGTTCATGTAGCGTTTAACCATAGACGTAACCAACTTGATGTCGTTGTCAGTGGTCAGACCGGGAGTTGCCGCACGGAAAATACCAGGCACGTCAATGACTGTCAGACCTGGCTGATCCGGGCCATTAATCTCAATCCGCAAGATGTCTTTGCTGAAGGTGATTAGGCCATCATCTGATCCATCGGTGGGTTCAACACCCGATCGTATGCCCATCACGTGGTTTGCGTCCTTGAAAATGTCTGCAAGATCCTGTGCGTTCATCTCGTCGAGACAGCGATGGAACTTCCGTAATCTTTGCTTGACGATGTCGTTGGCGTCCGGGCGCGGGATGATAGTGATGGAGACGCTACGCTTGGGTTCTCGCCGACAGGTGATCTGCGTGGCATATCTTGTGCAAAGACCAGCAGCTCGGGGAAATGAGAAACCGGTGAGGCTCTCGAGAACCGAGCTCTTGCCAGAGGACTGGTCGCCCACGACGATGAGCTGAGGCAAGGAGATGATGGAACCGACATTGAGCTCTCTGAGCCTGTCGATCTTGTCCAAGAGCGCCTGGTTTCCGAGGCCCTCGATTGGGTTGTCAATTTGGGTTATACTGCCCATTGTGAAGCCGTTTTTGGACTGGTTGTGGAATCGAGAGATGTGCCAGTGTGTGAATAAAATGAATAAAACTACTTGGAGAAGGGCTGTCTGAGTAGAGACAGGAAGCACTTGAGAACATCAGGAGTATAAAGGCGGGTTGTCTTTCGAGTTTTATACACGTGCGATAACATTTCCCGCCCAAAGAATGCGCCAGGCCCTTGACATCAGTTCGTATTGCATGAGGTTGATTCTCAATGATTTATTCCTCTTTGCCTAAAGCGCCTTGGCTGAGGGGTTGTTGGTTGTGAATTTGGTGGGCCTCACACAGGGGCTCCACGTAATGCCATTGGCTTGCCGTGTCCGTGGTAGGCCTCCTGCAGCAGCTCGCACCCGTCCCTTGTTCGCAAACGTAGCCAAAATTAAGCCAATAACATCGTGTGCAGACCAGCTGCACAAGACGGCATGTCGGCTAATGCATCTTCTGAAGGCAGCAGCCGGCCTCAGACACTGGGGTTGGGGAAACGTGTCGTGGCTGAATATATGACTGGCCTGAATGCTTCTCCGGCCTTCTGAAACTTTCTATCACTCTTTGAAAAAGCAAATTCCACAGCGATCGTCTCGATTCAGGACCAATCCGGCCAGCAACCAACACTAGCTTCCTCAAGTGTCGTGGTGGCACCGCCCTCGTACAAAGTCGTGTGGGACACGCGTTATGACTGCGAAGGAGTGGGAAACAAGCTGGAGCGGTCCATCTGAGATTTATGGGTAGAACCGATCGCGCCGTCAGTACCCGAGCCAACGAGTACGGGGGGTGCTACGGATAGCTCTGCTCAGCAGACACTTGAGAGTTTTGTACCAGCTCTCCAGTGTCTTGTGTAGTGGCTCATAGACCTGGACCGGGTTTAACTTGGCACCAAACCTGCTAAGCGCTGCTGGCTTGGTTTTGTGTCTCCTCCCCGTCAATGATGCGAGCAAAGGCTATTTTTGTTGTACACAGAGACTTGCGAAGAAAGCTGACAGTTGAAATCGACCACGGGAGAAAGAGCACCTTTATTGAGAATGGCTTAGTGTCTCCACCCTCGATATGCTAGGTGACACGAGGTACGAGCTTATTGAGCTCTCATTTGCATCGCCGTCATCGCACGTGGCATCCTGGCTGTCGTCTTCTTCGACCTCGACAAAGTCCCCATCTTCGTGCTCGTCATCGACGTCTCCGTTGTCAAAGAGCGGTCTCGGATGTGGCGAGGCCTCAGACCCGGAGAGCAAAGCAGCCCTGAGGTCCGTTCCCACCTCGCCGGGCAGCTGCCCGCCTATCGAGACATAGAGCGATTCGTCCGAGGTGTGAGCCCGTAGTTCCTCGCACTCGTCCATCCAGGCCTCTAGCCGCAGATACTGGTGGACTTCTTCGGCGGTCACTCCTCGGTCCCCGCGTTTTTGCCGCTCAGTGTGTTCCATCGCGTGCGTGAGGAAATCGTGCATTTCGTCCACGAAGTGAACATTGCAGCGCCAGACTTCTTTCCCGCCCAGGGTAGAAACGACACTAAAGAATAGATACAAGTCGTGGTCTTGAGGCGACTTGAAGCATATACGCAAAAGCCCAGACGTCAGAAGGGCGCTTCCACCGTCAAAGGACGGTAGCCTCAGGATGGCCGTGTTGGCGTCAAACACCCCCGAGGGGTGACTTTCTATATCGTAACCCATCGATCCCAAGGGCATTCCGTGTCTTCCAGGGTAGAGCAGCTGTCGTGCGGTGGGGTGGACAAAGAGCATGACACCATGCTTGAACCGGTGATGGGGAAGAGTTTGATATGGCCCGTCGAAATCAGTGTGAAGGATGTGCCTGGACCGAATCACCAGGTCATGGCCTTCCCTCCTATCTGTTGCTTCCGCGGAGAGCATCATGACTGACTCGAAGAACCTGGACCGATGCAGTATATTTGTTGCGGTCCTTCTCTGTGCAGCGCGCTGCATAGCGATGCAAGCCCTTGCCCCGCGGCTTCCGCTTGATAGTCCCGCGTCGAGGACAACAAATATCTGCGTCAAGGTATATATAAGTGGTAGGTGAATCGAAAGTCCAAGGTTGGTCATGGGGTATGGCACAGGGTTCTCCCAGGCGTCGACGGGGATGAAGTCTCCCGAATCGGCAAAAGCCAACGGTGAAGGGGCCAGCATACTCGTCCAGTCTGCTGGTACATTTGCTCTCCTGTCGCGAGTCCAGCAGAAGATGGTGTGGTCGTTGGACGTCTTGATGATCTCTTCCTGCAACCTGGTAAAAGCCTTGGTACCTTCTCCGTAGAGGAGAGGCATGTTAACATCGAAAATCCCGAGGAGACAGTAGGCCATGTCTTCGACGCGTGTCGTCACCCGTCTTGCAGCCCATGACATCTTTTTGGCAAGGCTGATTTGGTGCAGTGTCTCCCTTCCCGTCAGGATAGATGTAGGCACCCCAGTTATCCCGGACACCGTGCCGAGGAGAAACTTGTCAGATCTATAGCCAATCTTCTTCCAGGACTGGGAGTAGAATATAACCCCCCGTGGTGCAATCAGCTCTTGGAGGGTCCATCCTCGGGTGAACCACCGGCTCTCTCGAAAGTGCCGGAGTGAATCGCGCTCTGAGGGCTCAATGTCTGGCACGTCTGACAGGTAGGCATAGCAAATGCTTGCCTCTTGATACCATGCGTACATGGAGTTGATGGCTTCGGATAGCTCTGCCGAGCTGGACTTGTCGATGCAGTTTGTATCAATCCATATCCACTCCACACCATCTGCGAGTGCTGTTCTGCATGCACCCTGTACCTTTTGGAAGCCGGATTTGGTGGTCCATGCCGGGTTCAGGTCAAGGAAATCCCGGTAGCCGATCTCCTCGCCGTCGGTCCAAGTGTGGCTTAACACGGCGTACTTGACCGTCTTGGGTCCATGAAATTCCCTGAACTCCAGTGTTCTGGTATTGAGCAGCCGCATCGCGCGGTTCTTAACAGCAGCCCAGTGAGGCCGGCCAGGTTGCGGGAATTCGTCATGAAGATGGGAAGAAATGGTGATCCGCGGAAGTTCTGGCTCAGCCGCAGTGTATCATGCAATTACTGCCGGGGGGGGGGGGCTCCAGCTGACGCCTGTTCTGGTTAGACGCAGGAGCGAAAATCTTACGGCTAAGTAAGCAGTAAGCTCGCCAGTACGACGCGTCACTGGGACATGGACGGAAGCTCTCCCATCGTTACCAACAACTTCGAGCTGCAGCTGCCCACCAGCCTGAGAAGCTACTAGGCCGAATTGTTAATATACAGCGACTAAAACGGTTTCTAACACCTCTTGCGTACTTTGATGGGCCAGTCCTAGTGTGAGGTCTATCCTGGTTCGAGATACCGCGGTCAGACGGCGACTGGCCGGCAGTTCGGCCAGCCTACCATTCCGCAGTCACGACCTGCCAAGGTCTTACAGAGTATATATCGTGGTCGAGCCGCGCACTTTGTCCCTTTTTGTTTTTCCTTTTCCCCCTCTTTTTCTTGTATGCTTCGAGATCCTATGCGACCCTTGAAAGCCGCGTTACTGTGGAAATTCTGAGCTGGACTGACCCCACACATACGCGCTTCTCAACGTCGCGCTATCAGGACGTCTGGCGTGAGCAATGCAGCAGAATCACAGTGGAAGTCAACCAGAATTTTGCCTGGCTCTTTATTAACTATGGTACAGACACGGGCAAACAATTACGCTCCTATAGCTTTTAGTATAGATAGTGCACGCTGTCGTGAGCCCTGTGAGGTGAGCGAGGAGGCACCTCGTCTCACCCAAGAAAATGGGAACATAATGATCGCGACATGATCTTCGATGGGCATCGACAGCATCCCACTTTCGAATGAGACATGTCAATCCTCTATCTGACTTATCCCTTTACCCGGATTTGGGTGCCTGTTGGTCCGCCACCCCGCTGGTCTGTCGCAGATCATGTCCTGTTGTTTGCGAGAGCTGGATGCACTTAATTTGTCATCGATTGTAGGTTCCATGGGTTGCAAGGGCGTGGAATGAATTGCCGTGTCTACCTTAAGCTCCGCCATAGAATCGGCGAAGATGCGAACACTGAACGGGCGTTTTTCATGCCGTGGAAGCTTGGTGGCCTTGGGTTGTTGCCGTAGTACAGATGCCGAATAGGCTTCTGTACCCTCCTATGCTATCTAGAAGGGTTCTCTGTTAAAAGAGAAATTTATTTGACCTCTTTTATTGTGTAAAGAGTGATTTCGAGCTCGCTAGCAGTGCGGCTGGTTGTGACCGACTCGGCCGGCAATCCTTCCGGGGACCCGTACGGGGTCCGTTCAATAACAAGGCTCCGGCCACATGGGTTGCTGGCATTAGGAACCAGGCCACAGCTTGGTCGAGAGCTTGTTTGAAATGGATGAATGCGGTAATCATGGTGTAGATCAGGAGCCGAAGGAAGGAAATGTTGTTCCATGGTGGTCGGCAACCACGTGGTAGTCGGTCAGGGACAAGGTTAATCAGAGTATCGAGAGCTACTGCATGTGGCAATTCAAGAAATAGGCAAGAACATTACTGAAATACGCGCCTAAACAGCGGTGAGCCACACAGCTGTTGGACCTTATTTCCCTGTTTTGTTCGGGGGCCAACAGTGGACTCTCGCCGTGGCGTGCCTTGACACCCCAACAGATGCTGCTGGGATCTGCCTCAGCTGGGGGCCAAAATGCAGCCCACCAGCTGCAGTGATTGCCAGCCGGACTGTTGTCGTTCAGTAAATGAGCAGGCGCATGCGAGCCTGCCCCATAGGAAATGTGTCGTGCGGGTGATCAAACCGCCCATAAAAACTCGAAGCGGTCACAGACTCCTGGTCTCGGGATGAGATCCGTCACATTTTCTGAGAACGGCGTCAACAATAGGCCTTCGCGCATTGAACAGACCTTGCACAAAAGACGTAAAGCCTCCCGTGGCAAATGGTGCACGATCAGGCTGTGGGTGACCAGGGTCCTCCTCACCTGGGCAAGGAGATCGACTGAACCTGCCTTGAAAAACTCGTCCTCTCATTTTGACCAGGAATCGTCGGCAGGATCAACTCCCCTGAGCCTGGTCGGCAAACAAAGGGCCCTGCCGTTTTTTCACACGTGGTTTTGTACCATGGATGTTGATGTGATTGGAGTACGGGGCCAGCCGTTGCAGAGATCCATTACTTGCATGTCTCCAGCAGCCGGGGCGAGACGGTAATGATCCCGGATCTGCTTTGAGACGCCGTGGACCATATGCAAGCGCCTGGGAAACCAAAACGCTGTCCTAAGCACCAAGAATACGCCTGCATATACCATGAGGTGTGTGCTTGGCAACATGAAATGCTGTCCCTGGCACCACAGAAGCGTATGCATGCTACCTGCTGTGTGTGCTTGGGACCAAAAGAAATGGCCCCAATCAGGTGCAGGGGCAGGATCAGCCAACTCCTTGCCCGTCTGGCTCAGGTATGCATTAGATTCCCGGTGTTGAAACCGTTGACCCAACACCCGTCGCGTGGAGTTTGCCAGGTCCCCTTCTTCTCGAGGCGTCACGCTCGCCATGTAACTCCTCGGGAGCGGTCTGCGGTTGCGAATCCGCGGCGAAGATCTTCAGACCGTAAGGTGGAGCGGGCCCCCCCCCAGCGGTTGCCACGTCGACCGAATGTGTGACCCATGGAGACTTATCCGCGTCAAGGCTCACAGTTCTGCGATTCCTGGCCTACCCAAAAAAGGCATATTTGGTTGCCTTACTTGGTGCTTCTTCCAGGGGGTAGTGTCCGCCCGCTTGGCGCACTGTCAAGCGAAGCCGACAGAGATTTGAACGTACGCGAGCAGCCCAGCTCTGCATTGGAGCTCCCTGTCATTCTGGTCAGTCAATCTGGTGGCAGGCTGTTTCGAAATAGCTGGATTCTGCATGAGGTACATAAAAGGAGACTGAAAAACCTGCCTTGACTGCTTTCTCCTCAACTGCTCCCACCGAAGCTCTGGCTGCTATGCGCAGTGAGTCCCGAGCGACTTCAAGAACGAGCCAAAACCAGCAGCCACATCAGTAATTTCTAGTACGAGCTGTACACTGATCTCTGTCATACCAAAATGTCGCGTGAAGAAGGTTCCGGGGTGCCTGGCCCCCAAGCTGCTGGTCGCACAGCGTTCCCAGACAGGTGTTTTATGCCACCCCTCCGCGTCGCCCCTGGGAAGTCGTCCCAGGCCGTGGCTGACTGATCCCTCATAGAACACGCGTACAGCCTGACTCGGCCCCTGACCTTTCGCTGCTAAATCCTGGTATCGTAAGGGAAAACACCCGGAGGACTCGTGCAGGTGTCATTGGGGCCGAGTTGAGAGACCGCGGAAAGGACGAGGCAGACCAATACATGGCCTGGAAACGGGACGGAAGTCTTTCTCCATCCGAGTATGGAGTCGGGACTGGGTCTTCCAAGTATTGTTGCCCTTCCATTGCAGTCCGAAAGAATTCCTCCAGTTCGTACCTGCTGACTCGGGAGTTTCTCTGTCCAGAGGGAATTCTGAAAGTAGTTCCGTTCGCCACGGCGCCCCTGACGACGCCCCGAACGGGATTGAAGACGCTCCGGATAAGTTTGGCGACGCCTCAGACAGCTCAAACAAAGCTGCAGACGGATCCAACGTCGCTGCGAACGGATTCGACGACGTCCCGGACACATACTACGACGTCCCAGGCAGCTCCAACAATGCTGCGGACAGATCCAACGATCAGGTCACGGCTTCGTTCGTGGTTTTGTGCGCCCATGGCGGGATCGATGTGGAAAAACACGTCCCTGCGCTGGACTCTCCTCCAACAAGCGTTTCCGAGGACACCAACACATTGACGACGAGCTTGTCTGGTCCCTGAATTTCATACGCGACCAGTATTACCAAGGAACTAGGTTGAGAAAGGTCATGATGAAAGTTGCGGGCACAGAAAGTTTGAGGCTGCTTAGCCAGGCGAAGCATATGCCTTACCTCGTCAAGTGGCGGGTGGCAGGGGACAAAAGCACGAGGCTAGAATGACATTGGTATGGCTGAATGGTAAACTGATCCAAATAAAGCATTTGTTGTATCGGTAAATGAGAGGATAACAAACGAGACAGTACCTACAGCTGATGCAAATCATGCAGTGATACTTCATATACTTAAGTTACACCTCGAATGCCAGGACCAACACGCCCGTGCCCAAGTGCTTCATGCCTGTCTGTCGACGTCCACGATTTCGATAACCTGGCATCGCCTTGAGAACATCACCAGCACCTCACCTTCGACAACCCACAACGTGGAAGCTGTTCCCAATGGACAAGATGCCGCTGTGCTCGACACGGGAAAGCACTACTCATCAACGCATTCGAACGCATCACAGGCCAGAGTCTTCTTCTGTCTGCTCGGAATGCTGAACCTTGCAGACAGCGAGTCCGCCCCACAAGTCGAAGAGACACTCCACGCTCCAGAATGCCAGCTGGTATCCTTGCTCCACACTCTTGTTCAAGAGAGGTTGCTAGTTGAACCTCGGAATTGGGGGTTGGGTTTTCAACACGGCACTAACTCGGCGAACGAGTCGTGTTCGTGGCATGGAAGGCAGGACTCGAGGCTCGAGATTGGCAATGTCAACGTCTTCCCCGCGTTTTTCCCTGCCCTCATGCATGCGGGTGAGCAACAAGACGGACCTGTCATCCCGTGACTTCTCATCTGGTCACGCCCCGGCGCTACTGCAGCAACCTCGAGGGAGGAGCCTCGGTACCGGGTCTGCGCGGATGCCGCTGCCCTGAACAAAAGGATCGAGCTGTTGATGGGTCAGTGCGCGCACACGTGTGTATGACAAGCAGCTTTCAAGGCTCTGTTGGGGCCCCCCAGACCTCGCAGTCATCGGGTTGACAGCAGCTGCAGACGTGGAGGCCGGGCATCGCCCCAGACCCACAGCAGCGCTCGCCGGTGGGCACCCATCGGCTCGCTACCACTGTGATCAGAACGTGGGGTCTTCTCGTATTGTGGAACCCACGGACCCGCCAACTCAAATCCGACCTCACTCGTCCACACGGGGGCGCTGTACTGCTGTGCAGAGCGCCTTGTGTATCCGGATATGGGTGTAACGGCCGGGAGGAGTGAGGGGGAAGAGACTCACCGTGCCAAGGGGGACGCACGAACGACCTTCCAGAAGAATGCTACCGTACAGCACGGAAGGCATCGGCACCTGCAGGTGGTACCGCAACTAGGGACGAACCGCGCGCGAACCAGAGACAGCGCAGATCCGCCAGATCTGTGACAGCGCCAACCCTGTTCAGATCGAGCCAGTCGGGCTGCCTGAAACCACTACAGGCGTCAGTCTATTCGTGGCACAGCCTGGACCATGGCCAACCCAAGTTGCAGTTTTGACGACTGCAATGCCCAGATGTGGACAGCGCCTGTGCCTAATCAGGTTCGACTCGGCCGTTGGTCTCGGCGTCGACTGGGCCTCGGCAGGAGAGGAGATCAGTCATGTTGTAATCGGGCCAGGAACAGGATCCAATGTGACCAACTCCGCAATGTCGCCCGGCCATGGCAGAGCGACTATTGACAATACCAGATCACCAGATCCAGGTGGAGCCGGGCTGCCGTCACAAAACCCCAACGTTGCCGTTACATCTTGTCTGGCACTTCCCCTTGGCAATTTTAAGCCTCACCCAATGACAACCTGGGATGTCCTGGACACATTGCCGAAACGGGCAGGCGAGCTGCCCTCACACACCTTGGGCACACCTACCTAGCTTCGCCCGAGACCCGGGTTGATGGGATTTACCGCTGTGGGGAGCATCATGGGATTCCACTTAGCATCCCAGGAATATCCAGAAATCTCACCGTTGGTGGGGCAGGCTGCGAAGGGTGTCAGAGAGCCCAGACACATAAAGGGCTCCACTTCCTTCGAAGACTTCAGCAGCTCACGGCCTCTGGGTGCTCATCACCGTCAAGCTCAGCAATCTCAGCCAGTCGCTGACTCCCCGGGTGCCTGAGTACTTGTCGCGAGGACTCCTGCTGGCAGTTGGACTACACTCTCTTGTCCGCCCCATCCTCCGGAAACATAGTCAACATGAGGGCCTCAACCCTTCTCGCCGCCGTCGCCTCGGCCAGACTGGCAGTCTCGGCCGCCATACCCGCCACCGACATCCCAGCCGAAGGCGTTCCCATCACTGAGCTTGACTCTTACCCGGGTCTGCTCACCTCAACCGAGGCCCCCTCCGACGTAACCCTCGCCGCGACTGCCTACGCGGGCACGGCCAACGAGCTCACCGATGGCACGCCCTGCCGTGCCGTCACCCTCATCTGTACGTATAAGCCTGGCGCTCTCACGGGGTCCAGTTCCTTCCCTGATAGCGGCCACCAAGAGGCCACGACTCCGGCATTTGTAACAAGTCTCTAACATACTACAGATGCTCGAGGAACGACACAGAGCGGCAACATCGGCGCTGCGGGCGATGTGGGCCCCCTCATGATGAACAACCTGTCGTCCATCATCGGCGCGAGCAACCTGGCCGTCCAGGGCGTGACATACGCCGCCGACATCTTCGGGTTCCTCGCGGGCGGTGACGCAGCGGGAAGCCAGTTGATGGCGAACCTGACCACCCGGGTAAGTCCCACCTCTGGGCCTCACCATCGGGGAGAAAGACGTGGTTGCTAACCCGTGCGGACAGGCGAGCACACAGTGCCCCAACACCAAGATCGTGCTGTCGGGTTACAGCCAGGGCGGCCAGCTCGTCCACAACGCCGCGAACCTCCTGACGTCGAACCAGGCTGTTGTCAACAAGGTTGCAGCCGGTGGGTCTACCCCCTTCCCCCCGATATGTCTTTTCACACGCTCGCCTTCTCCAGTTGCTGACCGCACGGTGTCTGTGCGTAGTCCTGATCTATGGTGACCCGGATGACGGCGACCCAGTGGGATCCATTCCCAGCTCCAAGGTCAAGATCATCTGCCACGAGGGGGACAATATCTGCGAGGGTGGGATTCTCGTCCTCCCGCCGCACACGAACTACCAGATCGATGCGAATGCAGGGGCACAATTCATAGCTTCAAAAGTCTAGCCACCGCACGGCCTATTGTTGTAAATACAGTTCTTTATTATGGAATTAATCTTGACAAGTCCATACAATGCAACACTCCCTGTTCTTCTGTGCCTTTACTCGTAGAATACACAGCTCTGCCCAGCCGGTGCCTTTCCCAGACCCCAACAGCAGTGCTTCCCAACGCCTCCCTATCTGTGAAAAAGTGGTACAAGAAAAGTTCTAAAGTGAATTTAATACAAGGGAAGAAGACGTGTAGTATATACACTTGAGCTTCTTCGGCATGGTCATGGACAGCGGAAAGAGAGCTCCAGGGTTTTACACACCACTGTCAATCTGCTCAGGGATATCCGTAGCCGTGAAGGCGCTCCAGTCCCTGCAGGTCTGGGCGACCTTCTGCGGGATGGGCAGCTGCTTGACCTGGTCCGGCTGCACGAGGAACTGCAGGAAGAAGCCGGCGGACGCGTGCCACGCGATGTGACAGCTGTTGTCTTGTCAGCAGGGGCTCACTTAGGTGGTAACACAGAGAGTGATCTCTCAGATAGGGTGGATACTCACTGGAATGGCCAGACTCCTGCGTGATCCGGGTCGAACTGCACCACAATGTACCCGTTGGCCCGTACCTGCTGAACGTCACGGCGCTGGGGGTTGTCGGCGTTCACGACGGCTCCATTCCAGGTCCCTGCGCCCTCGGATAGGACGTACATGTTGTGTCCGTGGAGATGTATGGGGTGACTGCGGAGTTAAGTTAGCATTGATCGGACTATACGGCGCAAGGCCGTAGAGAGGAGACCAGTGAGAGCTTACGCGGCAGGAGTGTCATTTTGAACAATGATCCTCACGCTCGAGTTGGTGCCGATGTTCCGAATGTTTGCCTCAGTGGGGAATGTCAGGTTGCCGGCGTTGGCCATCAGCAAGGGCGGGGCGTTATAGTCAACACGGCTGCTAACGCCGTCAAAACTCCAAAGAGTGTTACCGGTTGCGTTCTGGAACAGCTTCACAGCAAAGGTGTTCGTGCTGGAAGGCGTGGGGGGCTTCATCTTGTACATCGGGGTCGTGATGGCCAGGTCGTCGTTGGCACAGTTTCCCGGGTCAGGGATGTTCCAGGCCTGCGACGCTGGCTGCTTAGTTGTGTCTGCTTGGTCATAGTAAAGCGCAGCGACAGCGTTGGGCTGGTTCGTCAGAGAGCACGAGGTAATGTTGGAACGGACCCAGAACGCCGACTTGGAGTTGCCTGCGTTCGCGGTGACCAGGACGTCAGCACGCTGGCCGATTCCAAGGGTGACAACCTTGGTGGAATACGGGTTGACCTCGACAAAGTCGTTGGCAATGACTGTCATGTTGTGGCCATCGATAGAGAAGCGCTGGACACCCTCGGAGCCACTGTTGATGAGGCGAAGACGATGAGTCTTGCCGGTGGTGAACTTGAACTTGCTGATTCCGGCGTTGTTGGTACACTTAGACGTGTCTCCTTGAGCGACCTTGGAGCAGTCGAAGTTCATCTTTCCGTTGATCAGGTTATTGTCAGAGAAAACTGGCGGGCTGTTCGGCGCCATCGTTTGCTCTACCAACTTCAGATAATTGGGATGATACCAGTCAGACAGCATTACCGGGCCGATGTCGATATCATAGTTCTTCTGGTTGGGGCCGTATATGATCATCGGACCGGTGACGCCGCCAGAGTATTGAGCACTGTAAGTTGAGATTAGTGACTGCTCGCCCGATGTCTTGTCTAACTTAGAGCAAGAGATGTCCCTGCTTCAGAGTTTAAACTCACCTGTAGTGTGAATGGTACCAAGTAGTTCCGTAAAGTTCAGCCTTGAACTGGTAGGTGTAGCTCTTTCCAGGTGGGATAGGGCATTGGTCAACTCCGGGAACGCCGTCCTCCCATGGTGTTGCGGTTTGAAGGAAGCCATGCCAGTGCAGAGCCGTTCCTTCGGCCTCGCCTATGGAGTCTTTGGTGATGTTGTTGTGGACGGTGACTTGGATGGTATCTCCCCAGTTGGCCTCAATGGTAGGCCCAGGGAAGGCCCCATTGACAAGCAGCACAGGTTTCTGATATCCGTCAGGAGCAAGCATTCCTCGGCTGATAGTGAAGTCATACGAGCGAATGATACCAGTGTTGGGAGACTGAGTGTATGGGCTAGTGTTGGTCGGTGTTCTGGTTCCCCATGGAAACCCATTAGGTAGTGGATTGTTTGTCAAGAAAAGCGGAAACAAAACCGCCTGCAAAGTGCCAAAGAGTGATTTTCCGTTGGTAGCAGACTGGGCCAGGGCTGCTGTCACGCCAAAGAGCCAGCTGAGCGCCCCATTGATGACCCCGTTGATGGTCCCAAAGATGTTGTCGAACAAACCCATATTGAGTTACAGTCCAGTCTCAACGGCTATGTTGAAGTGGGTGTATCTCGGGGGTTATAGTGGAATTAGAGAACGAATGAGAGACAAAATGAATGAGCGAAAGAAAAAATGAAGCCTGATGTCCATTTTCCCAAGATGCTGAGGACGTGGAAGGCAGGAGGTCTTATATACGCATTGGTATGCAACCACGGCCATGCGGCTGCCGATCCATCACATCCATCCTGCTCGTACTCAACATCGACAATGCTCACACGACGAAGTGTAGTCCCACCTGGCCAGTGCTGTGGCTTGCGGCTAAGCTGGTTTTCCTTTCCGGTCAGTGCTGTAGAGCTCCTGCAGGACCCGATCGTATGGAAGCTAGCTAGAGGCAGAAGAGTCTAGTGAGTGGCATAGTAGGGAAGCAAAATACGTGAGCGTCAGCACTTGGGGCGAAATCGAGTCGCCTGCGCTTTGAGCGCCCCGTTGGTGATCTCAATCTTTCAGTGTGGCACCGGGACAAGAACTGTCACTCGGGACAAGCAAGCCAAGGCTGTATCATGGCGTCGCACAAGGTCCACGGTATGTCGCGAGCCGAGGGTTCGGAGGCTCCTCGAGGTACGACGGCTCAAAGTTAAGCAAGCAGCCCGGACCATTCCCTTGGGATACGCAGGTGGTCATCGCTCGTACTGTCATTGCGCCGGCTGATCGGCACTAGTCAGGGGATTTCCCCCGGGATCCAGGTCGCGAGGCCCGTGGATTTTGGCGCCAGCGGAGCCGAAGCGTGGTCCAAAAGCATGGGCTTTTCTCAGCCGCTTGAAACACACTGTCAGAGAAACTACACTGAACTAGTTCCCAGTATGGCCTACCGCCACGAGGCGACCAAGGCCACCAGGCGAAAGTTCATCCGAGGGTTGGATCGTGCACGGGATGTGGGCCAGCCCGTCCCAAAGTTCGGATCATGGTGCATCAAGACCTCGTAAACTTTAGGTGCAAGCAGCCGGTCCGGGTTCCACAGCCTACGCATCAACAGCCTGAAAGGAGATGTGATGCGCCATATTGACAATGACTGCGCAGAGACGAAAATCGATGGCCTCCTTCATCGGCTGGGGTCACATTGGGATGAGTGTCAATAGTGAGATGAAGGGATCCGTCAAGTGGTTGTGTAAGGCGCTGAGCTGAGCCGCTTGTATATCGAGTTTAGCTTTCCGAGTGGCGTCCGGCTGAGGCCACCGTGAGAAGATAGCTCATATTAACTAGGAGCGTGCCTGCAGGCAGCAACCCCTTGTACGGTCATACGAGATGTTTCTATTTTGTCATCATTGTTATTGTCATCAGCACCAGCAGACCCGAACGTTCGGGACGACCTGCTCGGTCTTAGTGGTGTCGGGTCACCCGTAAGACGGATGAGATGGGTTCAACCACCATATAGTAAGGCGGCAAGCGCTAGAGACTCGATCGTGCTTAAGGGACAAGACGATTTTAATGCCGGCACAGCGTTGCGTGAGCTTGGACCACGAGGTCTGAGAGCGATTAGAACCTGGTATCCGGCACCTCAGAAGCGTTCACCCGGTCCAGACGAGGACTTAGCTGCAAAGCACGAAGATGGCGCCTCTTTCAGAGTAAAGGATCCATGTGCGCCAGATAGCGCGGGACTATTTAGGATTAAGAGGCGTGGCCAAACACCGGGACTAACTGCGGAACTTCCGTGCTTTCGAGGACATCCAGGCACGCGTCCCGTTATAACCAGTCGGCCTCGGGATGGCCTGGCAAGCGCCATACTTCCACGCCTGCTTATCGGCCGTAGCATATGCCGCCGCTAGCTCCTACATCCTGCCTGTTGCTGACGCCAAAGCACCGTGGTCGCCGGGTCCGCGATGTGGGCTAAGAGATGGAGGATGGATTCAGTGCCACAATAGCTACTCAGGTGCAGGGGCAGGGGCCGACTGTTACCCTTCAAGCCCACCTGCTGCGCTGTGGTCATTGCTCGACCTAGTTGCAGATATTCAGCGATGTCAAAGCCATGCGGTCCAAAGAAAGCTCCGGCAGAGCATGGGACTTGGTGTTTTCCAGCACGCATCATCGATTCGATCCGTGTCGCGACCTTTCCGATCAGGGGCATCGAACGCTCACTCCTGTCTTTCTATCCTGCTCCTTTTGCAATTGATCACCGGGTTGCTGTAGGCATCACATTCAAGGCGGGCAGCCTGACGAAAACGAGTTGTTATTGTCGTCCAGAGAAGTCTGTGGAATACCCTCATGTCCGAACGCCACTTGAGTTTCATGGAAACACGGTTTGCCTCGTGCAATGCCCGAAAGACACGTTCCAGTGTGGGGCACACCCGTCAAGGTTGGTGCGGCTTCTCGTTCGAGTCTTATTGTTTGCGTGTCTGGAAAGGGGCTCGATGGGCTGCAGCCATGATGATGGGACTCCGTCGCGAGTTCCAGTAGGCTTGCTGGACGATAGGAGAGGCGTCGGAGCGGATGACACTGCCAATGGACATAAAGAAGCTGCGAGAAGTCGTGCGGTGAGCCAGTGTTTCTCGCTTCTGCGACAGGAGGCAATGTATAACTCACCCGAACGTAGCTCCTGATGCTCCCATGTACTGACCCAAGGTCCTCATGATGCCGTTGGGTCCAGCACCATATCGAAAGATGCTAACAGTTCCTGGGGCGCGGTTAGGATGCCTGGTCCGAATAGGGTAGGGGAGGAGAGTTGTCGCCGTACCATAGATGAAGCCGATGATGACGCCGACGGCTGTTGAGCTGCGTCAGATGCCATGTTTCAACGACTTGACGGCCCTACGGCCTCGCGGGGCATGAAAACCTACTGCCGCCCATCATGGCACCCATCTTCACTGTTGCGCCGGGGCTGGTTAGCACGGTGCAAGACCAGGCAATGTGAAATGCAAAGGATTCGGGGAGCGCATACTCTTGTCCACATTGGATGGGCCGGCGTGGGCCGTGTTGACCGGTACGGGGGGCATGTTGCGAAGGGTGATGGAGCCGAGTGTCCAAGTCGAATGTCGTGCCGGATCGTCTGGAGGAGGGACGGGTCAAATCAGAACTTCGTTATCCAAAGAAAAGCTCCCGCCGTCGCACCGCAGTCGGGTGACGAAAACACTCCACCTCTTTGGCGCCCAGCTACTGTCTGCCGTACAGTTTCCCCACCTGGAAGAGCTCCTCCTCCGACTGTTCACCGTTAGTGGTTAGCGCAGCTCCAAGCCTCGGAGCGCGGGCCAGCTCCCCCACTGAACTGCTCCTGTGGCCCTGGAACCATAGTCCTTGACTGGACCAGGCGGGCGGCAAGGGTCACGTGCCGAGCGGACCTGGTACATTTATCTCTGCTCGTGTTGCTATTCCTATCCAGTGAGCCTGGCAGTATGGAGCCGTACCCTCGCTGCTGTAGGTCGGTTGAGACATGGCATTAATGTCCTTCTTACCTCTTCAGCGGGTCAAAATTCAGAAAGACTGGATCCTGATTGTTGCATTGGTCCTTGAGTGCAAAAGCTGTTCTGGGCGTCCCCGGTTGGGTAGTGGGACACCCCTGTCCGCTCACTGCCCGTGAAGACAGCAAAGTGCCAGTAGTCTACAGCAGGGCGGCGCTTAGCGCCAAGCGAGTCTACCAAACAGGAGACTGGCCCAGAGGCTCTGGACTTTGTTCGCCCTAGTCCACTGCGTAGAGGCTGAATCCTGATCCTGACCTTTGGAAATCATCGACTTGTCTCCATCAACGCCGGCCACTTGCGCCCCCTCCCAATCGCTGAGTACGTCTGGCCGCCCTCTCCTGGCTTGTCTGGTCCTGTCGTCGTCGCCGTCGACGTGTCTGCAAGCCACTCCCATCTGCCTCAGGCCTGGCTGGCCTTGCGCCCGCACCAACTCGTGCCGATGACCTCGGGGCTAACATCTCCACTTTGACGACATTAGCAATCTACCGAGCCATTTCATCCCCTCGACGCTCCTGCCCATCACCACCAGCGATCTGCACCACGCGAATGCCATCCAAGCCTGACACCCGCAGGCCCCGACCAGCATCTCGCTGAGCTTCTTGCCCCATACGTCAGCGGCCGCGACCCATACATGGTGGTGTCAGATTGGGGCCAGTCCACCCACCCGCCGCGCCAGGGAACACGCACATTGCGACGCCTGCATCCGTCCATTCCAATCTCCCCACCGAGCACCCAGACCAGTCCTTCCTCATGACTGCCGTTGCTAGCCCTCCCAGTTTCTCAAATATCAACCGGCCGGCATGGGGGATTAATGGTGGCGGTGGCCAGTCCCTGAACTCGATGAACTCCGAAGACGTTAGAGGCGTCTTGATGCCTCGGAAGTCAATCCCTCGCAGCAACTCATCCTCGTCCGTATCGTCCAGCGCATCCAGCTCTTCCACATCAACGGCCATCAGCACAAATGGTCAGCCAAACGGCGTCGCGCACTCGCCAGCCGGCGATCTAGGTGGTTGGCCTAACACGGCACCACGGAAGAGACCTCAAGGGAAAGGGCAGTGGAACGGTCCCAGGCTAGAAGGGACAGAACTCGGCAGGATGCCACAGGCCCGTCCACAGATGGCCAATGGCCTGAACGGAGCCTCACCAATGTCTCCGTCCCCCTTACTACAGTCTCCTGGACAGCTGGCTCCTCAGAGACCGCTCACAGACACGATACCGGGTGGGCAGCCTGTGCTCTACCTACTGTCCCTCAACGGAACATTCGAGCGAAAGACGATCCAGGTCCCTTTCTACCCCGAAACCTTGCGCGTCGGTCGGCAAACAAATAACAAAACGGTTCCAACCCCTCTGAATGGGTTCTTCGACAGTAAGGTGCTCTCGAGACAACATGCTGAGATATGGGCGGACAGGCAAGGGAAAATCTGGATTCGCGACGTCAAGTCGTCAAATGGTACCTTTGTGAACGGAACACGGCTGTCCCCCGAAAATCGCGAATCCGAGCCCCATGAGCTCCAGTCCTCTGACCATCTGGAGCTCGGAATCGATATCGTGAGCGAAGACCAGAAGTCCGTGGTGCATCATAAAGTAGCGGCCAAGGTGGAACATGCCGGGTTCCTAAATCCGTCGAACAATCTCCTGGACATGAACTTCGGTGATCTTGACCCGGCTAATGGGGGAATGATGATGCCCCAACCTGGCCTGCCATTTCGGAACAGGACCGCCAGTCAAGCTTCAGCAGGGACAAACGGACGGATGGCTGGGGGTGCACATATGATGAACGCCCAGTCGGCTGGAGTGGCCTTCAACAATCGCACATTTATGAATAACAGCTTTTCAACAGAGCTTATTGTAAAGAAGTTGAGGGTGAGTCACTCCGGCATGGCATATCTCTCGTCACTGTAATGACTAATGTTTCATAGAACGAGATGCGAAATGCACGGCAGCAGGCCCAAGACCTGTCCCGTACCAGCAAGTTTTTGGACGCGCTATTATCCAACGAGGACGTCAAAAATCAGGAGAAACCCGAATTGCCAGAACCCCCCAAGCCGCCAGTGGTTAATGGAAACGCGCACTCGTTCCGCTCTGATGGGAAGACACGGTTTTCTGACCCTCCGGCGCCCCCGCCACAACAGCCTCTCCCCGAGAAACCCGATGTAGCAAGATCCCAGGGCGATGTGCCTTCCTTGAAGCGCGCGACAACCGAGAGACCAAAATCAGGCCCATCGAATGCGTCACCGATCCGCCAAGATAATCTAAGCCAGATAATACAGTTGACAGAGGCACTAAACAGTGCCAAACGAGAAATCGACACACAAACCTCAAAGATGAGAGACCTGGAGGACATGTTGCAGAGAGAGAGGCAAGCGCGCGAGGCAGCAGAAGAACTTGCCAAGCGACTAGAAGACGATGCCCACTCGCGTATGAATGGAGCTGCGAAACCACAGATCGAGGACACCACATTGGCGGAGGCGTTCGAGCCCCCTGCAGAGCACACGGGTGACGACAATACACAAGTCGAGGAGACTCGGACGACAACGCAAGATGAGGCCAGTGAAGACAAGGCGACTTCACTGCAGTCACAGATCGACAACATGCTGTCAGAGATGAAAGGGTTGCGAGACCAGGTCGACAACTACAAGAAGCAGGCAGAACAGGCTACATCGGAACGGGACGCGGACCGCAAGACATTGGCTGAGATGGTTCAGCAGATCCGTCAGCGGGACGAGGAGGCTGCAGCTCTGAAGGCTGCAGCTCGAGCCCGGACGCGATCGAAATCAAACGGAAGGGAACGTAGCGCGACTGTCACGGCCAGAGAACCGAGCAGAGGGCGATCCGTTGCCAACCGCACCGATGGGGAATTGGCGTCTCTCGCTAGCATTGACGAAGACGCATTGGACGACAAGCCAACGCTGTCCAGAGCAAACACCATCACGCCGACGCCGAGGTCGCCGTCGAAACGCGCGGTTTCGGACCAGGCCATCTTGGAAACCATCCCGTACGCCTCAATGATGGGTGTTGTGTTGCTGGGCATGGGTCTCATGGCCTATATCAACGGGTGGCAGCCACAACCTCGCATTGATCGGTGAGGTCGGCGTGCGTGACCGACCTTACTTCTGGACTTGGTGTCGGCATATCAAACATGTTCTCCCGTTTCTTATACCCTTCAGACCATTCACGACTCACAACGACCATCACACCTTTTCTTTGTTCACCACTTGGCTTACGAGCTTCCCCGACGCTGCAGATAATCAACGCTTGGACTGCTGCTTGCGGACAAGGACATTTAACCTATCGTTCAGCCTGTATTATTGAGTAACAGCATGGCATTAGGATCATTACATGTGTTCCCTTGAGCGGCTCAGCAACGGCAATGATTGAGCTAGACCTTTTTGTGGTGCATCGTGGTCAATCTTCCTCGAGGTTGATGAGTGTGTTCGGCCATTACTTTTCCTGTCTTTCATTCTCCGCGGCGAAGCAACTCCAGCAGTTTCTCTTGATGTACAAGTTTTGGCTCTCAAGGCAGGGTCGGGTATTGCCTGGAAGGCTATGAAAAAGGGACAAATGGGGCATGCAATGAGTGAAATGAGAGACCTTGATTTCCATCTGTTTATTGCCAAGCTTAATAGAACTGCATGGGGTCCCGGTAGGGCATTGTTGGTATCTTTCGGTCTGAATTCCTAGGTGAAAGTGAATACAAGATATGCTTTCATCCTCAATATCAAGGTTGAGCCCTACTCAAGCAGCATGTGTCAGAGCAACCGGTAGTATACGATCAGTATCAAGCGTAAGCCCGCTCCCTACGCCGTCGTCCGTCGTCCGTCGTCCGCCGCCGTTGAGAAGAATTGTTCTTACTAGGCCGCTCCAAGACTTCCGCGCATGTGTGTAAGCGGACTTCTTTACTACCCGAATACCGCTCCGCTTTGTCAGCGCCCGGGCATAACGGACTTCTTCGGATGATGTGTAGTACTTTGCAAGATCCAACCCCCGCTTACGACTACTCGTGCAAGTCAAGTATTGGCAATGTATACCTAGACATGGACCGTTCTGGCTTAATACAAACGAGGACTATGGATTGATCATCATCCCCGCAAAACCCTCCTACACCTCAAGATTTAATGATCAATGAGAAAGTGACGTGTGATTGATTCAAATCCTGTGCCGTCGGAGAATGAAGTGGAATTTGTATATGCCCCATCAATACGCTCCTTTCGTTCAGGTAATACTGAAGTGATGCGATTATTGTTCAGCTGTCAGCAGTCAGCGGGCCTCGCGGTTACTCGCGCCTAATGGACACTGTTGTGAGCTTGGCAATTATTAATGCGCACGAGAGGCTGTTGAGTGTTACATGATGCAGCCATGGTGTGTGAACGCCATCGATCACATCATTAGCTGTACGAAATGTATAAAGCTACTCGTTTACACCCAGATAACACAATGACTTCTTCCATTATCAACACATCTCATCACCAATTCCAGAAAACATCTAACTAAACACATACCAAATCAAAGAATTACGCGCAGATACAGACAAAGAACATGTCTCCTACTACACAGAAAGCCCTCATCGTGACTGAGATCGGAAAGCCAGTCAAGCTCATCCACGACCAGGCCACCCCAGAACCTGGCCCCAAGCAGATCCAGATCAAGGTCAAGATCGCGGGCATCAACCCACACGACCACAAAGCCCGGGACCACGGCCTCTTCATCGCCGAAAATCTCCCCGCAATCCTCACAAATGGTAAGTACAAGTCCTCTCGTCTTCTCGTCTTTGGTTCCCCGTCTGTTTTGTTTTGGAATATTCCAGAATGTATCACTTCGAGCTTCGTGGCAGGTGATTAACACATGCATACTAGACGTCGTCGGCACGGTGACGAAGGTCAGCGAGGGCGTGAGCGGCGTCGCGGTCGGCGACAGGGTTGTGAGCCAGCCGGGCTTCGCGCCGAGCTCCACGCAGAACGGGCTGCAGGAATACGCCGTCGCGGACGTCGGTGCCTTCACCAAGATCCCCGCGGGGACATCTGACGACGAGGCCGCCACTCTCCCCACGAACGTCATCGCGCCCCTGGTCGCCCTCTTCAAGGTGCTCAAGATCCCGGCGCCGTGGACGGCCGAGGCCAAGGGGTTCGACTACGCGGGCACGACGCTCCTGGTCGTCGGCGGCGGCTCCAACTGCGGGCGGTTCGGCATCCAGCTCGCGAAGCTCGCGGGGATCGGCAGGATCGTGGTCGTCGGCGGCAACGAGGCCGAGCTCAAGGGCCTCGGGGCGACGCACGTCCTCGACCGCCACGGCGGGCACGACGCGGTGCTGGCGCGCATCCGGGACGTGGTAGGGGACGACCTCGTCTACGCCTATGACGCTATCAGTCCCGTGGAGGACCAGGTGCTGGCTCTCAACGCTCTTTCCAGCACCAAGAAGGGCGCGCTCGCCAGGCTCTTGCCCCTCGGCCCCGTGGACGGGAGCAAGGTCGTGGGCAAGAAGGCCGGCTTCGAGGTGCTGGATACGTACGGCAGCTCGCAGGCGCACCCCGAGCTGGCCGTGGGGTTCTGGGAGCGCCTCCCCGGGTTCCTTGATGCGGGCAAGATCAAGCCGACTGCCTATGTCGTCAAGCAGGGCCTGACTCCAGAGAACGTGAACGAGGTTTTGGACGCGTACCGCGACGGAAAGCCCGTCACGAAGACGCATATCCACATTTAGATAGTAATATCAACGCTTCGAACTATCTTGACGGCTACTGAGATGCTATAATTGCTACGTGAAGGTCTTTACACGAAACTATACATGTCCCAAGTCATTGGCATACTTCCCTTCGTGTATTCCCAACTGTCCTTTTTCAGCCGGAATTTGTGAGCTGGGCCTCTCCAGCACTAAAACGCGTTTTGTCTCTCGAATTGCTCCATCAATTGAGAACGACACGTCGGAGTCTCACTGGCTCTTGCAAGTAGAGATAAATAAGTTGACACTGCTAGGTCCAATACTCGAGCCACTCTAGCTACGTAAGTATGTACTGTTTCCCATCAGCTTGCAGAGGTAAGCAGGGTTGCCTAGATTGCTCGCCGAGCCTGTGGGTTCACCAGAGTCCTCCAATTACCGAAGAACTGATATGCCACACCAAGTGTTTCCAAAATCATATGATCCCAGCTGCGTCGTAGCAGGTTTTCGTATCACAGCCGGTACATTCAATGAGTCCAACGACGAATTCGACACCGAGGTAAATCAAGTGTCACTTCGTCCTCCGTGACAACTTGAGGGACTGCGAGTCCCGCCCATGTGGAGGTCGAAAAGTACGACATAAGAAGCACTGAACGCGTCTCCCCTCCCAGATCCAAGATTGATAGGCTCAATATAGATTTTATCCAGTGAAACGTGTCATTCTGCATCTGGAACCTTGCCTCTAGTACTATCCGGATATTGTCTTCCTAGCACAATTCGAATGCCTCATTCCTAGCCTTTGCTACACGAGCAATTTCGGAATCAATGGCGGATCTCCAAGCGACAATTGTGCTGCTGCCTGCTCGTCTTCCTGCTCGCTTGGATCTGAGCACATGTACTTCGTCTACGTCAGAAGATGGACGTGTACCATCCGATTGCTGTCCTCGCTAAGTGCATGTTTAACCGAACCGTACATTACTTGGTTCCGTGACCTGCCTGTCGGTCAGAACACGGCGCGACGAGACTGTCCGAGCGATCGAGATCCACGACGCCAATGCCCCAAGAAATAACAAGTCATGATGAGCGCGGCGCCGAGAGGCTTGCAGGATTAGTTTGACTTGTCTTGAACGAAGGCATAACTCCGGGATGTTGTGCTTTCACCTAAAGAGGGTCAGGGCTGCATGAGGATCGGGCTCCGGCCATCACCGTCTCAATCTCTACGCCATCGGGGCGGTGAGTTCCTCTGGATGCGTCCTCGCTTCCAAAAGCATGCAGCATGAGGAGCTAATGTAGTCAAGGCGGCCGGAACCATATATGCAGGTATGATGCCTCAGGCATTTCGACCCAAATGTGGCAGGCAACGGTTGTGCTGCTACTGAAGAAGGCAGAGACGGAACTTGAGCCGCAGCCGCTGGCAAACAAGCAAGCCAGCGTCGCAGACAAATGGACCCTGCAAGAATCACCCGTTGAAAAGCGTCCGATCATGTCAGGTCTGTCTGATGATGAGAAACAAGACTTTCGTTTCACGAGCTTGGCGTTCGTCCCACTAGGGGGGAGAAGCAAAAAAGCAAGACGGCAAGGAGAAACAGTCAGTGCGAAGCGCAACGTGGAGATTCGCTCGGCATGTCTGCATGCTACGAGGCCCTGAACATGGGAGGAGGAGTTTGGAACGGCAGCAGATTAATTGGCATCGGATTGATTTATTTGACGTTTGGGAATTGTGCCCGGGATATTTCGCACTCCAGGCTGAAATCGGGAGGATCAGTCGAAAGTGATAGATAGGTAGATACTGCGGAAGGCATGATAATTGGACCATTAATTGACGCAGCACCTTGCGGGGTGCAGAGGCAGAAAGGGACCCCTAATAAGTTTGTGGCCGGCGATGGTGTCTGTGTACGGTGTCTTGAAACTGTCCTACTCCGTGGCCAGCCCCTGAATGGCGGGTGGGCTTGCCGCATCTGACCCCCCAAGTCGCTGGCCACGCACATCACGTTCATCGTCCTCGTGGCTCGCCTCGGGCCAACCTTGAAACAGCAGTCAGTCGTACACAACAACCAGGCCTCAAAATCGAAAAAAGCAATCGTGTGGACTAGTTGCACGGCATCGCACGATGTGTGCGGGTTTCCGCAGGCTACGGGCTTCAGCAGGGCGCTGTGCGAGGCGGTCTGCAGCCCAGGTAAATGCCGAAAGCATACATTAGCTGAATCCCACGCGGTCAGCACGGGTCCCTGCCCCCCATATTGCTTAGGTACTGTGTACTGTGTAAGTGGTCAACTGAGTCTGACCATGGCCGGGTAGAGCACAGCAGAGAAGTGGACGGGAGGAAGGCTTGACTCGTTGCAAGGGACGTGGCCTGCGGGGGTGATCAGCACTTGACAGCGATGGTCAAAGGTAACATTAAAAACCATGACCTGGGAGATGCTGGGGTTCCCCGAGATGAGTCCATGATTGATCGAGCGATCGGGCTGAGCCGACGAGGCGAGTCTCAGGTTGCCATGCGGATTAGGGATGGTTGTTGCTCGTGGCGCTTTCCACTGAGTGCTCAGCCCCAGCTGCCACCCATCCATCCATAATCAACGCCAGTGTCGGCAGCTTGCTCAACCGACAGTCTGCAGGTTGTTGGCACTTGGGACAATTGGTCCCCCTGACGACAGGAACCAACCTGGCGGTCAGCACGTGTGGCCACGGCCTTCTTCCGAGATGCATCTTGCGGTCTGCCGTATCTCTCTCCACAGCCCAGGGCCGAGAGCACCCAGGTAGGAACAACACGTTGTTAGGTGCGCCATCCCTCCAGCCCTCGTGGTTTGGGTGCCACTTTGGGCAGGGAAGGAGAAATCACAAATGCCCCACTGACACCCCAATGAGTCCCCATCCTGCCATCCGCCCTCTCTCCTTCCCTTTCTTCCCTTGCCTTCCCTTTTCTCCTTCTCCCGTTTCGGCTGACAGCCTGCCATCGCGTCATTGCGCACCTCCACAGTCCGTGCAAAGGAGTGGCGGCTAGGCCCGACCGGGACAAGGCTGGCCCCCTTTGGGCCTAGCCAGGAACAGGAAATTACAGATGCAGGAACAGAGATGCAATTCGGGATCTCGTGCAGAAGTGCAATCCTATTTTCCACTCCCGCGCAGCACCAACGCCCCCATCCGGTTCAGCCCTCCCAGCCCAGGCTGCTACCCTCGCCGACCATTGTTGGGCCAGCTGCGACCACAAAGAAGCAAAAGTAGAAACGGCTGACGATGATCAAAATTAGCCACGGCCAAATGAAAATGACACTCGAGCGGAGGGCAGAGGACAATGAGTGGTTGGCCTCCACCGTGCATCTAGACCACCTGAGCAACCCGCAATGCCTACCTAGGTACCTAGGTATGCACTGTAGGTATGTAGTAACCCCAACGGCCAGCCGACTGGCCAGCAAGAAAGACGTCAGCATCAACGACGGCAGTCGACCGTCTCCCGTCTGCTATCTACTGTGTAGACACTCTACAGGTCATAGATCAGAAATCCAGGCCACACATATCACGCGACACCTCCGCCTGCTGGCCCAGAGCCGACGAGCTGGGTCTGGCCAGCACAGGAGGGCGAAACTGTCTGCGCGGCACCTTGACCATTGCACCTGGGAAATTGTACCTGTAATTTCCCGTTGTGCGGATGGGATCATGCACGTCCAAAATACCTTCGCTCTTGGCGTGTCCAAGAGGATTGGCCCGGTACCCAGGACTTCGTCCCGCCTGCCCTGCCAGCTGCCCGCCCTCTTTGTAACAGGGCAAGGACAGGGCTCCCTGGGCCCTCTCTCACTTTCTTTCTCTCTTTCCCTGGCCACGACCAGGCCATTGATCCAAAGGCCCACGGGTCTTGGCGGGTGCCGCTTGTGCCTCTCCTCCTCCCAATTGGTGTGTCCGGCGCTAGAGGTCCCCTCCCAGACAACGGCCACGGTACAATGTACCGCGGTACCTTGTTTTCGTCCCAACGTGCTGGCTTGCTTCACTCTTTTTAATTTCGTCTGTGTGTCACCCAAACTCCCCTGGCATGCATTTTCCCTCCTCTCTTGACTCTCCAGAAAACCCTCGCACTTCACCTCCGCTCCACCGCTGCTATATTCCCTCACCCACGGACTTCGTTGGCAAAGTCTGCTTACCCCGTATTACGATACCAGTGTTTGAGATAGAACCAGGTTCTGCGCACACTCACACAAGCCAGCTCGGCACTCGATATCACGCTCACTTGCACACTCGCCCGCATAAAACCACTTCGCAAACCTTGTTGCGCCTCTCCAAGCCAGATCTCGACTCATTCGTTTTCTGGAAAATCGAATCGTTCATCGCCAGCCGAAACCAAACAACTTCAGGCCCAAGACAAAGAGGCATACGTTCGACAGAGCACAGCATTCAGCAGCAGTGTTCTACTCTACGCGAATACAACAACACTCTCGTTATCTGGACCCACCGCTCAGGAGCGCAGGACGAAGGCTGAAGGCGATTACTTGGCACCATCCACTTGACGGGCTTGCAACACGACAGCTGCCAGCGCGCGCGATATCGCTACATCTTTCCACCGTGGATCTATTCGCGACATACTACATCTTGACTTCGTCGCCATGCAGTTGACCAGCACTTTGTCGGCAGCTATCCTGCCCCTCCTCGCCTTTGCGCAGGACACCACCTCTGGAACGACAACCCTCACGCAGACGTCCACCATGACTAAGACCGTCACTTTAGCCAGCAACACTGTGACAATGACCGCTACGAACAACTCAACCACCGAGCCTACCAGCGTCACTCGTACATCCAGCCGGGCGACGGCGACGGCGACGGCGACGTCCTCCAAGACGCAGTCCTCGGAGACTCCTGGCGTCAACGGCCTGGGCAACGGCGCCGCGTCACTCGGCTCCTCACATGTGGCCATTGCTGGGGTGGCAGGCATGCTTGTCGTCGCATTGATGTAAGAAAGTGAGGAAGTCGGTATTTGACCAAGTCGAGTCGCTTCCTTGCTTCTTTTGAGTAGGCTACACGAGACCACGTTCAACCTTCACATTTCTATCACTACTTTCAAAACGAACTCTTCGATGCGAGCATCACTCCTGGCCATTCCTCTGTCGTCACGAAGCAGCAGTTCACGCAAATGCTCACTGAGCGAGTCAAATAAAAGATTGGAAGGGAACGACCACGACATTACGCAGACGTTGAGCGCCTGGCTGCATAGTACCCGACACTCAAGACCAATACACCCGATGGCATCACCGACACTACGAAAAAGCATTTTGCATAATCGGAGTTGAGAGAGTTTGGTGGATTGGCGATTTGGCGGTGGCATCTTCACAAAAAGCTTCTCACACACTCAACTACTTCTCTTCATCCTCCCAGCGACACACCGAAATGTACCCGCTCCCCGACTACTCAGTTGACCTGCACCTAGAGCGCATCGATTGCGCCTTCAACATACGGGACTACGTTATTCAACCGCAGTACTTTCGGAGACACCAAGCCTCGGGATGACTTCTACGATGAAGGCGTCTCGCTGCTCGCTGGCCGGTTATCTCACAGGCCCACGGCGGCCTCACAACTTCTTCACCTCTACCACACCCTAGCTTGGCGGACTTGCTGTCTTTTTTTTTACGGACGAGCCATGATGTCTTTGATTTTACCTCGCTGTCCTTACAAGACACCGGGAACGACCTTGAACTTTTCATGTTTTACCTTTACCTTTCTTATACCAAAATCACCTTGAGATTTACATACTAAAGAATCCGCGTCCTTACTACAGGGCTTGAGGCGGACTTGATTGTTGATACCCACCCACTCTTCTGTTTCACCCGTGGGAAATGGTCTGGAGGACAGGCGGACGGCAGGGGCTGAGACCCCTATTAGGGCGTCTCTCCGCGGGCCGTCGACTGAGACCTGGTTTGAGGGACATTTAATGACTTCACTGAAACATCATGTTCTTATTTTGATGACTTAAATATACCATTTGCACCTTTCATCAAACTTTTCCAGTAACACGGCCGCCCTACCTATAGAAAGCCCAGTGATGTTATCTAGGTCCTTTACAGAGAGGCTGGCACGAGAGCTCAACGGCATCAACACACCAATGACTTGTCGAGCGCTGAGATTAGATCTCGATTACTTCTCGGGAGACCCACCGACAAGGCGCTGGCTCGATCCTAGGTCGAACTGAACCATTTCCTGTAGCAGTTTTGCTCGCTGCATTACCATTGAACAATCAACACAGCCTCGATTGAATAGCAGCTTTCTGACCCACCATGTACCCACAAAATGATCAACATTGATAGGCATAGAGCAACGAGCTTATATCACGAGCCTAATTTGACCTCCATGGTCTTGCAAGTCCACTGATCGGCATAGACCACTAACATTGAAATGCTGCTGCAGTCTGTGTAATCCGACTCGCTTCTTTCTCATACGAACATAGATGTGAGAAAATCCGGGATCGCGTCCCAATGCAGCATGTAGGCTGGGGAGGACTGTTATGTTCCAAGAAGATCACTAATGACTGTTTGCTTCAAAGCGCAATGTTAAAGGGGAAAAGAATATTGCCTTCCTGAATTTATATGAGTTCTTTTCGCATCGGAATAGATGCGAAAGATGCACTAGCTTCAAAATACTCCTGTTTTTCGAAACTTCGTATTAGCCTGCTTCTTTCGAGCCTATGTTTCCGGAGAACAAATGGTAAATATGGCAGTGAATAGGAAATACAGTGACTGAGGATCTATACCTTTAAAAAGGGCACCCCTTCTACACTTAGATTCTAGCTATACACCCATTTCCAATATAAACATTGTGAATTTGTAGACCCTTTCGTTGCCTTTCTTAATTAAGGTCTAAGAAAATATTAATTCTATCTAGAACTTCGAGGGAGCCTAGCATTAATTTCGGCCGTCTTCGGGGCCATCTGTACTCAAGAGTGATTAATGGACTGAGAATAGTAATAAACACAAGCCCCTTCTTTAAAGCACGTGCTTATCTGAAAAGCAGGCTGTGCATTTTATAGACGTAGTGGCTCCATCCCATATGATCCACCCGCTCATTTGTGATTCTTGCTACCCTAGATGCATTATACGAAGTCTGAGGAAGGCATATAATGAAGTAAAATACGCGTTGATTAAGAAAGTCAACGGTGGTTCTGGTGGCGTACTCCATCTTCTGCCTCAAGCCAAGCGAGCGCCTCCCTCATTGATGTATCTATCATGCATTACTAAGTCTAGCCGGGAAGCTGCTGGCCACATGCGGCTAAATGTTCCAGTAAATCAACTGATTTAAGCATTCTGTTGCTAATTAGTACCAGAAGGTGAGACATACTCATCAAAAGGCGCTAAAACAGATGCTATCTCGACCAATATCACCGGCGTTGCCTACCTAGGTAATCACTTTTTCCTAGGCACGATCTACGTTTGTGCGTCGCGCATAGCGTGGTTGTGTTTCTTTGCCTTAACAGTCACAAATTTGCAATTCTCTCATTCTTATCCAAATCTTCTGCCCTTCCACCTTCTTCCATACTACATCAATCATCAACCTATCTTCATTTGCAAAAATGGGATCAATATCGCCATCGACGTCCTGGCCCAGTTTGCCCCAAGAGATCCGGACCTGCCTCCTGGAGGCCGTGCTAGAGGACGGCTGCAGTGTCTCTCAAGTTCGTTACAGTATCGCGGAAGTGGCACAAGGTCATCGAGCAGCAAAACTTCGCCCGGATCAAGCTGACACCATTGTGTCTCACTGATTTCAGTTCAATGGTTTATCGCAACCGGGTCCTTGTAAGGTATATATGGCTTTGTGTGGAACTCGAGCACTATTCTTCGCTTAAGGCCTATATAGGTGAAACTCGGCTCCTATCTTGGAGAGATCTTAACTTTGTTGCAACTACAATTAAGGGTTTGTTCTCAGCTCTCAGTATATGGGAACCAAATTGCGAATTGCTGCTTGATATCAGTATTCACTCTCCCAGCAATTCAAAATTTTTGCTGAAGTACCTAACTTTTAAGCCCGATATGCCATCAAACTCGTGCCCAAATCTAGGCAACATCAACCTGGCGGACAGAGCAGAGCACGACTGGAACCACTGGAGTGCAGTTGGCAAAGCCGATAAACCTATTTACAAGAACTTCAATTCAATCTATCCCGACAATTCGGCATTCCACGATTTATCACCCAAAGACGAGGTCTTAAAACGGAAATTCGAATAGTGGGACTGATTGCCCCTGGTGCCAGCAGTAACAGGGGTGCTGCTACGCCAACAGACTCGCCGTTGATAGTTCTCCTTTATACTCCAAGAGATATTTAACCACTGTCCTAGACTACAGGAGGTCTTTTATCAGCTATAGAAGTTACCAGATTGCACTTCTCAGGTGGCTATAGATGAAGGTAAATAATCTCTCAGCACTTGCCTTTGGCTATTCTCCTTAGGATCAACTCAACAAAGAATGATTACTGATGTTTGTTTTAAATTAAAGTACGAGTTCCTTCTTGAGTCACTTGTCTTTCAAGGTATACGGAAACTCACAATTTCTGAGAATTGCAATCAATACTGATCACGTCTCATCCCTAAATATAAACGTACTTGGATTGCAGCGACTGCTTTAAGTCAGACAGCTGCTCGATTTAGTCGCGAGCTCAAGCACTTCTCAGCCTCGTTTCTGATCAACGCTGGCTCTTTCTTTTCTTCTTGCAGGCTCTCCTGGAAGTGGGCAACACTCACATCACTCACGCTCACTTCACAATTGTTGGCTCCGAAAGCGAACCAGGTTGATGTCGCCAATATAATTAAATCAGCAGCTGCGGCAGCGTTGAGAATGCCACAGCTTGAGACTATGGAGTTATGGAACAGACGGAAAAGACTAGCAACTCTTTTCAAGTACCAATCAAGGAACGCTGCTATAACCTGGAGAAGCACATGGGATTTCGCCCTACTACCTTACATCATCCTAGCCTGGGAAGGTATTGCATACAAGTATGGCGCCAAAGAGCTCGTTATTAGGAAGGAATTGCTGGATAACCGCGCTGATATTAAATCCTACGGTGATGCAATCTACTATTTGAAGCTCTCAAATCCAGTTGTTCGGCCTATCTCGTTGCAGCAGATCCGTACGCAGCACAAGGTCCATGGCATTTGGGAGGAAATGCAGAAGGCGTAGGAACGGCAGGAGGAGCTGCAGAGTGACTGATTCACTTCACAAAGGAACTGCAAAGGATACATAAACCTCCTGAGAAAGTTCAGAGCGTATAGCTAATTCTACGGAACCCGAGTTGGATAGTTTTGAAGCCTTTAACTTCAGTTGCAATACATCCGCAGAGGCAAACAAAGGAACAAAGTTTGATTCCCATCTCATCTAGACTATAAGCACTATCTAATACCAAATTGTTGTTAAAAGCCCAGCTACGACTGGGCCTTTCCTGGAAAGCAGCTGAAACTTTTCACATAGCGCCATTGTCCAACACCATCAACCTTAAATATCACTCCTCACATTTATCAGCATCGGCGCCATTAATATCTTCGTGCGATCTCATTACCGGCATCACATGAAATATTTAAAATCTGAATTATTGAGAGACTCAGTGCACTACTAGAGATGTGACATGCAAGTCGATTCATTTGTTGTGCTCTCAGGGCAGAGACCAAAGAATTGTGCTTCTTGTCAAACCAAATTCTAGGTGTATGTGCTCAGGATCCGCGTTTCAGTGAGCATGCAGATACGCTGAGACCCTGCCACAATGGAGCATGGAAGGACTGGTGATGAATCATCCTTGGTTGGAAAAGTCTGCCCGTTCATGGAAATCCACGACCTTTCGTCTTCTTTTGCTTCAGCTTCCTGGCTTTAGTTTCTTTCCGTCCATCGCTTATGTCCATCCTTTCCAATCATCACTTAGCTCCCCTCAAAGTTTCTCGCGCTCACGTCGCTGGGATTCCTCATAAGACAGCTGGAAGTAATTCTTGTGGCATTGATGAGTACCGTGCCGGTTGATGCCGTTAGTGACAAAAGACTAGGCGCCGCATGGAAGCTCTTGTCAGATATCATCAAGCCTCATTTGAACCATGGTTCCTAGGAGTGTAAAAAGATAAGATATAGCTTACCTTGGACATCTGGTTCCACGTCATCGCACCGCTGGCTTTCTGTTGTTTGAGCTCCTCAATCTCGCCAGGGAGCCAGCATCACTTGCCGTTTTTGTGGGTCTGATGAAAGCAAGTGTGAGTAAACTATTCGGTTACGTTGGTATCCATGGAAACCAATAGCTACCAATATCCATGAGCCTCATGGATTTCTGACGTACCCTTGTGCTGCACGAGCCAGAGTGATGCGGTCGAGGCATGATTGATCTTGTTTCTGTTGAGTGAAGACGAGACTTGCTAAAAGAAAATTGGGAAAGCATTCGATGCAGGTGCAAGTCTCAATCCTACAATGTTTGATGATGCTTTGCAGCAGGAAAAGTCAACATAGGGATAAGAAAAGGCATTGGATAGTGGGGCGTGAATACCACGAAGGCTGGAAGTCCGTTTTCTCCATGCTTGTACCAAGTGCTTCGGGGTGAGAGGAATATCCTCAAATTCTCCATGATCTACCTTTTCTTCCCCTGAACTTGTGGACAAAGCCTTAGAGAAGCCACAGTCAAGCCTGTAAATGACACCCACTAGTATTCAGACCAATCGTGACTGCGCAACTGCACTGTAGCTCTACGATGTGCCTGTTTCTGAACCTGGGGGTGAAAGTCTGGTCCTTACGGAAACGGCAATGGTAGTATCCTGTTAGCTGATCGGGCTCGGCCGCATGCCTCGCTGTGTAGGATGACTCCAAGCAAAATTATCGAAGGTGACATGGGCCAAACCTCATGGTGCCTCATGCTTGTTGTCTTACAATGTTGTCACGGGCCAGGTGTAGCAATGGGTCAGTCACGTGGATTGTGAGGTATAAACTAAGATCTCTAATGAGAGAGCCAAGAATTTCTTTCCTTGCCCATTAGTTTGAACATCACACACCCCCACTGATCGAAAGACGATAACATTTGACAGGACCTCAAATCTCTCAGTAAGACCCGCCGAAATTACCAGGGAGGTATCTCATTTTGAATCTTGCTCCACGTCTATAGAAAGAAAACTTTGTCTAGGTAAACTCGCCAACTCGTACCAAAATGGTAAAGCTTCTGGAAAATTCCTCGAAGGAACGCCAACTGCGAAGAAAGCATGGAAACATCGGCTGAGAAGTTTTTGGCGCAAGGCCGCGTGGCTTCGAGATGGCCGGAAATCATAGCAAATTGTCGTTGATTTCGAGATGCTTGCGAAACAGATGTGTTTATGGCTTGAACAGGGCGATCGACTCCCCGTAGACGCTCCAATTATCAGACCACAGCACAGGATCAGTGCCATTGTTTGTCACCATGCTGATGGTCCCGATTGTGTAGAGGCCATAGATGACGACGTTCTCCGAGGCACCCGTATGGTCCTCGACCCACACAATTCTGGACTGGCATTTTGTGTGCGAGTTGTTCGGTCCGGCACTGCACAGGGTGCTGTAGTTGTTGAAGAAGCTGTAAAGCCCAGCGCCATAGACGAGGACATCCTTGCTATCGATGATGCGCAGAGCCCAGGCCATCTCGCAAGGAGCAGTGATGTTAGAACCGGGAATGTAGCTTTCGTCCAAGGTGGCACAGTCAGACGCGAAGTCTGGGTCGCTCAGCGCCGTGTCAATGTTATTGAAGGGTGATGGAGCAGGCGGATTGGGCTGATAATAGGGCGTCTCTGTCTGAATCTGGCCCATCCAGATGTTCTGAGTGTTGATGAGCTGGTACTGGTATAGAGTCCAGTGCTCAACGCCTGAAGCGACCGCCCAGATGCGACCAGCCTCGGACTCGATGAGGAGGCCACGACCGCCATAGACCGATATTTGAGTACTGGTAGGGTCCTCGATATCATGGCTACAAGTTGTCAGCAGTGATCACACTCCATGTTTTGTATGTCTCTCCAAATGGCCACAGAGTGGTACTCACTCAGCGACCCAGATCCAGTTGTTCTCCATGTAAATATCGTTAGCTTGGCTTGTTATGTGCATGCCCAAGTATGCAGCAATGCAATTCGGTTTGATGAAATTTGTCTGGGCCGGTGTCGTAGGGCAATCTGCGACCTGAAGCTGCGAGCCAGCAAAGCCACCCAGGCGGATATGAACGTCCCACATTCCGGATGGCTCCGGGCAACCTGAGCAGCCTGACAGATTGTACTCGATGAGGATGGCGCCAGAAGTTGAGCCCTGGGTTGAGACAATCATGTCACTCCATTCGATGTAGCCGAATTCTCCCGGCTTCCCGACTTGTACGATAGGGCGTGGGTCACCTGTGCTTGAAAATTTGGGCCCAGATCCTAGGATGACAGAGGCCAGAGCCTCGCCCACGAATCGAGTGTTTGGAGGGATATAGACAGTGTCGGTGACTTTGTAGTATCCTGCATCGACGAAACCAACAATGCCCTGACCGAAATGTTGAGAGAGGTAAGTGAAGAAGTTCGTGAGGGCGACCGTATCATCTGTGTTGCCATCTCCTTTGGCACCAAAGGCATGGGCGGAGACAAACATGCTGGCGGGTTTGTCTTCGTACTGCGGCTTGGACCGCGTGTAGTACCTGTTGCCTTCCTTGAGGATGGCAGGAGCAGGAAACCAGTCGTTCGGCCCTGAGAACACAAAAACGGGGCCACGGGGTGTGTACACATTTCCCTAGTATCCCCTCCGTCAGCAAGAAACTCGCAAACCCTGAACGGGATACCCACAAGGATCATGCCGTTGATCAAAGTCCCGGCAGTGTCCCGAGCCTCCAGCAAGCTGCTGTTACTGCCTTGAAAGATCGACTCGACGTTTTGGAAAATGACATTCTCCATGACCAATGTCCCCCGACCGGGGATTTCGCCTGCGCTGGCGACGCTTCTGGAACTCAGAATGCCGATGGAGACATTGTAGAAAACGCTGTCTATGATGACAGCTGAGCCAACTGCGGGGCCGGTCACATTAATGCCGACGCCACAGTCCACGACGGTGATATCTTTGTATACCCAGAACCAGTCCCATATGTGCAGGATGGCAGTTTGGCAATTGACAAAGGTCAGGTTGCGTGTCGTGTATTGTTGGTTACCGAATCGAGCACCCCATTGACCTCCATAGAAGACAAGGTCGCCCAGAAAGCCGCCACTGCCTTCCTCCATGTAGATACCGGTGTGGTCGCTGTCGGGTGTCTGTGGAAGGTGAAAGATAACGTTCTGTATAGAGGTCGCCTGAGCCGATGGCCAATGAATAGCCCAGGTTGTGCCAGGGACGGAGGTGGTGTCAATGATCAGGTTGCGAATCTGACGAAAGAAGATGTTGGTTGGCATGTAGGAAGGACCGTCAGAAGTCCATGGGTCTGACTCGATGACTACGGCGAGCCCATTACCGGCCATTTCGGCAGACGCCTTGATGGTGGGCATGGAGGTGGGATCGCCGATCAATTGAGTATAGTAGGTTTGCAAAATAGAAGACGAGACCTTGTAAGTTCTGAGACATCAATCAGCGGGCAGGTCCACAGCAGCAGACATTGCGAAGAGACAGCACACACCCAGCAGGGAAGTAAACAGTGGCGGGAGTGGTTGTCGCGCCGTCGCAAACACGGCCGAATCCGCAGCGGTTTCCGTCGCTGATGGCGGCGTTGATGGCTGCAGTGTCGTCCGTCACGCCATCTCCTTTTGCTCCATAGATCTTCACGTTTCGAAAGACCTGGTAGTTCGGATTGGGGTTGAAGGGAGCCAGGCCATAGTGTGCAATGTCCTCCATCCAGTATGCTGCGGCGGCCTGCAGCAGGGAGGCTCCAAGAAGCACACACGCCCAAGGTCGCATCGTTGCTGCTCACAAGTACCAAGGTAAAGATGAAAGAAACAAAGCCACAGTAGAGGGTGAAACGAAATTCGAGATGTTGAGCGAGTGAGCAAACGGAAACGATTGAAATGCGAATGCAAATGCAAATGGAATGCAGGTTGAGAGAGCGAAGCTCGGAGAAACGCAGTCGCCTTGCAGGTTGATGTTTTCCCCAGGTGATCAGGCAGCTTCTGAAGTAGGCACGACTTGCTGGTACGAGGAATAATAATTGGCAAGAACCACGAGAGGGAAAGAACGAGAGTGGCCCTGAAAATGACCAGCCCTGCATACCTAGAATAGGCTTGGTTTCTATGCACACAGCTAAATAGTATGAAGAAGAGGTAGGAAATGGATGAAAGTGAACACGAAATAGTGCAGGAAGCAGATGATATGTACTGGTTGTAACAATGGGTGTTGCTCTGGTGCTGGCAGTCAACAGAATCGGACCGAGTCCAAGGGAATCCCGGGGCATGAGGCAGGCAAACAAAGTCGAGATTCTGCTTTCTGACAAAATGACCCATCTATGCTAGATCTTTGAGCCTGTGAATCAGTCATTGGATCGTTGATGCCCCCAAGGCATCGTCACTCCATGCCGATACTGACACTGGTGTCCAGGTCGACGCGTTAACACCTGGAATGCACGTCACTGATAAAGCCACTTAGTATTCAAGGTAGGGCGGAGGTGCCTTGTATATGCGTCACTGAAATATCCAGTCATATTGGAGCACCAAAAGAGTTGAACGCGAGGTTACCCTGATTCACCCTGTAGAGCATGTGAGTTGCGAGAAAACCGGTCGGTGATCTCAGACGGGCGTGATATTGGACGACATATCGAGTATCAGAACGTGAGCACAAAAGCAGCAAGGAGCTAGGGCAACGGTGCAGCAAAGCACTTCTGGTTAATCTCAAACCAAACTCAGTCCTGATGCCAGGAGTTGGGCCGTGGATGCTTGCGCCGAAGGTGATGTGCAGACCGCGCAGATCGCGCGGTGTGATGTAGAGATAGAAGCCCATCCTTTCCCCTCCAAGCTGTTTGGGCCCACCCAAACTGGAAGACACCTGTGTCATGGGTACCGACCACAGCTCATTAGCAAATTGCAGCATGCTGTCCGACATGACGAAGCGAGGTTGGATATTGGACTTGAGAAGTCTTGTGTGACGGAAGTATCAAATGGCAGGTGTTCATTTAGGGATAAAAAGACGGCAGCACCCACCAAGATTGGATCCAGAGGCTGGGTAATGAAGCAGGTCCCATTCCTTGGACTGGACCCCTTGGAATATCACTGGCATACACAAACAAGCAAGCGGGAACATTTGAGCCATCTTCGGCCGAAAACCCTGGGTGCTGGCGGCGGCGTGACATATCGTGGGACGAACTCCTCATGACATCGTGCAACGGCAGCACCAAGTGTAATATGGGCGCCCGTGGCCCCATCCGAACTCATTTGCAGAATCGTTGTCTGGGTTCTCGTGGACAGGACATGCGGGCCGGAGCCTCAGGTCTGGGGAACGGGGGGCTGTCCCTGCGTTGTTCTTGGTCTGAAATTCATCAGGATTTGCTTCCAATCTTCTGGCCAAAATTCTTTGCCAAAATTCTGGCTAAGCGCTGCCCTAGTTACGACGTCAGGCTTGTTAGGAATGTAAAGGAAGACGGCCTTTATTCTTTCGCCCATTCACCTGCCGGTGTGCAATAATTGGGTAATTTATCAACTCGCTAGAACCTCATAGTCGCATCCATGACTTTGGACCAAATGATCGGCAGTAGCAAGGCTTGGAATGCCATCTCAAAAAGGTCTGCATGTCTTGGTGGGGAGAGGCGATATCTGCAAGTGTTTGTGTTTGCGAGAATATGCTAGTAAACTTTCCTATCCTGATCCGGGCAGCTGCACTGGCAGTCCATGGTAACCGGAAGCAGCAGGCAGGGGTGCTTAGACTACCTGTGGACTGGTCAGAAAGGTAAGGGAGGAGTCGTGTCTGTGATGCTCATAGCTGGGCACAAAATTGTGCTTCCAGTGTAGCAAAAAGCAGCCATCTATCAGTGGCAAGTACTGTGGACAGTCCATGTCTGCAATTATAACCTTGCAAGAAGTTCCTCTAGTTATATGCAAAGGAGCTCATTTGGGTGACCAGAACAGGGACCATGCAAGCAGTGACGTTTCTGGTGGATTTCGCCCTGCCAAGATCGGTGCAGGAAGCTCGGACCAAGTCGCCAAAAACGGCTGCTTTGAACCGTTATGGCGGATGCGCTCCACAGGCGCAAGTCGATTCCAGCGTTGTCTTTCTTCCGCCGACTTTCTGGCATTACACGCCTGCATCTCTGTCTGCATCGTCTTGGCCCTGCCACAACACCGCTCGACGCATCATAGCTTAGCATGCCTTCGCGATCAAGGTCGCCCGACTTCGGTCGGTCGCCCAGCCGCGGTCGGTCCTACAACTCACGATCCAGATCCAGATCCCGCTCCCCCTCGCGACGTCGCTCCCCGTCCCGAGACTCTCGATCTCCCCCACCTCGTCGTAACGGCCGAACCAGAGACAGCCGGAGTCGCAGCTTCACTCGGAGTCGGAGCAGAGATGACAGGGCGCGTAGCCTAAGCCGTGGCCGCAGCCGCTCTCGCAGCCGCACCCGCAGCGAGAGCCCTCTGAAGAGCACCAAGGTTGGTGGTATTGCTTGCTCGGCGCGCGCTCATTTCGCTAAACCTGGGGGCAGATTGTCGTCGAGCGTTTGACAAAGAACGTCACCGAAGAGCATCTACGCGAGATCTTTGGGCAATACGGCCCAATTGACGACATGGACGTGCCTCTGAGCCGGCAGTGTAGGCTTCCCTCCCCAGACCTGGCAGCTATTGATCCCACACGCATACTGACGTCTACCTCTCCCGCATAGTTGGTACAAATCGCGGAGCTGCATACATCCTCTACGTCAACGAAGTCGATGCTGAGGCGGCCATCGCTCACATGCACGAGGCCCAGCTCGATGGCGCCACCATCAGCGTTTCGATAGTCCTACCGCGTCGCAAGTTTTCGCCCCCGCCTCCCACTGCAACTCATGGCGCCAACTACGACCCTCGGCTCCCGCCTCCCGGACGTGGTGGTAGGGGCCCCCGAGGTCCTTCAGGAATGGGTGGCATGCGTGGGCGTGGTCCTCGAGGTGGAGGTGGAGGCCGCTTTGGAAGGGGAGGCCCACCTCCTCCATCAGACACATACCGGCCACGATCAACCTCGAGATCTAGGTCACCTGCTGCGTCTGGCAGGGGAGGAAAATACCGTGCGAGGTCACCTTCATATTCGCGGAGTAGGTCCAGGACACCCCAACCGCCGAAGGGTCGAAGGGGCCGAGGACGATACGAGGAGGATTATGACCGCCGTCGCAGCCCAAGTCGTGATAGTCATGGTGGTGGCTATCGTGGCGGCAGAAGTCGCTCGAGAGATCGTAGGAGTTACCGCTGAGCAGCCTTTAATGGGCCGAGTTGCCGGGACATGTCAGCCTCGTTTGAGGTTGGGGCAGATTCATGGCTCCCTGATGAGTCAGCGGACCGTCGGCTTCTCACAGGCGACGGACATCAACTTATTCAGGTGTCGATGACAGTTTCGAGACTGACTTTTGGAATGAAAAGGGGTGGCTCATCGACACAGCTGAATTTTCAGGCAAGAAAGGTAAATATGGTGACGGGTTTGGGTGGGACTGCTTTTAGGTAAGGTGCGTCAGCCCTGCTGACCACCGGAGGTTGCTCTGCCGTCCCAGAGACATTAGCCCTCCTGCTGATAGTCCTAGGGTTGCGGCGGTCGACGTGGGAGGTTGTAGCGCCCGATCGATTGCAAGAGCACGAGCCAAAAGGTCCATCGATATCCCCAGATAGAAGGATAATCAAAGGACGAGGGCCTGGGTTTTTGCGCAGCATGCAGGCCTCCATTTCCAATCACAACAGAGATATTCTCAATGCCTAGCCAAGGCTCAGCCATATTTTGCAGCTCTGTTAGTCTTGCCTTCGTGTATCTCTGATGGAAAGCACCCTCTACTAGGCATCAACATGGCCATTCGAGATGCGCAGTCCTCTCGCCTCCATGGCCTGTTTTTCGACGGCCACCTGTCTTGGACCCGAGGCTTGGGCCGAACTAGCTCGCCATGGGCTACCCAGCTGCGCCGTATTTACGAAAGCTCGACAAAGACTGGTGAATACCCGCAAGCCCAGCCAATTGATCCTCGGTCCAGTCTCGGATTCTGTCTGATTGATCATTCTGAACAGCAAAGGGTCAAGCATGGGCACAGTACTCCGACGCAGCTGAGTGTGCCAAGGGTGAACTGATCGCCTGGCCTCGTCCACGACCCGGGCCTCGACCAATAGTCAAGAGCTTCGCCATTGTTATCGATGCCTTTGAATTGGGCATGCCAGGTGAACCATCAATCTGCCTCGTATCTGTTTTCTGGCTATGCTGCTCCGGGTGAGGCGAAGGAAGATCGTGCAACTGAGGCAGAGCATGGTATTGGCCTGCTTGTCGCTACGGAGTCAGTCCTTGGGTTACAGTCCCATCGTGGCCCATGAGTTCCTACGGACTTTCTTTCTGAGCCATTCCGAAGGGGCATTCAGGCAGCAGAACCTGCTTCACCATCGAGGCAGATCAGAAATAGTATGGCATCTTCAGAGGACTTGGAGGGATGAGAGGCCCCTAGGAATTTGCACTCATTGCCTTTCCACTACTTGAACTAACATGGATAACAGAAATGATGTCACTATGATCAGCGAAATCGTTGCTGAGAAGACGAATATTCCCGGACTTTTGCGCGTTATCTCCTGAACTTGGACGTTGTCCGGGGATGCTAGGTGGGTCGGTCGTGCTCAGCAGTTGAGCCTTGCAAAATCGGATCATGAGGATGTTCTGCCTTGCAACCTCAGCTCTTGAATATCATATGCTACGCATCTTGCCATTTTCGAATCCTTCCAGTCCTACTACCACTATCTGATATCACCTTCCATCTCCGGCCCCTGTTCCTCGCTGGTCAAGCGGCGAGCAACACCGGCACTGCGGTCACACATAACAAGCACAGTTCAGACGATTGCCGCCCGCGCTTACTGTGCAACCTGTCAGAATACAAAACCAGCTCTTTTTAGACAAGGGGTGAATTCCTCCTGCCAAACGCCACCCAACAGCCTTCCTGCTGTACTACTCCTGGGTCGATGGCCCCCACCCCGTTCCCGAAGGATTGGTTTTCCTCCTCTCGGCTGGTCTCCCGATTAGAGGCCCGACCCACCCTCTTCAGCCCTATTGCGCTACCTGAGCCCTACCAAGAGCCTACCGGCCTGCAGGCCTACATGCCGGCATGCCGTCCCTGCAGGGAGGGTTAGTGTAATCCAATGTTGACAGCCACTGCGGCCACAGACTCACGTTCTACGACGAGGCACTCTTACCTCGGGACAATTTTTACGGCAGCACAGCGATGATCAATCATCAATCATCTGATCGTTAATCCCTCGGTCAAGATATGCCTTGCTGGTTTGGTAGACTCCTCTGTCGCGGCTTAGTCCCAGCTCTACCACATCCCGACCAGCATCCGCAGGGGGAAAAGTGCCAGTACCACCAATGAGCGTAGGGTGTTCTCTGCGTTTCTCGTCCAGCTTGATTCCCACATGAACCTCTTCTTTCCTCGTGGGGGTCGGCAGTGTTCTTTGTCAGATTCGCAGGACTTTAGATGCTTCATACCAGCGGCCCCAGCATGACGTGATACGCGCCTATGCCCCCTGGCACAGCTCTCCACACCGCGGCAGACTCATGGCCCGCACAGCAATGCAGATCGTGCGCTCTGCAATCTGCACTCTGCACAGCACGGTGCACAGCAGACGGCAGTTAGGAAACCCCTGTTCGTGGCACGTGCCACCCGGAATGCTGGGTGGGCGAGGGTCTGACCTTAGGCAACAGAATAAACAGAACAGCGAATTCTGGGTTGAGCCCCTCTAAGCCTCACCGACCTTAGTGCTGCATCCTGAAATGGCACCTCACCGTCCTCCCACCGAGACGACCCCCTGGGTTACACAGACCCGAGAGTCCCACGGCAGACGCAGGCCACTCTCCAGGAGCCGCCGCCGCCGCATTTGGTCCACCTCAGAACTGAGCTCTCTTGGCCGCAGGCTCACACTGCCAATTCCGGAAATTGGAACCCCACCCCCGGGCCCCATTCTGGACAGCCATCGAGGGAATCGTCAAGCCGGTATAGCAGGCATCGAATTCAACGCCGAATCCACATGCCCTATGTCCAGCCCCCAATGATGGCTCCTGGCAACGGCCAGATCCTGCTAGGCGGCTCTGAAAAGAAGGTTTTCTATGACAGTGGCGGGGAAGTGTGTGAGACTCATCGATGTCTTCCACTGTCCTCTTCGTCATCCGTTCTCGTTCCTTCAGGATGGCCACCCCGTCGACGCGGATTGTTGATGCTCGTAACTTGGCTGATCTAGTATCTGAACTTGCGAGATGGCTGCCATGCCGGTGCCTTGAGGAGTCGAGGTACAACGTCCAGGATGGAGGAGTCAGCGACCAGAGTGTCACCATGAACAGGTCCCCTTCAGGAGTTGACAATGTTCGAGGTTTCGGAGACACCAAGATGGCATTGCTAGGTAGCAGTTTAGGGGCTCTATTCACTGGGTTGACTCGAGATATAAGATGCCCTTGGAATCTGCTCACGGTGAGCTGCAGATGGTCAGATCATCATCGAGCAGTTCACCAGTCTCATACCTGTTGATCATTGAGATATAAGAGCCCAGTCACCTCACCTGGGAGCAACTGAAATCAGCCAAATCACCACTTCACAATACAGACAAGATAAATTCACACCAAGCAAAACAAATCACACTTGTTTCTGACCTCGAAGAGCGACATCGGTCACGATGGGGATGAACACCAACGTCTTGGGTGCGCCGAGCACTCAAACTTTCCAAGCTGCCGGAAGCCTCAAAGCCAAGAACTCCATCCGTGCCGCGCAGAAACTCACCATGGGAAATACAGCCAAATCCGGAGCAGTCGGGATCCGTGTGCTCATTGGCGGCATGCCGGCCTTCATCACAGTTCCTCGGCCCCAGCCGCCTCCCAGCCCCCGTCCGCGCCCTCGCCCCGGCCCCGTCAACCCGGGGCCGCCCCCGGGAAACCCCACCCCGCCGCCCACGCCTCGCAGACCAGCAAGTGGGCCCTCGGTGACGGCTAGGGGAGGCAAGCTCGGCGGAGAGCCTGGGTTCGTCACGTTTCCACGGCCTCAGCCGCCGCCTAGCCCGCGTCCCCGTCCGCGTCCCGGGCCCGTCAACCCTGGCCCGCCTCCTGGAAATCCCACTCCGCCCCCGACACCTCGGCGCTGATTTGACCACATAGAGTGTGGTTGCATCGTTCCAGCGGTACGGAAAGTTTCTGGGCTTCAACGATTACGCGGACCGTACCGGCAAATCTGTTCTGTTCAGGACCTGTGCGCAACAGATGCGTTACTCCGTCCAGCGACTGCATTGACATCGCTTTGTATTTCCTTCCCTCTCTCTTTTTGTTTGGCATCCAGGTTTCACATGACGCATTGTTTCTACTGGTGGTCTTTGACTCGTTTCACTGCATTCTTTTCCTTATTTCCTATGTCGCATTCTTCAGGAGTTTTGGGAAGACCCAAGGAATCGCTTCATTCTCAGCGAGGAAGGGCATGGCATGGAGAGCTGGCATAGACATGGCGAATTCTGGAGGTAACAGGGGTGGGCGGTTTTGACTTTTTCTTTCCTTTCACACATCCACCGTTTTGCTTTTAAGAACACTCTGGCTCACGCCTGGCACACTGCATTTCTCTCATTCCATACCCCGGCACCATCAATTCTAGGAATTAGACACTAGAACTAAGCATTGACTGCTCTTGCAAAAATTACTGATCCAGTCGTACTGAGTGTGACATTTTCATTGGTGTTTCGCGCCGTCGAAGCTGATATGGCGAAGACGATTCAATTAACTTCTATCCCTGGTTGCCACACCCCATTTGCAACTTTCAGGTGCTACTCCGTGTGCCCAAGTGCCTAATTCAATAGAAAACAGTACTACAAATCAGGGTGAAAGGCCCTTGTTAACAATCCTGCCTCCTCAACATTTACAGCACACCCGCGGCCTCTAGCATACCAACACCGAGCACGCCAACACCCATCGCGCCTGCGAGACCTGTGCACTTGGGAAAGAAGAATACAGACTTTTGGGACAGTGAGCTCTGTTCAGAGGAGAGGATCGCTTCTGCCCTGAATGAATCCTCTCATTATGGTTTTTCCTCATTCCACAACAACTCCATTTTTAGTCAAGTCCCTTGATATTGGTTATGGCGAATATATCAAGTACATGGGGGATTGGGCCGCAAAAAGAGGCTTCGCGTTTCAACACCAGCCAGCCTTCAACCGACCCAATGACCAGTCTAAGGCCGTGGCGGTGACCAGTATCCACGAACTTGAGGCGAACCCCGGATCCATTGCCCCATACCGCAGATTTGTTGGGGCTGCCCATCTGGCTGGCCGCAATGTCATCACCGAGGAGTTCGGGCAGACGGAATTATGCGCATTCCGAGCCAGGGTCACTGATATTGTCAACCTCGCGACTGGGGCGTTCGCCGGCGGCGTCAACGGTATAACACTCCACGGCTATGCGTATAGTGGGGAATACCCAGAGACCTCGTGGCCGGGATACACGGTGCTCTGGTATCTGTAGGTTGAGATGTTGCTCACGTTGCGCCAGTATAGAAGACATATGGAGCTGACGTATTTTGGCGTGCTAGCTGGACTGAGATGTGGAATCCTCGACAGCCAGCGTGGACCCACCTCAACGACACCATCCCTTGGGCTGGACACAACCAACATCTGCTCCGGAGGGGCGTGGCGAAGCTCGACTTCGCGTTTGTAAACTACACATCGTCCTTCGATGTCAGTAAAGTGCTCTACCCGACGGAGGGGTTCAATGCAAAAGGTATGTGAATTTTGACGAGCATGCTCTGCATGGTCAAATGCTGATACCGAATTGTATGCATAGGTTACACCTACGAATACCTAAGCCCTTCAGACCTGCTCTCACCAGCAGCTGTTGTCGAAGATGGAGTACTTGCAAAAGACGGCCCCTCTTACAAGGCACTAGTACTCTTTGAGCAACAGCATCTCCCTCCGGAGGAATCAGCAGCGCTACTGACCTTCTCTGAAGCCGGTCTGCCTATCTTCATCATTGGCTATGCTCCGAAAACATCCCTGAGCTCTACTGGCCAGAAAGCGGTGACAGACAACATTGAGGTACTTCTCTCCCGGACAAACGTGTACCAATACCCATCAAAGCCGGTCGAGTCCATTGTCGACGACCTCGTCGACCAGGGCATCCAGCCACGCTTGTCGGTGGTCTCATCTCCGGGATCTGATGCAACTGGACTCTACACCTTGTGGAGGTCGAGCAGCGCCAACCAGTCTGCCGTGGAGACCATCGAGGTCGGCACGCTACAGAAGCTGTTGCCATGGTCAGAGATCCCGCAGCTGGCACAGGTCAGCGGTGTGGGCACATACGAGACGAGCTTCGACTTCGCAGCCGGGGCTGGGGCCAACGCCACCGCAGACGGCCTTGTGTTGCGCCTCAGCTTCGGCCCCGTCCGCAACACAATCCGCGCGTGGGTCAATGGGCGCCAGCTGCCGCCACTTGACCTTACCGACGCCGTTTCTGATGTCACCGAGTACCTCGTCGACGGCAGGAACAGCGTGCGGGTCGAGGTGACCAGCTCGCTGTTCAACGCCGTCAAGGCGCGCGGGCCTGGCGCGCTGGAGAGCGCGTCGCTGGGACCGCGGAACCCCGACTTGATCACCGGGCCGGATTTTGATGAATGCGGCTTGGTTGGGCCGGTTGTGGGCCAGGTACTACGCGGAGTGACTGTGCTATGAGCAGACGTCTTGGGTCGCTAATTTGTGAGGCATCATGTAAACTACCCGTACTGCATGATTGTTCTGGATTTCGTGCTTGTGGCCCTTCCCTGCTTTCGGGCCACCTGGAGGTTTCACAATGCTTTCAGATTTCCCCAGGTAGACAGCATCATCTTGCGCTCTACAGGAACCTTGATGGTTTTGCATGCATCCACCTATGTACACTGTATATGTCTGTCTCTGTTGGTAGTAACGACGTTTGTTGGTGCCAGCCTCGCAACTGCCCGAAGAGGAAATCCGCAGCCGGAACCGTGAAAGCGGAGTGGTCGAGCGGCCCTGCAGGGATGAACCCACCTGCCCAGGGCCCCACCCTGCCTCCAAGACGGCCCCGAGCCGGCCCCAAGGCTGGACTGGACTGGTCGAGTTTGGCCAGTCCAAATATGCGCCGACGTACCTATTATACCTGGGTAGTAGGTGCATATATGGAGACGTACCATGGTTTCGACATAGTTGTTTTGTCGGCTGATTTTGCACTCTGCCATAAGTCACCATGTCATGCAGATGGGTCCGAGTTGGAATCCTAGATGCACACAGCTTGAGCAGGCTATCTGTCCCACCAGAAGCCAGTGCTGGTCATGCCACAAACTATGCACTTCGGTATACTTAAGTACAGATAGAAACGCCCCCGATAATATCACGAGGCCAAGAAAGTACCTCCGAGACGTGTTAGTTTCCTGTAGCGGCGGCAGCTAGTTACCCACATCTACCGCGTTGAGATTCCCCGTGTTCTCTTCTTGATCCGGCTTGATCTTCTTGGTTCGGCTTCACCCACGTTTCAGTCAACCTACAACCCAACCCAACCCAACCCAACTGCAGCCACGACACGAGACTGAAAATAACACACAAAATGGACAATCCATTCTCGCACAACTACGCCACTCAGCGGAGACGGCCTCGCTCGACCAGGGCTTCCTCCTCCAAGGCCAAGGTCCCAGCCGACGTCTCGGCCAGCGCCTCCGCCGAAGATCCTTTCACCGATCATTCCGTGAAATCCGCTCGGCCAGCCACAGACCCCTTTGCGAGCTCGCAACATCTCCCTAAATCAGCGTCAGCCCTCAGAGATTCGACCGCACCTAGTGGCAATGATTACAGGCCCGGCCGCGCAAGATACTTCCACAGCCGTCGCGTCCGCAAAGATGAAGTTATCAAGCCGTGGGTCAAGGAGCCCAGAGACCCGGCCGAGAAGTGGATCGAAATCATGCCTCTTATCGGGTTGCTGATCGGCATTGGAATTGCGGGGGTCCTGATCTGGGATGGCCTTCGCAATGTGGTTGACCACAAGTACTGCCCAGTCTTAGTCGATGACTTCTCCAGTGGAATAATCAACCGTAATACTTGGCATCCTGAGATACAGCTTGGCGGATATGGGTGAGTAACCTTTCCTGTCTGTCAGTGACTACATCAACGTAATTGACATATTTTTCTCTTCCACAGCAATGGCGAGTTCGAGGAGACCACGGACGAAGACACGAATCTCTATGTCAAGGACGGCAGGCTGTTCCTCAAGGCTACGCTGCAAGATGAAGACATGATCAACGAGGAATACACCAGGGATGTGCGCGGCAGGTGCACAAGCGACGACTATTACAAGTGTGTGAGAGCCACGAGTAAAAAACCGGGCAACTCATCCATCGTGCCCCCAGTCGTTTCTGCACGCATCAACACAAAGAACAAAAAGCAGATCAAATTTGGCCGAGTCGAAGTCGTTGCCAAGATGCCCAAGGGTGATTGGCTCTGGCCTGCCATCTGGATGATGCCGGTCAACGACACCTACGGGCCTTGGCCCGCTTCGGGCGAAATCGACATCGCCGAGTCCCGTGGTAACAACCACACCTACTCCCAGGGAGGCGACAACGTCATAGCATCCACGCTCCACTGGGGTCCTGATCACGCCACCGACAGGTGGTGGCAGACATCCAAGAAGCGAACCGCCAGGCATAGCGTCTACTCGGAAGGCTTCAACACCTTCGGCCTCGAGTGGTCAGAGAAGTACGTCTTCACATACATCAACAACCGGCTGATGATGGTCATGTACACCCCTTTCGCAAAGAAAATGTGGAAGCGTGGCAAGTTTCCTCCGGCAAACTCCAACGGAACAGCCCTCATCGATCCCTGGTCTCAGACTGGCCGGGATAACACCCCCTTCGACCAGCAATTCTATCTGATCCTCAACCTGGCGGTTGGTGGCACCAACGGTTGGTTCAAGGACGGCAAGGACGGGAAGCCTTGGCTGGACACTTCCAAGAACGCGCCAAAGGAGTTTTGGGAGGCCCGGGACCAGTGGAAGCCCACGTGGACTCAGCCGTACATGGAGGTCAAGAAGGTCACGATGCTGCAAGAGTGTGATGGGAAATGAGTAACAGAGTCATTATTTCTGATAGCACTCCAAATCATGGGATGCTGCCATTTGGTAGACTGACATGAGAGTCTGCACTTCACCTAGTTGATCAGAGTACTTGCCGTTTATTCTCACATTTATCCAAATTTTGGCCGCTTCCTTTTTTATCATAGTGATTTTTGCGCGAGCTCCAAGATTCTTAGATAACACAGATAGATCAAAAACCTATCAAGGCACCTTAAGGCACCTAGAGCTGAAAAGGTGATCATGCGACCCATCACTGCGCTCCGTTGCGTGCACTAGTAACCCCCAGCATCTGCTCGAGAGGTCTGGCGCATACACGAAAAACATAAGTAAATCTTTGCCATGGACATGTCATTTTCCAGAAACTCAGCCTCGCATCTCATGATTTCTTTATGGACCGCCAAATCCACTAGTCCTGGCCCAAGTCTTGATCGTTTCGATTTAGCCAGCTCCCTAGGACCCTTAGCTGATCCAGTCGACACCTCCTTCGTGGTTCTCAGTCCCCGCCGCGCTTTCACTAAATTTGCTTACGCAATATCAAAAAAGAAAATCACGGAGCTGCAATACATCTTCTTCTAGCCCCATCAAAGCATTTTCGACCTTGCAGCTTGTTGTGTCTTGCATCTTGTGATCCTCCTGGTATTTCCAAACCCAGCCGCCTGCACAACTGTGTTCTCGGTTTCCGCGATCCTTGACAGGGCTCAATACCATTGATTATTTCGAAGTCTCTCACCGTCTGTGAGGCTTCCTCTTCAAAGGACGACGCCATCCTCCCTGTTCCTGTAGCCCTCAACATAACCCAAACCAACAACATGCAAGCGAGTATGGAGCACGGATATCCACCGATGTCCCGGCTCCCGTCCACGGAGCCGGGAAGCAGTCGGCCGCGATCCAAGTCGATGCACCACCGGGTACGGCGACCCAAAAGCAACACCCGGAGTCCAACGATAGACCGCGGGGGGCGCAGTCAGCTCTCGAGGCAGGGCTCGCTGTCGGCAACGAATTCCGGTGGCCGGGACACCGACCGCCATGCTGCCCCGAGCCAGCAAAAGCCGCGGGCCAAAAGCGTTCCGGGGCGCACGGGACATATCAAAGCCAGGGCGACATTCCTCGACGACATCAAGCATGAGGTCATGGTGAACTACCTGTACCAACAACAGTGCTCTCGCCTCTGGGTTTCTGACGGCAACGGCGTTCTCGAGGGCGTCATTGTGCGGAAGACGGCTGACAAGTACATGAGTTGTCCCCCAGAGCTTGCTACCTCGGCGTTCGCACAGTCCATGGCCGCCCTAGGCGTTCAGGTGAGCTCGTCATGTTCCCTCGACAAGCTGAAAAGGGACCCCAGCTAACATAAGCAGTGCGCCATGACGGTCAATTCTCGTATCATCAAGTCGTTCCTGGCATGGAACCCAGGCGCTATTGACGTGCCGTTGAAGAATGGCCTCCGCATCCAGATTTTGCCCGGCGTAAGGGACCTGGCCAGGGCAAGGAAGCAGCAGTGCGCGGCCTTCCTCGCGGCTGAGGGCCTCCTCGTCGTGTGGGATGACGACGCAATGCACCTGGTCGAACGAGCGACAAGCATACAGGACGAGCTCATGCGCCTCGTCTGGAAGACTGAGGCGCCTGCAGATGGGGCCACAGCTGACAATGTTTTCGGGGCGGAAAAGAAAGAACAGATCGTCGATGCAGAGACCGGCGAGATCAAACCCCAGAAGAGACAGAGGCACAAGCAGAACGCCGTGCTAGTCAGCCTTACCCTCTGTCTCATCACTGCCTCCATTGGAGCTGCCCTGCGGCAACTCGTCATCGAGTCGGCCTTTGACCTGGCATGGCTTCGCATAGCCCTGATCAGCCTGTTTCCGATTGCCATCTTCTTCACACTCTTCTTCTGTCAGGTCATCTGGGGGTCCGGTGCCCAGATGGTCGGCCCGGTCCAACAGATGAAGACCAACTCCAAGTTCTTCTCAGCAGACACGTCCACCCGCCTGCAGAACTCCATTCTGCCCCACGTCACCATCCAGTGTCCCGTATACAAGGAGGGCCTTGCCAATGTCATCATGCCCACCATCAAGTCCGTCAAGGCCGCCATGACGACTTACGAGCTCCAGGGCGGCTCGGCGAACTTGTTCATCAACGACGACGGGCTGCAACTCCTGGACGAGGAGGAGCGACATGCCCGCATCCAGTTCTACTCCGAGAATGGAATCGGCTGGACAGCTCGCCCTCGTCACGGAGACAAGGGCTTCCAGCGCCGCGGCAAGTTCAAGAAGGCGTCTAACATGAACTACGCCCTTATGATCTCGTGCAGGCTCGAGGACAAGCTGGTCCGCATCCAGCGCCACGCCAGATGGACTCAGAAAGACGAGGCCCAGGCCTACTGCGACGCTCTGGCGGAGGTGAATACGGAGATGGAAGGTCGTGCGTGGATGGACGGCAACATCCGCATTGGCGACTACATCTTGCTTATCGACTCTGACACCCGCGTCCCCGAGGACTGCCTCCTTGATTCTGTGTCAGAGATGGAGCAATGCCCCGAGGTCGGGATCCTGCAGTTCTCATCGGGCGTCATGCAGGTCGTCCACACGTACTTTGAGAATGGCATCACCTTCTTCACCAACCTGATCTACTCCGCCATCCGGTATACCGTCGCCAACGGCGACGTCGCCCCTTTTGTCGGGCACAATGCCGTCCTCCGCTGGTCCGCCCTCCAGACGGTCAGCTACGAGGACGAGGACGGCTACGAGAAGTTCTGGTCCGAGTCACACGTGTCCGAGGACTTCGACATGTCCCTCCGCCTCCAGTGCTCGAGCTACATCATCCGCCTCGCCACCTGGGCCGGCGAGGACTTCAAGGAGGGGGTTTCTCTGACTGTGTACGACGAGCTGGCGCGCTGGGAGAAGTACGCGTACGGCTGCAACGAGCTGCTGTTCCACCCGATCCGCAAGTGGCCCACCATGGGGCCCTTCACGCCGCTGTTCCGCAAGTTCCTGCGCTCGGGCATCCCGACCACCTCCAAGATCACCGTGCTGTCGTACATCGGCACCTACTACGCCATCGCCGCCGCCTGGATCATGACGAGCACCAACTACTTTCTCTACGGCTGGTTCAGCGACTACCTCGACCGCTACTACGTCGACTCGTGGCAGGTCTGGTTCTCCATCATCATCGTCTTCAACGGCCTCGGAAACATCGGCCTCGCCGCCATGCGGTACCGCGGCTACCACATGAGCTTCCTCGGCTGCCTGGTCGAGAACCTGAAGTGGATGGTCCTGCTGGCCATCTTCCTGGGCGGCCTCAGCCTGCACGTCTCCCAGGCCATCCTCTCGCACATGTTCGAGATTGACATGACCTGGGGCGCTACCAGCAAAGAGGCCGAGTTCTCCAATTTCTGGATCGAAGTTCCCAGGGTCATCAAGAGGGTACGTAGCTCTACCATGGATTAACGCTCCCACACACTGCATCCACTAGGGCAGCGCAGCCCCATCCCTCGCTCAAGTCAAGGCTCGCCGGCATGAATTGATAACACTGACGAATTTCTACTTACAGTTCCGCTACTCGATGATCTTCTCCGTCACTTCGATCGTCGTCATGATCATCTTGGGCGTCGCACCTTTCGTGCCTTACGGCTGGCGCATCACCGACTTCGTGGCTATCCTGCCCATGGCGACAGTTGCCGTCTCTCACATGCTGTTGCCCATCGCCCTGAACCCCGCCCTGATGACATTCTCTTGGTAATATTTATACATGATAATTGCTTGAGAGCAGAGGTAAGCAGGACTCCAGCGTGCTGGATACACGTGGTACAATGAAGCCACGGGGACGTGGAACGGTTCGACAGGGAACATGGAGCCCGAGTTGAAAAATGCAGCCGAGAAACCAAGCATGAACAGTGGTCGAAATTGCACAGGCATACAAAGAGGGCAAAAAAAGCAATATTTCGGTGGTTCCAAGGAAGTGGCTATTTAATGGAATTTCGGATTCCTCTTACGGCTTTCTGTGTCCAACTTCATTTACGGTTCGCCAGGAAGTTTCTCACAGGTCCGGTGCCAGCTCGAAGGACGGAGATGTGTCGAACTTGGGAAACAACTTTACGGTTGGCAATCAGCGTATCATTAAAATTTGCGCGATCATGCCTAAAACTACTTGGGTGATACAGAGTCACGTTGGTGTACTGCAGCGTTGTGCACTACCATGACGGCACCTGCTACGACACATATGCGACAGCCATAGACGCCACTTCAGTCACATTCAGGCCGTTCATAATCCAAGGCAATGGATGGATAAATGAATGCTCGCTAAAACAAACAATAAACTTTCCTCACGCGATCCCTGCCTTGTCGCCAGCACGATTCTCAACCGCCCACGCGGTCAGAGCATCCCAATCCGTACACTGGTGGGTCGAGTTGGCACCGGAGAAGCCCTTCCTCCTGCCGTCCGGCTGGAGCTCCGCAAAGTCGAGCGTCGTGTCCGCCGAGCACATTATGCTCTGCCTGATGTAGTCAATGCAGTGGTACTCGTGGCCGGCACCGGCGAAGCGCGACTTGTCGTGCTTCTCGTACTTCTTCACCACGTCCCTGATGACGCCCTGTTTTGAATGGGAGTGGTGAGCACACGTCTGACTTTAAAGACAAGGATCAAGTGTCAAGGTGGTGGGTTGCATCATACCAAGCAGTGGAGTTGATGCAGCGCTGAGAGGGAGTAGATCTCCGCCTCATCGGGGTCGTCCTCGATGGTCTTGCTGACCGGCATGTCGAACCGTCTTGGATGTGGGACGCGCACAAAGCCAGATCCGACTTGAGCGGTTGTTAGCGGCGGTGCGGGTGCTATCGCTTCCAGAGAGGTATAAGTCGCTTACTCGGCATCAGCTTATCCCATAGCTTATCCCCCTCGACACTCGTGTCCTCGTAGTCGGTGGGAAAGTCAAACTTGACCTCCTTCATGGGGACTGCCATCGACCTCGTCAGCCCTCGAGCTTCCACCAAGCCAGCCATTCGCTCCTCCTCAAGAGCTCAGGTATCCGAGGCTCGACTCACAGTCCGGGACGAATGCCTGTGGTGGTAATAACGTTCCATTCTTGCCACGGTCGCCACCCGCCACTGCCTCCTCATGTCCACCGATCGATACCGCCGCCCTGACCGTCTTGCCATAACTGTCTCCAGCCGTAAATCCAAGTAGAAAGACCACGATCGTCAGGAGGGACAGACACGCCCATTTCATGGCCTTTTCGAGCCGCGGTGACCTATGCCGTTTCTCATCGGCGCCCAACGCATAGGGGCCGTCGTCGTCCAGCGGCACGGACGTGTACGTGTCGTTCCCCATGGTTCAGGTCGAGCTCTTCACCGGCCGGCGAGGTGAAGATGAATGTTGTAAAGCACCATGAGATGTTGTGAAAAGAACAGCGACATGATATTCAAGTGAGAGATCAGTTTAGGAGACGGTGAGTCTTGATACAAGCCGTATTTCCGGCGCGGGCCCTCCGGCTGCTCGATTGGGAAGAGCCCAATTTACCCGCGGCGGGTCAGGGGTTTGGTGGATCAACCGACCTTAACCCTCACCAAGAAGTCCGACGGCCAAAATCGGGGGGTAACAGGGCATTTTCAAGACATGATGGAATTCATAGACAACACTGATTGAAAATCATACCACGACATGGAGATCAACAGGCTCAAAGAATCGATGCATAACTTAATAAACCATTAGAAAATGTATGAAGTGGACCATGGCCGAGTCTACTCTAGCCGAAATCATGATGTCCCAACCCATCTATATCAAAACGCCCGACCGTCTATAAGCATCATCTATATCCACCTCTTCTTTTAAGGGTTCGCATAACTTCCAAGCGTGGCGTTCGCTGCCATATTCTCGCAGAACTGAAAAAAAAGCACGAAACTTCATGTCCAATCGTCAAGAAGGCCCCCATAGCCAACTGTTTACGCGTCCTCGTCGTCCGTGTCAGGGGGGTGCGGTGTGCCCTTGGGGCTGTTTAGCCATTCGATGTGCCTCAGCCGACGCCTGGCCTGCTGCTCCTTCAGGTCCTTCTTGGTCATCTTCCTCTTCTTCTTGGCCTTGAAGTTGAGCGGCGTGTCGATGTTGTCCTCCACTCCGCTGTTGACAGCGCTGTTCATGGCGCTGCTGACCGCCGTGCTCGCTCCGTTGACGGGAGTGCTAACGCCAGACGATGGAGCGGTAGAGCCAGGGCGAGAGTCTTCAAAGCGATCCAGCGAGATTGCGTTGCTGCCCTTGTGTGTCATGCGTCCGTCCCGCACGTGCCACTGCTCCGAGGCCAGCGCGCCTACAAACTCCTCGTTGTGACTGATCATCACCACACCGCCCTTGAAGTCGCGAATAGCAACGGCCAGGCCACCTAGCGAGTCACGGTCCAAGAAGTTGGTCGGCTCGTCCAACACCAGCAAGTGAGGGTTGTTCCACATGGCGCCAGCGATGACAACCTTGACCTTTTGACCGCCGGACAGCGACCCAATCTCGTTGTGGTTGGCAATCTCCGGGTCAAGTCCAAGATCCTCAAAGTGCTGAGAGATGACCTTGGGCTCAAGGACACGGTAACCGAGACCCTCCCGCGAGGCCTCGTGATCATCGAATTCCTGCACCAACTTGTCGAAACCGAGCTCAATGAGGGTCTCGCGGCTGATTTGGGAGTTATGCTTGGGCAACCATCCCTTCCATTGACTGCATTCATGTTAGTCATCCGCTTATTCATTGAGTTAGGGAATGAGGAGTTGTGAGTAAACTTACATCTCGTATTGGAAGGACTTCTTGTACTTCTGTCGACCAACGAGGGTCTCGATCTGTCGAAGACCCTTTCCATCTCCCATGTCGATTGGCTTCTCCATTTGAGCACGGTCCGCTTCAGATAGAGCTCTTGTCTCCTTGAAGTGGACCTCTCGGTCATCGCCGTGTTGGTAACGCCACTGGAGATACTGGTTGGGCGTCTTCTCAAGATGCATCTCCACGTGCTCAAGAGCGTGCTGTTTGATGTAACCGATACGCAGGTTGGGGTGCTTCTCCACCTTTCCAACTGTTGGGATGACTTCACCTGTCAGCAGCTTAATGAGTGTCGACTTGCCAGCACCGTTGGGACCGATGACAGCAATGCGAGACGACAAAGAAAGTTGGCAAGTGACGTCGGCCAGGGATGGCTTCGGGGCCTTGGGATACTGGTAGCTGACATTCGTCATACGAACGATGGCACGGGTCTGGGACTTGATGCCAGATAAGATACCAGGTGGCGGGAATCTGAATTGTACCAGGCTGGCGGACAAGGTGTAGTAGCTCTTCGCTTCGGGGCGAACCTTGACAAAGGCGTTGAGGTTACCCTTGAAGTGGCCGAGTTTCTTGCCAGGTTCGTAGTGGTAGATGTCCGTTGTGACGTTATCCAGGAAGCCGGAGTCGTGAGAGACGATCAGACTAGTAATCTCCGTGTGCGATTTGAGGTACTGCTCCAACCATGCGATGTTTTCAACATCCAAGTGGTTAGTAGGTTCGTCCAGCAGCAGGACATCGGCCTTCTGCAGCATGGCCCTGGCCAGTGCGAGCTTCATCTTCCAACCTCCCGACAGGGAACCGACCCTTTGAGCTTGTCGGCCATCGGGTCCGGAGGTGAAACCGAACTCTGCGAGGACTTCTGAAATACGTTCAATACCTGTGCCGAGCTTCGTGATTTCAGGGTCCTTGGCAACAAAGTCGAGGATGCTGAGATCGGCATCCTCGCCCTGGTTGTGTTCGACATAGCAGGTTCGGAGGACATCCTGAGACGGAAACCCTTCCAGCTTGCCGCCAGCAATAGCCTTCATCAAGGTCGACTTTCCGGCACCATTGCGACCGCACAGTCCGTAGCGATGACCTTTCAACAGGCGCAGGTTGGTGTGCGAGAGCAGGAGCATACCGCCGTAGGCCAGGGAGAAATCAGCGTTCACAATCTCGACCTCTCCGTCATCCTCCTTTTCAGGCTCGCCGAACTTGCGATGGTCCTCGTCAACGTAGTACTTTTGCACGGCGTCCGCGACAGCCTGGTGGGCATCAGAGCCCTTCACGAAACCTTGGAGATAGGGCGCAAGCTTTCCGGCGATGCGGCTGACGTAGCGATGGTTGACGTCTTCGGCGATGATTTCACAGGCATACGGCTTTGCCGCCTTGAACAGTTCCACGTCGCCGGTAACGCCGCCGTTGTTCTTGATCTCGGCATCAACAATCTTGGCAACATCGTCGGCGTTGATGCGCTCAACCACATCCTTGTCGGTGGCCATAGCCTTGTCCATGACATCCAGCGCTCTCTGAGCAAGCTCTCGGACCTCGGGAAGGGATGCACGGTCGAAGACACCCTTGACACCGGGCTTCAGCTTGGGCAAGAAAGTACGTGCCTCGATGGGGTCGTGCACTAGCTTGGTGAGGTTTTCGGTAATGACGACCGTCCTTCGCAGGGTTTCTTGGGGTGTTGACGGGGTGTGGAGAGACCGCTCGAGGAAGGGCGTCAGGAGGGCGAGGACAGGGGATGTGACAATGGCAACGAATGTTGTCTGCGAAAGAGCATGGATGGCCTTGTATACCGCGTCCGGAGAAGGCTTGCGCATGGCCTCGAGCAGCAGTGGCAGCTTGGGGGCCACGTCGTCGTTTTGCAGGAGGGCGGTGAGAGAGTCCATTGTCTTGACTGCTTGCTTCTCGACCTCGGGCTTCAAGTCGTGCATGCCATTCTCGACGAGCGGGATCAGGCCGGCCAGCTTGGCGCCCATTATTTCGCGCAAAACGTCCTTTTCATGGGCCTCCTCCTTTGTGCCGCCGTACTCGAGCTTGGCCTTGTCAGCCATCTTCTGCATGAGTTTTAAAGCGCCGACAGTGCCTTGCCACTTGCCAGTTGTCTTGGACAGGTATCTTTGGAGGGCAGGGAGGAGGCCGACGACGAGAGCCTCGGGGCTCAGGTGGTTGAAGAGGGCATCGATGCCGTACTGTGCGGCGTCGCGGACAACGGAGCCCTTGTCGGCGAGGGCGTCGAGGGCGCAAGCGATGACGCCGCCGTCTTTGACGAGGAATACGACTTCGGAAACGGGCTGTCGTGGGGGGAAGCGCTCGAGGAGTGCACCAAGAAGGTTCTGTGCGCTCTCTCTCCGGAGACCGGACTTCTTGTCAGACGCAGCCTTCTTGATCTCGGCGAGGATGCCGTAAGACTCCAAACCGCGGCATCCGACGCTGGGCGAGTTCAGAAGGAGTTCGCAGAGACCGTAGGCGGCCTCGACCGAGGAGTTGGAGGTCTTTGCGTTGAAGATGGCCTCCATGAAAGCCGACACATCGGCTTGCGATGGTGGCGGGGCGTCGCCATTTGCGACGACGGTGGGCGGGTTCATTTCAGATGAAACCGAATGCGGCATTCCCAGATTACAGAATGTCGGAAAATCTGTAGCAAGGTGATCTTACTTTGCCACAGAGAAAGAAGAAGAAAAAGAAGGAGTGGAGAGGTTGGCGTGCAAGAAGCAGCCGGGAAAAGGGGGATGGAGCGTGAGTTGGCGGCCGTGGTTGAGCGAAAGAAAGAAAATCCCAAGGGTCCGCTGCAGAAATCCCACGGGGGGTAAAGCGGAATCTGCATTCGTCGGTCAGACTTGGGTTCGGCTCTTGGGCAGCTGAAAAATTGCGGTCTATTCTTATCGATAGGCCAGATAGACTCCCGATAAGCCGGGTCAGAAGGCGAGGTGAGACGGCTGATTAATGGCGAGCCTGCTAATAGGTAGTCAGTCTGCTCCCTCGGGCAGCGGGTAAGTGTTCCACCACAGGACAGAGGTCTATACAGGGACCCTGCATCTACCGTACTATGTTTAGATTCAAATCAACGAATTCTTCCATTAACCACAATTTTCCTCTGCGATTTTCCCATCAATTTTGGATTGTTTCGGCACGGCCAATCTCATGTGGCTACATGTAGCGCACTTCTTTGGCCACAAGCTTGTGACGCTAGGCCATCAAGCCGGGCGCAGACGCGCAACTGACAAGATTTCCAGTTCATTTTTGGATCCCTGTCACGTCAACGGTCAGACCCGCTGGTTTTGTTGCACGGTGATGGTAAAGGTCAGGCAGTTGTCTTCCTTGTTGGCATCAAGGTGTTTACCTACTTCTTCTCTGGTCGTTGGAATTTGGGAACCACCACGCGAAGTACAGAAATAAGTCTTTTTATGTAGAGAAACCTGTGGTTCGAAATGCAGTCAGCAGTGGCTGGACAGGCACAGCCATCTGTCTGCATCAAGCCTGACTAGCAGCAGTCAAGAATGGCAGTCAAGATTCTTGACTGCTGTGGGAGATCCTCGCTGAAACAAATTGATTGATTGATCAGACTTGTTCGTCCTCTTTCAATGAAAGACTGGATCTTGCCGTGTGGAAAAGACGCATTGCACGGGGTTGCCGGCCAGTCTTATCTAGGCGGCACTGGGGGATCACTTGGCCGTGATAACTTTCCTCTTTCGTTCCCTCTCAGTGCAGTGCAATCTTGGCGGGGCCGGCGTTGGGCCCAAACTCCAGGGCTGGTCTCGTCCCAAGTAATTGCGCCGTGACCTTCCCATGGGCTAAGTTTCCTCTCCGTCCCGACAAGAAGTTGTCTCCAGCGCCTGCAGTGAGAGATGATGCAATTCTTAGGGATGCAGACGGGTCCACCTCCAAGATGTTGACTGCGAGCCATGCGCCGCAGCCCGACGACGTCACGATCCCGGCTCGCTCTTTTGGTGGATGCTCCACGGTATGATGCTCCGAATCCCGGTGCCCCCGCCGGCCCCCCCAAGTGTCACATTTGTTGATGCCGGCTTTCCTCAGTGCCGAAAGCGACACATGAAGTGCGATGAAGGCCGGCCGTCATGTTCTGCTTGCCGAGACTCCGGTCTGGCCTGTGGTGGTTATGAGAAGAGCATCTTCTTCAGCTCCGACGATCGCAATGGCGCCTCTGCAGGTGGCCGCCTCCGCTTCCGGCAGTTCATGCTCAGCGAGCAAGAGCGCCAGGCCATGAGCGAGTGGTTGACTGTCAGCGTCCCGCCAAAGTCAGCGTTTAGGTACATCACGCAGATCGATGATGAATGCGAGGAGGCGTCTCCTTCTGACGACCTTCACATCTGCCGCGGTCCGTTTGGTGTCTTCAGTACGGGCAGAGGCCGTGGTGGATCCACCGACGCGGAGCCGAGCCCGACTGCAGTAGACTGGACCGAAGGCGACGACGGTGATCGTATCATGGCTCAGGATGTTCTCATGGCCGACACGAACACGACTCAAAGTTTAGACACCTCTAACCTGGACATGCCGATGTCGCCATCAGCGCAACAGTCGCTCGAGTTGATGTTGGAGCATGTACAGTCTGAATGGGGGCCCACCTCACTTGCTTTTGCTGATGACCTTTGGGACTCGGCCAGAGACCTGGGATGCGCTCACGAGACCCTGGACGAAGCCGTCATGCCGGCGCTTCAAATGACAACGTTTATGCCAGTCGCACCAAGTGATCTCTTCGAGATGACGGCCCTCGAGCAACCACCAGCCCATCTCCTTCCGCCTCCATCATCTCCAGCGCCCTCGCCCCAAGGTATCAATACCAACATCCCCGAACATGCCGTATTTCTCCTCAAACACTATTCAACGACAGTTCTGAACTTGCTCACTCCCTTTCGACACACCAAGACACCATGGCACATACTGTTCATACCCCATGTCAAAAACTGCCTCGCTGGTCTGACTCTTGGAGAGCAGCTTGATCACGCCAGCCTCAGCGCCTTCTATGGTACTCTAGCCATCAGCGCATTGAGCATCGGCGGTGTTTCCGAGAGCCAAATGTGGCTTCAGCAAGGCAGGGCGTTCCAGCAGCTGGCCCGTGAGCACACTCGGGAGATGCTGAAGATGGCATACGAGGCCCCCAAACGTGCCAAGTATAAATCCATTCTAATGGCACTCATCACGATGGTGCAGGTGTCCATGTTCTCGGGTAATCGGGACCGGACGGAGTGCTATTTTCTCGAAGCAGAAAAGTTCATCCGTCTGAGAGGATTGAGCCGCAACAAGTCCCGGAAGGTCCGACTGCTTCATCACTGCTACGCTTTTGAGCGGATCCTGTATGAGAGCACGATCACGTCCGAGGTCAACTCGCGCCACCGTCTTCATGTCCGCGAAGCTGTCAAGTCAAGTGGTCTAGTTGTTGTCGGCCAAGACAGCATGCAATTCAGGCTCTCATCCTGGAAAGACATTCAAAAGGAGATGGCAGTGGTCAAGGGCCAATATGACGGGGAAAATGATCTTCATCTCGAGCGTCCTGGCGTCTGGTCTGCCACTCTGTACCCCGAGATATTCGGAATCCCGGAGCAGTGGATCTTGATGCTTTCGCTCGTAATACGACTGGGGAAGGAGAAGGATGCAGCCCAGAATGACCGGACAGCAAGGTCCCCTGGGCTGGGCGAGTTTTTGAGCATGGCAAAAGGCATCGAGGAGTTTATCAACCACCTTCCCTGGCCAGAACAGGTCGAAGACGGGCTGGACAGTCTCCTCGGCGCATGGCAGCAATCCCTAGCAATCTACTTTTATCGGAGGATTTACGATGTCGATGGGTCTCTTTTGCAGCAGAAGGTGGTCAAGGCGCGGGACTACATAATGCGTTACGAACCGATGGAACTGAGGCAGGTCTGCGCCTCTGCGAGGCTCATATGGCCTGCCTTTATCGCAGCTTGTGAAGCCGAGGGGTTCGAGCTACAGCAGTCGTTCGCCGACTGGTTCAGGTCTTCGTCGCGAGTGAGCGGGCTCCAGATCTTCGAGGATACTCTGCGCGCTATAGAAAGGTCTTGGCAGGATAGGACAAGCCTGGACGGCTCGTCACAGACGAACCATCCTGTGTAAGAAATACTAGTATGATTGAGCTTGAGTTTGACTACATCCTACGCACATCCTCGAATGGTGCCGCACAATGAATCAGATGCTCGTGCTGGCTGGTATTTATGAGAGCTGTTGCCCACCGGGTCTGCCCCTCAGACGCCAAGTTTGCTTCTACTTCGAGTCCATTGACCACGAGTCCTTTATTCCATGATAGTGAGCTCTACTAATCCAGTCCCGATTCGAGTTTCAAAGGCATGAAGATATGTGGTTGCATTAGTTGGCAGACAGACACCGGAGATTGCCGGATTCCGGGAACAGTTGCTACTTTCGGATCAAGCCCACTCCCTCGAACTCTGTCCCATGATCTGCCCGGCAATATCAACTCGAGGTCGACGTGAGAATTATACATCTTCAAATATTTCGTGTCACTAATGTTGGTGCACTTAGCAGCCTCTTTACTTTATTTTCCACCGCTCTGAGTCCAGAAAAGCATTTTACAATACATAATGGCATCGTCTTTCGATGGCAAGGTGGTAAGAACTGGAACCCCATATACGTTTCACACTTGATGACAACTAAGATTCCGCCAGATTGCTATCACCGGAGCAGCATCCGGAATGGGGCTCGCCACGGCGCAACTTCTCTCATCACGCGGTGCCATCATCTCTCTCGCCGACATCAACGAGGACGGGTTGAAGACAGCGGTCCAATCCTTGAAGTGTAGCGAGAAGCACATATTCACTGTTGTTGACGTGCGCAGCAGCCAGTCAGTGGATGCGTGGATTACTTCAACTGTGCATAAACTCGGGAGACTGGATGGGGCCGTGAACATGGCAGGTGTGATTACCCCTGCCACTCCAATCACCGAGGTGACAGACGACAATTGGAACTTTTCCTTCGACGTGAATGCTCGGGGTGTCTTCTACTGTGTGAGAGCCCAGCTGAGAGCGATGGGTGATGGAGCAAGCATTGTGAGTTGGCCCCAGAGGCAACCTGCCCTCCCTCACTATCAGACTCTCCGACTCGCAGGGGGGTTGGCGGATCAGTTCTGAAAGTATGAAAATCAAGATTTAAGCTGACATCACTTTTCAAGGTCTCCGCGGCGAGCACATTTGGCCAATTCGGCGCCGTGGGAAATGTGGCGTACTGTGCCAGCAAAGCAGCCGTCATCGGCCTGACTAGGACAGCGGCCAAAGAGAATCAGAAGATCAGAGTCAACTGCGTATCACCAGGTAAATGAGCCTGTATCACCGTGTACTCAGAGCGTACCCGGTCGGCTGACACCGTTTCCCACAGGCTCGGTTAATACGCCGATGTCACAGGGTGAAAACCCGGAAGATGTCAAGCGTGGCCTGCAGGTCACTGCACAGAAACGGAGAGCGGAGCCGATTGAGATTGCAAACGTCATCGCGTTCTTACTGAGTGACGAGGCTTCGTTCGTAACTGGGGCTGTTTATAATGTGGACGGCGGTTGGGTCTGTTAATTTGTCGAAGCGTCTTAGAAGACTTACAATGGAAATAGACAGCTCACGACGCCATTGTCGGTGCTCTCTACTTACTTCCGAAATGAAAAGGAGAATCTCGGTATTTCATGAGAACCATAAATTGCAGGCAAAGAATCCGATGCAATATCTCTGAGTGTTGGTATTTGATAACCCGGTAATCTATCGTGAAGTATAGCCGCCGTCCACCGCAAGAGCAGAGCCAGTAACAAAGGAGCTTCTCCCGCCGGCCAAATACAGAACTCCATCCGCTATCTCAGAAGGGTTTCCCATGCGCTGCATTGGAACGGCAGTCTCAATGCGCTCCTTCATTGCCTTGAGCACAGCTGGTGATTTGGTAGTCATCGGGGTCTCAGTGTACCCAGGACAGATTGCATTGACCCGAAGACCCTTGTTGGCGTAGTCCTCCGATGCCGTCCGCGTGAGACCGATGATAGCATGCTTGGACGTCGTGTACGCCGTAGACAGAGTTATGCCGACCACGCCCTGGATCGAGCTGAAGTTGACGATGGAGCCACGCTGCAGCGGCCTGCCGTCGACAGTGGAGAGGATGGGTTCCTGCTTCAGCATGATCTCCGCGGCTGCTCGGAGGACAAAGAAGGTGCCGTTGATGTTGATGTCCAGCACGCGCTGCCAGTCCTCTGTCTTGCAAAAGGCTGCCCCGCCCTCGTGCTTGAGCGCGATGCCCGCTGCGTTGACCACATAGTCGAGCCTGCCGAACTTCTGAGCCGCGTCCTTGACCGCGTGGTTGACCTGGTCCTCTTTGGAGACGTCGAGGGCGTATGTCTCAACCCGAAACGACTTGTTCTGGCTTTTCTCTCGGACTTCACCCTCCACGGCGGCCAGAGCATCTGCGTTGAGGTCGAGTAGCGCCACTCCAGCTGAGCCCTCTTTGGCGAAGCCTAGTGCGCACGCCCGTCCGATACCTGATGCCGCGCCGGTTATCAGTGCGAAGCCAGGCACGTCCATGTTGTTGAAGTTTTGGTGATATTTAGTGATCCGCTAGTATTTAGAAGTCGCAGGGCAGATGGTCACAATGCTGTTCAAGTGATAATACATAGGATCTATCAAGTAACATTATCCCGTTGCCACACATATGTATTGCATCCCTATCACTGTATACTGCTCGACAGTTGCCTTTCTTCATCCGGAAACAATTGCTTGCCACGTCAGGTGTACCAAGTGCATAGGTGCCCGCTTCCGTAGTGGCCGGGGGGAGACCTTCCTAAAACGCCAAATCGATCACGAGGATACACATGAGCTTCTCACATGGCTTGCCTGTTTGCCCATCTCGGGGCAAACATGTCTATAATGACGTACTAGAATGTCACCAGCTTATTCGTTGATGCTCAAACCAGTTCCGAGTAGCGGTGCTGGCTATAGACAAGGTGCCGAAAGTCTCACTGCAGCCCACACCGGCATCTCAGGCCAGACTCAGCCCACCCTACGTTTTCCTTTGGCCCACCTATGCTTTTCTATCCGCCTACCCATATACTTTAAAATAGCTGCGCTATATATTAAAAAAGAGGTATTACAAGGCTTAAAGCTTAAGCTACCCCATTATTAATAATGTAATATATTTATTTCACATTTATTATATTAACTTAGGATATAAAAAAAAAATTTTCTCTCCTTAAAATCTCTTAATATTAAATTTATATTTCACCTACTTATATATTTATCAACTTTATTATTAAATATCTACCTTACTCTATATTTATATAATTATTTAGCTTTCCACCTATTTATTATTAATTATTTAAAATAATAACTATTTTTAATAATAATATATTAAGCTAAGCTAAAAGGCTTTTATTACCCTTACCATTAAATATTATCTCTTTATTACTAACTATATAATTAAATTCATTATAAACCTAGATAATTATAATAACTAACTAAGGCTAATCAAACCTAATATAACACTTATATTATCTTATTTATACCTTAAAAGGCAATCTAGCTATTAATTAATACTTACCTAATATAACTTATAAAATCATATTTATATTTAAATAACTTTAATATTTATTAATTAAGGCTATATTTAATAATTATAACCCTTATAAATATACTTATAAAATAAATTATAACCTAAACTTTTATAATATATTCAACCTTTAAACTAAACTATATAGCTATATAATAATAATTATATATATTAATAAAAATTAATCTTAATATTAAATTATTATAAAATATATATTTAAAAGTATAATAAAATATTATAAAGCTAAGATAAATATACTTAAAGCTAAATATACCCGCTATTATAAAAATCAAGTTAAAGATATAATAAAGAAAAATAAAAAGAAGCCTAAAATATTATTTATCTTATATAAAACTACCTACCCCTTTTAATTTATATTAATAAAAGATAAATCTATTAATAATAAGCTTATTAAAATATATTAATCACTTAAATATTAACTAAAAATAAGCCTCTTTTATATCCATAAAACTAAAAAATCATATAATTATCCTAGATTTAAAATACTTAATAAATATATATATATAAAAATAGCCCTCTTATCATATTATCAGGAATAAATAGATATTAAAATATAATAATTTCATATAAGCTAATTAATTATTAACTTACTTCAATTAATCCTATATTAATAAATAATATCTAAGGATATTAATAACTACTATAAAACCTTAATTATATATTTCCTTAAGGGTTACCTATTAATTAAGCATCTTCTTAATTATTTAGTTAATAATAACTACTTAATTAACTTATTAATCAACTTTAAATATTATATTAAATATATAATATTCTCCCTAATTAAAATAATATACTTTTAGAACCTTAATAACCCCTTATTTCTCATTATAAATACTACCTTTAATACTAATTATTATAAACTATCATTTATCTATATAATTAAAATAACATTTAAATAATATCTATATATTTACTTATTAACCTTTATTAATAGATAGATAATTATAAATTATACCTAAATCCTTTAAATATTAAAAAACTATAGGATTTAATATAATCTTTAAATAATAAATATTAAGGTTGCTAAAAGCAATACTATTTATATAATATATCTAGATATATATATCATTATATATTAATAGCACCTTTTTAAAATATTTAAATATAATATCTATATTATGGATTATATCTTAAATAATATTATATTTAAAGAAATTAAGAGAAACTTTCTAGATATAATTAATATTACCTACGAAAGTAATATAGAAAACCTTTAAAAGCTATTCTAGTAAAAATAGGTAAAAGTTAATAAAGGGAATAAAGCTATTAATTATATCAAGATAATATAGCTTAATTACTATAAGAAAAATATCTATTAAATATATTTTACTTATATTATATACTTTAATATCCTTTATATATTTATTATAAAGAATCTTTATTATTATTTAAAGATATAACTTAGCTATTAGAAACATATATATATAACTATAATAACTGCCTTTTATTATCTTATAATAACTACTTTTCATAAGTTTAAAGATATATTAGTATTTAAAGTTAAGTCTTTATCTAGCATTTTAATAAATATAATTATAGCATTTAATAACCTATTATTAATAATAACCTAAGTAGGAATTAGATTAATTATTTATTATTATAATAATACAAAGCTTTTAAATTATCTAAATACGCCTTATATAAGCTTATTCCAATACATTATAAAATGCTTATATTTATATAAAACCTACGCTATATTATAAAAGGATAATACATTTCACCCTATTAATTTCCACCCATATTAATATTAATTAAACCTAGCTATATAAAAACTCTTATTATCTAGCTATTATTTATAGCGGTATATTAATAAACTACCTATATATTTATAAATATTTCCCTTAATCCTTAATAATTTTATTTAAGATTTTATATCTAATATTAATAAGCTTATTAGCCTTAAATTTAAATCTATATAAGAAATATACTTTACCACCCTTTTATTAACTAGATTATTATAAGATATAAATATACTTAATAATCTACTTAATAGGAAGGTTACCCTTAAAATTAAACTTCCTATTCCCTCCCTTATTTTATTAAATACTATTAATATAATATTCACCCCTCTTAATACCTTAAAATATAAATATAATACTAAATATAGCTAAGATAAGTATATTATTATAAATATAGAAATAAATTAAGAGAGACCTAATATTATAAACTTATTTATTTCTTTAAGAAAACAGAAAACTATATAAGCTTAAATTAGATTTAAAAAGATAAAAATAAACTATTATACTTATAAATCTAAGGCATTAACCGCTTTAATTAAGTGGATATTTAATTAAAATAAGGCTATAAAGAAAAGAAAAGTTATATCTTAAAAGAGATATAAGCATTATTATTAACTAAGATATATATAAAGATATCCTTAATATCTAAATACCCTATTAATTAAGGCAATATTATCCCTTAATTCCTTTTTTAAAGTTTAAGAGCTAAATATAAACCCCACCTATAACCCTTTGATATTAATAATAGGACTAGAAACTATATAAAACCTACTAGATATATTAAGATAGGAAGTTAATTTACCTTAGTTGAGATATATATCTCTATATCACCTTATAGCATCCTTATTATATAAAAGCCTTATACCAAGGCTATACGCTGCTTTATATATACCATTAGCTATTAATAATCTTAAGCGGCCTTATACCTTAGCTAAATTAAACTTATTATAATTATATATCCCACCCCTTAATCTTATTCCTTTAAAGGACCAACTCACCCAGGTATTCCTAAATAAAATAATATATAGAAATTATATCAAGGTTATTATTATCGATTATATATAAGAGAAGGCTTAATAATATTTTAAATAAAATATATCTAAGATTAATAAAGCGCAATATAAGTAGTAATATAAGCTATATATATAATCCTTAAGCTATTATAATATAATATTAGCAAATTATATAATATTAAAGAACCTATTAATATATAAAAGGGATCTTAATATAAAAAGGATTATAGTTAAAGGTTTAATAAAATAATTAAATATTAAGAAATATATATAACTTAATTATATTATTTCAGGGTTTAGTGGAATTTAATATATAACAGCAGGTATAAGTACCTGCTTACCCTTTATTGCTTTTAGATTTTAAGAAAAGAATTAACTCCCCTCTTTTTATTAATTTTAACTATATATATATATAGTCATCTCTAATTAAACCTTTACTGGCCTATTTATATTATTCTTTTATTCTTATTCCTCCCCTTGATTTTCATACCCTCTTTCTTATTATAAGAGTTGCTTTTACTTTTTATAATAAAACGAGCCCACCCTATTATTATAATGGTTTCGTTTTTATTAATAACTTAACCTAGGTGCGAATTTTAAGGTCTTTTTTATTTAATTAGGAGTAAGAGATATATAGTATACCTAAAACCATATAGCTTATCTATTTTCTTCTTAAATCCAACCTTTAGAATCTATCTATCTGATATATAGATAAGGCTAAAACCTAATGAAATGAAAATATTTTGTGAATTAAGGCTATTATAGTTATATTATAAATATAAAGAGAGATTAAATATTATAGAATTAAGAAGCTTTACTTAAAACTGGTTTCTCCTCCTCCTTATATAAAATAATTTCCTAATTAGGATATTAATATCATGCTTATTATATTTTAATATAGAATATAAAATTCTTATATTAAATGGTGGAAATAAAAGTTAATGATATATTTATTTATATTAAGACCTAAATTAAAAGATTAACTCTTAGATATTAAAATTAATATAAATCTATATAGCTATTAGCTTTAAATCAACCTTTAATATTACCTTAATATTAAAAAAGTTAGGGGATTGAAAGTTTAATATTAATAATAGCCATTATTTATACCTTTTAATATTACTTTAAGCAATCTTAGTATTAAATAATCCGCTAGGTACCTTAGATCCCGTAATACTCCTATTTAATATTATCTTAGCTTTAATTAAATATAGGTAATAAAGTTAATATAACTAGATAAAGATATTATAATTTTCATAAAAAAGTATTTTAAATATCTTATAACTTAATAATAGATATATATATTGGAATATTAATAACTTAATATTATTATTTAACTTTAAATTAATTTATTAAATTATTTAATCTTCTCTATTTAATTAATTAATTTTATTAATAATATTTAATTTAAGAGACTCTTTTTATATTAGTTTTATTATAAGCTTTATAATATAAGGAGCCTTTCCTTATTTAATAACATTATTAAGCCTATTTATAGCTAATATCCTTTTTAAATAACTTATAAGATTTTATTAACTTCTACTAAAGTTTAAATTAGAAAGCTCCTTTAATTAATATTAGCTATTAAAGGATAAAGGATAAAGGTGTTCACCTAAGTATTTTAAGTTTAAAGGTAAAGGAATTATTAAAATACCTCCTATTTCCTCTTTCTTAAGATAGTAATTTAATTAATCTTAATTAATTCTTTTTAAAAACTTTAATACTTCTAATGGATATTATTTTCTTTTAACTTTTATTAATTAAATAATTCTTCTTTAAGTTGCCCTGTTTATATTAAATAATATAAATATACTTAAGTTTAATAAAACTAATATCATTAAATTAATTTCTAGTATTAAGAATATTTCATCTTAATTTTTATATCCTTTTAATTAAATCTTAGTATTATTTTAATAGCATTATATTACCCTAGAGCTTATTAAAGCTATTAATAAGATTATTGCTAAGGAATGAACTTAATTAAAATAAAAAGATGAATTGCTTACTTATTTTAAATTTAATGATAAATTAGTATAAATTAATCTAAATAAAGTTATTAAAGCTATTCTTCACCAGAACCCCTTAGGGGATTATAATAAATGGAAGAGGAAGATTATTAATTATAATACCTTGCTTAATGAAGTAAGCAATATACTAATCTATCCTACTTAGCCTTTTTATAATACCTTATTATCTTATTTAAAGAAGCTTCTTATTATAAAAGGGATAAGGGTTAAGAGGGTAAAGATAAAGCTATAGTTAAACTTTAAATATATCTTACTTAGGGTTTTTAATAAAGAACTTAAATATTTAAAATAAAACCATTATTTATTTATTAAAGGGCTCTTTAATTAAATTAAACCCTATTTATAAGAGATATTTTTATATCGTCAGCTTAAAAATTATATTAAGGATTAATACTTTATTAATAAAACCTAATATTAAATATTTAAGCTAACCTCTTTTAATTAGATTTAAAAGATTTAGTAGTATTTTAATTAAGATAATACCATTAACGCCTTTATAAGATAGCTAACTGATTTATGGTTTAATAAAGTTAATCTTTAAGAGCAAAACGTTATTTTATTTAATAACCTTAGAAAGATTAAGGTAAAATTTAAATATAGGGTTAATTATAACCTCCGCTAAAAAGCCTTAAATCTTATTAATTTTAATATTATTAATTCTATTAAAGGATTTAATAGTATTAACTAAGATTGATTTATTAACTAATTAGAAGTCTTCGCTATTTAGTATAAAAAGGATAGCTTTCTAAGGGTTTACTATAGATATACTTTACTTAATTATAATACTTATAAATGTAAAAAGGTAGAATACTTTATTTTAAATAAACTTCTTTATATAAAGAAATATAAGGGATTAATTATCTATTTAGGTATATAAGATAAAGTATAAGTAATCTTTGCTAATTTACTTAACTTATTAATTATCCATTATTATTAAAATCTATTTAATTATAGGTTTAAAAAGTTAGCTAGAGGATACCTTAAGTTCCTCTTTTAAAAGAATAAGATAAACCTTTTTATTATTATTTAATATTAAAAAGCTATTAAAGCTAATCTTTTATTAAAAAGTAAAGAAGCCTTAAGAATCTTAAAGATAATCTAAGACTTATTATAATCTATGTAGCTTAATTTAATTATAATTACCTTTAATTCTTCCCTATTTACTATTAAAATAAGCAAAGAAATCATCTATATACCTTAAGCTTAGATTATTATTAATATAGCTAAGAAGAGATAAATAATTAAAGAACTTATTAATTAGGATAATATAATATTTAAAATAATCTTAGAAATATAAATATAGGAATTAAGGGTTTGATTTAAAGATAAAGTATTAATAATTATAAACCTTCTAATAATGAAGAATATTAAGATTTATAATAATTAGCTATATTTAAAGAAGATTATAATAAAAGCTATAAGAGCTGAAAATGCGGAAGTTAAGCTAAAGTTAAAAAGTTAGCTTTAGATTAACCTAAACCCTAAAGAAATAGCAGCTTATATAATCCTTATAAAGATTATTAAATTTTATACTTTAAACCTCTTAGCATTTAGCAATATAAATATAACTTTAATTAAATATCTGCAAGCTATGCAATATAATGCTTACTTAATTTCAAAGGTATCTTTTAAATTAATATATAATTGCGATATAAAAGATATTATATCCAACTAAATCGTAATTATCTTTATTAAGGCTTACCCTTAAAAACTAAATAACTATTATGGTAATCAACTACTCTTAAGCTTTAATTAAAATTTACCTTTTATAATTAATTAAAAATTCCTCTTTAAATATAAGATTAATTTAATCTCTTTAATAATAATTGATATTATTAATTATAATATCTTAAGCTTTGCTTATTTAATTATATATATTAAAATAAATATTAATAAACCTCTTTTAGCTTTCCTTAATATAAGAGCTAAAATAAATCTTCTACCCCTATTATATTATAATTAGAACACCCTTTTATATACTCCTCTCTTTAATATAACCTTGATAATTTATAATAGAAATTCCTTAACTCTAATTAAAATAATTAAGTAATAGATATATATTAAGGCTAATAAAATCAAAGCTATCTTCTTTATTATAAATAATATAAATCATAAAATAATATATTATATCCTTCTTAAAATACCTTTCTTTCTTAATATTAATCTTATTTTTAAGAAATCCTATAGATTTCTTTTTATATATATTATTTTCAAAGATTTTTAAATAATATATGGGTTAGGACGGTAGAATTAAAAGCCTTTTCATATAACGGCTTTTAATAAGGCTAATATCCTTAAAAAATATATTTTACCCATTATTAAAGCAATCTTAATTTAATGATTTCCTTTTAATTAAATATTAATAAAGGGAGATATAGATATTTAGCCGTATTTAATAATAAAAAAGCTTTAAAAAGAGTTAAACTTATAAGATAATAATAAGGTACTTAAGGTGCTTTCTAATAATAATACTTAAAGAATAACTGTATTATTTATAAAAGATCTTTAATTAAAAATCAAATATACCTATACCTTAAAAGGAATTAATAAATTAAAGCTGTATTATATATATAAATCCTACCTTTAAAAGAGAATATTATATATTAGGAAATAGGCCAATAATATCCCTTAATCATTAGTAATTACTAAATCAATAGGATATATATTAAAACCTATAATTAAAATGCTATATAAGAAAGTAGGTATTAAGATGTATCTTATTAATGATTATCCATTTAATGGGTTTATCTTAGAAAGAACGATTAATTAGAAGCCTAGCTATAAAGCTAAGATTAAAGCCGTTATAAATGCTAATAAGGAGAGTAAATATAATATTTAAATAAGACTAAAATTCTCTCTTATAGAAAAAGGGTTTAAATTCACTCCTAATCACTTTATAATATTAATAGAAAAGAATTATAATAGCTTCTTATATAAAAAATATAATCTTTTTATCCATCTTTTATTTAATTAAAAGGCTACTTTAATATAGGACTAGTTATATATATCTTAAATAAATATAGATATTATTCTGCCTTAATCTATTAAAACCATTCCATATAAGGTATATTAAATAAAGTCTATTAAGCTTCCTTATACTTTATGAAAAATAGTAATTAAGATATTATAAGAATAATAAAGCAGAGGCATCATTAAGGAATCATATATCTTATATTAAAATAAATAATTCCTTATTAAGAAAAAAGATAATAGATATTATTTAATTAATAATATCTTAAAGGTTAATAGGGTTATTATAAGGGATATATTTATTCCTCTTATAGCTAATAAGTTTATAAAAGAATATATAATATATAAGGTTTTATCTTTATTAGATTTCTTCTTTAAATATAATTAAATTAAGCTAGATAAAAAAAATAAAGATATTATAACCTTTATAACTTTAATTAAATTATTCTAGTAATATAGATTATTAATAGAAGTAATTAACTTTATAGTATAGTTTATAAGATATATGGTTTATATATTTTATAACCTTATCCCTTATATCTATAGGCCTTTTCTTAATAATATAGCGATTAAGGGCCTTAATAGTGATTATGGCGGTAAATAAGCTCTTAATCTCTTTAAGATGCAGCTATTTATTATAAAATATATTAAAAATCTTGATGATATATTATATAATGCTAAGCTTATTAAAGGTGTTATTAATACTATTAAATTAAAATAATATAAATAATAAACCAATATTATAAGATATATTTATAGGATAATAAGATGGGTATTAGCTAATAAGAAGATCTTAAAGATTTTAAAATAGGAAGATTATAAATTAATTAATGAAATCCAATCCTTTTTAGAAATAATTAATTATTATTAAGCCTAAATACCCTTATATGGGATTATTATAAAACCTATATTTAATTTCCTTAAGAAAGGAGCCTATTTCAACTAGACCCTAAAATATTAAGAAGCTATAAATGCACTTAAAGCTATAATTACCTCTAAATTATACTTAATTAATATTAATTATATATAAGGGAATATTATTTTTATAATTAATGTTAATTTAAAAGGATAAGGTATATATTTAATATAAAAGCATAATGATATATAATATCTTATTTAATATAAAAATAAAGTATAATCTTATATTAAGAGGCTATATAATATAATAAAAAGAGAATATAAAGCTATTTTATATATGATTAAGAGGCTATAATTTTATATTTATAAAGTTTACTTTATTTTAAAGATTAACTTTAATATCCTTATTTAACAACTTAATAATTTAATTATAAATATCCTTAATACTTTAGTTATAAGATAGCTTATAATAATTAAGACTTATAACTTTATAATACGCTATATAAAGGGTTTTGAAAATACTATTATAAATATATTATTATGAAAGTATTTAAATCCCTTAGATATTAAGGATTAAAAGATTAAGGGTAATATTAAGAAATAATATAATCTCACCCTTAATTAGCTTTTAGTATTAAAACTTATTAATCAAGATTATATCTTAATAAATATTTATTTCTAATTAAAGAACTTTAAATATATTATTAAGTTTCTTATTTATAAGAAAAGCTTAGATAGCTTCTTAAGTAAGCAGGTTACTATATTTAAGAAAAATATATTTTAATTCCTTCTTTATAATAATATATTTTAAAGGAAGCCTAAAAAAGATTTATTTAAATAATAAATTATAGATAACCTTAATTAAAAATAATATATTATTAAAAATACTTATACCCTATTAGATTATTAAGGATAAGATGTAATATATTATTAAATTTATATTATATATTATTAGAAAAATATATATATTAATATTAAGGCTATAATAGTTAGCTATTTAAAGTATGAGAAATAGGATATTTAGATATATAATAATAGAATTATCTTTATAATTCCTAATTAACTATTTATTAAGATTTATATTAATATTTAATATCTCTTAATGGATTATAGATATAATAAACTTATGAAAGTATAGTATAACTTAATAAGATAGGTTAAAGTAAGCCCTCTTTATAAAGCTAATTTTAAAAATATTAAGTAATTCTTTATCTAGAATATCCTTCTTAAGTAAGGGCTCCCTTTTAAAGTTATAATTAATAAAGGGAGAAAGAATATAAGAGAATTTATTTAATACCTTAAATTAATTAAAATACACTAAATTATTCTTTTAATATATAATCCTTATATTAATAATATTATTAAATACAGGCATTTCTTACTAATCTTTATATTAGTTAAAATAAAGGAAGAGGGAGTAATAAGTTGAAAAAATATCCTCCTATATATACTCTTCATTAATTAAATAATTCTTTAATAATCCTATAAGAAAAGCCCTTTTTATCTCCTTTATAAATTTAATCCCATCATCTTTATTAAAATAGATATTCTCATTTAGTAAATTTAAGCCTAATACCTAAATATAACTCCCTAAGAAAATCTTAATTATAAGCTTTAAGCCCTTTTAAATCTTAAAAAAGATATTAATAAAGCTATTTAATTTATTATAAAGTAAAGAGTTAAGGCTACTTTAAGAGATATATATTATAAGTTTTTAAGATTTATATCTTTATAAAAAAATAACCTAATTCTTCTTATTAATAAGCAGTATAAGGCTAATCACTCTTCCTTTTATAAATTAATATATTAATAAACTAACCTATTTATCATTTTAAAGATTTATAATAATAATATATATAAACTTAAGATACTTAATAAAATTAATCTTTAAGGGATATTCCTATTAAGGTAATTAAAAAAGTTCATTAATAATAATAGTATATAGGAGCTAGATATTCTACTTTTATAAGTATAAAGACCTTTAAACTTTAAACCTAAGGATTAAGAATTAGAATTTCCTAACTTACCTATTATTCTAAAATCTAATATTATTATAAATTATAAAGCTACTTCTAATTAATATTAGGATTAATTATATATTAGTTTACCTATTAAATCTATCTTATTATAACTCTTATTCTCTTTAAATAACTCATCTGATTTATATATATTAGATAATAGCCTTATTACTTATTTTTAAATATTAATTAAAATCAAGCCTAGGGCATTTAATTAATTCATTAATATTTTAGTTTTCTAGCCAGATAACCCTTATTAAGCTGAATTTATAAAAGATTAAAACTAATATTATTACTTTTCTAGTAAGAGAATAAAGGGAGGGTTATTACTCTACATTAAAATAAACCCATATAATTATTTAATTATTTCTTTTTCATTATAACATTATAATTATTCTTTTTTAATTAAAATTATATATTTATTCTTTTATTTATATTTATAAGGGCTAGTGAGATTTACTTATTATAAGCCCCTTATAAGTTAATATAACCCTATATTTATTATTATTACTATTATATTCCTATTATCTATTAAATATCTATTATATAAGTTAATATTAAGGTATTATAGGTTTATATTAAGGATATATTTATTTATATTAAGTTAATATTTTATATATTAAATTATTACTTATTATTTAAACTTAATATTTACCTTTACTTATTATTTTACTATTAATATATTAATTATAAAATTTAAATATTGGCTTAATTAAATAAGCCTTATTATTATAAGACCCTTTTTAAATAAAATAAAGTTAAATTAAGAAAAATCATTATATTTAGCTATAAAGCCTTAAAAGAATTACCTTTATCTATACCTTTTCTTAATACTATCTTAATAATCTTATATTTATCCTATTATCCTAATTACTATTAGCTTTCCTTACTCTTAATTATAATATTCCTTTACCTTTACTTTTTTCAATTAAAGCTTAAACCTAATTACCTTATTAATCGCTAATTCCTTCGCTTTATTAAAGCTATACTTAATTAAGATATATATATATAGATTAATTTCCAGCTTTAATTGAAATATTACCTTAAAATCCGCTTAATATTTAGGTATATATTTCCCTATTAGCTTTTCATTATTATATATATTAAAGTTATAAAAGTAAGCCTTAATTATATAAATATAATTAATATAAGTATTTTTCTTATAACTAGTAATAAAATAGCATTTAAAGAATAGCAATATAATAGGAATACCATCTAATTAAATAAAGCCTATCTAAGAAAAATAGCAGTTATAAGGAGTAATATTATAATAACTGAAGAAAGTGATAAGGAGGCTAGGGCTGCAATATTAGCTATTATAAATTAGAGATATATACTTATTATATAACAAGCTGCCAGTCTTTTTAATAAAAATAATATTAATTAGATAAATAATTAGCTCTTTAATATTCTTATATAAGAATTAGCGATCTTTATTATAAAGGAGATCTTAAAAGAGATTCTTAATTATTACTTTATTCTTTAAATAATAAAGAATTTAAGTATAATATTATACCTACCCTTAACCTTTAATAATATAAATATTAATATGCTTTATAAAAGCATTATAAATAAGGCCTTTAAAGATATAAGAGGCTAGGAGTATACCTTTATATATAAAGGCAGTATATATACCTTAATTATTAAGATATTAAACTTTCTTAGAAATAAATATTAATATAAAAGGCTCCCCCTTTTCCTTCCCTTTTCCCTTACCCTTATTATTATTAGCAACCACTTAATTATAAAAAGGCATAGCTAATTAAAAAAGGATATTAGGTTCCTAAGAACTAAAGGAATGATTAATACTTAGAGATAAAGAAGGTTAAATAAGCCGCTAAGGTTTATTAAAAGATCCTATTAATTAAAAGGGGGTATTATTCTCTTAAGAAGCAGAAGGATAATTACTGCTTATAGATAAGGGAGGCTAATTAAGATATTAGGGCTTATTAAAAGGCAGGGTTAACTAAATTAAAGTAGGTTAGTAGTATTTTAAAGGATTAGGTTATTAAGTATTTATTAAAAGTAATAAAGAAAGAGGTTTAAAATTAGGGTTATTTATAAGCTTAAAGTTATTACCTAATAAAAGGAAAGATATATAATAATTAAATATATAATAATTAAATATAATAAAGATTAATTTAATATTTAATAATATATTTAATTAATATACTTAAATTAAGATTAAGGAAAAGAAGAATTATTATAAATAAAAGAAAGGAAAAGAAGGTTAATAAAGAAGTAGTTATATAAGAAAGGATTGAAATAAAAAGAAGCCTAGGAAGAGTTAGCTTATTTTATAATAAAGAAGGGAAGTAATAGAGTAAAAAGCTACTACTATTAAAAGAGGAAGGAAATAACTTATTTAATTAAGTGATTTACTTATTAACTAAACTTCTTCCCTATACCTTTAAAAAAGCTAGCACTTTATCTCTCTCTTTTCTTCCTTTATATTCTTCCTCCTAATAAACCTCTTCTCTATACCTTCTTAGCTCTAATTAAAAGCCTTAGCTATAGCTCTTAAAAAGGCAGCTAGATTTTTAAAAAATAAATTACCTTATTATTATAATACCCTTTATAATAACTCATTAATAAGAGTAATTATCATTAATTTAGCTATAATACCTCTTTAATTAATCCAACCTTATATATTCCTCTCTTTCTCCTTTTCTTCTATCTACCTTATCCTCCTTAACTTAATTATTTATATAATATTTCTTAAGGATATAAGTTTCTTTATTATTATATCATTCCTTTAATTACCTACTTTTATTTATACTTTTTATTATTTATATATTAATACTTCCATTCCTTATATTTATTCTTAATTAATGTATTTAAAATAAGCAACTCTAAATATAATAATAAAAAGGGGTTGATATCCTTAAAAAGCTTTAGCTAATATAATAACTCTCTTATAAATATAGATAAGCAATTTAATAACTTAAGAACGAGATAAATATAATTAATAAGCCTTAACCTTAATAAATCTATTTTATTAATTAAGAAAGAAGGGATTCTTAATTAATAAAAATATTAAGCTTAATTATTATAACTTTTATTCTATAATAACTTTCTAAAGACCTATTAAGATATTAGATTCCTAAACCTTATAGATATTTATAATTATAAGAACTTTAATAAGGAAGAAAATAAAGACCTTTTATATAATCCTTTTAAGATTTATATCTTTATAAATAAGCTATAAATCTTAAATATTTAAGGCTTATAAGCTTATAAAGAAAAACCCCTTTATTTTAATATAAGGTAGCTAAGTATTAAAAAGCTTAAAAAGCTATTCATAAAATACTTCCCTAAGGTTAACCTATACCCTAAGCTGCATTTACCCTTTAACTTAAATAACTTATTTAAGCACTATTAAGGATATCTCCTCCTTAACCTTTATAATTATAAAGCATTATTTATTATTAATAAAAAGTTTTACTCTAATTAAATCATAATGATAATCTAGTAGCAGCTCCTTAATTTCTAAAATATTATTTTTATTTATAACTAGCTAGCTAGCCATAATAAAACGCTATATATAACATTTAAATAAAAAAAGCTTATTAATAAATATAGATTTATTATTATAATCTTCTACTATTTTAATTACTAGGTTTTTACTATTTATTATTAAGATACCTACTGCCTTAAAATAATTAATACCTATTTAAAAAAAGAGTAATATAATGAAAACTTTAAAAGCATTAATTATATCATTAAGCTATATTTATTTATAAGGCTGCCTTTAGCTAAGATAAATAAAAGTGCTTATAAGGTAATCAAAATCCTTATAACGCTACAGTTAAACTCAATGAATTATAATTAATAAGTTATTAACTATATAGCATTTTTCTTTTAAAAAAACTAAGGAAGAAATAATTAAGAATTTAAAGATTAAATAGGGTTTAACTTATAAATAAGCAGGGCCATAAGACTTATAAAGGAGGAAGCCATAATCAAGATCTAGATATTTATAATATAATTAAAAATTAATAGAACTAGCAAACTTATATAAAAGCTATCCTATCTTATCATCACTCTTAATTAATTTAATATATTAAAGAAGAAATATAAGCTTATATTTAATTATAAGTTTAAAAAGATAAGTATTATTAATATATCCTATAATAATAAGAAGTAAGGAAAACTCCTAATGCCTTTACTTATAAAAAGGATAACGGATTAATTTAACAGAATTAATCTCTCTCACCCTATTAATCACTATATATTTTAAGCAAAGATTAAAGGGCCAGTATCTTTAATTATAAAGCTAAATATCTTTATTATAGATAAGCCTAAAATAATATATAAATATAATAATAATATTTATTATATTAAAGAGATAATAATAGGAATTAATAAGAATTAATTAATACCTTTTAAAGAGAAAAGTTCAACTATTTCCTAAGTTAAATTAATTTATAATTATAACTAATAGGTTAATTATTAAGTTCTTATAAGCAATATTAATACTTAAATATTAATACCCTTAATATTAACTAGTTATAATAGCTAAAGGGAGTGTATTACTTTAGAGAAAGAATGGGAAGGAAGTAAAATTATTAAAAAACAAATAAGTAATCATGCTAAGTGATATATTTATTGGGAGAAAATAAAATAAGGGCGGATTAATGATAGATATAGCTAAAGATAATAAGGATATTTTAATTAAAAGTAACTTAATCTTTTATATACCTTATCTTAAGCCTTTATCTTAATAGGGTTGAAAAGGGATATATTTTAGGGTTTAATAGAATTTAATATATAATAATAAATATAAATATCTATTTACCTTTTATTACTTTTAGATTTTAAGAAAAGAATTAATTCCCCTTTTTTTATTAATTTTAACTATATATATATGTAATCATCTTTAATCAGACCTCCACCGGCCTATTTATATCATTCTTTTATCCTTATTCCTCCCTTTGATTTTCATACCCTCCTTCTTATCACAAGAGTTACTTTTACTTCTTATAGCAAAACGAGCCCACCCTATTATCGCGATAGTTTCGTTTTCAATATATTTAAGGGTAAGGATATAGCTGATGATAAATATTTTAAAGAACTAAAGTAATTCAGTTTCATATTATTATTAGCTAAGTTTACAGCTTAAAAATACAAATAAAAAGGGATTATTAAAGATGAAGTTATATTATATTATATAATTAAGGCATATAAGATATATAATTATATTATATTCATTATAAACTTTAATAATTAGACCTTTAAAAAGCTAAAGGCTAAGCTTAAGATAAAAAAAGAAGAGTTATTCTAAGAGATATTACACTTTAATTTAAATAAGTGGAGGTATTATATATAAAAGGGTATATTCCTAGACTTATTAGCAAAGCTAGATGATAGATTAATATATAAATATATTATAATCACTAATAATATATAATTAAAAAAAGGGATATTTTTTTTATAATATTTTAATATTCACTTTAAACTAATAGCAAAATATAAGGAGATATATAATATATTAACTATTAAGCTTAAAATCTTAATTTTATAAATAATTAATATAAAAGGGTATAAATATAAAAATAATGATTTATTAATTAATACCAAAGGGTATTAATTTAGCTGCAGCAATATAGTTATTTATATAAATATATCAAGCGATATTATATCTAGCCCTTTAAAAAATAGCTATTATATCCCTTCCAATACACCCTTATTATAAATATCGTTATCTTTAATAATAGAAAGAAATATAATATATAATAGCTAAAATATATATTTAAACATTTTATTATACTTTATATTAAGATTATTATATTAATGATAATATTAATATATTCTATTTATATAATTTCCAATCTATTATCTAGATATCTTATTAATATTTATTAATATTAACTTTAATCGTATAAAGCTTAGCTTATTTATCTTATTTATTTAATTATCCATTTAATAATTACTTATTAACTTCAATAGATCATTATAATCCAACTTTAATAAAGTATTAAAATTCGATATTGATTTATCATTAAATATTATTATAATAGGCTTAGATTTAGGCTATATATAGCTACGCTTATTTTAACCACTTAAGCCCTTATTATCATCTTGCTTTTATTTAAGGGTTGCCTTAGCCTTATCCTTAGCTTAAGCCTTACCTTTAATCTAAGCCTTATCCTTACCCCTACCCTTTGATATAAAAATGGAAGGCTTAATATTAATATCCTTTAAATTTATCCCATTAATATACTTTATCCCATTAATATATAGCAAAGGTTGGAAAATAAAGATATATTTAAACTTAATAGCAATACTAAACTCTATCTAGAGGGCTAGGTGCTTAGTAATAGCATATATATTAAAATCAGGTATAGCTAAATTATAAATAGATCACAGCTCCTTTCAATTCAATATATTAAGTAATATAAACCCTTTTTTATAATTACCTAAGTAAATGATAAGAAGTGTAATCTTAAGCTTATTAATAAATTTAAGGATCTTATAATAACCCTTAGGAAGATTAATAGGGTTAGTTTTAAAAAATAAGTAGGTAAAGAAAATATAGAAATATATAAACTTTATAATTAACTTTAATATAAAATCTTAAATCTCCTTAAGGTAAGTGAATTCTTATAATAAATAGTTAAAGAGCTAGCTTTATATAACCTTAAGTACCTTATATAATATAATCACTTAAGCAGCAGGGGTATTTAAGTAAGGGGGGAACTTAAATATAATTATAAATGCTTAAACCTCCTTTTAAAAAGCTTTATATTTAAAGAAGGAATATATAATATCCTTAATAATAATTATAATCTAGGTAATTATATATTTTTATTACAATTAAAGAAGTTAATTAATATATTATTTAAAGTTATTATAATTTTAAAATATCTAGATTTAAATCTTAATATAATAAAAATAGTATAAATTTAAGCTAGCTGTATTAACTATAATATTTAAAATTAATATATTAATTATAAATTCAGGATTATTAAATTAAGTAAATATAATAGCCTTTTTAGAAGTAATTATATTAATATAAATAGATAAGATATTAAAAAAAGCCTTTTTTATAATAATATATAGCAGCTTAAATTAAATATAAATTAATAAGATATAAGGGAGAATTAATATTAAATAGTATAGATTTAAGGCAGAAGTTAATATTAAATAATATCAATAGGATTAAAGGAAGTTAATATTATTTAATATTAATTATAGGCTATATTTATAATTATATCTAAAGGGTAATTATCATAATTAGCATCCTTTTACCATCCTTTATTTAATAAATATATAAATTTAAGATATAGATATAAATAAATGAATAAATAAGTATATAGCTAAGTATTATCTTATGTTTAAAAAGGGTAAAATCATAAATCCCACTGCTTAGCTTAAGGATTTATAAATAGGATAGGCTGAAATCATTAATTCCTTATATAATAACCTTTATATAAATAGAGCTAAACATTAATATACCTTTTGTATTATAAGATGCATCCTTTATTACGTTATAGCGCTTATATATCTTCTTTCTAATATACTTACTTATATTAATAAGCTTATTTAAGTAAATATTAGCAGGTATTTAGCTAATCTAATCCTCTTTAATTATAACTATTAAACTTAAATAATTAATAGAATAGATATTAAGGATTTAAAGTAAGCTATTATTAAGGGCAGCATTACCCTTACCCCTATCCTTATCATCCTTAAATATATTAACTTCTCTAATATAAAAGATAATAATATTAATATTAATAAAGCTAGCAATATCTAAGCTTATAGTGATATTTTAAAAGTATTTATTTATAAACTTATTGATTATAAGCTTTAGCTTAATATAATATAAAGCGTATATCTTAATATAATAAATGGAAATATTATTTTAAAGGTTAATATATTATAAGATACTATTAATATAATTAGGTAGTTATAATATAATATTTATCCCTTGGTATATATCGATATATTTAAGTATTAACTTAATTATCTTATAGCTATAAGCTTTATTATCCTTATCTTTAATATTCATTAATTATATATTAGGTAATAACTTTTATCATTTTTACCTTTAATTAATATATACCTATATAAGTTTATCTTTTTATTTATTACTTATATTATTAAAAAGGCACTTAAAGAACCTATTTATATTAAAGTTTAAATTAGGGTTATTAAGGAATCCCTAAGGTAAACTTATATTCTCTTAAAATAAGGCTGATAACTTATAATAATCTAAGAGTTAGTTAATAGTTAAGGTAATAGAAATGAAGATTAGGCTCACTTAATTCCTATTTATACTAGGGTATAGGCAGCAACCCAGCTTTATAAACATCCTTAATAATCGGAAAAAGCTAATATAAGGGTTTTAGATAAGCTAATATTTATTAATAATAATATATTAGAAGTAGAAACCCTTAAGGAAAATCACTAACTTATACCTTTTAATAAACTATAATATTAATAAATAAACTTTTCCAAAATTATTAACTTAAGTAATCTTATTACTATTAATAATATAATCATTTATAAATATAGCTTAAATACTCTTAAGGATATATTTATTTAAATAATATAAATTATTAATATTAAAAAGGTACTTATTATTAAGGCTGGGTTTATCTTCCTTATTTAATATATCTTCCTTATTTAATAAGAGCCCTTTATTTATAGATTCCCTATTCTTAATTAAATTAATAAGGGGTACTGCCCTCTTTATAACCTACTTCCTAGCAATATATTTATTTAAATAACTATTAATAGTAGCTTTATAGATAAAATCTATATATTCAGCTTATAATATAAGGGAAAAATCCTATATATTATATTCCTATAAGCTAAAATCATAAGAACGATTAATCTTATTCTTTATATAAAAGATAATCTAATCTTTATAAAGGAAATAATAAGCTATAATTAAATATAAATAAAGCTATACCTTACGCGTATTTTACATCCAGGATTAATTATAGCTAGAAATATAAAATAGTTAGCATTAATAAATATAAAATATTAAATATAATTAGCATTAATAAATATAAAACGTTAAATGGAGTCAACATTATTTAATATTAATGCTAATAAAAGATAGCACTTACCTATAATAAATTTTATTATAATATAGCGACCTCTATCTTAATTATAAGCTATTTAATTATTATAATAAAGCTTTAAAATATAAGATTATAACTAATGTTATTAGTTAAGCTATAATAAATATATATATAAAATATACCAGCTGAAAAATAAAAGGAAATCTTATTAAAATATTACTTAATTATATTAATAAAGGTGAAGACTACTATTAGTATTATTAATGATAAGCCTATTTCAATAATATTATTACTTTTTATAAAGTTTGTAGTACAAAGCTGCTTAAGGCGCTTATCTAAGGCTACCTTATACTTTATTAAAAAGATTATTATCTTATTAATACCGACTTTATTAGCTAATAAGGTACCCTTTATAATACTTTAATTCATCTTATACTTAATATAAATATTTAAAGGTATAATTAATATCGGTATAAGGGATATATAATAAGATATAAAAGAGTTAATATTAAATAATATAAAGCAAGCTAGCTAAGTTAGCATTATTTAATATTAACTTATTAATAAACTTATTAATAACCTAATTAAGCTTAAAAGAATAACTATTAAGATTTATTAAAGTATTATTATTATTATCTTATTAATTAATTTATAGATTAATATACTTAATATCACCTTTAATATTATATTATATTATATTTAATCCATTAAATATCTCCTTAAAAAAGGTTAAAATAGATAATTAAGTAAGTATTAATATAAATATAATATAATATTATTTTAAGTTTTCTATATATTATTCTAATACCTTCTAGCTATCCTTAAATAATATACCCTTCTTAATAATATAGCCAAGGACTTTAATATCCCGCTTTATTTATATAATATATTACTTAATATTCCATATATCCGGTAGTAATACTTAAAATTAATTTAAGATATTAACATCTTTATTATTTATTATTATTAGCTTCTTAAATAAGCCTTAAAAGTAAAGCTTTTTAATTATATTAATTATAATTTTATAATTAATAAATAAGAGCTGCTTATTTATATTTAACTATATTATATTATATTATTTACCTTAATAACTCCCGGCAGTAACTTAATTAAGCATATTATACTTATTAATAATATAAAATATATATATAATATAATATTATAGCTTCTTAGCGACTATATCTAGGTTATTTAAATTTTATATTTCAATACCTTATACCTTTAATATAGCCTAAGTTTCCTTAAACTCTCTTTAAAGCCTGATTATATATTCCATTATAATTAATACTGCTTATTATATAATATTTTTAAATATATTATTATCTATATTATCCTTAATAATAAATTATCTATATTATATTATAATTACTTTAATATAACTTAATATAAGCTACTTATTATATTAAGGGAATTTAATTCTATTAATTATATCTTTTTTAACCTATATATATAAGGATTTCTCTCTTTATTATATATAAGTATAATAAGTTATTATATTATAAAAAAGGTTATTATAAGAAAAATTATAAAGGTAAGTAATATTAAGCTCCTTATATTTATATTACTTTATATTAATATCATTTAAATATATATTATTAAAATAATATATTAAGTATTATAAGATAGCTATATTAATAATTATATTTAAATAGATTATATCCTATAGCTCCTTACTTAAGTCCTTATTTTATATAATATAATTCACTTAGTTAAAGTTATTTATAATAAACTTTAAAATTATTCACTCTTAGAGTATTAAAAAGCTTTAAATTAATTCTATTATCTATTAATATATATTAGCTAATAATACTTTATAACCTTAAAATTTAATAACCTTAGCTTAATAGAAAAATTTAAAGAATTTATAAGCTATATTAAAATTAACATTTCCTTATAATAAATATTATTAAACCTAATTAATATATAAGGAAATTAATATTTATTAATATAAAATTAAGCCTCTTAAGTAGTAATTAAGTATTATAGAGAAGATATCTAATATAATATATATAATAAATAGATTAAAAGGGGTATTTTAAACTAATTAATACTAATTAATATTAATTAAAATACTAGAATAATAAGGTTATTTAATATTAATTAATACTAAATAATTTATAAAAAAATATAAATTTAAGAAAAAGGTTAAAAGAATTAAATTAATATAATATTATATTATTAAATAAAAGTTTATATTATTTAATACCAACTTATCTCCTTAAGCTTACCTTATTTACCTAAATAAGTTAAATATTAATAAATATACTTAACTTTATATAAGCTTAAAATCTTAATAAATATCTTATTATTAAACTTATTTATAATAAATAAATAAAATAAGGTTATACCCTTATATCTCTTATTAATAAAATAATCATTATTTTTAATATCCTTTTTAATAAATATTTAAGGTATTAATATTTAAAGATTTAATTACTTAGGTTAATTTATATCCTATTATAATAAAGTAAAATACTTATTATCCTTTATAATTTTATAAAAAAGGAGAAAGCTATAATTTATAAAAAGGTTATATTTAATATAACTAGCCTTAATTAAGATAAATTTAACCTTAACCTCTTTATTATAAACTTCTAAATAATCTTATAAGCTTAATATAAGTAGGAAATCTTTAAGATCCTAGTTAATATTAAAGTAAATCTTAGGTATATAAAGCTTAAATTCTTCTTATTCTAAGGTGCTAGGTGATTCCTTAAGCTTTAATATTATAAGTTAATTCTTAATCTTCTTAATTAAAGTTTTTTTAATTAAAGTTTTCTTTATAACTTAAGTATTTTTAATTTTAATTAATAGGGTTTTAAGCTCTTTAGCTAGTAGGTTCTTAGATTATTTAGCTATTAAGCTAGCTATTAAAGATAAAGCTACCTTTTTAGCTACCTTTATAATAACTACCTTCTTAATAGCTACCTTTTTAGATTTTAATAGCATTATAGTTAAATTTTTAATCTTAAGTCTTAAGTTTTTCTTTATTAATACTTTAAGCTTCTCTTTTTTTATTAATTATAAAAGTTAATATTAATTAATATAATCTAATTAATTTTAAGTTAACTATCTTAATTTACTTATATAAAAAATAAATAAAGAGGAAGAAAGAGGAAGAAGAAGAAAGAAGAAGGGAGATAAGGCTTTATATAATTCTAAAAAGTTAATTTTATTACCTTTATAAATAGATCTATATTACCTTTACTATTTTAAGCTTAGCGCCTTTTAAAGCTTTTTATAGCTTTCTAAGGCTTTCTACTTATTTATAACCTTAATATTAAGTAAGCTTTCTATTTACTTATAACCTTAACACTAAATAAGCTTTCTACCTACCTATAACCTTAGCATTAAATAAGCTTTCCACCTATTTATAACCTTAATATTAGGTAAGCTTTCCATTTAATAAATATTGTCAGATTAAAGACCATATAATGAATGACTAGTTCCTAGTAAATCCACTATAAATTTACCATTAGATTATAAATTTACTATAAGATAATAGTTTACTATAAATTCACTATAAATTCACAGATCACCATAATAAATGCCTAAGATATCCACCTTTTAACCTAATAAAACCAGCCCCCACAATACAAGAACCTAATAAGATAAGATAAGCAATATAATAACATTAAGAACTACAATTTTACCTATGAAATTACCATAATCAACCATAATACAATATAGAATCTGATAATTAAGAATCTTATTACCTTAAGCCAATTAATATAGCTAATGAAATCAATAAAAAGACCTAAAATACGATACTTATAAAGATAGAAGAATAAAATAATTAGAACTATAAGTTCCTTCTCTAAACCAAAACCTATAGACTTAAAGACCATATAAACTATTAAATAAACCTCCTTCTAAAGCCATAGAAACCCAACTTACAACTACGAAAATATATAAAAACCATTACAGCCGCAAAAAGCGCCATTTCCCAAACTATTAACAGATCCAACAATAATACTAAAGAAGCTAAAATCATCCAAGAAAAATGATAAGGCTAATAACAACTATCTAACCTTACTAATACTAGCCTTAAGCTTTATAATCTAGACCTACAAGGGTATAAATAACTCAAGCCAAAATATAAAGAAGAATAAGCTATAATCCAGAAGCTTAAGAAATAAGTAATACAAACTATTAATCTAACCTATAAGTTAACATGCTACATCCTAAGAAAACCCCTTTAGGAATAACATGAAAACCTATAGTAAAGATGCAGATAATCACAGTTAAATAACCTGCTAAAAATAAGAAATATATATAAAAATGCTCTTAAACCACCACAGAATCTAAAAGATACCATACTCTAGGTAGATTAATAAGAAACCACTATAACAAGAGCTACCCAATAAGAGATTACAAAGGTAAGATAATCCATTACCTAGGTCTATAACCTATTATAAGCCTTATAAAGGATACTACCAATATAGATAACTACGTTTAGGTAAACACAAGAGCAGAAAATTACAAATAAGAGCCTCATATACCATAGTATTAAAAACCTCCTCTGGAAGGAATTATAAGCTCTAGATGCACAGAATAAACCTACAAGAACTACAAAGAAAACATAGGCAACTACTTACAATAGCTTAAAAAACCATAATAATAAAGAGGACGCTTATATTATTAAAAAAAGGAATCCTAATTAATAAGATATGAACAAACTATATAGAACCCATATAAGCTAAAAACGCAGTTAATTTAAAGCAAAAGAACCCGCTAAGTTATACAAGGCGTGTACTAGGAACCATACCCTTACAAATTACTATTACATCTTCCCTAAGAAAGCTTTTAAAGGCTTTAAGAGGAATAAAACTATTAAAGAAAAGGTACATAAAGCCCTTAAAGATGATACTAATCTACAAATAAAGGTCCAAGCCATAAAAGGCCTAAGGTTAAAGTCCAAGTTAAAGATATTAAAACCTTCTAAGGAAGAACCTATTAATAAGATTAAAGATTAACTCCCTAGGTATTATATAGCTAATATAAAGGCTAAGGGAGCTTTTACCATAAGTACAGAAGAATACCCTCTAAAACACTCAGTCATACTAAACTCAGCGAGCACAATATTAATCACCAATAATTATAAAAGGCTATTTAATATATAGCTAGCTAGATATAATGATTACCTATGAGTAAGTAACTAATAACTCCCTATTAAGGCATACAGCATAATGCTAGTCTATATTAGAGGAACTGTCCTATAGATCAAAAACATTACCCTATACCTAAAGCTCTTGACCACATTAATGTCTTTAAGATAACTCTAGAGAAAGAATATCTTTTAAGATAATAAAACAGATCCAACTATATTAAAGAGACAAGATAAAATAATCCTCTGCAAACTCACAAATATTCACAGACAATATATCATTAAACACCTAATTCACGAACTAAAAGCTATATTTAGCACCTAAAGGAAAAAATATATAATATTCACTAAAAGGAAACCATTAATAAATGAAGCCCTTTTTTAACACAAATAACTTAGCCACCCTAGACTTAGGGTATTAAAACACTTAATAAATACATCTCAAAAGGTATAAATCTATAAATCAACAACTATTAAATACAAAGCATACACCTTAATTAAGATCACAAGGCAAATCCATCATTTATTAAGGGAGATCCTTAAACGAGAAGGTAAAAGAATAACACTAGATTTTCACAATTATAAGCTAAGTATTCACAGTTATAATTCACAACTCCTACTTATATATAAAGTCTTAAGATATATATAAGACTACTACCTTATAAACCAAGATAACAATATAATACTTAAGATATTTAAATCCTTTCTCAAAATAATAAAACTCCAATATAAAACAAAAGTTAAGATCATTAAATATAATAGCGAAATATTTAACTAAAGATAAGCCATCAAAGACTACCTTAAGTTGAAACACATCCAAATTAAGCCCTCTACACCTAATATATAAATATAAAACAATAAAGCAGAGCACTTAAGGGGTATAATAAAAGAAAAGATACAGGCATTACAGATAAGTTCAAAGCTCCTAACTTCCCTATAACCAAAAATTAAACAAATAACCATCTATCTTAACAACCAAACACCATCTTATAAATTAAACTAGCAAACATTATACTACCAATTCTTCTCTACTATCACTAAAAGGCAAGGAATTCCAAGGCTAGATCCAAAACCTAATCAGATTCACTTAAAAATATTTAACTATAAAGCCTATATAATAACCTCAAATACTCAACTTAAGAAGAAGAGGCATCAACGCCTAAAACCACAAGCCTAGATTAGCTACCTCATAAAATATCAATCATCAAACATCTACCAAATATAGATTCCATCCACTAGAAAGATAATCAACACACAAGACGTGATTTTTAATAAGCACCAAATATTTAATAGAAACTAAAAAGGTTTCACAGACAAACTCCTTACCATAGATATTAAACAACTAACTAAATAGACAAAAAGAAACATACTCCTAGATAATAATAAAATATTAAACCTAAAGGGAGAAAACCTTCTTAAAACCAAAAGCCTAGAAAGACCTAATAAAAAAGAGATCCAGGAAGGAAATATAAAGGAAGCAGAAAATATACAACCCAAGGAAGACCAATAAAACAGCCCCTATACAAATACCAAGTTCATACTACTCCCTACACCACCTCAATCACCACCATCAGCACTCCTAGCATATACCATATAAACATGGTTAGATAAAAAAGAAATCCCATCAGCTATTAAATCTCCAATAAATTCACCATAGCAAGTTACATTTATAGCCAGAATAAAGGCAGCACCCATAATAAAGTCAGATAGCAACATTCTCAATAAAGCCCAGATTAAGAAACATCTATATCAAGGGGTAAAGATACCAAAAAGGCAATTCCCAAAGCTACCAAAATAGCACAAGGACTTGATAAACCACCTATTTAGCAATCTATTCAAGCAAGCTAAAATTAACTATTTATAAAGTCATACTAAAATAAGATCCTAAACCAAAATCCATAAGAAAGATCCCTATACAGCAAAAAAGTAAATCCTAAACTACATATAAGTATACATTTATAAATTCAATAAACACAGCATCTTCAAAAAATACAAAGCATAGCTCGTTATTAAAGGAGACCAATAAACACAAAGATAAATATAAGAAACCTACGCCACAACTCTAACGAGACAATCATTTCACACATTGATTGCCATTACCGCAAAGTTTAATCTTAAGCTGATTTAATATAACATAATAAATGCATTTATTTACACTTTAATTAATTAAGATATCTTCATGAAAATACCTCACAATTATAAGAAGAAAGGTACCATCCTAATGCTTAATAAGGCACTATATAGGCTATAGATTTCACTATTACTATAACAGAAGGAATTCACCAGAATACTTACTAAGCTTAGATACCAATAAATATTATATAAGCCTTATTATTATAAAAAAAACAGCATCCTAATCTTCTTCTACATTAATAACATTATTATAACATATTAAAAGAACTAATAAAGATAAGTTGATAAACTCACTTAACAACTCTAAGAGAAATATAAAATCAGTAAAAGGGATTTAATTCAGTAGTTCCTAGGCATAGAAATCTATAGGGACCATCCTAATCACTAAATCTAGCTAGCCCAGATCATATATATTAAAAAGATTACTAAGATAGCTAATAAAAGAAATCTCTTTCACAAGATCCCTATAATAATTAAAGAACTAAAGCTACAAACTAATACCACAAAACCTACTAAAGTTAACTCCTACTAATAAAAGATTAGGTTTATACTATTTACTACAATATCCACCCAACTAAATATTACATTCACTATATCAAAGCTCACATAATTCCTTATAAATCCAAGCCAGAAACACCACAAAGCTGCAAACTAAGTGCTTCTCTATCTTAAAAATATCAAACATCTTACTCTCTACTTTATAAACATAAATAAATTCATAGCAGTAAGTAACTCTTCCTTTACCAATAATACCATTAATCAAAAGAATTCTCAAGCATTCACAATAAAGTTATTTAAAGGTATAATTAAGTAGAAAGCCAATAAATAAGACATAATCACAATATCAACAATAAAAGCAGAACTCCTCACCTTAACATAAACAACAAAAGAAACCTTATTCATAAGCAAACTTCTCATAAAACTATTAATAAAATTAAATAAAAAGAAAATCAAGATTAAGTGCAACAACACACAGATCATAAACCTAATGAATTCCAAAATCACCCAACTCAAGATAAAATTATAATATATAGATATTCATAATCATTAGTTATAATAAGAGGTTTAAAATAGCACCATTAACATAAAATATACCCCATCAGCATAGATAATAATAAACAAGTTAACTAAGGCATTACCAACTAGAAAGTAAAATAAATTTCTCCAATAATTAAGCCTAAAAGATATTAATAACCAACGAAAAGACTAGAATCTATCAGAAGATCCTATAAAGTACAAATAAAAAGCAGTAGAAAAGGGCTAAAATCCAGCCTACTATGATATATTAGTCTAAGGGGGTATATCAGATTAAAAACCATATAATAAATAACTAATTCCTAGTAAATCCACCATAAATTCACCATTAAACTATAAATTCACTATAAGATAATAGTTCACTATAAATTCACCATAAATTCACAGATCACCATAATAAATACCTAAGGCATCCACCTTTTAGCCTAACAAAACCAACCCCTATAATATAAGGACCTAATAAGATAAGACAAGCAATATAACAACATCAAGAACTATGATTTTACCTATGAAATCACCATAATCAACCATGATGTGGTATAGAATCTGACAAATATATTATTATTAAGTTTATAATAGGTATAGCTTTATATTAAGTACTTAATATATCTCTTTTAAGCTAATATTAAAATAGCTTAAACTTTAAGCCCTATAATACCTCTTTTTTAATATATAATACAGTTATTTTAAAGTATATAGGTAGGTGGATAGAAAAGTATAGGTAGGCCGAAGGAAAACATAGGGTGGGCCGAGTCTAGCCCCGGCATCTCAACCAGCTGCATGTATCTCAGAGTTGAAGGTTGGAAATTTCTTGTTTGATGCAGATGACAATCAGAGTTACACTGGCTATCAATCTCGTGACATGCGCACACCTCAACTCAATACCACGCGAACAAGTTCAAGGCGTCATGGCCAAATCGAAAGATTCCTCAGTCTAGGAAAAGATCAGACCCTTGTAGCCAGACTTCTTACACGCCTCAGTGCGCCTGCGGTACTCGATAACGCTGCCCGAGTATCTTGCCACACTCCTGACCTGCTTTCCCTTCACATTCGTGTTCACCCCCGTCATCCAGCTGTCCACCTCATTGACGAGCGTTCCCGCCTTGCTGCACTCCACAACATGGTCCGTCCAGCCCTCCGCGGCCTCCTTTGTTGCCTCGACGTACGAGTAGCCGTTGTCCCTACAGTGCTGCAGGGCGTCCGTGACAAAGCCAACAACGTGCTCTATGCTCCGCGTGGCGTTGCCGAAAGGCTGGTGGGGGCCTAGGACCAGGAACGTGTTGGGCAACGCGGGCACCGTCACTCCGAGGAAGGTGTTTGGCCTGTGGTCCGGCCAGATGGCACGCTGCCCATCCTTGGTATCGCTGGTAGCAATGAGCGGGCGGCCGTCTTTGGCGTGCCACTCGATAGCGTTGAAAGCACCAGTGACAGCGTCGAAGCCAGTCGCGCAGATGAGAACGTCCAGCTTGTGCTCCTTTCCGTCTGATGTGATGATGCCCTCTGGTGTAACACGCTCGGCAGGTGTCTTGCGCAGATTTACAAGATGGGCTTTGGGACTGTTGAATGCTTCGAAGTAGCCGCTGTTGAGCGGTACTCGTCGAGTCCCAAACCCATGGGTGGGAATGAGGTTGTCGGCCGTCTCCGGATCCTTGACTATTCCCCTGATCTTGTCGGCTATGAATTCAGAGTACAGTCGGTTGGCTTCGCGATCGGTGTATGTGTCACTGAAGACGCCCAGCCACTTGCCAAACCCTGGCTCAGCGTAGAGCTTTTCGTAGTGAGCCAGGCGCTCATCCTGGCTGATCTCCACGGACTTGCGAGGGTCAGCTTGGTGTAGGAAGCCTGAAGATGTCTGTGCACATCTGTCGAATGTCTCATCGTACTGATTCCTGTATTTGTCCATTTGTCCAGGAGTAATTTCGGCATTGCGTAGGGGAGCAGACCAGTTGGCGGTTCGTTGGAAGACGGTAAGGGAATGAATGCCTTGTTCCTTAGATATTGCTGTGATAGTCTGAATTCCAGTTGCGCCAGTACCAATCACGCCGACGCGCTTGCCCTCAAGATCGCGGCTTATGTCAAACTCCTTTGGCCAACGGGACGTGTGGTAGGCCTGCCCTTTGAAGTCCTCGAGGCCGGGTATTGCGGGCCAGGTTGGCGCGGAGAGGAACCCTAAACAGCTCACGAAGAAGCGAGTCTTATAGCAATCTCCCGCGTCATCCACAAAGGACCACGTTCGATCTTGGTCATGCCAGTGGGCTGAAGTGATGCGCGTATTGAACTGTACGTCCTTGTACAGGTCGTGTTTCTTGGCAATGCTCTTGATGTATTCTTGCATCTCTGCCTGCGAAGAAAACGTGTCCTTCCACTCCCATTGCTGGAGGAACTCCTTGTCGAAAGAGTATCCGTAGGAAATAGACTCTGTGTCGAGTCTGCAGCCAGGGTAACGGTTCCAGTGCCAGACGCCACCCACGTCGCTGGCAGCTTCTATGACTTTGACATTCCATGTAGGGAAGCGTTCGCGGATATGGTGGAGGCTGCATATACCAGAAAGCCCAGCTCCGATAATGAGGACATCGTACGTGGGCTCGACACTCAGAGATCCCATGGTTTTCGGACTCCAGCGTATTGCAGTAGAATGAATAAGAGTAATGGTTTAGGCTCTGTTGTATGAACGGTGCTATTCATCAAACAGTGACAGACATGCGCGCAGAACAGTAGGTGAAATTGCTGGTTCTCTGGATTTAAGTATGGCAACCAGGTATACCTGTGGTTTGGCCGCCAGTGATTGGAAGATCTTTGCTAACGTTGCCGGTGACCGGGACGGAAAGTTAGGAAACCAATGCCATGAACCGCAACCTGCGGTCACGCCACACCTTGCAGGCGCTTACAATACGTATCTGAATGTGACAATGTCGACAAGTTCAACTAGGGTCCTTGAAAGTTGCAGCATCCGTAGTACGGGAACGCTGTGACCCCGCTTGAATGCACGCCCAGGGGAAACTTTCCAAATCCGTTTTTAGGCTTCCACACGAAGCCCAAGCCCACGTCACACACCCGCCACCTCAGATACAACCCAGCAACAGGTTTATCGTTATTTGATAACAGCTGTAGGTCATGTTGTGAATTTTGCGTCTGCTTCTGTTCCATGCAGCCTCTTCAAACAGCGTTCCCCACCCTGCTCCCAAGGAAGGAAAAGAAAAAAAGGTACAGACAAGAAGAACTCAGGAGAATAAAACACAGGGTTCTAAATTCTTGTGGTCAGAAGTCTTCACACTTTCTCAAAGACCAAAAAGATGAAATCGATTCGCAAATTACATATTGATGCAGCGTGTGGTATGATCCCAAACTCCCAAACTCTATTCCCTGTGCATATGCTCATGCCTGACATTATCCAACGGTCTCAGTGGATGGATGGAGGAGGGTAGTACCAATCTAAGTGTCAAGCTTTCAAATCCATCTACGTACTGCGCGAAGCTCAAGCTGCACGTCACACAAAGCGTCATAATGCAACACCGTCCACGTTGCACACTTTGCTTTTCAAATTCACTTTAGTGCATACATACTTTGACCTTGTTACATTCGAAATCCATCTGTGTGGTGGTTGTCCAATTACTTTCCTTCCTCTATTCTGTCTTCAATTGCAGAACTGACAAGATATCTCCAAAGACACAATTGCAGAGAACTGTTGCCTTCATTCGATCGATTCGCTACAAAGACACAATGTGGCAGGAAAGACCGAGTCTGATAAATATGCGATTGTTCGTATTCGAAGCGGGCGTATGGCCAAGTTCTCATTGCAGAAGGGGCAGAGGGCACCCTTCTTGAAGACGTACGTGGGGCACGTGACCCCCCAGTGACTGACCACCCGGTGACTGACCACCCGGTGACTGCTACACACAATCTTGGGCAATCCGTTACCTAGATTCAACACGACGCATTCCTATCGTCCCTGTACGGATAGGGAAATAACAGTTCACCCCTCGCCATATTCACAAGGGCCAATACCTATGAATATATACAAAGAATTCAAAATGATCCGCAGTATCGAGAAATTCGAAAACTCTCCCAGTACCCTTCCTTGACGAGCCTAGGCATTGTAGACAGCGATGTACTCTGCCTGCAACGTGCCACCACTGACAGTATTGGCCAGCGGAGTGGCACTGCCGTAGTTGTTGTTCGGAAATGCGCCCCCAATGGCTAGATTCAACAGAATGAAGTGAGGGCTGTGGACAACCTGGGCCCAGGTGTCCGCAGGCAGGTCCGTCTCTACAATCTGCCAGAACAGAGTGCCGTCGACGAACCATCGCACAGCCTCGAGCTCCTGGGTGCGGTCGACCTCGAGGGTGTAGGTATGGAAGTTGCCCTGGCACGGGCTCCCTGGGCACTCGCGAGAGCCCACAAGGCCGTCTGTCTCTTTGCATGGCCCATTTGGGTTCACTCCGCAGTGCATAACGCCCCAGACGCGGTTGATAGCATTCACGTTCTCCATGATGTCGAATTCTCCGACAGAAGGCCAGTTCCTGCGGAGATGTCAGCTTTATACTCGCTAGAAGTGTTCTTGGGTGGGACTTACTGGTAGTTACCCCGGTACGCACTTCCGAGGGTCCAGAACGCCGGCCAATACCCGATGCCATTGCTGCCGACATTGGGCAGGTTGAGGCTCGCCTGGATCCTCATCTTACCCCCGGCACGCGCAACAAAGTCGGCGCGCTGTGTCTCAATACGGGCAGAGGTCCAAGCACCGGAGGAGCTCTTAATTGCGGTAATTTGGAGCGCCCCATTCCCGTTGAGCTTCAGGTTGTTCGTGCTGCTGGTATAAGTCTGGATCTCACCCGTGCCCCCTAGTACCTGTTAATCACCTGCTACGGATCCTGAAGTGATACATTCTGAAACATTCCAGAACATGGCAGACGGGGATCCGTGAAAGGACAAGAATGGGGCTTACAGTTGGCTGGGCCACCTGTATAGGAGGTCCCGGTGTCGATGATCCAGTTTGATGTGCTGGGAAGGCTGTTGGCGGAGCCGATAAAGTCGTCACCCCAGGTCAGCGTAAATCCGGAGATGCTGGGAATGGCAGCCTGGATGACCGGCAAGCCAGCGATGGCCGTGGCGAGGACGTTGCGAATACCCATCTTGGTTTAGGGACAGTGATGGTAAGGTTGTCACGGTGATATATACAGTGGACAACGGGGGATGCAAGTATATACAAAGATAAAGAATATAAAAGGAGTGAGTGTGATCAGTGGTTGAGAATCAGGCCCTGGATCTTCATGAAGCCAGAGCCAGCCTGGTTATATATTCTTTTCCAGTCCTCCCTGCATCTCCATTGTTGATGCCGTCGACTCATGAGACCCACAACAAGTCGGCCTACTGACAGAATTCTATCAGGCGCCTCCTGACAAGACCTTACCCACTCCGGAGTTCACACCATGCGCTTGTCTCTCGGACATGGCACGCTGCACGGGCATCGAAACGGCCCGTTTATGATAGGCTCCAAGGCGGATAGATTGGGTCCAAGAACGTGTGGTCTCAGCGTGTTGCCAAGACTTCATCAATCTTGTGAGTACGGCTGCGAGACAGGTCAAATCTTGGTAGACTAGTGGGATGGGGAAGACTATCAATGGCCTGGGCCGCCGAGGAATCTGGAGAAGAATGTGCTGAGCCTTGTGATTTTTACCCTCAGGGGTGGTCATCCGCGGATGGTCGCGTGGGGTAAGCTTATCCTGCCGATTGGAGACTTCGTGGGCCCACCAGCATGGCGGCGGCTGCGAATGGGACGAACTGTCCAGGGATGCTACGAATACAGCAGCTCTGTTGGCTAATGATCATTTTCTGGGGTTGCATCCACCAGGCATGTCAGCCGGGTGGCATGGTCTGGGGCGTCAGGAACGGCGACTTGGCCTACCGAAGCGTCCACGAGGATATAGTGTGTTGGTTTCAAGTTGATGATCAAGGGTGTCTCTGGGAAAGGACCTAAAACGCAACGGTCCTTTGGGCTACCCCAAGCCTAAGCAATAGATTTGCAAGGATTACCAGGCAAAGTGTGTCTCCGTCCAGAGGCACAGTTGGACTTTTGTGTGTTCCTGACAGGCCAAGCAAGCCGGCGCTACTGCATAACAGGAACCTCGGCCTGATCTGAATGTTTTGATTCGAGGATCTTCTTGGTAAACTTGGCGTCTCTTCGCATCATGCATGTGGCTCAAAGTCCAGCCTCAAGCCACGGCGCAATCGAAATCTGGCCCCCAGCGTAAACGCATTTCCACATCTGCCTGCTGGTCGAGCCCATTCACTCTATGCTGGGTAGCAACCAATGGTAGGGAGAAGCAGAGATTTGCAAGCAAAACTGCTTAAAATACGTATGTACATAGATCAACATCTTTAGGACCGCGTCTTTGCCGCATCGTGTGTTCAGGCAATAGGCATATCAGAAGTCCAGGCTGCCGTGGTGTGACTCGGGATTCATGTTCTGGCCAAGCCGTTTTATCCACCTCTTCTAGTTCCGCTCTCAGTCATCGTGTCAAAGCTTTGCGCTATTGATCTCCCCACGGGGTAGAGCCGAGCGACACACTGAGCACTGTGTGATTTGACGATGCCGGGAGCATGATGCAACCTTCCTCTCCTGACATTTCCCACTGGCGCTTCAATATTCGGCCGTCATTCCGGATTTTCGGGAAACGTTCTTCAAACGGTCTAGTACGACTTAGCAGGGGGCATGGCGAACACCTCGATGAGATTGGCGACCGGCACCAAGCACCGAGAGGACAGAATAGGAAGTCACGAATCGGCCCGTTCAGGTCGGTGCCATCATAGACATTGTTTGAAAACAAAGTTATTGACATCAAACAAATCACCGTAAGGACTTCAAAGTCGGGCCTTCTTTGGCGGCCGAGGGAGGTAGTAAAGAGTCTATGTTAGCCGCGCCCTTCGCGAGCCCGTTGAATAGAGTCATAAACTTCGCTGGCACGATGTGCATGTTCCATTGGAGATCCAAGCAACATGGTTGATGCGTAACACGATTCCATTACAACGCCGCTCATCGACCCCGCTGTAGATTCTGAAGATGGAGGCGACCAAGGTGTGATACGGAGTGGGCCAGCTCCGTGAGCGCATGGCTTCTCACCAGCCCACCCGGCAGTGGGCACATGAATCGCGACTTTGCTATACTCCGGAGTCCTGTCGCTGAAGAAACAGCCAGGAAAATATAAACGAGAAAGGACTGCAGTTCTACTACTCGTAACTATCACCAGCAAGAGAAAATGCAGTAGAGCCTAACAAGCATCCAGAGGTATCAAAACTGCCGACATCAACTTAAAGTTTCTGGTCTGGATGCGACGAGACATACTTAGGCGCGCGTTAGTAAGGTTGACAATCAGGAACAAGGTAGGAATGGACTGAACCCCACGTTTTACGGCTCCGGTCGGTCCGTGGCTCGTCCATCGAGCTGACTCCCCTGCCTCGATCGGGGTTCGGGTCTCCGGGATTCCTGCCCCACCATCCGGGGTCGAGACTTGTGCCGCCGGCATGCAATGTACGTGGTCCTGTGTATTTCTTCCGAAATACCCTAGGTAGTTATGGGCATCTCGTAGAAACTGCAGAAAAGGCTGGCCCACTGCTGAGTAATCCAGGAAAGCAAACATCGAGGGTAGGTTCCGGGTCCACGCCGAGAGGAATCCACAAACAAGCACCATCGAGTACCGAGATAAGATTCCCAGTGCATGAGAGCCGCGAGACCGCACTCAGTACATGTGGCTTCCATTTCCATTCCTTCATATAATATCCATGCCGGACCGTGTCTTGGTCAGGCATGCTCGCGTGTTCAATAACTTTCCCGCTTCGATACCACTTTGCAATGAATGGCATCTGGAGTTTGATTATACTGCCGTCCAAAGATCTGGCCTACTACGGCCCTGAGTCAGATCGGCGCGGCACCATCATGGCCATGAAAGATACGAGACTTCATTGAGAATTTTCTTGCTGAGCTCGTCCGAATTCAGGACAGATTCTTGCTCGGTTGCTCTGGTGCCTTGCTGCCTCAAAGTCTCAGCGTCGTAGCTGACGATCGTTGGCGTCGCTGGCGGCACCCCTTGCACGGTAAGCCACTACAAATGGTTTCAGCCATGCTATCATCGCACAGCAAACAGCGGTCGGAAGCCAGCAGCGATGATGTACCCCCTGGCAGGTTTGGACCCTGCATATTGGCTGGCTTATTTTAGGGGTCGCTAATTGTCCTGATCGGGCATGATCCACTTGGCATCGTGTTGTTCTATTGGCTGGAATGCTCTGACGTCACTGTCGATCACCAACGACCCTGAATTCCAAAAGCAGGTTTTGATGATGCAGCACAACGATGGTTGTGGGTGACAGACCTTGTGATAGTGGCAGTTTGAGAATGCATGAAAAGGGACTGATCACCCGGCCAAGAGCAAAATCGTCCATTTCTTTCTTGTCCAGTCTTCATCGTTGAACATCGACGCCACGCTATACACATTTCTGTGAGCCCAACACAAAACAAATCACACCATCAAGATGCCTTTCTTCACCCGCCGCGAGCCTGAGGAGGAGCTCCCACCACAAGAGCCCTACCATGAGGAGGAGCACCGAAAGCGTGGTGGCCTCCTGGGCTCACTCCGACGGGACCCCTCTCCAACACCGACCACCTCGACCCAGGCGACCGACTCGACACGCCGCACATCCAGCACCTACCGTACCAGCCCGACGCATAATGACGGCTCCAGCAGCATCTTCAGCCGCTCGACGTCAACGAGGGGTGGCGGTGGCCTCCTACGCAAATTCGGGGCAAACGAGGAGCTCGACCCTTCCATCATACAGGCGCGAGAGAGGGTGATGAGCGCTGAGACCGCGGAGAGGGAGGCCGACCGCGCCCTGGAGTTGGCGAGGCGGGAGGTGAAGGACGCCCGGGAGGAGGTCAAGAGGCTCGAGCTTGAGGCCAAGGAGGAGGCGAGGCGCGCGAAGATCAAGGCCTACCATGCCAAGGAGGTCTCGAAGCGTGGCAAGGCTCTTGGACGTAAGTTTAACATTTTCGCGGACACGGTTGACGGGATAATACTGATCATTGTACCACAGGTCACGATCTTCGATAATGGACAACATCACGTGTATATAATTACGTTCCTGCATGCCGTTTTTAGGAACCTTTGCGACTGTACGATTTTTTCTTCCATTGTACCAATTCACTGCACTACAACGAGAGCGGGAGTTAGGAGAGGAGATGGCTTTAATTTAATTATCAGCTGTACTACGTTGATGATCACTGTGACAAAGATATTTTACCGTAGGATACTCTCTATTCCTTGCCTACATTTACGTGTGACCCACGAAAGTGTTTGCTTCTATCTCCACCCACGAGCTTCACCGAGGGTAATTGCCTCGTCCCCTTTTATAGTCCGACCGTTTCAGACACGCGTCACTTGAGCAGTATATATGCATGACCTTGTCCACGAGTGATGTACTCAGTAGAGATATGGCTGTCTCCAACACCTTGCGCAGGACGAGGTCCCCTTAAACAGTCCTCGCACAATTCTACTTCTTGGGCCGAGCCTCACCTGTCTCATCAGTATTTGGCTGCGGGGGCCCACCCAGGAAACCTCCGGGGATTTCCGGTCGTCTGCTCGCAGAGCTGTTGTAAGAGACCGGGATAATGGTTATGGGCACAGTCTCTGAGCTGAACACTTGTGTCTCCACAGGCCCTGGGCCGCCTGCAGGCAGCGTGACGGTCACCCAGTCGGTAATGGTAACAGTCCCTGTGTGTTGCCTCGTAGTGGGTGCTGTGCTCGAAGGCGAGGTCAGGAGGGACTGTGGTGGGGTTTCGCCGTCAGTAGTAGGGGTAGATGATACTGAGCTTATTGTAAAGACTGTCTGCGGTGAATACGTGGATACAGGTACTGGTGTTATTTCTGTCAGATCGGAAGAGGCCGAGGATGTCGGTCTAGGTACTGGTGTAATTTCTGTCAATTCATCAGGTGTCGATGATGTTGGTTCAGTTACTGGTGTAATCTCTGTTAATTCATAATGGGTTGACGATGAATGAAGAGTAATGGGAGTCACCAAATTGGCGAGGTCTTCGGTCGAAGAGGGTGGTAAAGCCACAACAAGACGAACGGAACCCACCGCGTCGCTGTTGGCCGCTGGATCTTGAACATAGGGTCCCGATGTGTCGTGCGTCGGGCTCGATGAAACGGGGTAAGGGACAGCTCTCGCAGCCCCGATGAGTAGAACCAAATTTCGTGGTCGAGAGGACATATTCGCCATTTTTGTATGCTGAAGTACTGGATTGATGATCGAGGAGAAGGTCCAACAACATCCACCAAGGTTTATATAATTTTAAACATATGTGCAAAAATCTGACATTGCTTTACTCACATGCGTCACGGGACAACGCCAACAGTGAGTCACAAACTATTTTATTTAATGGAGCTACTTACCTGTCATTCTGTTCCAATCACAATATCGAATGAAGAGGCAGTTTCTTGCGCATTGCGGTTTCATAGCCATGATCAGAGCGGGCGAGTGACGATCAGGTTGCGAACAATGTCGAACAGCCTCGCTTGTGCACCTCTCAGCGGTCCAGTACGCATAATAATATCACACATGTCCATCGAGGTATATCATCAAGACCTAGAAGTCGTCTCCAGAAACCAACCCTTGGAAAAGACCTTATGGATAGGGACCTCAACCATGAGAGCATTTGCTAAATGGGGTTACTGGCTATTCACACCAGACGTATATGTCTCATCAAGACATGATGCAATACCTATGAACTTGTGATCATGATCTACACGAAAATCGTCTTCGCCCTTGAACATATGCACGGTCAGGAATAGTCACTTGCCGAACAAAGTACAAAATGATGTGCCAGAAAATCGAATTGCTTCCTATCGATCAACATAAATCTTCTCCGCATGTGAGCTACCCTTAAACCAAAACTAGAACCACAGAGATCTGGAACAGGATAGCGATTCCCAATCCAGCCCAGAATGCCAAATTTGGGCCATCAAGAGGATGAAGTCCCAGACTTTCGCTGACCTGACCTGTCCCGGCTACGCTACATTTACAGCAAGAGGTTACACCTAGCCCTTTGCGCCTTTGCACCCTCTTTGGAGTTGTTTGGTAGGCTTCACTGTCGATTATGCGTGTACTTTGTTCTGTGGAATTCCTTTTTCCCGCTGTGTGCAACACATTCCCACTCAAGGTACCTGAAGCTTCGAACTTCGTAGCAGCATGAACGTTCCTGTTGATAGCCTCGAGTAATCGCTTTCGGGTCTTTGAATCATCCTTGACGATAGTGGTGTCAGCAACGCTTATTCAGTCAAATATCAACTAAGGAGTGCCCTGAAAAGATTTCCGTATGGCTGGTTCTGGGATCAAAACCACCAAACATGGGCAGCTTGGTGTGTTTGGTCAAAATAAGTCCACGGTGCTGTGATGAGTTTTGCCCTATTGGCAATATCGGTGGTAGCTTACACCACTTGGCGTAGTTAGGATTTTTAATGGCTCTGAAGGAGTTTGCATGATAAAGACAGTAGTAGTCACGGTATGCTCCATTATGATAGCAGGCACATTCAAGGTGAGCGTATGTACATTAATCCTGGCCCCCACAGTAGGCCCAGTGGATGTGCTTGAAGTGGGGTTCAGGGAGGGATTAGGGGCTATTGGAGATGGCTTGATGATGATAGACGCCGAGGTTTTGGACTGCGAGCCACTGGAGATGCCACTCGACGGTTGCAGCGTTGGACTTACGCTGAGAGAGGTCGCCGATGTGGTTACGCCTCTCTGCTGGCTTTCCGAGTCTGAGGTTCCGGCCGGGGTGTTTGCGGTTTCAGTGGACGGGTTAGTGTGTGAAGTTGTCAGGGTGACTGGGGTCACAATATGTGCAAGATCGATGCTTGATGTCGCTATCGATGTTGTCTCGCGCGGCTGATTCTGGAGGAAGGGAATAGCATGGGCCTGTCCTAGCCCATTGGCTAATAACCAGAGAAGATGGATAGGTTTGAAATGCATTGTCTGTAGGTGAGCTGATGGGATTCGACTGAAACGATTCTGGGGATCTTATGGCGAACCGGATTCTGGAGCTTGGAGTCGTTAGCAGGTTTATATACAAATCTTCTGACTCACTATGAGCACTCTTGACAACACAGTCGCTACAATGAAGAGTTGCCAACCATTACTCACGCCTCCAGACCAGTCCAAACTGCCCCAGTATTTGCAATGAATCACAGTGTGCACCTCCGTAGTTCCGAAATCCACGGGGTGCGGAGCTGATCCAATATAGACATTTATAGGCATGCACATACACTTCTGCAGCGGCACACGAGCCGAGGTGAAGAGACCATGGGCTCACCAGGGGACTCAAACATAATCATGATTCCCGATGAGCTCGTGAACTAGGAGTAGTTAACAGACTAAGTATGAAGCTTCAGTCTACCAGTGATTATTCTCCACCATTCCGCCGGGACACATAGGAGAATGCCCTTACCAATAGCCATCAATGGCCCAGGACGCCATTCTTTTACAGCGAAGAAACCCACATACCGATACCACCTAGGCAGCTAGATATGATGGTTTGCGGCTGCTCTAGCAATACATGTATACCTCAGGACACCGAGAAGACAAGTCTTAGGACCAAGCAACCTTGCGGTACCCATACAAGATGTTACCACCCATCATCAAACCCGCCATTCCGGCTTGTCGCTTCCCGGAGGCTTAGGCATTCTCTCCCAGGGAACTTTACAACCCTTCATAGTCACACTGTGCCTGACAGCCCTCAGCTCTCCGAAACCAGTCGGGCACGTTTCCAGGTACTTTTCTTCCACGTCCTCAGCCGTCTCGAAATCCGGCACCTCGAAGCCCGAACTGCCTGGATACTGGCCCAGGCTGCGGAGGTATTTCATCACCCCTGCCAGAGACACTTCCACGGCGTGGGAGCCACCCACTTTAGCCCGGCGGTGTAGTGCTGCCATGATCCCCGAAGATAGGAGGTAGCCACTGGCGTGGTCCAGAGCCTGGCACGGGGTGTGCCGGGCCACCCCACCGGTCCCGTAATGCTCCGCCTCGGACACATTCATGCCCGAGCATGTCTGTACGAGAGAGTCGAAACCCCTGCGGCCAGACCACGGCCCCCGAGGTCCGAAGGCCGACAAGCTCGCATACACCACACCTGGGTTCAGCGCAGCTACTTGCTCCTGGGAGAGACCATGGGCGGCGAGGCTGCCCGGCCGGAAGCTCTGGATGAAGACATCACAGCTCTTGACGAGTTCCATCAGCTTCTGCCTTTCGTTATCATCATGCAAATCGAGCTGCACAGTGCGTTTTCCGCGGCCCAGGTCAATGTCTGTATCCGGTAGGGATGGCAAGTTTGGCGAAGTGACCCAGATAACGTCGGCGCCGTGGACTGCCAATGTTTTGCCCGCAAGTGGCGCGGCGATCCCGCGGCTCATCTCAAGTACTCGGAGCCCTCGCAGGCATGGGTATTTTCCTGGAAATATGTGAGCTGGGAGCCCAGCCGGTCCTGTGGCGATCTGGGAGATGGATATTGGGAAGTCGGCGATTGCTTTCGCTTGGGGTAGCAGGTCCCACTGGCGGTAGGAACGCAGCGCGTAGATAGCCAGCTCGTTATCCAAACCCACAGACTCGAGATCCACACTTGCCCAGTCCCTGATCTTCGCCGAGACATCGGCCCGGCTCGCAGTCAGCGGCAACCCAAGCAGCCTGGCAGCCCCATCGCGGTGGTTGGGGAAGGCGTCGTGGATTCGGACGTAGCCATCCGAGGTCTTGTGAAGGCCGCCTATTGGGCCCGAAACGTGGGAGGCTGGCTTGCCGTCGAGGGTGTAAAGCATTTCAGACTTGAATTCAATCGTGGCGTGCTTCGCAGGAACTGTGACTTGAGGCATGTATACGTTGTTGCGCAGCGAGTAGAAGAGCGAGGTTGTGAGTCCGGACAGTGCGATTGTGCCTTGGGCCAGAGATCCGATTCTGTATGACGACGGCAATTCAGGCCTCCCATCATCGCCAGGGAGCTCGAGTGACTTGAGTCCGTTTTGTGGGAGTTGGAGCCCTGTCCATATCTCACGCACGATGTCCCTGGCGAGAAAGTCGCTGCGATCCTTGGTGTCGATGGCAGTGGGTGTAGCTGTCTCGGTGCCGGGTACTTCTATGTTGAGCAATGGTGCGTGCTGCTGTGTTCCCAGGGTGTCTCTCTCCCCAATGCTTCCTTGTGCCCATGGCCGTCTGATGGTACACTTCCAAGCAAGAGCAGGCGTGTAAAACATGTTAGTGATGATGTCCTCGTCTTCGACGCCATAGAGACGCCTGATTACGTCGTTTCCGAGGACGTCCGCGTCCCGCACACGATTGTACATTTCAGTCGAATCAAACATGATATCGAATGTCAACTCAAAGGGGCCCGCATTCTTGGACCGGATCACACAAGCAAGCGAGCTCATCTTTGCGCGACCCTTTGGAACTTCCTTCTTCGCTAGACACCGCAGCTGTTAGCCCCTGGATACGAGATTCCAGACCTGTGGCACATACCAATCGGAGCTAGCACACCATTCCGGAGTGCGATTTTACGATCCTCTGTTATCGTCACGAGGGGCGATGGCTCTTGTGTCGACTTTATGCGGTGGAAGCTGACTGGGAACAATGAAACCTGCTCGCCCTCTTCAAGGTCGACCAGGTGGTACAGACTGAATTCAAAAACGGGTCCACCCTCTTGTTCATGTGGTGATAAGGGGCTGGCAAAGTTTCCTCCCGTGGCCAACTGGCCTGGGTACGGAGCATGAAGAAGGCATACCCGAGTGCTATTCGCGATTGTGGAAGCCAGTTCCTGATTTGGAGCAACAACCTCGCCGAGAATCGCAATTTCATGGGCAAGCCCCGCTGCTTGTGTCTCAAGTGGACCCATGACGCCGTTTATTCCATATACGTGAAATATGAGGCGGCAGGCTTCCGACTTGTCAAGGAATGGACAACGTTCACGCACGTACCCCCGGACACGCTCGAGATAGTCATCGATTTGTCCGATCAGGACAGGGTCTCGAATACCCCCGATGAACACAGCACGATGGCCGAGATGAGTCACACCCTCCAGCTTGATTTGGTATGGAGTCGGTATGAAGGTGGCTCCAGAAACCCGTGTAGTCTTCTCCGTCAACTGCTCGTATTTAGCAGTATCCAAACTGAGGATGCCTCCCGGGCCAGGAAGACGATCTGGCCGTGTCTTCTCGTAGAGTGTGTGCGAGGCCACCGAGAGAGGCGTACATCTCTGGCTTGGATCCAGCGGCGTCAGGTCGAAAGATTCACGGCGTACCGTGGCGATGATAGAGGTTCCCTTTGGAGTTGCGCAGGCAGCGCCACACTCCATGATCTTACCCATATGCCATGCCACACCTTCCGACACACCGCGCAAGAGACAGAACGCTGCGAAGGGGGCAGGGTCATAAGAGCGACCGGCGAGGATGATGTCTGGATTGCCCTTGAGAGCCTCCATGAAACTTATCGCATAATCCTGTTAGCCATCTGTTGCAGAATCGCTTGCGAAGGGGCTTGCCTCGTCTTGGAACAAAGGTGAGTAACACCTACGGTTCTGCACCCATCTGACTGACGACATCAACAGCACCATCCACAACATCTGGCAAGAGATCCTCGACGGGTCCGCAAGGGTGGACTTTTGAGGAGGCTATCTTCCTCTTCACGAGGTTTCGGTCACTGCCTGCCTTGATAGTGGCCACCTCGAAGCTGAACCCAAGCCTGCAAGATATCTCGGTAACAATTTCGAACATCTCTTGCAGGTGCTTGTCACTGCCGTCCCCTCCCACTGAGCTGATAAGTACTTTGATCTTGAAATGAAAGCATGCGGCCAGGATGGGCTCCAAATCGCGGATATAAGAGTTTCGACCGCAGGTCATCTTGCCCACGCCAAGCTTAAATGGGCCGCCATCCGTGGAGCCGCTGTCGACGATGATGGCTTCGGGACGATATTCTTCGATTCCGTACCAGAAGTGCTCGACGGTGTAAGCATAGCCGAGCATGCCGACCGGCGTCAAAATGCTGAACTCGGAGTCGGCCATGGTGATAGTGCCAATGCGTATGCTTGTGATTTGCAAAATTGAGGATTGAACTAGATGGGGAAGATTCCCTGTCTCGGCCGACAGGAACTCAAGGTTGTGCAAGGAAGCGAAATCATGTGCTTGTGTTTACAGGTGCCGGCCCAGCCAGGAAGCACTTGAGGTCTGGTTAGCGAGGCAAGTACAGTCATGGACACTAGGCCAGCTAGCCCAGTGACGGTATCACCTTCGCTGCGGAGTAAACACGCAGGAGCGACCTTGCCGGCGTCCTAACCGTACGAAAACGTCAGTTCTACAACCTTTGCGGCCCCTTAGCCGAGGTCGTGCGTCGCAAAGCTTGGAAATGGCGTAATGCACGAATCGACTGTCTTGAAATGAAGACCCATCCATTTCAAGTCAATAAGAGAGTTGGACATACCACCACGGCACTGATCTGCCGGCGCACCGAGACTGGAGAACGTCACACTAACACACACGAGAAAGGAAGAGCTCTGAAGCCGCCGCGACCCACGCCCTTTTTGGAGAAGCTCATGAACGGGATGCCCTGCCGTCAAGTCTTCTTCGGCCGACTAACTTGGCCGTCGGATGCAATAATTTGGAGTGCTTCGCCCGTAACCCAAAGGTCTGGCCCTTTGGGAGACCACACTCTGACAAGGCTTCAATATCATCATGGCAAGCTGTAGATTATCTAGTCCACGAGACAATAGCTCCCGTGGCCGGCAAATTCGAATGGATCAATACTGCTCATATGACCACGGACATTACGGTAAAGTAATCTAGGTGAGGCTGTGCACAAAAGACCAATCATGTTTGAGATTATGGTACGGAAGATGTAAAGGTCTCAAACGTCTCAGTCGAAAGTTCAAACCAATGAAATCTTAATGGCTAAAAAATGTCGCAAATTCTTAAATGGCCATCGAACACGAAGACGGGATAAAGAGAGAACGCAGCCAACACCAACCATGTCATTCAGCCAGCTGAAAGAAATCAGAGACAAAGAAATTCTAGACGCCGACTCTCCTGAACAGGAGCTCCTTAGATGGGTCCGGGACGCTTTGGCCCCCGAAACTGAGGTTCGCATACCTCTCCCTAGAGCCATCGGACATCTTCATGTCGTAGTCTAGTACCGCTCTCGACACAATCATCTTGATCTCGTTCGCAGCAAAGAACCGTCCCGGACAGGCGTGTCTGCCGTATCCAAACAACAGGTTCGCAGGGCTCACGGTGACAAACTGGTTGCTCGCACCGGCGCTGGCCTTCTCTGCGCCTTCCAGCCCTTCCAACTCCCGCGCGCGGTATGAACGGAAGGCGTCGAACTTCTCCGGGTTCTCGATCATCTCCTCGTCAAAGTTGATGCCGACGATGGGAACCTCGATGAGGCAGCCGGCGGGGATGACTTGCCCGGTGGAGAGGGTGATCGTCTTGAGGACCTTGCGCCGGAAGGAAGAATACCCGAGCGGGTGCACGCGCATGACCTCCCTGAGGAAGCTGTCGAGCTTCTTCATCTTTTGCAGGGCCTGAGTGGTGAATGTACCGTACTCCTTCAAAACAGTGCGGATTTCCTCGCGTAGTTCGGGGATGATTTCGGGCATCGCGGCGAGGGTGTAGAAGGCATTCGTGGCGGTCAAAGAGGTCGTGTGGATGGCAGCAAACGTCAGGCCCAGCTGGATGGAAGCAAGCTCCTTGCTGCCCTTCTCGCCGAAATTGTCTTGGCCGTCATCCAGTAGCCACTGCAAGAGATCATCGGGCTTCTGAAAGTCAGGATCCGTCTCCTTAGCTTTCTTCCTTCCCTCGACGATGGGCCTCAGGAAAGCATCCGCAGCCTGTTCCCTTTCGCGGACGGCCTTCACATTGGGATGGGCAGCTGCCTTCAGGGTGCGCTGCCAGAAGTTCATTCCGGCGATGGCGTTCACCGCCCTCGTGACTTCAATCGTGTAGCTTACTACAACATGGTTAGCAAATGACTTTCCCATGTGCACATAAAAGATTATGGGTTGTGATTTTAGAGATCATGCCGCGATCATGGAGAGTCCATCTCTTCGGATCCTCTACCCACAGCGCCAAGGGCTCTAAGAACGCAAAGGGATCTTGCTAAAAGTGACTCACTAGCCGTATCAATATATTTCTCGGAGCGACAGAGCTCAGGACCGATGAAAATGCGCCCGGAAACCTTGGCAACAATTCGAAGTAGCTTCCCGTAGATGTTGACCGGCGTGAAGTCCTTGCAAGGCGGCAGTTCCTCCCGGTACGACTGATCGACTTCCTCGGCGATAGTAGGGTTGAGACGGTCTATCAAGATTCAATCAGCAGCTGTACTTGGTTTGAAGAGTACGAGGTTGCCCATACTCAGTGCCGGGATCAGATCTTTCTTGACAACATGGGGAATGATGGGTCGATCAGCTCGGATGCCGGTGTACTTGGTCTGCATAAACTGTTTCCATTTTTTAATTAGGGTTCTCTCCATTCCAAAAACTGTTCAAGAATAGTCCACTTACGTCGCTAACGGCCTCGCCGAAGGAGACAGTATCGTCGGGTAGGTTCTTCAGCTCAGTCAGGAAGAGAGGGTCAAGCACAACAACATCATGGTCTGCGAGTCAGATCTATAGTAAGCAAAGGCTGATCAGGTCTCTCCTAGGGAATTGGGTCGTATTACAGCTTGAAGTGGTGATCCTGAACACGCCCTTCTTGAACTGTTCACCGCAGCTGTTAGTCCGAGCCCGTCAACTCGTGGCAGACTAATCGCTTGCCTTTCGGTACCCCTCAAGATAAATGTTCTGGGCACCTTGTACAAAAGCTGCGCGCCGTTTGTCCGCGTTTCCAATCTCGGACCCAACCATGGGGAAGCTGGAGAGGGGGTCCCGCTTGAACACCGACTGAAGAAGCCATGCCGCAGCAAAGGCCAAGAATGTGCTCAACACATAAGGCCACTGGGCGGCTAGTAGCTCTGAGACTTTCGAAGGAGTAGGAGAAACAGACGCCATTGTGGATGTCGGCGTTTGCGGGAGCTTCTCTTGTTGTGGTATCGCTGGTGAGCCAGGAGCGGTATAGAGGATGTGGTCAGGTGTGGGAGGCGTCAATATATACGGAGTACTTCTTGCCAAGACGGCACTAGAAGAATAGCCAAACCCAATCTCACTACATCTGCCATAATTTCCCGGCGGGTGTTGTTCATAAAGTGGCCCCCAGTTCCTGCATTGCATAGCACGCGTGGACTAATGCTGGGGGCATGAGTGCAACGTCATATTTGTGAACGGGAGAGGTCTGCGCCGGTGCAAATTGTGCGTTCTGTACGCCCAGCAGTCTCCCTAAACCCCACAGGTTTGAAACGACCGAACAGTGACTGGTCAGGGAGACCTGGGAGACTGCAAGACAGCAAACATTCGGGGTCCTTTCCGGGCCCAAAATGATCAACATGGAGAGAACGTATTCGTTCATGTAGGGCCGTAATCGTTCATGTATGAACGTATTCGTATCTTAGACGAAACAGGGCAGACGTGGTCGTGGCAATACAGTGCCTTCTCGGTTTCGGTTAGGCCTTCTGGGCCTTGTTTGGGCGGGGGATAACCGATCTGCATCTCACTATAGCATCTCCACTCGGAGGGCATACCGGCCGGAGGCCAAATGGGCGTGCAACCGCTTCAAGGTCGGCTCGACTTATAAAATCTCGTCGCCGCACGCCTCTTATAAAACTTAAATAAACCAAATTGCCAGATCCCCAGGCCCACAGGCCACACCAAAGCTCAATGTTTATCGGGCTCATATGCATCCACACCGTGTCTAGGGAGATTGCTGGCTCGGAGCAGACGTTGCAACAGGCTACTCATATGCTCCGTGCGGTATAGGGTCAAGCGCGAAGAACTCGTTGTGACTCGCAGGGGGCAAACAGTCTGACAGTTTGGGCTTGCTACGACGTCGTGGAGCGTGCTGCGCCCCAATCGCTACTCCCGACGCATCTACGATGCTCGCCCAGCTCATCAAAGAAGGAATCCTATCGTGGGAACGGAGAGCTGCCAGGCACAGCTTCGCCCAGCAGGCAGACTCTCCCCGCATCTAGTTCGTCCCATGTCCTCGTATGTGTCGCAACCAAGCAAGACTCTGCGCATGCGTGGGGATGCTCGCTGATGCTCGTCTGGTCTCTCTTGACTGCTGGAGGAGAGAAAGAACCAAGACGGCTACGAGTTGGCATGTGCAGTGCAGTAGACTGAATTGAAGGACGCCAGTAGTGTGGGAAATGGGGCGACCACATTGCTGGCCTGCTTAGGCATTCAACGCCAGATAAAGCAGACAGCCCTTGGCTCTGAAACGATCTTGCCTTCGAGGGATGTCGTTTAGAGTTCATATCACAGCGCAACAGCAACCCTCCTTCGAAGTATCGTTCCTGTCGTTTCTGGACTAAAAGGAGGGGGAGGGGAAGCGCCTGGCGATGGGACATCAAGCTGGGGTCTGGTCTAGAATCTGGCAGGTACCCACTCGGACCGGGATCGAAATCGCTCCAAGGTTTATGGTGCAATCATAAGGTTGCGAGATTGAACCGTCATGGAGGTTGAATAAGTCCACAAGGATGCATGAGGCTGGTACTGTCTAGACGAATAAGGTGCTTACAGTATGTCCAAGGTTGGAGGGCTCCCCTGGGGGTATGAATACCTAGGTACCTCGACATGATCTGCAGCTGCAGGTGCATGCCAGCGTGATTACATAAGGCACGCGGGACCTGCTTGCCTGCCAAGGAAGGTTGCCGCCCCGGCGAAGCTGCAGGCAGAGCTTCCATTGCGACAGCTTCCGTCAGACACCACAACACAACACAACGTCAAGCAACCAGGCCCGAACCATCCTCTCCCAAACATCCTCGACGCAGCATCTTCGCAATTGCACTCCATTTCCTCCAGTACTCAATATTAGTCTTCATCTGGGTCACCTCCACATCCGTTCATCCATTCCATAGCCATCATTTCCCATCATCAACCGCCCAAGATGGCGAACGCCGCGTTCAAGCCCGACAAGGACTTCACCAAGGAGGTCGACCAGCAGATCCCCCAAGCAGAATTGCTCGCTAAGGTAACCGAAGAACACAGACATATTCAGTGAGGGTCTTATGTTCTGACTGCTGACTCCTGCCAGAACAACCTTCAAGGGGCCATCGAACAGCTCGCCCTGCTCGAGAAGCAAACACGTCAGGTGAGCAAGATTTCCCGTCAGCAACCGAGGTCTCTGGTTTAAGTTGTCCTGACGTCGTTGCGGACAGGCTTCCGATCTTGCCTCGACATCCAGACTCCTCATCGCAATTGTCACGCTGTGCAAGTCCGCAGGTGACTGGGATCTACTCAGCGACCAAGTGACCATTCTGTCCAAGAAGCATGGACAACTCAAGCAAGCCATCCAGAAGATGGTACAGGCCGTCATCGACTTCCTAGGCGATATATCGAACATTGACAGGAAGGTCCAAGTTATCGAGACCCTGCGAACGGTCACCGAGGGCAAGATCTTCGTCGAGGTTGAGCGTGCCCGTGTCACCAAGATTCTCTCGGACCTCAAGAAGGACCACTATGGCGATGTCAAGGCGGCCCGTGATATTCTCTGCGAGCTGCAGGTTGAGACTTTCGGCTCCATGGACCGGAAGGAAAAGACAGAGTTCATCCTTGATCAGGTCGCCCTCTGTATCCAGACACAAGATTGGAGCCAGGCTGGCATCCTCAGCCGGAAGATCAGCACAAAGTATCTGCAGAGCGCCACCGACGCAACGCCCCTGAAACTCAGGTACTATGAGCAGCAGGTCATCTTGGCGAAGAGCGAGGACAGGTATTTGGATGCATGCAAGCATTACAGGGAGGTTCTTGAGATCCAATCCGTGCAAGACGATCCAGCGCTCTTCAAGGCCGTAAGTCACTACCATCGAAATATGCGTTGCATGCAACTTAGTGCTGATTCTCACGGTGTAGACTCTCGCGCGTATCATCTACTTTGTCATCCTTGCACCTCACGATAACGAGCAGCATGATTTGATGCACCGGATCAAGACGGACACACGCAATGCCCAAGTGCCCCTCGAGGCCAAGCTGCTCGAGGAGTTCACAGTCCAGGAGCTCATGCGCTGGCCCAACGTGGAGCAAATATACGGTCCCCATCTTTGCCAGACAGACATCTTCGACGCACAGCTGGGCACCTCTTCCGACCCCAAAGCCAACCAACGATGGCAGGACCTACGCAAGCGTGTCATTGAGCACAACGTCCGAGTCATTGCTAAGTACTACACTCGCATCCGAATGGACCGTCTGACACAGCATCTGGATCTCACCGAGGATGAGACTGAAAAGTACATTAGCGAGCTCGTCACTTCCAAGATGGTGTACGCTCGGATCGACCGCCCCGCTCGCATTGTCAGTTTTGCGCAGCCGCGCAGCGTTGATGACATCTTGAACGAGTGGAGCTACAACATGAAGGATCTGCTCAGTCACCTCGGCAAGATTGAGCACCTCATCACCAAAGATGAGATGATGGCTAGCATCCAGCCCTCGGGTAAAAAGGCTGCGACAAAGGGTTAGATACCCAGCAGGGGAGGATTGAAGCCTGTGTATGAGTACGGACCTAGGCTTAGAGGCGGAGCTACATCCGGGGAGATTATTAGACATGAAGGAAAGCAGGCGGCGCCACCTGAGATGCGCCGGAGGACAGATATTGACGACAACGATTGCCGTCAGGACTCTGCCACTAATGAACACGAAATTATGAACAAACTTGGCCATACAACAGGACCATCTACCAAGGGGCTGTTTGTGAGATATGGTATTATTCATCAGTGTGGTGGAACGACTCTAGGGCAAGCTCCAAATGCCCAAACTGGCGACAACGTTGCCCTTTGTCTACGAGGTAGCGGCCGTGACAGTCAACCCGCCAGGGCAAAAGGAGTTGGCCGTTCCCGCCTTGGTCGCAGTCGCGCTCGTGGTCCACAAGGCGCCGAACAGGGGTCACCGTCCGGAGAACAGCCCGCGTCTCAAGATGGAGTTGCTCACGACGCGGTTGCTGACGGTAATCGACCTGCGCGGGAAGACCACATTCAAGTTGCAAATGGACGGATTTCACCGCATAACGCTCATCGGAGCTACCCCTTTGGTCTCATTTCACCTAGACCAAATCCCAACTTTGGCGCAGAGCCGCATCCTGTGCCGACTCCGAATTTCGACTCAGCAGCTGCCCCCAGGCCGAACGACCACCTGAACGCAACGCCTTACCGTGTGCCATACCCGAACTTTTACCCAGCCCCACCCGCTGGGCCGATTTGGAATGCTCCCGCAGCGCCTCCAGCCTGGACGAACCATCCGACAATTTCTGTCAATCTGACCCTGAACGGTCCTCCAATACTGCCAACCTATTATCCCCCGGCTTCTCTACCAATGGCGCCTGCAGCGAATATACAACCGAGTCCTTTCGACCGTCCTTTTTCAGCATGGTCTCCCCAGATGAACAATATTGATTTTCCTCCTCGTGGAGACCATAGATTTTGGAACCACCACTTTCCCTGGAGCTATCTGCGGTATGCGGCACTGTCAGAGTATGACCTAAATTTTTGGCGGGCGTGGCAAAACCTTTCACCCACCGGAGTTCCTCCTGATGAGCTTGTTGAGGCCCACAGAGATCTCGTGCGAGGCGTAAACCCGCTTCGCCTGAGTGAAGTGAGCGTATGGGCACTCCGAAGATGGATTGAGAGGGGTGAGGTGCATCAGGCACCCGTCCAAGAACGGCCGGCTTCTCCGCCTGCGCAGGGGAATCATGATGCTGGAAGTCGGCGTAGCAGCGGTGAGAGCATAGATTAAGGAATCAGTCGCGGCACTCCAGATAGGAGCGATGGGAGTCTCGACAGTCTGAGTGGTTCTGATGGGCATTTCAGTCGAAGCGTGGCCTCGTCACAAGACGGAGCCGTGAAGCTTGTTGGCTTAAGGAGAAGCTGAGGAGACCACGGCATGGACGATGCGCGTGAACAGTGACCAGGATGGTGATATGAATCAGAGCGGTGCTGCAGAATCGAGTCATAATATAGACGTTCACAGGCTTAGCAGATTCGCAGTATCGAGGAGGAATTGGACTTCGGGCTGATAGCATTAAAAGCAGGTTCTCGATCGTTAGGGTTACACTAGACAGACATACTGTCTTTTCCCGTGTTCTACAGCATGCAGATAGACTTGCGGGGCGTTTCAGACGACTTTCTTAATTAAAACAAGCCAGAGAAGGATCCCAATGATCCCAGCTGAGAAGTCTTATATAGGTCATATTGCTGATATTTTGAAGTGGCTGTGGTCTTGGAGCGCGTACGTGAATTCGCAGCCCAAGCACGGCCAGATTGGGGACGCATGTCAACGGCTGAAGTGGAGCCCCTGCTAGGACCCCAACGAGGTCGATCCTCACCACCACTACAACCGAACAAGAATTCATGTATCGTCTACCCAGGCTGCGGGGGCTCAATCTCCATTACAAGCCATTTGCAACCACGTTTTTATCCTGCAGGTACTCCACGGCCATGGCTGGTAACCAAAGTGCGACAGCCTCGGCTGGGCCGGCGGAGGTAAAGCCCAAGGAAAACGCAATGAGAGAGGTCAAGATTCTGATGCTTCATGGTAAGATACCATCTGTGAAAGTCGCTATTGTTAGCTTCCGTCGCTCCCGTGGCTCTTTCTTAAGGACAGTCTTTGAATGTTTCTTACACAATCTGTAACGGACTGTGGACCTCATCGAGGCATGTCTTCGGGCACACGTCTCGCTCATTGGCTTTGATTCAAAAGACCACGTTCGTAAGTTATCGGAGGGGCCTAGCTAAAAAAGGCCTTCAGGATACACCCAATCTGGACCTCTCTTCCGCGCCAAAACCCGCGCCCTTGAAAAGCTCATCGCCAAATCCCTCGCTCCCGCGAAGATCCAGCCGACACTCTTCTACCCCACAGCGCCCTCACGCCTCAGCCCCAGGGACATCCCCGGGTACCAGCTCGATGATGGCGGCAGCGCCAACTCGGAGATGGACGCGTGGGCGTGGTTCCGCAAGGATGAGGCCAGCGGCAACTACCGCCTGCTGAGAGAGGGTTTCGAGAGCCTCGCGCGGTGCATCAGGGACGAGGCCGGCGGGCACGTGGATGGCGTGGTGGGTTTCAGCCAGGGCGGGGCGGTGGCGGCCATGCTGGCCTCGGTGCTTGAGCACGTCGGCGAGGGCGGGGCCCAGAGGCAGCCGCCCCCGAGCGACGACACTTACGACTGGAGCTGGGTGCCGGCGTTGCGCGAGGCCAACGGCGGCAGGGCGCTCCGCTTCGCCGTGGTCTACAGCGGCTTCTTCGCGCCGCCGCCGGCCCTGACATGGCTGTACGAGCCCAAGATCATGACGCCGACGCTGCAGTTCATCGGGAGCCTGGACACGGTCGTCGAGGAGGGCCGGAGCCGCGGGCTCGAAGCGCGGTCTGAGAACCCCATCATGGTGGTCCATCCGGGCGGGCACTACGTCCCTGTGAACAAGCAATGGGTGATGCCGCTGGTGGGCTTTGTGAAGCAGTCTTGTGAGGATGGTTCGGGAGAGAGCTGACTATATGATGGCAAAGAGAGGTCGGGGCGTCTCTGATGTGATAGATGCACAATTACATGGGTAGAGAAGAGGCATTAGCTGCATCAGGGCGGCAGGAGTCGGGTTTGGTCTAAAGGAGAGCGCCTGGGATAGAGCCGTATGGCACCGGTTTCACGTACACACCAAAGAGGACGAATCTAGACAGTGTGACGCTTGATGCGTCTGGAGTATATAGACCATGCACATACATAAACGCACTCACCGGCTCTGGAGTGCGCACGCAACTACCATCTCGCATTTCAGAGCACACAGTACATCTTGTGGTACACAACGGCACAACGGGCTCGATTGAGCCTCGGTGACAAACAGCGACATGCGGTCTCATCCGGCCTGGCCTCTCACCGTTTCCGGTGTCTTGCCTGGCATCGTGACACGGTGCGGCCGTTCGATTAGAGGTTGCAAAAAGGGTTGTCCAAGTCAACGTCCGGCCGCCTCGACAGGGTTCGATTTCCGCTCTCTAGATGCTCTATGATACAGTCCAGCCCCCTTTCAAAATGGGAACGTCGATCATCGCCTCGAGACTCATTGCCATGCACTCATGCTCGTCCCTGGTCTGGGTCGTATCGCTTAGTGTGCACCGCCGGACTTGGCCAGGGGGTTCCTGGGGTCGTTCTTGAATTCGTCGCCTGCGGGTATCATGTTAGCTACTGCGCTATAAATTTGTTGTCCCTCGTCTTTCTGGGAGACATACTCTTCATTGAGGCGTTTTGTGCGGCGTTGATACCGTAAGCGATGACAAGGCCTGTCTCCAGTCAGCTCCACGCTCTTTATTTCGGTCCATGTGCGCCTCAGTCCATCCCAGATGAGAGGACCACCCGGTATTCGAGGAGGGAACAGAGCTCGAGGTCGGCTTGGTCACGTACCGGCAGCGAAGAAGGGGGCCATCGGCTTGACTGCGACTTTGTTAGCAAGCGCCGTGGCTCGAGTCGATGGGTTTGTGGCGCAATTGACTTACGGACAGGGGCCGGAAACTTCTTGAGGGGGGTAACTCCGAGCCAAGACATCTTGAATGAGTGATTGCTTCGACTTGGGGGAGAGACGGAGTCGAGTTGGGTGGGTAGGCGGGTTTGGTTTACTCGATGCGATGTCGTCGTTGATACGCGAGTCTTTTTCCAGCTTGCTCCGATGCCCCGGTCGCAGCCGGGACGATTGTAGCCTGAGGCAGCAACTCGAAGTGCAGCTACGCGACTGACAGCCTTATGTCAGCAATCCTCCGTACTGAAGGTCTGGCCTCTCAGGCGGGTGGGGCCGTACCCCGATGCCCCTGCGGAGCCCTGACATCATTACCCCGGCTTCTGAAGGGAGCTCCCTAGGGGGTGCCCTTCCCTGAACTCCAGGCGCCTGTCCTCTAGGTCTCTGCCTCCTCCTCCTTGGACGTATCACAAAATGCGGGGAGAGCTCTGAGGACACAAGACCCTTTGACAGCTCAGCTCCCGAATTGGAACACCACCACCACCCTCCTCCAAGTTGACTTGAGCGTCACCAAGAGCAATTGACCGGGATTCCCCTCTGCATTTGCTGCCTGGCACACTGATGAACGCACAGCTTCCCAGCTACTGACACTCTGACTACCACCAACCAGCACCTCTCAATTTGCCTCTCTGCCTCTGCTACGATTGGACCTCCCTCTGCTCCTCCAACTCTTATCCCCATCGCATGAGCCGATCCTCCTTGACCTGTGCCTATCACTGCATCTTCTTGGTCTCTCGGCCTTTTGGACAGCCCAAGAGCATCAGTCCACCATCCTATTAGTGCTTGTTTCAGCCTTGACTCGAGTCTTGGAAACGGTCACGTTTATTCCCATCCTCAAACCCAATTGTTTTTGCAGCTATCCAGCATTTCTGTTCTTTGTTACGGCCAGCATTCGCCATGCTTTCTCAACGACTTGCACGCGCCGCCCTGGCGACAGCTACCCCGCGCCAAGCAGCGCGTATGTTCAGCGGTTCATCAACCACGGCGTCGAAGCGCACCCCTGCGATGGGGGATATCGATCCCGAGGACGGCAGCGTCGAGGCCTTCAATCGCAAGCAGAAGGCATTCAGAGAGCAGTTGGTGGCAGCTCAGAAGGAGCGGGATGCTAGTGGGTTCCTCTCTTCCTCCTCCCCAGACTCCGGTGATGCTCCTAAGGGCTTGGGTTCACTAAGCACTGCTTCTACCTCAGAACGAGCAGCAGAGATCGCCGAGAAGGAGCCACCCCGGAAGGCAGGCCCCCTGACCAACCTCATTTATGGCACAAAAGAGGGCCGCGAGCTTGACGCCCAGCTCGAAGCCAGCTTCAGCCAGGTCATCGCGCGGGGAAAGTATGTGCACAGCATCGTATTCCACGAGGTGAAGCCCGACAAGGTGGACGAGTACGTCGAGCTGGTGGGCAACTGGTACCCCCGCATGGCCTCCCTGCCGGAGAATAAGGTTCATCTGGTTGGAAGCTGGCGGACGGAGGTGGGAGATGTTGACACCTTCGGTGCGTATCCGTTATTGCCTTGCCTCGCACACCAAAGGGACCACCACGAACTAACAGGTTTATAGTCCATATCTGGGAGTACCAACGATACACGGGCTACCACACCTCTCTCCACAACATCTCATCCCATCCCGAGTTCCCTGAGTTCGACAAGAAGTTAAGGTCGCTCATCACATCCAAGAAGACCTCAGTAATGCAAGAGTTCAGCTTCTGGCCAACAACGCCACCACGGGAGCTCGGCGGTGTCTTCGAGCTCCGGTCCTACACACTCGGTCCCGGAAACCTACTCGAGTGGGAGACCCACTGGCGAAGGGGCCTGAAGGCTCGGCGCGAGGTGATGGAGGGCGTGGGGGCTTGGTTCGTGCAGATCGGCGACCTTAACACGGTGCACCACCTCTGGCAGTTTGCCAACCTGGAAGAACGGAAGCGACGTCGTGAAGATTCTTGGCGCATACCCGGCTGGGCGGATACGGTCCACAAGACGGTGCCCTTGATTCAGAACATGAAGTCGAGGATTCTGATCCCAATGCCCTGGTCGCCGGTGGCCTAACGCATTGCCATCTATCTAAGGGCGTCATATTTATGACTAGTCTGTTCTCCAACCACTTTGAGCGATCAGGCATTGCCCATGATCAGGTATACGAGCACAAGTCCAGCCATTGAGCAGCGTCCCGCCCGTCAAGTGGTATTGCAGTGCCATTGGTACCATGGCCACTTTCCTAGGGTTCAGGAGTGGCTATTCCTATGCTAGCCTTTGTCGGGTGGTCTAAGTTCAAGGTAGCAATTTGTCTATCCCAGAGGCTTTATGGCAGCTTGAATGTCCGCCAGGAAGAATGATGATTATGGAAGCTGGGCAGGGGCGATGGATATAATGTGCTGCGGTTGTATCCTGCTCGAGATTGCATTGGTATCTGCAGGGGTGACGAGAAAACCGTTCACATAAGGATCGCTCAAGCTACATGTATTCTATTTGCCGGGTCCTACAGGTGGGCATTAGGAAAGGGGCTTTATTGGCAAGGCTCGTTTCAGCAATAAAATTAAGAGAGTTATGTCTCAGAAACACTGCTTGTTCATTCACGTCAGAGGCTATTTGCATGCAACAAATTACATCGGGTATCACATTTTCATCCGCTCACTCCATCAACCTCACTCGTCGAGCTCTTCGCCCATGACGGTCGCCAGGTTTCCCCTGGCCATTGCGAGCGTCTTGGCCAGTGCTGAGAGCTTCGTCCCAAGCGACATCAAGGCCGGGTCGGCACTCTCGACACGCACCTTTTCCCGCACGAAGACCTGCGCCTCAACCTCTCCACTGCCCTCCTTGGCACCGTTATTCTCCTTACTGGCACCCCTCTGTCCGGAGCCACCTGCCCCGCCGCCGTTGTTGCCGTGTTTCTGAGGCTCCGGGGTCGCGCCCTCCGGGTACGTGTACATGAAGACCTGCTCGGCCTCATCGTGCTCCAGGCGGCGGGTCGTGCCGATGGCCAGGGCAAACTTCATGCCCAGGTTCACGGGGGCGTCCGCGGGCTCCAGGGTCCTCAGCCACAGGACGAGCTGGCTCTCCTGGACGCCCCACTGTATGCTCAGGTTGGGCCCCGATGGCGGGGAGAAGTGGGCCGGGGGGCAGGACTTGGACACCCAGGTGGCGTCGGACGCGGTCAGGGGCTGGGGCCCCTTGAGGAGGGAGGTGGCCTCGTTGAGGGACTGGCTCAGCAGGCGGAGCTGGGCGGCTATGAACGTAGCTGTGGGTCGGGTTGGTGAGGGGGGTGGCTCGGCGCCGCCTGCGGAGCCGGAAGAGTATGTGTAGCTGAGGGTGAGGGTGAGGAGATCGATGGAGTGATTGAGGAGGGCATGGAGGGTCGTCAGGGCTGCGATCTGTATCGGGTGTTCGGCATTGATTGTGTAGGTCTGGTGTGGGTGGGTGCGGAGTTTCAATGTGAGGATCTGTAAATAAACGGTACGTGTAAGTCTTGAGGCTGTCGAGCACGTGAGGAGAGGTGCCAGGTCCGTACGCCTTTGACTATCCGTGTCCCGACCCGCGTGATGTGGCCCTTCACGATCTCGTTTCTATGGGTGCTGACGACGAGGGTGCTACCGGGGTCGACAGGGGCAAGCAGGGCGTAGCAGTCTTCGAGACCGCTCTTGAGGTTCTGAAGGGTCTCATGCAGCTCGTTCAGGAGCCATTCTAGCTCTCGCCTCTGGGCGACCGAGGATGTCAGCGGTCTGGTTCCAGGGAGCTGTGGGAGAAGCACCCAGCCGTCACCAATTGGTTCAAACATTTTAACCATTTGGTACCTTGATGACTGGGTGCAATGGATCTGAGGACCAAAGGGGCTGCGGTGCACGAGCTTACTTGGGTCTGCTCGACAGCTGTTATAAGCTGCTCCGGAGGTAGAGATGGCCAGATTTCAACAGACATATTGGAATATTGACACTGAACCGTTGCCTCGGGTGGGGTCAGGCAGCCATGATGGGAAGTCGTTGTAGAACGTGGTCGGTGCGTTGTTAAAGTGGCAGCCTGCAGAAGAAGACGGGCAGTTTACGTGTTGTCGTTGCGATAGTTTGAGTGCTCCAGACGGCCGGGGGCTTCGAGCTTGTTCCTGCCGCGGCTGCTGTCGTCATGTCATCCTACCCCTGTCGCTGTCACCAGGCCACAACCGTTCACGGTAGGCGGTGAACCAGGCCCGGCCTTCAGCACCGTTGCGGCTCTACCACAATTCGCAGGGGTTCCAACAGCCTACCAGGTTCTTTGCTCATGGATATGCAGCATAGAGCTGCATACCGAGAAAATATCGTACAAGTATGAAATCTGTCCCTAACAGATCATGTTAGTTGCCTGAAACAAACGAGAATTTGTCTCTTTAGACAAACTGGTACAAAGTACACCGGTGAAGACACTGCCGACCGCTTTGAGGCCCCTGCTCATTTAGCGCTACTCGAGCCGTTGAAAGCAACCGCCTGGCGCCATGCCCCACTAAGTTTCCTGAAGGCAGGCACTCATGTATCATGTAGGACATGAACTTGCTCCTCTCGACGCGACCTTGGAAGACGCTTGGCTTTTATTTTATATTCTTTCTTGGGCTCTTGGAAAGACATCGAATCCCAAACGAGCAACGTCCACGATCCGACAGTGCTATGCATCAGCCATGAAGGGGCGGCGCAACATCACCACAAGTTTTCAGCCATCATCTTACACTCCACACTGAAGCTTCACGCGCTTGAGGCGTTTCTGTCTCTGCCTCTCTCATCTGCTACGGGTTGGTAAATACACATATTCAACAGCTTGATCATCCGCGATGGAAAACGTGTCATCCAACAAGCTGCCCAATGGGCCGGCGAAGCTTTCTTCCCTCCCCAAGAGTATGTGACAGTCATCCTCTGCAGACCTTGCGCGGCCGCAATACCTGGGCAGAGTGGAGCGTTGTGACTGACACCTCTCCCAGACTCAAAGATCCACAAGCGCCCCATAAACCGCGGCCGGGTCTTCAACCGTGGAGGCGCCCCGCTCAGCCCCAAGCAGCCCATCATTTACATCGCCACCAAGTCGCCCTTCATGGGCATCGTGAGCAAAATCCGGCACGCCCTCGACAGGGCGCCCTCCTCCCGGTCGACCAAAGGGCTCCCCCTCGTGGCGCGGATGGCGGCCCTCAACTCGCCAGCCCCCTCCTCCGACCGGGTCCAGGATGAGGTTTTGGTACGCGGCACCGGCCGGGCCATGGCCAAGGCGCTGCACGTCGCGGCATGGTTCGGCAAGCAGAATGAGTACGTGGTCAGTGTGCGGACCATGAGTCTCGAGACGGTCGATGATGTTGTCGACGAGGACGGCGCGGGCGACGAGGGTGGCTTTGCAGCGGAAGGGGAGTCCAGGACGAGGATGGTGAACTGCTTGGAAGTCGGCATCAGCCCTCGGTGATGGAATTTCCCGGCTCTGGGCGCAGTGGAAGGCTCTTGTTACTCCCCGTCATGTCCTGGCGTTTCGGCTGCAAGGGGCTCACGTTGAACAGGGCATACTGCATTGATTTGACTTGCCAGAAGACACCTGCGATGCTTTGTGGAATGGCACAACTGGAGATGACCTGGGTGAACATGATTTTGCATGTGGAGGTTTGGGTTAGGGCGTTCTCATCTCTCACAGATCACAATGCATTGACTTCTGCTCAAGACCTACGGATCCTGGGAAACAGCGTCTGGAACTTATTTACCACACCGAGATGTTGCGGCTCAACGAGCTCTGCATTGGTCCCTCGTCCTCACAGGCTGCCTTAATGAATACTTGAAGTCCCATCGCATGCACCGCAACGCAATCAAAGGTAATCGAAGGCCGAGGAAACTATGTGCACCCAAGTCAAGTACACTGACTTCACGGCTTCCTGGTCTATCCAGATTGCGCCGCTCAGAAGTTGGTATCTGTACCTGCACAAAGAACTGATCTCTGCCACTGATGACATATCATTCTCAACGGCGCATGCCAACTCACAGCACCCGTATGTCAACCACAACCCGTGGCTGATATATGAGATTCTTTCTACATTTTCAACACTTTCTCTATCGCCAAACTCATGCGCAGGGCTTAGATAAGACTAACAAAGTGTATATAGCAAACAAGTATTAATAAGAAATAAATAAAAGTGTTATTAAGAGAGTTTCCAGAAGGAAGGAGCCATCAAGTTATGCAAGAAAAATTACTGTCCCATGCAGGGCACGCGTTCCCCACAATTCTCGTACGAAGATTCTGAGTTGCACTCCTGGACACCGAAACCAACAAGGGCGTCTAGCTCAAATGGTAGAGCGCGCGCTTAGCATCTCTCTTTCTTAAAGAGAGGTTATCATGCGCGAGGTACACGGTTCGATCCCGTGGTCGTCCACTTTTGCAAATTTATATATACAAATCTTGTACATAATATTTTTTTTTATATAGTGAAAGGGAAACTTTGTTTGAACCACAGTTTTACGGTCGACAAGTGCCAGTTATAAGCAACTCAGGTTAGCCTAGTTAGGAGTAACCATGATCCAGCTCCTCTTAAGCATCCGGTGAATATACTATATCACCATTAGGCAATTGCCGAATTCTCAATTATTCCGGAAATTCCAAATCATCACATTGCTGTGTCTCCAAGGAGTAGCGTTCAACATCAGCCAGCCTATAACTCCGAAAAGATCGAGTAACTCGAGATCATACGCCGCTGCTCCCATGAAGCTACTGCATCCTCCCACGGAACAACATCGGCGCCCTTGTCTCTCAACTGCTGCTCGATATCCCTCTCAATCTCAACTGCAGACTTGGAGTCGGTGTCGTAGGTTGAGTGGGCTCCCTGCAGAATTGTCACCTTGAAACCAGCCTCCAGAGCCCCCTTGGACGTCGAGACAACACAGCATTCACTCTGTATGCCGAACGTGACTATCTCCGTGATGTCCTCAGCCTTCAGTCTATCGGCCAGGTCAGGGTTTGACTCGAAGGTGCTCCCTGGTGAGAATAAGTCGGTGTCCACTCCCCCGGTATGTGGGTTCTCAAAGCTCCAGGTGAATACTGACGGGTGGTCTTCGCAACAAGGCGCTCCTCCTGGACGCCATCCCGTGGCTCAAACACCAGCTTCCACGGCTCGGTGTCTCTCACAAGGGTGCCTTCATCTGGCTTCTCCTCATGTTGGACAAAGACGATGACCGAGGGCGACTGTTTCTGAGCTGTGCGATACTGGTCGACGATGTCTCGGGCGGCTGACAGGATCTTCTCGCCGGCGGAGCGGATCCGATCAGCGTGGGGGATCTGGGTCTTGGGGTCGTGCGCGAGCTCGCGTTGGATGTCGATGACGAAGAGGGCACTGCGCGGCATGGTGAAGTTCCTAGACCTTGGCGGATTTGTAGCACTCGTGATGATATTTTTTCTCCAGAATAGAATTGCAGAAGGCGTGCTTGGGTTCTCGTCAACATTGCAGCCTGCGGAATGCGCTAGAGCTGCGGGGCTCTCTAGACAACTGCCTGGGCAGGGAGGCCTTCTGCCCTTCCCCGGCCGGTGTGCCGGTATTGGAGAGCTGTATTGCAATTTTGCCCCTATAACCGTCAAAAGAGGGATTTATCGACATCAAATTATGTGCCTCCAAGATTTCTTCACACATACAGACCCACCGCCTGCCAAACCAATCTGTTAAATTAGTCTAATCAAATCCGAGCCTCAACGTTAAGAGACTGGTCCGGCCGATTGCAAACTGAGGCTGGTCCTCTCCATAGTCTGGCTCAACTGGCTCATTGTCCAAAATGAGAACCTCGATCTCTGGGAGCTGTGTCCAAAAGACACAGATGACATTGATGGCTGATCCTTCAACTTCCTCACCCTCTCATCCATGGACTCCTTTACCTTCCGAAAGTTGAGCAGACTCAAGTCAGATGATCGAAGACTTGATGTCATCGTCATATGCCTCGCTGTCTCGGCCACTTGCATGCTAAGCCTCCGCGTTGATCGCGTGAGATGCGTTGTGAGCTCTCGCGTTTGCGAGAACGTGGTGTGTAAAGCACGCTCAAGCTGTCCCATTGTTCCTGCGCGCGATCTTTGACGCAGATCCTTGATCCACTGCGATTCCTCTTCTTCCAGTGTTCGGTACTGGAGGAACGCGTTCAAGAAACACCGGGCCAGCGCATCGTCGCGCAGCCCCAACAGCCTCTCTGCACCTCGTCGCAAGCGCCAAATCAGCTCTAGCTCAGTGGGAAACCATTTTGAGCCCTTTGAAGAACCTGACTCATGAACAATCTGTGCACAGGTTATCATAAGCAGTTCAGTAGCATTGACACCGAGGCGAGAGTGAGTTTGCCACATCCAGGTGTTAGCTGCATTAGTGAGATTGGCAGCTCCTGGTTCATTTATCCAGATGTTCCAGAGACACGTGAATAAAAACATCCTGTGCACCGTTGCAATTCGTTCTTTGTGCGCTTTCTTCTCTGACGAGACGACTTCCATCCACGGCCCTGAGACATATCTCAGCTGTTGGAGCTTCTGGTAGCACCACTGCAAACACTGTCGTACGCAGGGATTACCCATTTCCGGATATTTTAGTTCAAAAGGCCCAGGAACTCGATGCAGTGTTGTTCGCTCCAGAGCTGGTACATCAAATTCCCAGGAAGTGAACTCTTTTGGATCCTCTCTTGGCAATAGGTTCTCTGCGTATGGGTCACACAAGCGCCGAAGACTATGATAAAGTACCAGATCCAGACCTCGATTGTTATGAGGCAGCTGCTTGGTGACTTGGTGGAAGCCGTTGTCGCGTGGTATGAGTTGACGGGCTTTCCGAAGGTGTGTCTTGACGGCTGGCGTGTCATACTTTCTGCTGTATGTTTCGGCGAGCGCCATCTCAATCAAGAGCTGGTAGAGCAGGCATGAGCTGACTTCTTTCGAGAGCTGCTGTGCTTGGTCTCTCAGATGATGCTGAATTATTTCGCAATGCCCCGGCGTAGAAACACATCGGGAGTAGTTGATAATTGCGTTGAGGAATGTCGCTTTGTCCTGAGGTCCATCTTCGTGAAGCTTCTTCAGTAGAAGCGCGTAGAGAGAGAAAGCATCCTCCTCATAACCCATTGCCTCAAGGTACTCGGCTGCAAGCTGGATATGATCCATGTCTTTGGCCGTATATGTGCTTACTGGCCGCTGGGAAGTGATTGCCCGGAATGACTTGCATAGCTCTTCAACTGAATCCCATCGTGATGGAAAGTCCGGTTTTTGATCTTCCTCCTTGCAATTCTCGAGCGAAGTAGAAGGCGCCTCTATATCTGGCTCACAAAAGAAACTTGAACGCCCGTTCAAGTCCCCTCGATCGGGTCGAAGCGGTAGCGCCGAGTTGGAAAGCGTCATTAGATTGCATTGTACTGAGTGGTTTCCCATGTATTTGGACGCATGACAAGACGAAGAGCAGGTCTCGTCCGCCGCAGTGTCTTGAGTCGAGTCGGCTTGTGAAGACGTCCCGATGGTTGACCCAAGTTGAGGATCATGCCGGCCTCTTTTCGCTGGGGGTCGCGAGAGACTTGACGAACCACTTGCAGAGCTCTGCATACTTAGCATACTTCGGTGCCGTTTGCCATGTTCACAAGTCTCTAAACCGGTCCGAGACTCGTGTACAACACCGCAAAACGGGTCGAATGCAGCGTCTGAAAGCTGTGTTGCAGGCCCTGACGGATGGGTTGTCTCCTTTCGATATTTGGTGAAACTCCATTTTTCGAACTGGTACGTGTATTGACGGCGACTAAGAAGTTGTTAACTCACACGCCTGCAGTTCATGAAACCAATAGTCATGTGGATAGATACAATATACTCACGTAGGTGCAAAGCCATGCTTCTCTTTCATAAAAGCCATGAGATCATCAAGTGACATAGCATAATACAGATCGCCAAGTTCTGCCTTATGGGTGTCCCAATGAGCCTTGGGGATGCGTTGCGAACGACTAGGTGCATCGGTCACCCAGCGGTACTGCATGTGCATGCCATTGGAGTACTCCTCAGCCATTTCAGAAGGTTATGAAGGAAAATAGTACCAGGAGTCTTTGATCTGCTTACCGCAACCGCATAAGCCCTGAGGAAGGAAGACCAAGCTTCATAGAGAGTAGGCGTCCATTGAATTTGAAAGGTTGGCTGGAGCCCTATGCCAGGCAATGCATCCATATATGTCAGCTTTTTTGCACTTTGAAAATACAAGTTCCTGTCTGGGAATAGCTCAATAGATACGGCAGTAACTCAGCCTCCATTGGTGGGCCACGGCAGGGCGAGGTGGATGGCTAAGTGACACGCCATTGGAGATGTATAGAAAAGGGGACGCTAAGCCCCATACAGTGATTGTAATTCTGAGACCCATGCAGCTGTATTGTGGGAGGGCGAGGCTGCATGATGCAAGCCTGCAAGCTTCGATCCTGCTGCAGCCTGGGTGAAACATCGCTCCATCACCAGGACAAGACCCATGTAATCCCAATATGGCAATTGGTAATTTCTGTCCACGGTACGGCTGCTGTGAGTGGATGCGATCATCTTTGTTCCACGAGAATTAGCTTTGGAACTGGTATTGAGTTGACAGACAGGCAACTTGCCGAAATAACTATATCTTTTTGGGATCATGGCAATTACCAAATTTCCTTTTTAGGATCTCAGAGATCTGCTAGTACTGCCTGGCCTGCGTGTTATGTTGTAGATATATGTTAGCAGAGGTTTGGCTTCAAAGAGTATAAAGAAAGCGTTGAATAACCATATGGATTAAGCCATGGCGCAGAATTCCTCAATAATCTCACTAAAAATTGAGAGATAATCGCTTTTAACCTCGTTGACAAGACTACAAGCTTTGGAGGGCAGCATTTCATTCTTCTAAAGACTTCAATCAATACATATCTTCCTGAACTACTCTGCTTTCAGGTCCACGCTTGACAAAATGGCTTCATGCAACACCTCTTCACCCCAAGAGACTGAGCTCCTCATAGCCCACACGGGCGGCTGGTGCAGTGAAAACCCCCAATTTTCCAAGGTATAGCTGCTCGCTTTGCTGTGTTCTAGTGAATCATTGCCGTATGGCTGAACTATGTCACAGTTCTCAAGCTCTGGTGCCAGAAACAATCATCAGACTCGACCATCCCACAAGATCACATGTTCCAAGCCCTCCATACCAATGGCTCGATGGTTGGCAGAAACCCCGAGGGATGGTCCATGGCAGATGGCTCAACGTTCTTCGTCACAATTAACTACTACCCAGATAGAGGATAGAGGATCTCGAGGAGGGGTTCGTGCACAGCCATAGCAGGCAGACGGAAGACCTGGTGGATGCAAATGGGGCCCATCAACTCAATAGTTTCATCATCCACCTGTTAGGCAAAGCTACGCTCCTTTGAAATATAACCAACTTTAGAAGATATCAATATGACCCTATGAGGGACATCACAACAGCCCTGGTTTAAAGCAATCCAAGAGCATATATCTTAGCACTTATTTTGCAGTGTTTTGTCTCTACGTTGCCACATGTGATGCGCTGTGACAGGCTGATTCTCAATTTTGACCTGGATAAGCTGTTGTGAATCCGCTTCTCATCTGGGTTGCCGAAGGCAAGACTGCCCCTTCAAGTTGTTTACTTGCAGAATGTTGTTTGATGACGTCGTCTGGTTTTCCCTTTGGGAGTGTTGGGAGGGTTGAATAAGACGGTCTCTTTTTGACTCGGCTAGTTGTCACGGTGGGATCCAGACGTGTTCATATCTTGGGAGACGCTGAGGGTAGAGGTTGAGATCGTGCTTTGCGGACGGTAATGCATGGTTGGGATCGGACCTCATCTCGACCTCGTCTGAAATAGCTGACATATGGAGGACCAAGAGCCAACACCCTACTGTTGCGGTTCTACACATATTAGAAGCCATCAAAGGTTTTTGGGCACGAGAAGGCAACTCTGAGGACGAAGGTGGCATCCTTGTTGGGCCACATGCCTCTGCTGCATCAGAGAGACCAGTAAACCGACGGAGAGAAGACACACCTTAGACTTCAAATTCGCTACAACCACAGCAAACACTAAATTGGAAATGCTTCACGGTGACAATCTGTGGAGATCACCTGGTGCCCTGAAGCTTGTAGGTCACACAATCGATGCCCAATGTTCTGGCCAGTGGCGGGTCGATCCAGCCAAGGGCGGCAGACCCCTGAGCTTCCCCAGACCCGCCCTGCGTTGGCGCTGAAGATCCCTGCCAACAACCTGACCTCCTCCCACTTTCCGACTGTTTACTTTGGCGGGACGCTAGCAATCAACCAGCACAACGCGCCAGCAGCCGACTACAAATGACACAGAGGAACCCGGCGAAGCTTCAGTATATGGTTTCGCAGCTGCGATTAACGCTTGTAAACGGAACCACAACTTGATACCCCACAAATAGACGCACGAGCAACCATGTCGCACTCCCTCGCGCCGTCAAATTACGGCGACTGCGTGGCCTCCCTCCGCACATCCCTCAACCTCCTCGAGTCCTCAGTCGAGACGCTGGGGAACGGCGTCTCAGACTTCCCCAGGCTCGGATCGGTGCTCAAGACTGTTCGCGTACGTCCGAGTTCCCTCCCCCACTCCCTCGGGTCCACCCCCCCTCCAAACCTCAAGACAGCCTCAGCGCAATGACTGACTCCCGGACAAACAGCACTACGAGCTGATCCCCCAGCCGACCCTCGCCGCCGCCGAGTCATCCCTGCGCGACGAGATCGGCCCCTTCGTGACACACCTCCTCGACCGCGCCGACAGGCAGATCGACCGGCAGGCACGCCGCATCGAGACGCTCAAGGCCCGCAGCGACCTCAACGCAGGGCGGCTCGGCAGGGGCTCCGCCTCGCCGCCGCTGCCGTCATCATCGAAGTCGAGAGCGCCGCCGAAGGGCAAGGCGGCCGGTGCGAGGAAGACTCTGGACGGCGGGGCGGGGCTCCGGGCGCGCGCCGTCCGGCAGCGCAAGGAGGCGCTCAAGTACAGCGTCGAGAGGCTGGAGCTCGAGGTCGCGCAGAAGGAGAGGGAGCTGCGGGTGCGGCTGCAGGAGGCGTGATGGGCGCCTGGCTGGGGTCTGAGCTTTGCGACGAGGTACAAAGGTGGTCCTGGGGTTTTCCCTATCCTGCGCTGCCTGGATGTCTACGGCAAGACTATTGTGCCCACGGCTGCGGGAAAGGTTATACCAAGGCCTCCGTGGCCGTCAGAAGCTGACACGATTCTGAAAGGAGGGTTGGCGAGACGGAACGCCCCGTTCATTCACTGCGTACGATCACTGAAGAGACTGCGACGCATGTCCTCGTGGCATTCGCGAGAGGAGAACCAGTACAGGATATCTATCTACAAGCACAGTGTGGGCACACGCCAGAGAAACTAGGCACCTCGCAAACCCGGGTCCAAGGTTGGACGCGGCCGGTTCATGTTGTCGGATGACCACGTCCCGGATTGACTTGAGAGGCATCCGAACTTCGGCAAGTCGTGGGTCACTTTAGGGGGAGCAGATCGGAACGGATTGCGTTTCTCAGGCAGGTAGTAGGTGCTCGATACTGCATGCGAGATTGTTTGCGGTGCGGAAATGCCCTCAAACGCAAATCGGATCGCGAGGGATCTAGGAACTTCGTCAGGGAGGTACACCCCCATCATCACATGCTGCCTGGGAGTCAAAGGGCAGTTAGGGTGTAAATCACAAAGAGACACACGTTCAGAGTCGAGTAGATGCACCGTCTTTCGTTCAGTATTCTCTCATTGCTACTGGTCACGGCTGGTTGCGCCTCGATTTTAACATCTTCAGCCTGGAATCCCGAGCGTATTCAACAACCCCGTCCTGTTTTTGCAAATGCAAGCTGCTCCATAGCCATAAAATCATAAACCCATGTCTTTATGAGGGGGTGTGTGTACAGCGTTCGGAGAATGGTATAGGAAGAAAACCCAGAAGAGTTCAAGAGAAAAGAAAATAATGGTTCGGATAATTGGATGGGCGCATCCACATCAACAGAGTGTACACAAAATGCGATATAGAGAAAAAGGTTTTGGTAGAATGAGAATCTGTGCGGTGGTCGCATTTCGTGCTGTTGCCCAACGAGAGACTGTAAGAGGAGGAGAATAAGACAAGAAGGGTAAAACAAATTCATAATGTCCTCGCCCGGCCCGGAAACGAGGTCTGCCTGATGATTTCTCAATTTCCGCCCATACAATGCGGCGGGATGGTCAAGGTTCGTCGTGCCTTCTGCACGGTGCTTCTGTTGCACCTCATTCCCATCAGTCGTCGCCCCTCAGCAAGTCTCGACGGCGCATGGTCCGTGAGAAGCATGCACTGTCCACCCCTCCGCATAGGCGACCCACGAATCGGCCAGTCTCTTGGGTATACGCTTAAGTTGATAATACAAGTCATAATGAGGCGACCAGCAGGCGGCCCGGCCTCCAATCTTCGGAGGCGGCCATTCCTCAGTGGCCTTCAGTCGTGCCTCTCACATCCCCACAAGCTATGCTTGAATCGCTCTTCCGCGCTTGCTCTGGTGTCTAAAGCAGGATTAGGTAATTGCTGGGTGCAATACCGGTGTCACCATTATCCTTCCGTGCTTGCCACCACCGACCGCTGACGTCGCTAACTTCCAGGATCTCGTGCTTGGAGAATGAAATCTCGTTGGCATCGTCTGGATTCGCCTCGTAGCTGTAGATGGCCTTGGCTCGGTACGGGTATTCGGTTGGAGGGACTATCTCCCCCTCGTTGTTCGTAGCACCAGGCACTTTCATTTGGGAGTTGCCGAAACCGTTTGCTGCAGCGCTATTACGAGCGCCGGGTACCGTGGAGATGCCGGCGACAGGTGAAGGGTTCTCGAAGCCGTTGAGCTGGGCAGAGGTGTACATCTGCGGCGGCTGCACAGAAGTCGAGGTCTCAGGGCGGCCGCCTCCGTACCCGTTCATTGTCTGTCGGTTCATCATGTGTGACTCCTTGGTCAACGCAAAGGAATCAAGGTAGGCCCGCGGAACAGCCGAAGGTGCAGAGCCGAAATAGAAGATCCACACAATCTGTTGTGGCTTGGTCAGCAAGATTCCTAGAGCAGAGAGGAAGTATAAGCGACGTACAGTCACCATGGACAGCAGGATGAATCCCGCAGAGGCAGCCTCTTTGGCTCCATTGGCTGAGTAGACAAGACTGTTCACAGAGGACGTGGTAAGGACCAGTCCGCATGCTAGGTAGCCGACCACGGCAACATGGTAGGTCTGCGTGGTGTCGGATGCGACCACAACGAAGACCCCGCCTACTGTGAAGAAGTAGTAGACGACAGTCCACCACGTGTAGGTGGGGAAGCTATCTCTGGTTTGGATTTGGGCGATGATAGATGCGATGAAAGCAATGACCCATGCGAGCTAAGTGTCTGTCAGAAAAACAGTCCATCTATAATTGACCGTTGGGGGCGAAGGATGGCTTGCAGGATGCTCAAGCGGGATGGGCTGGGCTGGGTTGTTGGGGGGGGGGGGCGGAACGGGGACCCGTTGGGTGCTTACCGCTGAGATGGAGATGGTAGCAAGAGCGAACGGATCGCCAATGATGTTGCCGACGTCGATGCCTCGTCGTCTGTTTTGTCTGTTGTATTCCATTTTGCGCAGCGAAGGTGAATGGAGTGAGCCGTAATTCGGCATGTGGAACGATTGCTCGGATGGCTAGGTAGGTCGACGGTGCAACAAACTACCTTGGGACAGATAGTTCGACTTGGAGATGATTGCAACGGTTTGAATGTTCCCTCAAAGAAACATTGGCCCAGGGCTCAATTGATTGATGGAGATGCACGGTCCGTGTGGTCTGGGTATTGGTGTTGGCAGGTCCCAAACACGGCTCGTGTTGGCAAATGCGGCGAGTAGAGCCGCGGGCTGTTGGCGGAAAACCGCGACGAGATTTGGCCAGATGGGGATGGGGCAATCTTGCTGCGATGAAGACGATGACACCGTAGAAGGAAAACCACAGATTGTACCGGAGGCCGTGTCGTAGAAGAAGACGTATTAGGAGGTTCCTGATGACCCGTGCGATGTGATTTCCTTTAACAGGTTGGAATGGGCGGCAAGTCCCGAAGCAGATATCGCCGTCCACGAGTGAATCGCGTAGTCCAGAAAGCGGAGCGTCTCAGCGTCTTCCCGCCCGAACGTAAATGCCACCTCTTTCGACTTGTGTCGGATGATGGAATTGATTCCTGATGTATCCTCGTTTCGGCAATCGGTTGTAAGTCGGCCAAGTCTCTCGCAGTGCCGGACAGCGCAGATACCTCGTAACCGGTGGATGAACACACGCAGGCGAGAGTCGGGGAAGATGTCTTAAGATGGGATCGATTGATCGACAGGAGTGGGATAGGCGAGGGTCCTGGGTGCTCGAGGAGGAGGCGAGGAGTCGAAGAAGGGAAGAATCGAATTGGATGGTGAGACAGGGCAAGGGATAAAAGAGAGGAGGGAACTGAAAGACCGGGTAGTCAGTCTATGTGCGTGTGTATGTGTAAAGGCACAGCAGGTCAGGTTGCCTTGTGCAGGGCCTGGGCGGATAGATGAAGTCGGGGAAGGAGAAAGGGAGAGGAGGATGCCGTGGTCTAGCCAAGCAAAGAAGGGGAAATGGTGGTGGGCGTGAGATTGGATTGGATTGCAGAGAGAGCGACAGGGAAAGGCAGGCGAGAAGGAACGGCTTGATCTGGTTGCAGGGGTAGGCAGAGAAGAGAGTCGATGGGGTGGCCCCACTGCAGGCACTGCAGGCACTGTGCTTGGTGTGTGCGTGTGTGCGTGTGTGTGCGTCTTCCTGGCATCGCCTCAAAGGTTCCTGGCAGGGAGGATCCAGACGTTTTGCAGGGGAAGGACTCGAAGGCGGGTCCTAGCTCAACCAGACTTAGTAGTGCTGACTACGGACACCGGCCCAGGCACTTACTTCCAGGTCATTACTGAGTGCTAGATTCGTAGGCACAGAGAGACAGGCACAGGCACAGGTTGCGGCAGGGAGAGAGCATAGCGGCACATGTCACGGTTCAACCCCTCCTTCTTCCTCCCCGGCTGCAGCTGATGGGCACCAGATTCGTCCTGGTGCTGAAAAATCGAGCTACCCATTATGCATTGTGGGTAGCATAGCCACCTCAGACTGCGCCTGTTTGAATGCGCTCGTGGTGGTGTGCGGCTGCCACCTCCCCATCTGGATTCTGTCCTATCCTGTTCCTACTCTTCAGCTACCTATTGTTACTCCCCGGGCTCACGCCACCGTTCGTGGTCGTCCCTCCGTCCTGAATGGAACTAATGGGGCCTAAAAGCAGGCTCAATTTTAGACCCCGTTGCACCCTTGGAATATCGATTCATCGTCCACATGTAGTCACATTCTGTCCCACATCCTCCTAAGCGAGCATCCAACGAGGAAGGCTAACTTGTCAGGCAGAGCCCACGAGGCTCGGTAGGTTGCTGCCGAAGAAGCAAGGTCGAGTCAAGTCTCAGAAGTGAACGGCCTCGGAAGGGCGTTTGAGAACAGACCAGGATCAAGTCGTTTCCGGAAGAGGACAATTGATCAGAGTCTAGACGTGGTGATAGGCTGGTAACGACTCCAGATCGTCGCGGGTTAGACGTGCTAGCAAGGCCGTGGACAGCTAGTCCTGGGCTTCCCAGCAAGATCTCTACATAATTCTCCGACTGTGTGGGCTCTCGCCCGTGACACCTGGTGCGCAACTTGTCAAATCCATTTGACTGCTGCAATTTAAAGCCCAATCCCTTGTCGTTCCTCGTGGTTCGGCTGCGACCATGCAGGGGTTGAAGCAACTGTCGTCGAGTTTCAGACGACCTCTGCAAGTAGGCTAAGCTACTGTGCCCTGCCATGCCCTGCCCTGCCCTGTGTCAAGGCTTTCAACTTTGGAGAGTATTCTGGCCAACCGAGCGCTGAGCTTTTCGGGGGTTACAACGCCCCAGACCGATGGCATTTCCATTGGGTGTCCGGCAAGAAGTCGGGAGCCAGTGCTGCATGCTCCTGCATACGTGCTCCGTGACGGTGCATAAAGGTATCGAATGACCAAACTCGAACTTGACGATCACCTCGCCGCACCCTGCCGACGGAACGGGCTGCGGCGGTGTGACAGGACGACCTGCGTTCGCCAAACAACCGACAGGACAGGCAGGACGGAGCTACAATCTCACGTAGCCAACTGACTCCGGATGCGCGGCTCTGGGCTCTCTCATCACCAAAAACATCGCAGGGGTCCGAGGCGGGGACAGAGCGAGCACACGAGCCAGCTAATTGATCCAGCCCAGAGCCAAGCCTGAAACTTACCGTTATCGCAGCTTGCCGGTCGATCACACACCATCCTGCCATCCCCGTATTCAGCGGCCATCTCATGCCGTGCGAATCACCTCGAAAAAGTCCGGGCTAGGAGGAGTCAGACAAAGTGACACAATCGCCGGCCAGCCGGCCTAAACTACAGACGAACCTGTCAGGGCAGCGTAGGCGTCCCGTCGTGGAGGAGCCCACAGACCAGCGAAAGCGGTTATTGCGGCCTCAGCGCTTCTCTAGCGCATCTGGAGTCCCACCCCAATCCGTCCAGCTCGACTCTGCTGCCCAGTGGATTTGGCGCGTTGGTCACTCTTCCCCACCGCAGCGCTCTCGCCCGTTTGATCGCCATGGCCGCCAACTCTAAAATTCTGGCAGCTGTGCGCCCATCGCGTCGATGCCGCCGCAAGAGGAAGAAGTCTTGCTCACGAGCTGCGAATACCAAGAGGGATCGGCGCCTGAAACCCAGCGAGCCCCAACTTGGCGGTTCATGATCTCCGAGGTCCCGGATCTGCTATCTACCAAGTAACTCGTGTCACGCAGATACCTACCGACCACGCGAATGTAGCACCTAGGCGGCAAAACCTGGGGTAATCGGACCCAACGGCACTGAGACATGGGTGCTCGAATCACCTTGTACGACCTCTGAGATCAGATTAGGCGTCCTCAACCCCTTGGTGCTACATCTGGCCAGAAGTAAGCGCGCACTGTATCCGCGCGCGCAGATTGAGCTCGACTGGGCCACCCACTCGGGGTTCCTGAATTTAGGGCTGCCCACACGCTGCACCTGCTCCGCCAACAAGCGGGTCGCCGGCGTCGATCAGGGCCCCGTAGCGCGCCCGTGTCGTGGGTACGGGGCCCTTGAGAGGGACACTTTTGGCTATCAGCAGTGGCCTCATAGTACCGGCAACCTTGTTGATGGCCTCGGCCGTTCGCTTGTGGCGTGTGAGCTGCATATTCGCTGGCTTGGTGGCGCTGTACTTCATTTGATGACATGTCTGTTTCGAGAGGCATTGAGGTCCCCAGAATCCGATGTCGTTAGATCCATCTCTATTGAAACAACCGGCAAATCGTGACATTTGCCTGTTCTTGGTAAGGGCCGCCCACTACTGCACGCATGAACTTGGTCTGCTCCTAATAATAATATTACAATTTGCACCGTTCGACTGTTCACAGCCCAACACTTTGACATGCCGCTCTTGGCCCATCTCGATTGGGGACCTAGCACGTCCAGGTGCTTCGACCCGCGGCCATCGTCCAATCTATCCCGCCTAGCTGCTCCTCCCGATCAGCCGGCTCAAGACGATCTTGCGCCATCTACTTCGCAGTAAAACAAGTGGCTTGCAGCAAAGCACGTCTGTTCGCGTGCATCCGAACGCTCCGTAGCCACGACAGCAACACTTTCAGCCGCCCTCGTGATTTTCTGGTGGAACGCCTGCCTTGGCCCACACGTGCCCACCTGCGCGAGGGGACTGCCGAGGCTTGTCGATGACATTGACGACGAACAGTCAAGCGGGGGGAAACAATCGTCTGATGTTGCGATGACGACGTGCCCAAGACACTGCCCGGCTGGCAACCACCGGGGAGAGGGTGCGGTTCGCATTGAGTGATATCACAGGCCCTGAAACGCGGAGCTGCCACTTCCCGGGTGTGATTCTGCACAGCTGCGCGTCTGTCATGTCGAGTCCTATGCGATGCCGCTGTAGTTGTTGCACAGTGCAAAGACTATCGTGCATTGTTCCCAGATTGAGGCTGAGTTGGAACCGTCGTCGCTGCAAGGTACGTACTATAGTTGCCAGTCACGAGCCGACTGTTTGCGTGTAAACATTCGGCCTCGCCCGGCCGGCGTGCTGGTTGGTCGTCCCCATGTCTATCGGCTTTCCTGCGGCGGCCTTCCTGTCTCGTTGTGTGCCATGACCCTAGGCACACGGCCATACTTCTCAACCTCGACCCATGCCATGGCTATTGTAACCGACCTGCCCTATCCGGTGACCCATTCTTGACTCCCGAGCCCTGGGCCGAAGACACAGGAGCAATATCTTGGAGACATCTTGACCAACCTTTGGATTGCATTCCTGCACCTGACAACAGCGCAAGTGACTGTCCGAGTCACAACCAACAGGGTTTGGCGACGGAAATCGTGATGCCACGCCAAGTCACAATGGCTGGGAGCATCAAGGTGCGTACCTTTGGACCATGATGTGGTGGATTCTTTTCCATCCGCGAGCTCAAACAGCCTCGGCCTCCCTGTCCCTCAGGGCCTCCGCCCTCCTCACCTTACGTTCCACGCTCTCCACCCGGCCCTCCGCGTCGGCAACAAAGCTGCCGTACCCTACTACCCTCTCCTCATACCACTTCCTGACGACTCTCTCGCTGCGGTCCCGCAGCTCTCCGATCTCCGCCTCCTGGGCCAGCTGTGTTGCCTCGACGCCCTTCATGCGCGGCAGCAGGGCGACCAGGTCGGCGCTGAGCTTGGGATCTGGGACAGGTGTGTCGGACGTGACAGCCGTGAGGGCGGAGACGGTACTGGGGAACGAGGATGCGAATGAGAGCACGGTGGCGCGGAGGGCAGCGGTTTCGAGCTGGGAAGGGGCTGGGTCGTCGGGTGTTGGGGACTGGAAGAAAGAAGGGTGTGTGCGGTCTGGAATGCGGTCAGCAGCCATACGAGTCATCAAGCCATGGGAACTGGCACCCTGATAGGCGGCGACGTACAGAGCTTGAGGATGTCGGCGTAGACGCGGAAGCGCGATATCAGGGTCGCGAAGCGGCGCTCGAGGTTGGCGAGTGACTCGACGACTGAGTCGCCCGCCGGCTTTGGGACTGGCCCGGACTTCGAGCCGTGCAGGATCTGCTCGATACGCAGGAGACGGGCCTCTAGTAGCGAGATGGTGGCGAGGGTGGTCCTGTCAAGGGATTGTTCCTCCATCGTCGTTGGCGCGCGGGGCGGTGTGTTCCAAGCTCAATGTGGAAAGCTGTGCAAGCCTCGTGCGATGTAAACAAACCCACTTGTCTGGCCGTCCAATGAGTCGTCCTCTCTCCTCAGGCGATACAGCGCCACCGCCTTGCAAGAAGTGTCAAAAGCTCGCGTCGAACGTAGTCGTCGTTGTCGTCGTACACACAGCCTGCAGTGTCAAAGCCTAATCCAGCCAGCAAGCTCGATCCGGAAGGCCAAGAACGAGAGCTCGGGTGAGGGCCCAAGAAGATGCGCACCCCTGAGCCCTGGCCCGCTGGAAGCCTTGGAAAGAGGTGGTTGATTGGCGGGCCTGGCAGCCGGTGGGGATTTTACGTCAGAGGGAAGGAAACGCTAGGCCGAGACGATTCCAAGTGTCAGGGGCCCTGTGCCGCGGTGCGCGGGTAAGGTTTCTGGGGCAAGTGGACATGGTATGGACACATGGACAATGGACATAGCCGGGACAGCCAACCTTGCGAGCAAGCCAGGTGCCTGTCTCGTTGGCCTTTCAAGACAGCCAGCCCTATAGTACTGCTCACTGCTCTACTGGAGGGAGTAGGGAACATCAACCGTTATTCGCCCTCTTCAACGTCGTGTGACGGCGAGGTGTCACTTGAGCTTGGCCCAGCGAGTCCTTGACCCTGCGGCTTGTGACTCTCGAGTCAACTCCGAGGCGGCATTTTCCCGTGCGCTGACCGCATGGGCATGTGTCGTGTGTGCATATATCCGTCCAGTCATCCTTTGCTCATCCTTTTCCACCATCACGTCAACGCTGGGGGGTGGCGTCAAGGTGTCAGGCTCTGCGTATCGGTATCGGGAGCCTCCTCCTGCTAGCCGCTGCCGGTTTAGACTGCCTCTCCCGCCCGCCCCGGTTGCAAGCCGATCTGCGGCAGTCGATAAGCCGCACTTTGTCCCCAAGACTCGGCCGCGACTTCGTCCTCTGTTCTGTGACTTTAGACATCTCGTGCACACCTGCGCATACCCTCCCTGAGCCACACTCGGAACCGTCGCGCCGCCCTCTCCACCTCGATCTCTCGGCCACGAAGCCCTCTCATGCCAACGTCGACGACTGTGTCAGCCTCACCCAGACGGACCCCACGACTGCGAAGCGACCTCCTTCCGTCCACAAGTGCGTCCTGAAAGAGCTAGGTGGCCTGCGGTCTTGCGCTCGTGATATGACGAATTACTCGACCTTCTCTGATGGAAACGAAACTGGCTCTGAAGCCGGAGCCATGGCACGGTATGTCTCTGCCTTGATTGCTGCCATGCCCAAACACCACGAGGCTGTCCTCCTCATCCCCGGCCTTGTTGGCCTCGGCTGACGCCCGGGAGAGCTGCTCAACTCTTAGGCGCATCCCGTCCCCTGTCATCCCAAGCAAAACCACTCTCCTCCTGAAGAGTTTCTTTAATGCTAACGTCACATGTGAACGACAGACCAAAAAGAGGGCGCAGCCCCAAAGGGGGAGGCCAAGCCTCTATGATGAGCAGCAACATCAACTTGCTAAACACGATCGTTGGGGCCGGAACCCTAGCGATGCCCCATGCCATGTCACAGATGGGAATGCTGTTGGGAACCTTTATAATAGTGTGGTCGGGGATAACCTCTGCATTCGGACTCTACCTTCAGGCTCGGTGCGCCCGATATCTCGATAGGGGCAGCTCGTCCTTCTTTGCGCTCTCACAGCTCACATACCCCAATGCCGCCGTCATATTTGATGCCGCAATCGCCGTAAAATGCTTTGGAGTCGCTGTCTCCTATTTGATCATCATCGGCGACCTGATGCCAGGCGTCGTGAGGGGCTTTAATGAAGCCGCAGACCGGGTTCCCTTCCTGGTTGACCGGAACTTTTGGATCACAGCATTTATGCTCATCATCATCCCTCTTAGTTTCTTGAGAAGACTGGATTCACTCAAGTACACAAGCGTCATTGCGCTCATCTCCATCGGATACCTGATCGTCCTTGTTGTCTACCACTTTGCCTCGGACTCGGTGGAAAACCGGGGCGAAGTCAGCTATATAGCTTGGAACGGTGCCGTATCATTCCTTAGCAGTCTGCCAGTGGTAGTCTTTGCATATACATGCCACCAGAATGTAGGTCCTTTGCGGCCCATGACCCCATGCGCAACACCTTCACTCCTCATCAGTGGTGCCTCTGCTAACAAATCTCAGATGTTCTCCGTCATCAACGAAATCAAGGACAACACGCCAGCCAGCATCGTTGGTGTTATCTCGTCCAGCATCGGATCCGCAGCAAGCATCTACGTCTTGGTCGCAATCACGGGCTACTTGACCTTTGGCAACACCGTTCTGGGCAACATCGTCATGATGTATCCCTCGTCCGCAGCATCGACCATTGGCAAGGCTGCCATCGTCGTGCTGGTCATGTTCAGCGTTCCACTTCAGGTTCATCCTTGCCGAGCCTCTCTAGATGCAGTGCTCAGGTGGCGACCCAATCGTGCCCACCGTGGTCCAGACTCCCCGAGCAACCGCTCCCTCCTCCCCAACAGCTCTGGGCCAACCGATAGCCATGGTGCGCCAGCTGTGTCTATGTCCGATATGCGTTTCGCCCTTCTCACAACAGTCATCATCGTCCTGGCATATATCACCTCCCTCACTGTCAGCCAGCTGGACCGTGTACTGGCATACGTCGGCGCCACGGGATCAACGTCCATCAGCTTCATCCTCCCCGGGCTGTTCTACTACAAGATCAGCGACCCGGATAGTATCCATCACCAGAGGCTCACTAAGGAAGACGACGACGTGGACGCCAATGACAGCGACGATACCGACATTGGGTTCGAGCCGAGCGGCTCGGGCATCCTCGAGGCTGGTGGGAGCATCCGCTCTGGCGGTGTCAGTGCCGGGTACGGCGGTTGGTGGAGGATGCGCAAGAGATGGAGGTGGGACATGGAGCACATCGAGCACGGCCTGCTGAGGAGGCTGGCGCTGTGTCTGGCCATATACGGCATGTGTGTGATGGTCGTGTGTCTGGTGTTGAATACCTTCTTCACTGTGGCACACTAAATCACTTCGGCAAAGCGATGTGTACCCTCCACATATTGATGCTTGACGACTCCCAGGAGAAAAGGGTTCGGCGCATTGGAAGCATCCCGTACCTTTCGTTTGTATCCTTACCTTCGTTCTGCATACTCCTACGGAGTCATGTCTCTATTTTTGCTTTGCATATATATGGTGTTCGGGTGCGGGAGGATTCCTTCTGATCTTACATAGAGCCGGTCCTGCTGTTGTTAGCTTTGGACTAGACACCGTGCGGCGTTCGGCTCGAATGGCTTTGTTTCTGTTGGATACGTCTATGCCGAAGGCAATCAAGAGTCTATAAAGTACAGGTCGTATCTATTTCATATTCAGTATTCTTTCATGTTCATCTGTATGGACCTGACTATATTCATCAAGAAGCGTCCTTGTACGAGGTGGTCCTGAGAAAAATAACAAGAGCCTAGGCCTTATGGGTGGTTCAACACATTGCCGTCTCGGTTGCACTATGCGTGGTTCTAGTTCGGCAAAATGCCACTGCCTGGTATGCTCTTGCTGTCTCTGTGCCTCTCCGAAATGCCGCAACATCGGGCCGTCCGCCCATTATTGATCTGCCCAAGGGCTTCCTCGCGCGCTTGCTGACTACAGCTTATTGACCCGCCGGCAGATATTTTGAGGAAGTTGATTTGGAGTACACCGGATGTCAAAGCGCCACAAACAGTAAACGAAATCTGACCTGATCCCAAACAGAAGCATACGAAATCAGCGTCGCCCGAGGATCGATGCCTGTGATGTTCCAAGACACATCGCTTGACCGCAAATTTAAGACGGAGATGACGGAAAGGCAGTGGTATCTTGTTCATTTGGTAGTTCGTCCCATTCGGAGTGTCTTGATCAGACTGTCATGCGACTCCGCAGCACGAGCCCACTCTCCCATATAATACACAAGTACACCAATTTGACGCCTCAAGAATGCCGGTAAGAAAACAGATTCGTCGCCACATCAAATGCTAGTCGTAGTGGTGGTGTCCGTCTGCAATGGTGGAGGTAGGCTCTTCGCCTTGGGCCGGTACTTGGGCTCCAGTATTCCAAGCTGTGGGCTCGAATCGTCAGTAAATGGTCTAGAATATAACGAGGTGTCTGTTTTGTGTGGTCTCGCATACCATGGAGAGAAACCTCCACACTGTGTCCGTCGGCTGGGCACCAACGCCCACCCAGTACTTTGCCCTGTCGACGTCGAGCCTGATGTCCTTGTGTAGTTTTCCCGACTCGTCGTACGAATCCTTCTTGGGTATGGGGTCGTATGTGCCTATGACCTCGAGTGGTTTCGAGTTCCGCGCCGTCCTGGAGAAGGGTAGGAAGTCAGCGTCTGGGCTCTCTTCTGGCTGCGACAAGTGGATGCGGCGTGGATCTGGGTTGTCTTGCCTTGCATGTGCGACCACAATGTTGTAGAATGGTGAGTTTGTCCGCCCAAACCGGGCGAGCCTGATTTTGACGACCATTGCTGCACCGAATCCTCGATTTGACCAACTGCAGCGGCGCGTTGATACAGCCAGGTGAGGGTGTCAGGGCCTGAACTTTTGGGTGGAGCCCGAGCTCTTTCACTCGACGTTGGGGAGCGCCAATCAGAAGTGGCGGGCCTTAGTCATCTAGATCAGCGCCTTCACCCCTGCGCTTGCAGCAGGGTACGTCCATAGTGATGTCAGACCAGAAACACCCCGACATCTGGGGAGCCTCACAATGACCACACCGTCTGCCAGTCAGACATCCCGATTATATTTGTTCTAATTCCTGCCTGCTCCGGGTCTATCATTCCCATTCTCTAAACACTCCCACATCGACAGAAGAAATCCGGACATTTTCCATCATGGCTTCCAAAGTACGATTCTCTTCATCGGCGCACCGCCAACGCCGACGCCAGTCAGGTCGCTCTGTTAACCATTCTCTATAGTTTCTTGGAGCCAAGGCTGCCGCAGCGTTGGACAAAGAACTTATGAGCACCGGGGCATTCTCGATTGACCAGCTCATGGAATTGGCCGGATTGTCCGTCTCACAAGCCGGTACAGTTCCTCTCCTCTGCCATTCGTTGGGTGAGAAAATGAGGAATTGGCTGACCAAGCCTGTGCAGTCTACCGGGTTCAGCCTCCCAGCAGTGGTCGCCGAATTTTGGTTGCATGCGGGCCTGGAAATAACGGTGCGTCGCCGCCCTCGACTAGGTCAAAAGTCTGTAGGCCCCAGAGCTGAACTCGTAAGCAGGTGGTGATGGACTGGTTGCTGCTCGGCACCTTCGGCACTACGGCTACCAACCAACCATCTATTACCCCAAACGGAGCAAGAACGAACTCTACCAGGTGGGTCCCACGCTGGTCCTCAATCTACGCGAGCCTCCGGCACACAGGAGCTCTACCTCTGCCATTGGATGAAGGCTACGACTGCACGCAGGCTAAGGGCTCTCGCCCGAGCAGAAAGGAGATGAATTTTGTGTGACTGTTGCTCCTTGTTCATTTCTCGTGTGTGATTCACTTGCTCGCTCGACCTCGAAGCTGATGGATCGATCGGTCAGCGTCTGGCTAAACAGCTGGAGGACCTAGAGATCCCTTTCACTGAGGACTTTCCAACGGCAATTAAGTCTACGGACCATATAGTTGATGCAATCTTCGGTTCGTCGACGAGATAACCCTGTTACCCGATCGTTGGTTCACACTCATCGCTCCCTAGGTTTCAGCTTCTCGGGCGAGGTACGCGAGCCATTTCCCGCCGTCATCGAGGCAATCGAGCAGACACAACTTCCGGTGACTTCGGTCGATGCTCCATCGTCTTGGAACATTGAGGATGGCCCCCCTAAATCCGGCCTGGGCAGCACATTTCATCCTACAGCCCTGATCAGCTTGACAGCGCCCAAACCACTTGTGAAATATTTCAAGGGCCGGCACTTTATTGGCGGGAGGTGCGTACCGCTAGACAACTTGCTTCGGGCAGCTGCTGAGAGAATCCAGATTCGTTGCGCCGGCTCTCGCGAAAAAGTACGATTTCGAAGTGCCAGAATACGACGGCATCGACCAAGTCGTTGAGGTCGGCGCTCATGGGCAGAAGTTGTAAATGATTGCCCGGCTGATTCTTGGCGATTGTGACCCGGACAGGGTTTGATCCGGGTTGACGCCGGTGTCAACTGACTATGCAGCTGCTGGATCTGCTATTGGGGCAGACACGACTCGGGCACTGTCCTTCGGTCATGATCTCTTCTACTTCGGTTGTCTCCTGCGGGCAAGATGTTTCTGGTAGACGGACGTGCTGACAGAACTTGACGAACATGAGATATTCCATCCCGCAAACTGGGCAATCGTAGGAGTGTATCTCGCACATTAAGTCCAAATACGCAAGGTTCCCCACAACAGGTATTGAGGATATCGTCGTTTCTCGGTAGTAGAAACCCGGCGCATCATCAACGAATCGGTCCCAGTGCCTCTTTTATAATATCTGAAAACAGGTGGGCTCGACGTGCCTGTGGCATAGTCAGCACAAGCCTCAGGTGGCGATTCCGCTGGTGGAACTGCATAGACACGCGCAAGGCACTGACAAGCAAGCCGGATAGAAATGGCCGAATCATGGGGATGTCGCCAAATGTTCGAAATTTTGCCACGCGCGCTCTTCCTTGTCAGCCTGCATCTGCGAGGTCTCGGTTCACCAGAGAGTGTGGAGGGGAGGGGCGTCACTGGGCGTCAGTGACGGTATCTGGCTGCCTTTACGTGGTCAGGGAGTGGAAAGAGTCTCGTTCGCGAGCTTCTTGTGTGGTGGTTTTCTCCCAATTTCTGGAATTGACAAATCCATCTAAGAGTATAGAGGAGTTGCTGCTATTCCTCCCCGCCAAATATCTGTTGGACGGCTACCTCCTCCTCGTCCACCCAGCATTAAAGTCTCTGAATGGGGGCTGTAAAAGGACGGCCCCGGAGCTTTTGCTCCCTGGCCCCGTTGATAGGCCCGTGCAATGTGCGCTTACCCTCTGGGAGGCCAAGCAAAAAGCTGGTAATACTCCAGAAGCCGGTCTAGCCCCCAGATGGACCGCCGATCGAGCAGGCAAAGCATGAATGGGTTGCCGCTTTATTATTTCATCCACGTCTAGAAGCTGGAAAAGCTCCGACGAGGCGACTTCACTGGCGGCCGCACATGTGCCCACTTTGTGTATATATTTGAGGTCCCCCTGCCGTCATCGATTCATCATGCCGCGGCGTGCCTGATTGGCTGTCTTCGACTCGAAGCTTCGCGATGCTTCGCGGACCCGCCAGACCCAAGACTGTTTCACCAGTGGTCCCGACCTCGAGGTGCTGGATTGAGCAGCACGATGAAGCTTTTTCACGTGGTTGGGCTTCGAGCTACCAAATCTTGAACCCAAACGTCCAGTATCCCTCCATACGCGCAGGCACATCCTGCGGAAGCATCCGGCTCAGGCAAGCTCCACTTCAAGCAGGTCGCCACGGCTTCCTGGATTCCACACTGTCACAATACAGCACCTATCCCCGGGGGGTGAACGGGCCCGAAATTTCAAGAAGACCCTGGAAAGATCTCTACGGTGTCACCCAGGGGCTGTACGAGCACTACCCGGCTTGGCAACGTCCAACGGCTTTCTTGTTGAGAGTACTGAGCACGAGGAGCCCCACTACCGACGGCGATAGTGTACTTGAAGTACCTGTGCCATGCTCTGTGTGGACAAGCTCGTGGTCATTATGGACCTAGACAAGCTCGCACGCTCAAGGTCGAGCGAGCACACTCGGCCGTACCCGGCATGTTGGAACGGCTAGGGACTCGTTCCCGGGGTTCTTCCGAGCTAGTCAAGTATAATTCGAGACGACCACCGACCACTGTAGAAGCACCATCTGCAGAAGTCCCACTGTCCACCGTGATGCTTCTGATCTTCCCATCAAAATGCCAATGTCATAACGAATCCGGACGGCCAAGTGGCGACTCCAGGCGAGTCCTCAGAATACTCGATACTCATGGTTCAGCCCCAGTGCCTCGTCGTTCAACCTTCAAAACACCTGGCCTTGCTTGCCTGGATCGCCCTGCAAACCCTCATGCTCTGCAGCGATGGTGAAAAATCGACCAGCCAGCTTTCTCCGCGGAAAACCTCCGGAGCCTTAGTGTACAGAAAGGTGCAGTAGTACAATGCACACCTCAACATCATCATTATTTCTGCGATACTCGGCTCGCTTGGCCTAGATGCCAGATCATACGACAACTGCATAGCACATCTTGAAGAACTGATCGCTGTTGCAGGGCATCAAAACAGCAATACAGTCCTTGGCTGTTCCACAGCACCAGAGTATTCCACCACATCCAACCCTACCTCATGCACCTCCTCGGCCTGCTGTCGTCTACAGCTCGCCTGCACATGCATCTGCGGCCCTTGAGGTGGTCCAGGTGGTCCGGGGCTCCAGATCTGTTGTCTTGGGCACCAATCACTTTTTGACGGCGCGGGGATCTGGCTCCTTCTTCTTGCTCTTCTCTGAACTTATCTGGCTTTATGACGCTTGTCTGGAAGCAAGGCCCCGGCGCCTGTGCGATGTGTTTACATATTGTGGTCACATGGTTGATTGGCCGTCACTTGCATCACAACGCGTCCAAACTTGACGATCAGTACCTTGGATGACACCGAGATGTGTAGTGTACAGCCCCAGCACTAACCCGCCGGCACTTGTGGAGAGCACCTCGTGAAGCATGTGTTGGAAACGAGGCGAGGAGATCGGAGGGGCGCGCTCGATAGTCACCGAGCGCCCACAGACCTTGGGACCCATCATATCACCGCCTCAAAGTCATCCCCACGAAGTCACTGTTCTACCTGGCTCCACGGATCAGCAAACCTACTGGTTTCGCGCACGATCGAGCCGTAGGTCCGTGACCGCCGAAGGGAAAGCACTCGCAACTGTGTGAGAAACCGGACGCGTCCTTGCAGCATGCTGTTCGGCATCGCCTAGCTGAAGTCCTGTGTTTCGCCCCTCCCTCGAGCTCTATGAAGTTCCAGGCACGCAGAAGCATGTCATGGGCCCTCGCTATAGCCTTGGCAGCTCGCCTGGACCAGACGGTGTCGGCGCCTAGCAGCTCACGGGTCAATGGGCGACAAGGCTGTCGGTGGTCCTAGAGCAAGCCGGATGAACCCCCGGTGGAGGATTATGATTTGCTGCATCTTGACCTATCAGGAAGTCATTCTCGACGATTCATAGAGACAGAGACCGTCGATATCACACGCATCATGGTGCTCGCAGGGATCTGGGGTGTCGTGGACGCGCCTGGCGTGGCGCATTGTAATGACAGCGTACCCCAAAGGACTGGCTCCTTGGATCTGTGGCCCGCAATTCACTGAATGGTCATTTGCATGATTCACACGGCTACGATCGAAGAGGAGCTTTCACGAGTCACCAGGGGAGGAACTTCTCCGCAATTCACCATTGAGAAAATGTCTACCCATCCTACCGACTCCTTCGGTCTGCTCGGAATTTAGCTTGATCTCCTACGGGACTGCTTTGACCTGATCATCGCGGCTCGGAGGTGATGAGCAATATTCGCACGGCAGCCTATCAAAGTCCTCAGAGTTCCGGTATTCAAATTCAGATCGGAAGCAAGGCACGTCTGCCAGACGTGCTTCACACTTCGTGGTCCACTTTAAAGCGACAAAGTCGCATAATGGACACTGTACTATCAATGTCTCACATATATTATGGTCTGCGCTGCGCGTTTCGGGCCCGGGAATAAAGTCCGGCGGGACAACAAGCAGCCTGAACAGGCCTCATTTATTTGTATGATGCTGTGCCATGACCAACGAACAGATCAGCGGGTTCTCCGGTAGTGGAGTCTCGAAGTGATTCTGAATTTGGCCACTGACTGACGGTCATGGTGGTGACAGTCGGTGACTGACATGTGACGAAGCTCAGAGTGGGACTTCCACTCACTCGCAAGATTGAGTGATTTTCCAATCTTGAAGCTGACGGGAAGAAAGGCTGGGCGTTATCCCCTTCTCGAACGAAATTCAGGCGCTGAGGATCACGCGCGCCGTTTTCAATCCTAACACCTCAATTTAATTCTTTCCTCGACATGCGACCCGCCCAGACCTGTGAACAAGACGCGAATTCGTGCCTGACCTCCAACTTGCTAGATTATCAAAATTTACAGTCATCTCCTCGAGCCCGGTGACTCGAGCATCAATCGAGATCTTCCGAACCCCCCTCTGCCGATCCACTGCCGCGATCTGGGCCATCAACGCTCCCGAACAGCAAGCCAAGTGGTGCAAATCCCTCCGAGTCCTCGAACCTGCGCGACGTGAAGACTTCCCTTGCCGTCTCCGGTCGATCGATGCAAATATCTGCGTCTTAATTCCAGTCCGATGCTGCCACGAGTTGGAGGCCATGAAACGCTGTCCTTGAGAATGCCCTCATGCCATTGACATCGACGGGTCGGGTGGATTCCCGCACGTCTTGGGCCAGAGCTTTCCCATGTTTACCTCGGATTGGATAAATTTCACGCCAAGTTGATGCCAGCCGGATTGAAAGTGCCCATATGAAGAGACAGGTGCTGCGACTTGATTGGGAATACAGGCAAAACAAGTGTTGACTTCACAAGACGGATGTGCGGCACTGCTGCCCATCGAAAGTCCAGAAGCGGCGATCACAGTGATGCCGGGGAGGTGCTTCGTTCTCAACTGGGAGCATCAAAATGATCCCAAGAAGACACGTTGCAGCGGAGTCTTCTCCTGCAGCAATTATCAAAAGTGCGGTTACTATGGGACAAGATTCACGCCCATGTCCAAGAAAGCGCCTCCCGGCACGCACGGAAACGTTGAAGCCACGACTGTGCAGCTCGAACATCCCAAAGTTATACATGCGAAGCCCCACAAGATCATTCGGACCGTTCGCAGACAATCTACGAGGCACGTGGTATTCGAGCTCCGAGGCGTGCAGCACGAAACGGTGCACCCAGAGCGTTTGGCCTGGAAGGATCACCAGAATGGACTCTACCTATAGACATAGGTGGTTGTCTTGTATTCGTGTCGTGCTTGGCTCGTTACATTGGGAAGCAAGTCCAGGGATGTGGAGGAGCAGCACACTCTAAATGATGGGAACGTTATGCAGGCAGCACAATGGATTATTGGTGCCCATCGGTGTGGCTGTCTCACCTGGCGAGCGTGGGCAACATAATGGAAGTCTAAGTCACACAACAGAATCTCTCTTGTTGTCTCTTGAAACTTTAATCTCTGCCTTGATTCGTACTCACACATTCACTATAATGGCCATGGCGATTCAAAATGCACTACTGTCAATTGGTCTGTTGCTACCTCGAAGGCCATTATCGGACTGTTATCATTTGCCACCTCATCACTCCTCTCTTCCGTCCCCACACAGCCAGTATCCACGGCGTCCCTCTCTCACCAGCACCTATGACACATGATGACAGGGGAGAAGTCTCGCTCGTTTCCATCAGAAGGCGTTGTCCATGCTCCGTCCGATCCAATAGTCCCTGCAATAATCACAGTTCTTCACAATCCGCCAGGCGCTGTACCGGATGTCTTCGCAGAGAGGGAGCCGGCCATCGTGCCGAGGATCAGTGCTGCCTTTGAAACATATTGAAGGTCGGGTGATAGCAGCCTCGTGTTGCTGTCGAGAGGTGGATTTACCCCGGTTATTGTCCCTGGCGGTATTGCTGTTGTTCTTGGAAGTGGCATCCTGGAGCTCTTGTTTGACCGAGTCTAGAAACCGGATGAAGGCAGGGCAATATCGCCAGGCCTTGTGGTCGATCTGGAAGAGCTTGTCTTGAACGTGGTAATGTGGGTGTGAAGGCTTTTTGTGAGGGCAGTCTGGCTTGTCGCATTCGCAGCAGTACTCGACCCAAAGACAGGTGCACATGGTTGCTTGGTTGGAGTGTCAGGAACCTTAGGCTGGTCTGGTTCTCTTCTTCTGAAAGTCTCATGGATTGGATTGATTTTACTGAGGAAGTCTGGAATTTGGAAGGATCTTGGAACCAAGAGACGCTGCTGTTTTGAAAGGGCACAGTGATGGCTCACGAGATCAGCCAAAGCAGAGCCAAACCCGTCTGTGACTGGAGCACTCGACAGTCACTGCGCTCACAGTATCACCGGTGCCAATCATCCGAAGTGTCTCAGTGTGAAGCTATACTGGGACCCAGTATTGCAGTGGCCCCAAGTGTGGTCTTATTCGATACACCATCATTGTTCTTAGATGGGTCTCTCGGAGAGACCAGCAGCGACTGAGAAGATATTGTAAAGTATATCAACGACTCAAACAAAAGCCTACCAAACCAGTGTTTTAGAAGACTTTTGATTCCATACAAAGGACATGGAACAGGCCTCACAGCCCCTGCCTATCCAGAAGAACAAGAGACAAGAACTGGCAATTAGTCGATCAATGGTAACAGAGGCGAAATCAGGCATTGGAACCGCCTCAAAAGGCATGGTTGATGTCTGGATCAGTCTTTTTCAAGGTGCAGAATACCATAAGACTTCCATTTCAGGCAGGCTGACCATTCTTTCAGGTTTGGCAAGAACGCCTTTCTGGAACACTGATCAAGCTCCCCCACCTAGGTCTTCCGTGTGTTTCCAAAGCATGCTTCTTTGAGCTCTTTGAGCCAACCTCAAGGCTTCCATCTCCCCCAGCCTTTTGTCCCTTCCTGTTGTGGCCCCTCCCCCCGATGTGTGGGAACACACTCGCAACCTCACACCTCGACTTGTCGCAACAACTGCGTTAGACGTCCATTCTCCATTCCTTCTGACCGCAAGCATGACCCCTACCACTGGCGGAATCGAGAACCAGAGGCCTCAGCCTGCTGGCGAGGGCCCTGGAGAGGCTGCGCGTCAGGAGCAATTTCAGTCGGGCTACACGTCTACCTGCGCGTCTGGCCACGCTTCTGACGGCGGTGTCCCAACCCTCCACGATGTTCTGGTTCCTGGCTTGAAGGAGCTAGATGTCAACAGCCCCAAGAAGGCCGCTCCCCTCGAGAAGCGGGACAATGACCTACGCGATCTTGAAAAGGGACCCCCGCCTGCTGATGAGGATCGGCTCTTCGAACGGGAGCGCGCCGTCTCCATGCAGTACCTCCTCGAAAATGTCGCTGAGTTTCGCGAGCTGACAGAAATCCGCAAGAAGGTGACTAAGAAATCTTCTACTATAGCTCATGCCAACAGCTACTGACTCTGTTATCGCAGGGCTGGGATAACCCTGAGGGTGACCGGTACTTTGAGCGCCAGCGAAAGCTCGGCGATGATGCCAACCCGGAAACGACCAAGATCTTCTTCGGAATGATGAATCGTGTTAGAAACAAGATGCAGCAGGCCACCGGCGTCTTCAGTCTCCCTGGCAAGCGACCGAGCATGCTCGCTCTCGGCTTTGCGCCGGGCGGCTTTGTTGGCGAGGCACTGAAGGTCAACCCCAATATCCAAGTGGTCGGCATTACCCTTCCTATCAAGGAAAAGGGCGTGGAGAGTCTTGTGAAGAGCCCGCGACTGGATCTGGTTCAGGCAGACGTCACCATGCTGGCAGTTGACCTTGGCCTCTCCCTGGACAAGATACCTCCTGACCACCCTGACGCCAAGCGCTTCCTCAAGCGAGCCATCCGACCTCGACAGCGATTCGACCTTGTCACCTGTGAGGGCGGTGTCCTTCGTACCCACCAGGTCGCGTCCTATCGCGAGCATCGTGAGGCTCATCGTCTGAAGGCTTCCCAGCTTGCGATATCCCTCGACCGCCTCAAGCCTGGTGGCAGCATGATTGTCTTGATGCACAAGGCCGAGACTTGGAACAGCCTCTGTCTGTTCAACAAGTTCTCCAAGTTCTCCGAGGTCCGCCTGTTCAAGCCTGAGGTGGAACACCAGCACCGGTCAAGCTTCTACATGATTGCCACCAACATCCAGAGCCAGTCGGAGGCGGCGCAGAACGCTGTCAAGCAGTGGACGGCTGAGTGGAAGACTGCCACGTTTGGAACTGATGAAGAGTACACCAAAGAGTGCCGAAACAACGCCCTGGACGCTAACGAAGTCCTGAAAGAGTTCGGACAGAGTTGGGTTGACATGTGTCGAGAGGTGTGGGCTCGTCAGATAAAGGGCCTGGAGAGAAAGTCGTTCACCCAATGAAGAAACGGTGAGGGCCGGTTCAACTATGAACTTGCCTGCCTTGAAGATTTATGAGCACGGCCTGGCAACGTTGGTCTGTTCTCAAACGCTCTCCCACAAACGGTCTTATGAGCCATTCAGCGGCTTGTAGTCGACTTGATTGTATCAAGGAGTTAGTTTGGTCTCTCGTCTCTTACGGTTGTTTGTCAGTCAGAAAAGCCTCGGCATGGGAGGCCACTGTTTTGTTTTTTGCGAATTTGGTCAGTCTTCTGGTAGTCAAGGTTGCGATAGGTCGTGGTTTGCTCACAGTCTGGCCCAAGGTTTAGGGTTGTTTTAGGGTGAAAGGTTAGAATAAAGTTCGTTCCATCACATCCAAGGTTGAAAGGGCGGAAAAGGCTCGTGTTCAATCAGAAGTAGACGAGAGAGAACCCCGAGGCAACGTGTACCAGATGAAGGTGAATCGAATGAATATGCATGCTACTCAAGCAAACCAGCCGACAGGCTGCATTGCTCTCGGAGTGTGTCAGATGGCAATTTGCATTTAGTTCTCACTTGATAGCTCGGGCCAGAGCTGGTAGCATTGCACGCTTGAAGAAACGCATGCAGTCAGCAATTGGAGCTATCTCTAGCACCACGCCAATGGGATGATGATGACTCAGGCCACGTTGGGCTTCGAAATGACGGTGGAAGTTGCCGATGCATCAATATTACCAGGATTTGAGGTCGCAACAAAACAAAGATGTTTCCAACTGAACGATTTCAAGCAGTACCATGTTCCCTTCGTGAAGAATGGCATTGCAAGTCTTAAACCCTGTGTGACCTTAACGTAAATGTATTTGGCTAAGACCCATTCAGTGGCTGAACGGCGACGGCGCAATCTCATCTTTCAGGACCAAGGATGGGAACGTCGACTTCAAGCAACGTTTTGTTCAGACCGAAAAGTTCCGGGTTGAAGCTACCGAAGACAGGGCCCTCCTAGGTAAGCCACTGTGTGTTTTCAGTGGGGACTTCATCAAGTAACAGCTTCCAAGGGAAATATCGGAATCCATGGACGGACTTGGTTGAGTTCGCCGATCGGACCACAGCCAATACCACAGCACTCCCTTATAAGGGCCTCATCCTCGCCTTGAAGGAGGACAGCTGGCCGTATGCGTTAGACCCGCGGACCCTTGAGACGATCGGCAGGTTCGACTTCGATGGTCAGTTGGATACTGAGACATTCACGGCCCATCCCAAGTATGATTTGAAGACAAGGGAAATCCTTGCATTCTGATACGAGGGCAAGGGAATAGGAAGCAAGGACGTCTTCTACATGTCAATCAACGAACACGGCAAGTTCACCAAGAAAGTCTGGTTCGAGGCCCCATTTTGCGGCTTTCAACACGACATGGCGTTTACTGACAACTGGGTATGCTCATGTGAGCCATCAATTTCCCCAGAGACTATGCTAACATTCTTCAGGTTTTGTTCCCGATTGTGGCAATGGTATGACTATTTCAATTTTCCTCCGACCCCATAGACGTGGGGACTTGTTGAATCTAGCCTTATATCTTCAAAAGGAGGCATGGTATAACTAATAAATTCGTCTTTGGCAATGTTTCCCCGACAAGCTAAAGGAAGGTGGAAACCACTGGGTATGGACTGACAACCCACACTATATTGGCATTCTCCCACGAAGAGGAGCCAGGTCAACAGACATAAAGGTATAATGGAGCCCAGATTGTAGAGGAGAGGCTTGCTGACATCTCTTCCAGTGGTTTGCTGGTCCCAATTGGTTTACCGGGCACGTTGCCAATGCTTGGGAGGAGGACGGGAAACTCCACATACAAACATCACTTACCGAGGTGAACGGATTCGAATTCTTCCCGGATAAGGACGGCAATGCTCCTGAGTTGGAGGAGGTCCCGGTCAGCTTGAATGAGTGGACTCTTGATCCTCACTCAGAGAAGCTTGTCTTGCCAAAGCCAGAGAAGATCATCACTGAAACCAACGAGTTTCCTCGAATCGACGACAGGCTCTTTGGCCAGAAGAACAGGGTGCTCTTGGGTATGATAATGGATATGTCTCCAGGGGTAACAGACTGGGAGTACTCCGCACCCAGAATGGGATGTAAGTTCCAAAATGACGGAAATGCACAGTGAGAAGTGGGACTGATGCCATAGGTACAGCTGGGATCGTACACATGAACGCCCTTTACAAGAAGGACCTCGTGACGGGAGAGATACAGAAGTACCATAGAGGAAACCGGCACTTCTTCCAGGAGCCGCAGTTCATCCCTCGTTATCCCGACGCCCCAGAAGGTGATGGGTCCCTGATCGCCCTCGTTAATAACTTCGACGAGATGATCAGCGAGTTGGTCATCATTGACTGCGACAACTTCCAAGAGCACGCTGCCATTGCGAAGCTCCCTGTAAGGCTGAGACCAGGGTTTCATGGTAACTGGGTGGATGATACCGACATCGACGGCCGGCCTACTCGAGCTCTCAGGCAACCGTCAGTCACAATTAGCCACAATGGCACTAATGGGCATCGGGCCTGCTAGCTGCGCGTGAGACTTCAGCGGACGGTTTGTGCCACGCCATATTCTTGAGTTCAGTGCGAGTGGGTTGTGGCATCTTGAAAACGCTTGGCCTTGTTTTTGTATGTACGGGTGGTGACGGAATCCCTTGTTTCAAAAAGCTTGTCTTACAATTGCTGCCGCTTCAGATTGGAATTACTTCTACGGGAGTGGTTGGTCGTGATGCTTTGATCTGGATTGAAACAATTGAAAACAAACGCGTGTGTTGACTTGACAATATATTTCATATGAAGATTGTGCTGTTTTGTTTGATCTTTCTTGAATGGATTCCTAGTAAAAATACTTCGCGTTGGCCTGAGACCTGTCGACAAAACTCTGCCCTCGACACTTTCCCTTGATGTCGGCTACGCCGGGTAGTTGCTTTGAGCCAGATTTAGACCGTCCAAAGCCGCAGTGTTCAGCTCACTTGATCTTCCTCGTCAACATCCGGCCCTTATCTCTAGTACAGCGAAGACTTAAATCCGAAGGTTCCGCGGAGGTGGGAGGTGGAAACAAATAAGGTTCCGGGGACAATGAATCCACAATTCTCCGTGTAGTTAATTTTGAACCCAGTGAACAATATATCAATCCCACGATTGACATTGGGTACTCTGGTGTTAGAAAGGTCAAATGCCACCCAGAAAGCGTTTGGATTTGAACAATATTTTCATCTCTATCAGAAGAAGCCGGGCTTTACATCTAGGAACACCACACTTGAAAAATCTCAGGATGCCTACCAAAATATACGTATACAAGAAGGTCGCCGGTAGTCAGCCATTGGAGCTGGACGTTCATTACCAGGCAGGCGACTCAAGCACACCCAAGCCAATTGGTTCGTAGCCACCACTCAAGTCGTAGGTTCGAATTCTAACGCGCACTGCAGCTGTCTACTATCATGGCGGCAATTTCGTCGTTGGCAACAGAAGCATGATCCAGCCCCATTATGTGCAGAAGCTTCTTGAGCTTGGATTTGGAGCGGTGGTTTCTCCGGACTACAGGCTCTCGCGTACAATCTCCGCATTCGATTGGGCAGTCACGGACTCGAGGGACGCATATGTCTGGTCCCAAAACGAGCTGCCTAAGAAGTTCGCCGAGGAGACTGGCGTGAACTTGGACGGTAGCCGCGTCGTCACATGGGGACATTCTGCAGGAGGCGCGCTCGCTGTTCTGATTGTGAGTCCATGATCAAGCTCGAGTAGCCGGTGATTGTTTCAATCTTTTTGTTCCGGCTGACAATTTTGCAGGCCTCAGTGGCAAAGCCGCCTCGGGCCATACTGGATCTGTGTGGGCTCAAGTACGTACAGGATGAATCTTTCAAGGCTCCTGCTAAGCTCCCTCCCTTGGAGCTCCCGAGCGTCGAGTTCAGGAAGAAGATTTATGAGAATGTTCCCCCGCCGACCGGAGCGCCGCCTCCGTTCGGTCCTAAAGGTTTCGATGTCACCAGCTATCGTAACGCTTGGCTTTTTGGCACTATGAAAGACGGCCGGCTGTTTGATGAACTTGCTCCTGATGGGAATTATGACAAGATAGACCCAGCCGTACTGCTCACATCCTCTTGTCCCCCAACTTTCTTTGTCCACGGATCGGCCGACATATCAGTCAGCGTCGAACTATCCAAGCGGGCTCACAAGCAGCTGAAGGAAAACGGAGTGGAAACTGAGCTAGTCGTAGTGGACGGCGCAGGCCATGCTTTCGATATGGGTTCAAAGGCTGGGGATCCAGGATATGAGGCTGTGATCAAAGGCTTGGAGTTTTTGAAAGCACACGCTTAGGACTATGGCACTGGTTCTTGCACACGCCTTCCCACTCAAGTCGTAAAGTAGCTAAAGAATTGCTACACATGTCATTCATCATTGAAGCATTGATTCCAAGTTACAGGGGCGTATTTTCCCGTGGGATAAGACTATAACTTGGTCAACAGTAGCACCACATGCTATCGTTGGATCTAGGCTTATAATCACGGACACGCTTTGCACCTTGCTGCAGGTGTTATGACTATATCCCTCGGGACAAATCCGCAATGTGGATTTGTTGGCGGTTTGGATCTCTTGACCACGTTCAGATATTCTCTCAAAACATTTCTGGTCTATTTGCCATCTATTGCTGCTTGGGAAGGAGTCACGTAACATGAGAAAGTGAATCAAGCCAGAATCATATGCATACTAGGTATACAAATGGGCGTCTTGGCTTCAGCATCGGTCCAAGCCTTACAAGGAGATCCGAAAGCAAGGAAAGGTCAATAATGTGAGAAGAAGCATTGGCCTTTGGTGACCCTGACTGGGTCAAACCTTTGTGCTTCATTGTATTCTAAGTTTCACGCAAAGTATGAAAATGAGTGGTCCATGTAAAAACGATGCTGCCGGAGATTTCGGGGTTGGCTAAACCTGCATGTCCGAAATCGCGAGGAGTGCCGTCACCCGGGGAAGCAGATTCAGCGTACAAGTCCCTGGCCAGGGATTCTACACGCCGTCCAGCTTCTTCAGATTGGCTTTAACCTCTTCCGCCAATGCCGCCACATCGATGTCCCCGGGAAGTTTGCTGCCGTTCCATGCCGCGGTGGATTCCGCGGCCTGCAGGACAGCCTCCACCGCCGTTACGGAAATGCCCAATCCCATGGAACCTTTGAGGTGACTTCTGGCCTGTCTCGTAGCCCCCAAAGCAGCGATGGCACCTGCAACTGTGATCTCACAGAGGAGAAGATTCTGCCTGGTTTCGGAACCTCCGATGAGGAAACCGAACACGGCTACGTTTGCGACGTATGCTACATTGACGTGTTAGCTACTGTAGCTGCCAAGCCCGCACAAGCGGCATATCGGCATTAAGGCAGGGAAGAGTCAGTAACAAACTCACATATCTCGGGGAAAAACTTATATACCATATGCCCGACTTCAGCATTTCCCACCGCACGATGAATTGCTCTGTTGGTCTCCTGGCCTTTCTGGAGCCAGCTTGGGTCGGTAAGAGGGGCCCTGGTGAACTGATGTCAACCTCGGACTGCGCCAGATCGACTGGTGCGGCACGCTGAAAATTCTGAACATACCTGTCTATCTGGCTCGGACCACTTCTGCCGAGCTCGCGAAGTTCACCAACCAAGCCCAAGCAGGCTGGAATGCACTGGGGCAACCCGGAAAATACCCAGGTCAGGTTGAGAGCTAGTTTGAAAGACGCGAACAAAGCCTTTGTGTCTTCCACCGTCTTTCCCTTGGCAAGATCTCGGAACAGCTTAGGCAAAGCGTCACCGCGGCGTTGGGCACAGAGCATTGAAGCCTAAGCTCTAAGTTAGCATGCCATCGTTTTCATCAGTCGCAAGCTTTTCCGACGCACAATGATACCAGGTGCAGCTGCGCTGATGCTACCGCCATCCACATCTTCGAGATGTCGGACCAGGCCACACAAAATAGTAGAATCGTAGGCTATTGCATTCGGTGCCAAGTTGGCATTGGTGTACTTAGAGCTGAAGTCTTCCGTTGCTTGGGATGCCATTGTGGGATAAAGAGTATAGGAGTAAAGTAAGTACGATTGTAATACATGGGACAAGAACCACGACGACAAAAGATGCATATTCAGTGTCATCCTTCAGGCCGACAATTTCCATTTAGTAATGTCGATTCACATTGAGTTCCCGGTGCCCCGGGACGAAGCGCTGACCAGACGCTCCAGGACCTATCTTTTACCCTGGAAGATGAACGTGTCCGTTCCACGGAGGTTACATAGCTCAGTAAAACTTGTTCGACAAGTCTGTTCTTACAGATGTGGCACTACACGCTCCTATGCCCATCTACGTTTTGTATACTGCCCATCAGTCAACACAGAAAGCCCACAAAAGAAATGGGAAAAAACGCAGAAGCACCTAGGAACGACTACCACCGCTATGTGCCTCGCAAAGGCAAGTTCAAATCGCAATATTGAGTCCCTCAGTTCTTTCTCTACTCAATATCTCGAGCACGAGTTTGATACATCAGACTAATAGTAAAGCTTAAGTCAGATCAACAACCACTTTTGCAACGTGCTGCAGTCCAAGCAATCTGTTGTTTCGAGGCTTGAGGGGATCGCTCAGGTGGACAAGCGTCTGGTTGCTTGGAGAGACAGTATTCCGGTCGCGTTCCGGCCGGATTCCATCATCGTGGTGACACCAGAGAGGTACACGCATGTGCTTCTACTACATTTGGATTACTCGCATCTACTCCGCGCAGTCCACTTGGCAGCCATCACTATGAGGCCTGCCCTCGGTAATTATACTGAAAGGCTTCCTCGGCGCCTCCAGGCAAGCGAGGTCCTCTGCCTCGAAGCTGCGAGGTCTTTCGTGAAGAGCCTAAACAGGTAAGTCTCCTGCCATTAGCCATACAAATTTACGGTTTTATACTAAAGAGACTCTTGCGGTATGGATGATGTCAAAGCAAATAAGGCCCACATCATGAGGTAAGAATCTCGATCTCCCCAGCTTTGGGTCCCCATCTGACATCCCCCAGTGTCCAATCTGAAAATTGCGTAGCGGCAATTGCGGTGCTATACAGGAGCATTTTGAAAGACCCAACTAACATGTCCACACGAGGCGATCTGGAATACTGCGTGCAGGGAAAATACATCTGGACTGGCTCTTGCCTTCAAGTGTACTTGGTCCGTTATCAAAGGCATTATTCATCGATATGGTCTCTTCTGCTGAGGACTTGGTATGGAAACAAAATATCCATAACGGACGGAGAAGGCCAGAAACCAAGACCCCTTGAGTATCTGAGCCTCGTGTCGAAACGGAACGGCTTGAATGGCTTGCGAGAACTCTGCGTGTGAAAGTGAGGGTACCGGAGTTTGATATGTCGCGTTTGACGATGCTACGCCAGCAGTGGCGCAAGTCCAGGAATTAAACACAATCAAAGGGACCCGAACGAAGCATCCAGTGCTCAAGAAAATAATAATAAATTATCATTGCTTCGTTGAGTACAAGGAAATGACAGTCAAATCTACCCGAAATGCCAACATTCATTCGGAAGTGACAACCGTTTGCTGGGAGGCCACGACGACCCAGATCACAGCCGGCGAAATCTCCGGTGGCCTAGCAACAGCTGTTGGAATAGTCTGGGATTAGAAATATGTCCCACGAGTCTTTGTTTTTGAAAAGGAAAAAACAACAATCCAACCCGGGTGCCAGAAGGACTTTCACGCCATACAGATGTGCGGACTCTGCCTCGGTATTCTAGTACACCGTGAATATCGCCTGTCAACAGCCAGTCATGAGAACATCTCAGTATCTGACTATACTAAGCTTAGAAGGCACTCAAAATTCAAACTCAAATTGGTCTTTGTGGTCTCATCCGCACTGGTACTGTGCAGATTGTGGAGAGGAGTCTACTAAGCCTGTTTTCAGTCTAAGTAAGTCATTGGGACCAAAGTATAATTCCTGAATTCCCCTTTGAACTTTGTTTCCTGTTATTTCCGGAGATATCAGATAAGAAAAAAACTGGTTTCTGGGCCTGAAGAGACGGTATTACCTCCCCGCACTGTGTCCTCTCGCAATTCTTGAGTTCCACCTCCCGTATGGGTGCGGACTTGTTTCATCCGCCCGGACTCCACCCGTTCGCCCCGAGATACTTCTTGGCTGATTCTTTGCGCTTCACCAAACTCTTAATACTATCGCCTATAACCAGCAGATGGTGGTGTTCTGGGCCTGTTGTGGCGCTGAAGTGACGCCAAGCAGCGTGCAAAATCGATTTGACGAATTAGGGACCCTTTCAAGCTTCTTTCCATCGACCTATCCCGATTTGGATTGTAGCCCTCCAATCAACAAGTTGCTTCGCAAACCTTGATCCAACAACCAGTGGCTTCGTGTATCTAAACGGACTAGCCTGAGTCTGCGCGGAGAACCTCCTCCCGAGGTCCTCACTATAATGGGCGGCCTTACGGCTTCCGAACCTTGGGGGGGGGGGTGGATTGCGGTGCTCCCGAATAAAAGTAAGAATGAACTTCTAATAGAAATATCCTTGGGTATAAGTTCAGCCTTCCGCTCTTGCTGTGATGTGTGAGGCGACCAAGCCATTTAAAACATCCAACCTTCCTTGAAAGACGGGCACATGTTGCCACCATCGAAGATGAGGTTATCAGTTTCTTTCCTATTGGCTGCTGCTTCGGCAGTGACAGCGCAACAATCCGCCTGGGGTCAATGCATGTCCTGCATACTGCTCTAAGTTGTCGAGCCTCGAATGCTGACATGGTTTAGGTGGCGGCAATGGCTGGACAGGGCAGACCTCGTGTGTGTCGGGGTATTACTGCTCAGTTTTGAACCCCTACTACTCTCAATGTGTAAGTAGCTCTCGGATAAAACCATAACCCTTCCAAGAAGTAATCTCTCCCGTCTGTAGCCCGTACCTCAAAGGTTTTACCAGGCTGCAGGTTTTGGAACAGGCTATGGACACACTCTAGCCTATTTTCCCTGCACTTCTATGGAATTACTTCCTCGGTGCTTTGATAGCTGACTCTGATTACTGCAGGTCCCAGGGAATGGAGATGGTATGTAACTCCGATTCCTTTCCGTCAGGAACACAACCTCACATTTCCATAGCCACGACAAGCTCTTCGACCACAAGGACCACTCTTTCAACCAGCAGCACGCAAAGCACAACAACACCTGGAGCAACCACGACAGCTGTCCCTTCTGGGTCCTTCGCAAAGGTTTCAGGCACTTTGTTCAATGTGGACGGAAAGACAGGTTATTTCGCTGGTACCAACTCCTACTGGATCGGCTTCCTGACAAATAACGCCGATGTGGACTTGGTCATGTCACATCTACAGACCAGCGGCCTCAAGATCCTGCGAGTCTGGGGCTTCAACGATGTGAATACCGCCCCAGGCTCTGGAACCGTCTGGTATCAGAGCCTCAGCGGTTCGACTCCTACGATTAATACGGGAGCCAATGGCCTGCAGCGCTTGGACTACGTCGTCAAATCTGCAGAAGCCCATGGCATCAAGTTGATCATCAACTTTGTCAATAACTGGGATGATTATGGAGGAATCAAGGCATACACAAACTGTGAGTCATGCTTATGGCAGGATTTGCCACCTTTCCGCTTCCTGAATTTCAAGATTATCATAAGGTCCATATTTCTAGAAAATAAAATCCCCGGAACTAAGCCTGGCCCTGCTTTAATAATACAGAGCATGCTAATTCGGAGTGTTGATCAGATTATGGCGGCTCACATACGACTTGGTACACCAACACTGCCGCACAGGCCCAGTATCGAACATACATCAAGGCCGTCGTCAGCCGCTACATCACAAGTACTGCAGTTTTCGCCTGGGAACTAGCTAATGAGCCTCGTTGCTCAGGATGTAGCACCGATGTGATCTACAAGTGGGCCGCAGATACCTCAGCCTACATCAAATCACTTGATTCCAACCATATGGTGACTCTTGGAGATGAGGGATTCAACCCGTCGACCGGAGACGGCAGCTACCCCTACCAGACTGGTGAAGGTATGACTCCTATACCGCTCCTCTTGCGTTTAACATGCTCATCATAACGCTTACTCAAGGCGTCTCGTTTGTCAAGAATCTCGGTATATCTACTCTTGATTTCGGAACCTACCACATGTACGCTTCATCATGGGGTGTTTCCGAGTCGACATTTCCGACGGGTTGGATTCAATCACATGCGGCCGCCTGTGTTGCTGCCAAGAAACCCTGTCTCTTCGAAGAGTATGGAACAACAAATTCACACTCGATCGAAGCAAACTGGCAGAGCACTAGCTTGAACACCGCAGGCAATGGGGCAGATTTGTTCTGGCAAGATGGTGACAGTCTGAGTACTGGTCAGTCGCCGAATGATGGCTATACGATTTACTATGGGACGAGTGAGTGGAACACATTGGTTACACAGCATGTGCAAGCTATTCGAGCGAAGTATCCGTAAGGGTACTCTGCGCGAGGAAGACATCCCTGACATGCGAAGCTGAACAAATGCCACCGATCGAATTGATTCAATTTGAATCGTTCTGAGCCGTACTCCACTTATAGTCTCGATATGCACAATCCTTCTAGGCTTTCTGGCACGATACAAACGAGACGATTTTGATGCAGAAATTCTGATTATCCAAATTGAACTTTTACTAGTATACATTCATCCATGAAATTATTCAGCCAATCAATGCCCTTGTGTGCCTTGCATGGGGCCAATGCATCGGCAGACAATCATTAAGGAATACAGAGATTCGCACCTGTAACAACAGAGGGTACACTGGTAGATCACCAACTCACACCGTGAATGGCCAATGAATGCGCTGCCGTTTGTCCTTACCGAGGTGGAATGCGCAATTTGAATGACGTTGATAGGGTTAGGGCTCAGAAGCCGGGGTCTACCTTGCTCGGGTCATGCCGTTTCGCCAGCTCCGTTCTGATCAGCGTTTGTGACCCGTTCCGTGGAAAACCGGCTGAGACAGTGCTGAGTGATGATTACAACACCGGCACTCATACCAGAGTTAAACCAGTTTCAACGGCGGTGCACCGTTTCCAGACATCCGTTCATCCAAGAGCGTTACCCCCTGTGGAGAATTCCCACCTCTGTCAGCATCGCCTAATCATGACTACTAGGTCCTTGTTCTAGTGCTTGGTCTAGAAGTTGTCATAGAAAAGACGAACCATAGGCGGAATGGAGGCAAATGTCCACCTTAGCCAAACATCACCAAGAAATTTGACAGCATCTCAAATCAAGACGATCACCGACACAAGCAAATTCTCGAACCCACTCGCGAGTTACCCCGACTGTGTATATGAAGCGCCTTCTTCTCACCCTCTCCATTTTGGTGGCCTCAATTTCACTCATCATCTACAACTCAATCGCCCTCAAGTCGTTGCTCGGCAAATACTCACCGATCGAGACCTGCATTTCATTTTCAAAAATTTCCCCCACCAAGCAGGAAGCACCCACAGAAGACATTTCGAAACACATGAACAGCATCAAGTCCGCCATGTCCAAGACTCTGCACCATGCCAAGATTACACCCCACCGGTCCAGCACAAGGGGCCACAGCGACCACGGCTGGCTGAATACTTATCACAGCTTCAGCTTCGCAGATTGTATGACAGACCCCCTACTCACTATTCCCAGCAACCATGCTAACATATGTAGGGTACGACCCGCGTTTCTCCCACTTCGGCTCGCTCAGAGTCCTGAATGAAGACCGTGTCAAGGCCCAGAACGGATTCCCAACTCACCCTCACCGGGATTTTGAGATCTTCAGCTACATCCTGTCCGGGGAGCTCACGCACCGCGACTCGATGCTCCAGAAGGGTGCCGAGGGTGGGCAATCGGACAAGTTTTATCGTATGCACCGTGGCGATGTGCAATTCACGACAGGAGGCACGGGCATTGCGCACTCTGAGCACAACGAGCACAGGTCAGAGACGGTGCACTTCCTGCAGATCTGGGCCATCCCTTGGAAGCGTGGCCTCATCCCGCGCTACCATACGAAGCACTTCCCCGACGAGGAGAAGAGGAAGGGTTTCGTCAATATTCTGAGTCCGTTGAAGGCGGGCGAGGATGCGAGCAAAGCTGAGGAGGAGGAGGCCAAGCCTGCCATCGAGGGGACCATCCCGATTCATGCGGACTTTGTGATGAGTGCTGGTATCATTGCCCCTGAGCAGAAGTTTGAGTGGAAGGTCGGTGCAAACGTCACGCAGTCGACTAAGCGTAAGGTATACATCCATCTGCCGATGACACAGGGAGGTAAAGCCAAGATCAGACTAGATGGCCGGGATGATGCGGTTTTGGAGGAGGGCGACGGCACTTTTGTTGATTCTGTGAATGCAGGTGATAAGCTCGTAGTTGAGAGCGTGGGGAGTGCTGACGCGGAGGTCGTGTTGTTGGACACTGCTTAAGATCAAATTATTGTAGCCAAATGAATGGGCACAGAGACTCCATGTTGAGGTTTGAAACACGGAGAACCAAAGACCGAGGGGTATTCTTGTGAATAAGGGGCAATCTAAATAAAGACACAGTGCTAGTAGCAGAGTCTTGGGCTAATCTTCACGCCTACATGAATTTCCTCCAGGTGGGTATAGCTCTCAGCAGATCAATTGCCTTCCAGTAGATCCTACTTTACCCAATTGTTTTGGTGAATTTGACTATAGGTCTGATTCCGTTTGTTTTGAAGGACTTGACTTGCAAGGACAGGGCATCGTCACTTGCATTCTGAATCATTCACTGGGGAAGCCAGTCGATGATTCACATTATGAAGCCAAATATAAGAGATCTGTTCCAATATTTTCCACGAATCTTATCTTTCCCTCACATCAACCATCCTTCGACTTGATCAAACGTTCTGAGCACAACAACCCCGGCATCACTCCTGATACCTTAGCTGTACACCATCCTGATCGACCATCGTGCCCATTCTCAGCCAAGCTTCTCTAAGGAAATCTGAAGCCCAGAAGACCTGGGGTCAATTCGAAGGGTACACATTCGCAGACTGGATGCATGATTAAGAAATTTATGCTGACAATGTGTAGGATTCAACGTTACTGTCCTCACCACATCACCTCACCTGAAATATCCACTGAGCGGGTCGATATAACTCCATCCTTCACAATGACTGATACAAGAACTTTCCATCTGGACACCAGCTTTAGTGATGGCGACCCCAAAGCTACAGCGATATCGGGATACGAAGTGCCTCAAGGGACAGTTTACCTCCCTCAGTGTTGCGATGAGGGCGAGGACTGCCTGCCTTGCAATGCCTCATACCAACCCAGAGAGCTGCAGCTCCAACCGGGGTACTCCTATCGCCGCCATTTGTACGAAGAGGGGGCTGAAGATGTCTCCAGCCAACTTATCTCCCAGATACGAGACGACAGGAGACACATATCCAGAAGACTTGAACGTCATGCAGACATCGTCATCTCACGCTGGGCCAAGAATGGAAAACACGGGAGCCAACAGAAGCGCCAAAACTTGCTGAAAGAAGTTGCAGCAGATCTCGCGAAGACGCCAGAGGACATCATTGGTTTTAATTACAGCCAAAATAATATTTCACAAATCAGACGATCTCCACAGAGTAGACGCATGCTTCTGCTGCCTTGGCTGAATGTCGAGCGGCTGCAGACAACACCTGATGCGCTGCTGGCGCTTTTCCACTGCCGGACAGCTTATGAGCCGAGCGAGTGGGCAGCCTTTGATGGCGAACAGTTCAAGGGATACTGGGAATCCGGCTTTTTTGACTGCGATTTCTCCATCAAGACAATTGTCATGCATGGCGAGGAGTACGGAAGTCTGGCTAACTGGGACGCTGAGGAGATCCACAGAGGCGACACCGTGGGCTTCCCGTTTGGAGTCCTTGTATTGGAAGCACAGGCGCACCTCATGAGCTTTCTTCGCAAGACTTTGGATGCTATTCTGCAGGGCATCGAGGACTCTCATCCCCTTCGAACAGAGAAGTGGAAGCAAGCCACGGCGGGAGGGATCTTCAGGCGAACGAATGACATCGAGCCTTGGTCATCTTACACCCGGGGAGCTTTCTGTGCACCGCCCAGGTTCGACCTAGCATACTGGATGTCTCTGGCTCAGTCAAGACGCGAGAAGACCGAGGACCACCTGCGAGCATTGCAGTGCGACCCAGCATACATGAGAAGATACATTCGGGTGGTAGCCGGCTCGGCCCGGTGGACCAAGATCTCCGCCCAGGAAAAGTGCAAATGGTTTGCGGCAAAGATTTGTGATGCGCTGGAATCCTGCTACCTCTGGCGCTTCATTGAGGACGAATGCCGGCATGTTGACCAAATATGTCGCCGCCACGGAGACTATGGTTGCATTCCCGGAAGACCTTTGCCGCAGGAAGTCGATCAGGCTCTAGGCAACTTCCATACTTGGGTGGCAAGCCAAATCCACAGTCGTACTCGAGTTCTTATCCAAGATCTCGGAATGTCTCCGGCTCTTTCGAGGCACTGGAAGTCAGCCGAGTTTGTGGGAAACTGTTCCATCACTCTGGAGCGCGCTTCCTATAGCGACTCCATGGCTACTTTTCGCGACGACCCGCTTGACTGGTACTTAGGCCGCATCATCGAAGATTCAGGCACGAGCAAGCTATTGGGCCATTCGAGGCTCTTTTCTCTCCTGGAAGATCACTTGTCTGCCTCTAAAGCCGGTGAGACACGCAGAGTGGACGAGGTGATGGTTGGTGATATCGATAATCTTGCGGCGGTGCACGAGATGGCGAATGCCGTCCGTCTTCGGCGGCCTATGTCTCGGATCATCTCGGAGCAGGCAATGCGTCACGGCTTGGGCAGACGAGCATTAATTCAGTTTCGAAAGCGGCCTCAGATAGACCATACGGTAAATCGCCTCTGTGGAGCAACTGGGCCTCACCTCCTCCAAGTCTTCCAGCAGTCCAAACCTTCACAGGGGCTGAAGGGTCAGGCGTGGATTGACCAACAGAAAGAACTTCGCTCCTCACTGAGCGCCTTTTGGGACTCCATCAGAGAGCTCAAGAAGAACGACTATGGTAGGTCCGACCTGTCAGTGGAGGAAGCTGAAGAGTTGCTCAAAGTCATATCTGCCGACTTGTGCCCTGAGCATCAAAAGGTCGTGCAAGACGAGGAGGATGCCGTCTACTCAGCTATGAACAAGCGCCGAGAAATACCGATGACAGATACAACGGCAATCTTCATTGGCAAGGAAGAGGAGTCCCAGACGCCCAAGCTTGAGATTTCCCGTGTCAAGACGAAGACGAAGACACGACCAGAGGTGCCGTCAGACGTCCGAGCCAAGGAGCCACTAAGCAATCTGAGCAAGCTGTCGTTGGAAGACGAGGACCCGCGCGAGGTTATCGTGGTGCCGAGGAAAACCTTTGAAGAGTTCATCTGCAAGGTGTTCCCCGCCGAGAAGAATGAAGGCAAGCAAGGCGTGGACTGGCAGACATTTGTGCGCGGCATGACAGCTGTCGGCTGCTCGGTGACCAACAGCGGCGGCGGTGGTTCAGAGGTTCTCTTCTCCCATGAGATGTTCGGCAAGATTACCTTCCATAAGCCGCACCCCGAGCCTAGGGTGGATGCGATCAAGCTGCATGCATGGTTTCAGAGGCTCCAGAGGAGATTTGGGTGGAGCCGGGAGCTGTTCGTCGTTGCGAGGGTGCAGCCCAGTCAGGCTACGGAAAGCTCAAAGGACAAGAGCCAGCCCGAAGGGACGAATGGGCCCAAAGCCTCGTAGAGGGTGTCAGGAGGGCGGAGACTGCGCGAGAGCTGAAGAGTCGGAGGATAGGGAGGAATCCATTCCCTAGAGAAGTGTGTAGTGAAGATTACATATATTTATGTTCGTCGAGAACCCAAAACCACTGTGTGCATCAGGCTGTGACCAGCCCAACCACTGCCAGGTGACCTTTCATATCGTAGAGAAAGTATGACTGAATGATCTATTTCACCCAGCAGGTGTCAGTAGACAGTAGAAGCTGCAGTGTATTTATATGCACAGCTTTGCACAGCTTGGTGCTGCTGGCGTTGCTGCTTGTCGGTGGGGCAAACAACAGTCCATGAGTCAATCCTTCTTCGCCTGGCGCGCAAGCGCGCCAAAAGACAATGAAAGACGATCATCATCAGTCAAGAATCAAACGGTTCCAAAAATTCCCTAGCCGACCGAAGCCAACTAGGAGTGGTCATGTTATAGTTTTCAACTAGCAAAAACGTGTTCTCAGGCGTACCTTCACTGAATCACGTAAAGCCCGTGCACCAGGATGAAGAGAAAGGGAAGAAAAGGGTGCAGCACCGCTGCCAGACAGGGTGGCGGGTTTATATACTTGCTGGCAGGGAGTACTGCCGCAGAGTCTGCCTGGACCCCACCGCCTTCTGTTTTCGGAGCACACAAGTGGTGGGTCCGCCAGCTAATTTTGGGGACACACCTTCTCAACCGTGACCCCATTTGAATCATTTGGGTCAACCGTGAGTCGCCTGTAGACCTCAACTCGGTGCGTTATGGTGTATTGACAGCTAATGTAGTCTCTTGTTTCAGATGCAAGTCTGTTCAAATACCACCTCCCATTCCCAAGCACACAACCATGGTGGCACGACGCTTACCGAATCAGCTGTGCTGCCTAGCAAAAAAATGGCCTGCTCCCTGGCGTGCCTTCTAACGACGTCGATGTCGGTATGGTGCCGTACAGAGATGGCGCCTTTTCCGACATGCCCACTCACCAACTACCTAGGTACTTGGATATCTAGGCTAAGTCACAAGTGGGCTTTGACGTCCACCAAGAGCTGCCTTCTAGTCCAAATCGCCCTCGGCGTGTCTCGTGTGGCTCCATGCCGGCCTGATAGATCTCAGTCCCTAGTGTCTCGTACTGATTGACCACCGTACTCCTCCTTCTGGCCCTAGTTCAGCCAGCCCTTTGGACCTCCCCAAGTTCCCTTCACCATTGACTTGTAATAGACCCAAGGGAAGAAGTCCTTCTTGAGATGATAGAATGATCGACGAGGGGTTGCTTGGTCGATCCCAAGCCATGCAAAAGTCTCCTTGGGGTGTCCGCCATACTTGAATTCGGCGAGGAGCACCTTGCCATATTCCGTCAACAAGGGGCACGAGGTGTACCCATCATACACAGCATCGGGCTGCTTGCTCTCCAGGGCCTGCAAGAGGTTGCGGACCAGGACTGGCGACTGCGAAGTGATCGCAGCCGCCGTCTTGGAGGTCGGCAGGCTGGAAGCGTCGCCAGCCGACCACACGTTGGCATATTTCTTGTGTCGTGTCGTGCCATCATCGACATCCACATATCCCGCCTCGTTCGCAAGGGGGCTCTCCTTGACGAACGTGTGGGGGCCCATCTTAGGCACAACATGCAGCAGATCGAAATGCCTCTTCACCTGCTCCTTGGTGTCGACGCGGTTGAATGTCGCCGTATTGCCGTCAATGGAGACAAGATCATGCTGGAAAAGGCCTTCGACACCCCTTTCTTTTCGGAGTTCTTCCAACTTTGTGGCGTATTTGGGGACTCCGAACATCGTAGGCAGCCCGTTTGCAAAGGTGACCTGGATTGCTGAGTCGGAAGTGTTCCCTGGCTTGCACAAACCCGCACGCGTCCACTTGTCTAATGCCAGCCACATGACCTTCTGTGGAGCTCCAGCACACTTGATGACGCCTGCTGGCTGGGTAAAGATGGCATCTCCCTTCTGGAGTTTGCTGATAGTCTCATGTGCTTTATCACAGGTCTCATAGCTGTAAATGGTTGATACAGGAGCGTCTCGGTCGGCAAGGGCCTCAGGTAATCCCTTGATACTGTTCAGGTTGACGGTGATGCCCGGTGCAACGACCAGCTGGTCATAGTTGATGACGTCGTTGTTGCTGAGTCGTATGGAGTTGTCCTCAGGTTTGAACACGCCGACTCCTTCCTTGTAGAGCTTGATCTTAGGGTCGATCAAGCTGCTCAACGGTCTCTGCAGCTCTTGTTTTGTCTTCAGCCCTCCGCCGACAAGAGTCCAGCCAGGCTGGTAGTGATGCAACGTTGCTGGATCGACGATGGCAATATCATCGACAGCGAATTTTCCCGACCGTGATAGCTGGTGACTGATGTTTAGACCAGCAGAGCCGCCACCAACTACCACAACCTTATGGTTTCGAGCAACAGGATTAACTGGCGACACTGATGCCAAGTTCCGTTGAGTCGAAGCAACTGGCCTGGAGGCCCTTAAACCCCGGGATGCACGAGGCACAGAGGAACGAATGGAAAGCATCGTGGGCGTGGAGATTGTGCCGGTGTGAATTTGCAGTGGGAAATCCAGAGAGAGAAAGAGAAATTAAAAAGGTGAAAAGACTAGGAACACCGACAGTCAATGATATGCAAAGATGTTGTAGAGCATGTAGTCAATGGTACATGTCAGAAATGGAGCATCATGTAAGTCCCCACTGTGACATTACCTACGTGCTGCCGTGGGCCGACAGCCGCGCTTCGCTCGGCATCCGGCTGGCCGACCTCAGCGAAATCGCCCCATTGATGCTCGCCATCTGAGCCAAAATAACGACAGGGGCGATGATGTGATCGAAGTCCATGATGGTCTAAGTTCCTTGGGTGCCGTATGAGAGTATTTAAACATCTACTAAACGCCTTCTCCCAACTCTAGACATGCTCGCACTTTCCCCCCCAAACTTTGCTCCTATCCCCAAGCTCACCAACAACGACGTCGAAATCCGGTGGAATCTGTGGCTTTCCGGATCGATGTGTGAGCCTAGAGAGGAATGAGGTCGTCTCCCCGTTCGTGCCTCCTCTTCCATTCTGTCATAGGCTCGGGGCGGTCGGACGGATCACGCGTCGGTTCGACTGCCTTCGCCACAAGTCGCCGTCTTCACCGGTCTGGAACCTCTAGCAGTGTGATTGCCGAAAGAATCGGGCCAGCAGTGACGAGATTTGCCTCGACGTCATGGCCTGGTAGAACGAGGAGGTTTGGTTGCCCAAGGAAGAGCAGGATACTTGCGACGCCTCGAGTCAGACGGCTGAGACGGCTATCGGGATTCTAACAGCCTTGGGTTATGCCGTTGAGCAAGTTTAGACTTTGAGAGGTCGCCGAGTGGGTCAGTAGTTCGCCGACTCGGCCGGCGACACTAAAAGCCAGTCACAGTGAGATCCTGACGTCTTGAGCATATCTCAAGTCTGGATATATCATCCAGTCGAGGAAGACGGCGTGGAGTCGCAGTCGGGCTCCAACCCAACTCATGCGTCTTCGATTTTACTCGGCGCAAAAAGTATTTATATCCAAAGAAAATCCGTGATTCCATCTCTTCGTTGTCCCAGCTGCAGCAGTGGTAGCAGCATATTCTCTATGTATTCGTCTTGCGCAAGACCAGCAATACTCTCCAGCTGTGCTTCCTCCTCCTTAACTAGTCAACACCGGCTTGTGCATCTGCCGACAATAAGCACAGCGTCAAGAATAATTTCTTGCCAGCCTACTAGATCGTCAAATCATCGTCGGTTATTCCAAACAGGAAAGACATTGAGTGCGACCTGTATTCAACCTCCAGGTAATTTGAAAACTCAACCAGGCCGACCACCTTTCGCTACTTCAACGACCATGGCCAACCAGCCCACTATTCATGACCTTTTTGAGAGCAAGACAGGCACTTGGCAGTACGTGGTCGCGGATCCAGCCACCTCAAGTGCGGCTATAATCGATCCTGTTCTTGACTTCGAACCGTCCACCCAGGCCTTGACCACGGGGAGTGCAGACGCTCTTCTCTCATTAGTCAAGGAGAAGGGCTACAAGGTGGACTTCATCCTCGAGACACACGCACATGCCGACCATCTGACCGCAGGCTCCTATCTTCAAAGCCGCCTGTCCCAGATGCAAGGCTATAAGCCGCCCATCGGTATTGGCAAGCGTATTGGCGGGATCCAAGATCTATTCAGCAAGAAGTATGGTATCCCAGCGGATGAACTTGAGGGTGTGTTTGAGCGTCTCTTCGACGATGACGAGACCTTCGAGATCGGGACCTTGAAAGCCCAGGCTATTCACCTGCCCGGTCACACTCCGGACCACCTAGGCTATATGATTGGAGGTCAGTGTGCCACGGAAACCGTTCAATCAGAGAAAAGTGCTAACGTGTCTATCAGACAATGTTTTCTGTGGTGACTCCCTCTTTAACGCAGACATAGGCACCGCCCGATGCGATTTTCCCGGTGGCGACGCCAGTGCTCTGTATAAGTCAGGGCGGAAGCTCCTCAGCTTGCCAAACCATGTAAAAATTTGGACTGGGCACGACTACCCCCCAAAGGACAGAAAGCCTATGCCCTTTATGACTGTCGAGGAGCATAAGAAGGAGAACAAGCATCTGAGAGACGGCGTAACCGAGCAGGACTTTGTTGCTATGCGGAACCAGCGCGACAGTTCCTTGGGTGCTCCCAGGCTTATACATCCCTCTTTACAGATGAACATTCGGTCAGGGCGTCTGCCCAAGCCAACGTCGTCAGGGCAGCAGATGCTACACCTGCCGTTGAATATACAGGAGCACGCCCAGTGGTGAGCGAGCGTATGTCTTGCGTTGTTTGTACAGTCGCTATTTTAAGAGCCGTATCCCAAATTTAGTCAGCCAAATTTCAGCAAGCATGTGTTCAATCTTATTCTTCCCTGAGACATGTAAGCCGCCACTATGGAAGCGGTAGCAGGAAACTTACAACTAGCGGTACCAAGGTGCCAAAAGAAAGTACAACAAGGAACTAACGAACATGTATCTGTATATATTTGCTGATGTTATCATACTCTATGTACAGTCAGAAACGAAGTTTATGGAGAATGCGGTTGCTGTGTGCATAGTCATCCCATTATGAAGTTGTGAGCTGGGTCTAGAATTGGCGTCGTGGATTTACTGCTAATTCTGTGGCACCTATTGATGTCTTCTTCGAGCTGACAGGCCTTGGTTAGCTCACATTCCTTCACAAACATATCAATTGATGTCATTCTCCTATGCAAGAACGCCAATTTCTGGTAGTAGTTCGTGTCATCTGGAAAGTCTGTTTATTCGCAGCAATATCTAGAGCCGCGGCTTTGGGAACGGGAGACACCTCAGAGATCACAATTGTAATATTGGGCTATCATCTTGTGGGATACCCTCCCGGGTTTGAAGTCTTCCATGTGCTCATTTCCGTCGAAGTCGCCTTGGAGCATGCGCACCGTGTGGTAGTTGCGTCCAACTTAAACTTCTTTTCCTCCGCCACGGCCAGAGAAAGGGACCAGACATCGGGCAAGCCGGCCGCTGCCTCGCCGAACATGGCGGCGAAGTCGAGTGACGTGTCGAGGAGGCGACACAAGTTCTCAGTGTTTCGTCGAAGGTAAGGAATGGCTGCACGCAGAACAGACATGAGCTTCCGTGAGTCCAGGAGCGGCCACGGATAACCCAAATCTCTGAGGCAGCAGTCAGGATCGTGTCAATAAAGTCGTTTTCAGGCGCGGAAAGGTTGACGACGTGCTGGAGACCCATGATCCACTGCTCGCAGAGGGTATCAGCCCTGTTGGGTGTGTCTATTAGGACTTGGATTTCAAACTGCCGACCCAGAGCATCCTGAGCTGGTAGGAGGTGATGGATGCACTTAGTCCATGGCACTAGAGAACCTTGGAAGTTAATGCTCCGGCGCAGCTTGCTCTCGTAAACGTGGAAGTTGAAATCTAGAACTTTGACGATCCAGTCAGCGCACTGCTCACAATTGAGAGGACTAATCATTTGTGGGCTTTTTATTAGAACGGCGTGAGGGTTCGATGCTGTTTTGGCTGGCCAATGCCAGATTGACTTACGCGTGGCTGTTGCCCTGGAGGGCCTCTTTGTGATCGACGAATCGGCTGTCCTGGCCACCATTGGTCGTCATGGTGTTTCATAGTGCGTGATGCGTGAAGCTGAAGATGGTCACGAGAATGTTGGTTTAGAATGATGTGAGAATGTTGTGGTAGAGTGATATATTTAGCTTTCAGAGGAAATAATTTCCATTTTTAGTAAAATTAGGTAATCAGGAGGAATGAAATATTTATTGATAGAAGCCTATTAATTAATCACCTTATATTTCCCCTTTTTAACTTATTTAATTTATTCTTAGTTAATCCTAATATTTATTCTTAATATCTATCCGCCCACTTACCTATTCATTATATTCTAATGCTTTATTAGCGGTAGAGAGCAGTATATATAATGATAAGGCCGATCTTTAAGTTGATAAGCCCTTAAAACTTAAGCGTAAATATATAGAAAATATTATTATTATTTATCGTTATATTTATAAATAGGTTAAGATTAATAATATATTAAATGGCTTCCTTAATAATATTAATATATAAGTATTTAATTTAAATGCCATTAAAGTTGCATTATAAATATATAAGCGGTTTAAAGATACCATTATAATATATTTAAAATCTCTTAAAAGGTATATTTTTAAATAATATTTTAAAGGTAAGGTATATAAAATTAAATATAAGATTTAGGCTAATATTTTTAAGTTGGTAATAAGTAGGGATTGTAATACTTTTATATAATACTCCTCTTAGTTAAATAAAGATTTATATTTTATAAAGCTGCTTTATTTTAGTTTTATAATTAATTATATTTATAAAAGGCTATATATCGCTATATATAAGATATATATGGGATTTTAATAATTTATATAGTTAAGTGGGTTGATATAGGCTTAACTTATATATTTATAGCTAATAAAAGGGGTTATGCCTTTTTATCTGTTAATATTAACGCTTAATACTTAAATAATAAGGATAAGTCCTATTAGCCTTTATATATATATTAACTAAGCTATTTAAAAAGAGTTATAAGTACTTTATATAACTTGGAATTATAATTATAATGATTTTTATTATTATTATTTATAAAGGTATATATAAAAATAAGGTGGCTATTATTTATATAAATATATTAATGAAAGTAATTAAGGGGGAATATTTTTTTTTTAAGTTAGCTTTAATAAAAGTATTATTAATAAGGATTTATTCCTTTTAATATCTTATATATTTAATAGATTTCTTAATTAAGGGTAATAACTTTATATCTTAAATTAAAGAATTATATATAATTAAATAAAGGCTTCCTTTATATAGCTATTTAGATTTTTTAAGTGCTTTATAACGGAATAATATTACCTTTATATTTTATAGCTGTATTAATCTTTTAAATGCCTTATAGCGAAAGAATAATACTGCCTTTATATTTTATAGTTATTTCGATTTACTAAGTATTTTTCTTAAGTAAGGAATATTATTATTTAGCTACCCTGAGCTCTTAAGTGACTTATTACTGGCTAATAATATTATTTATCTTACCTTTACTTATTTTCTTATAATAAATAATTATTTAAATTAAGGCTTATTAAGATTTACTTATTAGTATTAATATTATTATTATCTTAATATCGAATATAATTATTAATTATATCTTATTATAAGCTTTTTAATTAAGATCTTAAATCCCTTAATTGGGATTAAGGCTTTCTTAATTAAGATCTTGGATAAAATCTTAAACCTTTGCTTAATAAGTACTTCCTATTATAAAAAGCTTAAGCTTTACCTTATTACCTATTATTTTTATAACCAGGTGATCAAACAAGTTCTTAAGTTAATTATTATTTATATTGCTATAATTAGTTATAACTTTAATAAATTTAACCACCCCCTTAGCGAATAGATTTATTTATTTATTTAAAACGTTAAGTTATAATTAAAATATATAAAGACTTATAAAGAACTAGAAAAATAAAGCTTATACCTTAAGGATATAATAAATATAATTATAAAAGATTATAAGAATATTTATTCTTTAAATATTTTTATCTGCAAATTAGATAAATTAAGCTAGGGTTATTATAATAATAATATTAATAAAGATTAAGATTATAAGTAGGGAGGCGAAGGGAATTACTTATTATAATATAATAATTATATTAATTCCTTCCTAGATTATATCGCCTTCTTTATTTAAGATTCTACCATTAAGGAAAACCTAGAGAAATATTAATATATTTAAATTAGCTTTAAATACTAAGCTAGTTTTATTAATAAGTGTTTAATGGCGTGCATAAGATATAATGATAAGATTATTATCAGTTAATATTATATTAATAATAGAATGATTCTAAAGAGTGCTTATATTATTAATAAATAACCTCTTATAATAAGAGATAAGCTTAATAGCTTTTCGCACTTTATAATAAAGTAGGCATTAATAGTTATAAGGTATATTCTAGCTAAATACCTAGTTATTAACTTATTAAACCTTAAATCTTAGCTTTAATATTAAAGGTTCCTCATTAATTAATTAAATATATAAAAATAAATATTTTATAATATAAGTATTATAGTTATATTTAAATATATATTATTTATATTTATTTCAATCCAGGAACCCTTTAATACTATAATTTTAATATTATAAAATATAGTTAAATACTTTAAATAAATAATATAAATTAATAAGGGCTACCTTTATAATATAGGTAAGCCTTATAATATAAAGATCCTTAAGGTAAAAGCTTATATTATCTAGGTATTTACCGCCTTAAAACCTATATATATAATTAAGGATGCTTTAACTATTATGGAATGGAGCGAGAATATTAATAATGATAATAAAGGAAGTTATAAGTTAAGTATTAATGATGGTATTAATGATAATTAAGTTAATAATAATAATAAAGTTAATAAAGATAATGATAATAATAATAATAATGAATTATATTATATAATTAGCATTAAAAAGATAAATATTTAAGGTTTTAAATATAAGGATAGTAAGGTTTTTATTTATAGCTAAGGGTATATTAAATGATTTTAAGCTTAATAATAAAAAATAACAATTATATATCCCCCTTATTATTATATTTATATTAATTAATAACTCCCTTATCTTAGAAGTTCTTTTATAACTTATATTATACCTTAATATATAAAAATATTTAGCTATATTAAGTATAAATATATAAGCTATCTTACCTTATTATTATCTTTATTACCCTTTTAATTATATTAAGAAGCCTTTAATATAAATAGGTAATTTAATAGCGCCTTTATTTTATGCATCCTTAAAATATTTATATATATCCTTTTCAGCTATTTATTTATAAATCGGGAGATATCTTATAATAAAGATAATTTAAAAAAGATCCTTTAATCTTCCTTATTAATATATTTTTTAAAGCTTTACCCGCCTTTTATTATTATATTTAATATAATCTTAAATATTATAATATTCTTATTAATAATATTTAAGGCTATAATATTATTATTAACTATTGAGATTATTTATTTAATATATAATATAAGGCTAGAGGCTTTATCTAAGGTTATATTAAAGGTAAGAGAGTATTTAAACCCATTAAAGGGATTATTTTCTAAAATATAAGCTTAAGATAATAGTTTTAAAGCTTTGATTATTTATATATAATCCCCCTTTAATAAGAGTAAATTATATTAAATGATATTATTAAATGATTATCAAGGGCTTCACTTTATAATAAGGAATTTTAACATTTAGCTAATCTTAATATCTAGTATATTTATAGCTATCTCATTAGGAATAAGCCTTATTAATATATTTTTATTTATTTTATAATAAAGGGTAATATATAATTGCATAATAATAGCTTTAAGGTTAATAAAGAAGTTTAAAAAGCTAAAGCTAATCTTATTTATTTATAACCTATCCCTATATAAGCCAATTAAGGAGCTAGCTATTTTATAATGCTTTTCTTTAATATATTAAAGCTATTTAAAAAGCCTTTTATATATATTTAAAAAGCTAATGATTAAGCTAAGGTTGCATTATAATTATAAGGTATAAATTATCCAGGCCTTACTCCTTAATAAATAGAGGATCTAACCCTTAGCTTTAAAATTAGCCTTATTTATGCCATAAGACGCCCTAATTATATAATATAAGCTTAAGAGTAGCAAGTTAATGCCTAGGAGTAATAAATAGAGGTTAAGAATTAACTTAATTTGTTGGTTAATAGCAAGGGTAATAGTTTTAATTAAAAGAGGGATGTTATTAAAAATAATAATAAATATTAAGTAATTAATGATAATAAACCTAAATAAGGTATTTAGGCTATAGGTAATATATATTATTATCAAATATTATTAATAAAGCCTTAAAAAGACTACCTTTTAAATATTATTTATATTAAAGGGGCGCTTAATTAAAGTTAAACTTATATATTATTATTAAGCTTTATTATCTTAAAGGTTATCTTTAGCTATAATTAAGGCTATATAATTAAGATTATCTATATACTTAATTATATAATTTACTTTATAATCTAATAATATTAATTATAATGAAAAGATTTAATATTAAAGAGTTAAATTAAGTAAATATAAATAAAAGGTTTACTAAGTAAAGGGCTATAATTTATATTATAAGGAAAAAATAAAATAAATAAAATTATTATATTTCTATAATTAATATTTATAAGTACTCTATATTATTAAGCTATAAATAATAAAAGAAAATTTAACTAGCTAATATATAGATTAAGAGAATTATAATATAAAGGATAAGGATATATTAAGCTTAAAACTTAATTATAATTAGCAGGGTTTATTTAAGCTACTTAATAACTTACTTATCTATTAATATTAATTATTAATACCCTATATCACCTTAATATATTATCGCCTTAATATATTAACCTGTCTTCCTTATTATTATTATTTGAAAATAAAGGATTAAAATTAATTTATTAATTATTTAATAATTATAAGCTAATAAAAATATCCCTTAATCCTTTAAAAATATTAATAAAAAAAAGTTAATTTTAAGTTAATAAGCTACTTATTATATAACTTAATAATAAATATTTATAATTATTATTTAATAGCCTTTTTATTTAAGAAGAAGTAATAAAAAACGCAAATTACCTTTTTAATACCATTCTTATTACTTATATCATAAACCTTATCTAAGTAGTTAATAAGGTTAAGGAGTTGATAATTAAGGCTGCTATTAATAAGGTTTAGTGGTAATATTAGTTTAAACTTTCCCTTATATAAAGTATTTTAAAGGCTTGCCTCTTTATTTATTCCCCCCTTTATATATTGCTTTAAATTATTTAAGTTTAGTTTTATAAAGGCTATTAGCTATTAGTAAGGGCGGAGCTGATAATAGTCCTTAATTAAATAGCCTTTATTCTTAAGTTATTATTTAATAATAGCTAAGTAATATATTTATATAAGCAGCATAATATCTTAAAAATATACCTTATTATAAAGGATTATAACGCTATAAATATATATAAAGTTAATTAATGCCTTTATAAGCTATTTAAATTATATAATAATATATGCTTATATTAAGTGGTTAGGCGCCTTTATTATAATATATAATATGTTACCTTAAATAGCCTCCTGCGCTATATTGGAAATATTTTTTAAATATAAGTTTTCCTTAATATTGTTTAAATATAACTTAAAAGTATAGAGCAAGATTAAGATTATTACTATTTTTTAAATATAAAATAATATAATAAAATCATCCTTAATATAAGCGCTAGCATTAATTTAAGCTATAAATATATTATATATAGCTTATTTATATCTTAATAAAGGTTATAATAATAAGGAAAAGAATTACTTATATTTATATTGCTAACGTTATATATATTATCATTCTTTATTTATAAAATGCTTAATATATTAAAATTAGTTATAAATAGGCCATCTCTTTAAAATAATATTTAAATATTTAAGTTTTTAAGGGCTTTTCTTATTTAAGTATTATTAAAAGGTAAGCATTAATTAAAAATATACTAATGATAATATTTATATAATAAAGGCTTATTATTTAAGATTAAATAATTTAACCTTACTTAAAAAGCACTTTAAAAGCACTTATTATCCTTAATATATTTATTATATAAGAATACCCCTTTATTAAATAATTATATTAAGGATTTTATAAAAGAAGGAAAGTAAAGTATATTAAATTTATAAAGATGAAATATAAGATATAAATAGCGCGGATTTAAAGGTAAAGATTAGCCTTACCCTAAGAACATTAATATAAAGTAATTTTATTATATATATAAAAGTAAGTTACTTAATTAAAATATATATATTAGCCTTAATACCCTTATAAAAAACCCCATTAATATTAAGTTTAATATTTATAATTAAGGCTTGCTTTAAAGCTATTTATCTAACCTTATTAATAAGCTTATTAATGAGATATTAGCCTGGCGCGATATTTATAACCTGATATTAAGGTTTTCATCCTTATGCAAGGCTGCATTAATATAAATCTTAAAGCAGCTTATAAGTTTTATAAAGCTTATAAGTGAGGCGCTAAGGGTAGAGTTAATCGCTATATGCATTAACCAACTAAATATAAGATCTTTATATTAAACCCTTAATCCTTCCCTTTAAATAAGCCCCGCAGCTACCTCCTTATAACCTAATAATAAATCAAATCTAGCTAAGCTATATATAATCTTCTTAACTATTCCTTATATATGATTTTAGCTAAGCTACCCACTATTATAATTATTATTGTTATTATTATATATTTAAATATAAGGAATTAATAATAGTAAATATCATTTAAGCATTAAGGTATTAAGATATAATACTTTTATATATAATTAATAATTTTATTTTCACCTTAATAAATTATATAATATACCTTTATAACCCTTTTTTATATATAGTTAAATTAAATTTATTAATTTAACTTTAATTTATTTAAGGGTTTATAAGAAAAAGGTAATTACCTTTATATTTAATAGTTTTACTTCCTCCTTTTATTATTAAATTAAGTATATAAGTAAGGAGGAATTTATATTTAAATTATTGCCCTTAAAATTATAAAGCTGGCTTAATTTCTTTAAATAATATTTTAATAAATTTACTTTATAATTAAGCATTAAATATTAATGTAAAAGAGAGTTATAAAGGGTATTAATAATACCCTTTTTCTTTTTATTATAATCTTAAATATTTATATTAAAATTAAATTAATATAATTAACTTGACTTATATAAATATAAATCTAGTATGCTAATATATTTATGCTATTAATGCGCCCTTAATACCCTTAAGTGTAAATCAATAAAATCTTGCTATTATTAAATCCCTCCCTTAAAAAAAAAAAGTACCAATCCTCTACCTTCCCTTTAATTGCTATTAAGATAACTACCTGAGCGATATGTTATCAGCTAAATCTTTATATAAACTTAAAATAATTACTATCGTTATTATTATTAACATCACTGCTACCGCTATTATCTTAATATATATAATAGCTTTCTTTAAGCTTTATAATTTATTATTGCTTATTATAATCTACTAGCTACTTTAAATAAATCATATCTTTATTAATTACTTTAATATATTATAATATAAATAAGGTAATCTTATTATTAATAGTATAATTAAATTTATAGCTATAATAAAAGATAATGCTATTATTTTTCTTAATTAATATTATTATCTTATCTTTAAATAATATTAAATTATTATAAATAGCCTTAATAAAAAAGGTTATTTAATTAAATAAATCCTTTTTAATAAGTATTGCTATTATTATATTTAAATATAAGCTATTAATAATAAGGATCTGCTTATTTATATATTTCTTAATAGGCTTGGTGGCTATTATTAAGTTATAAACGGATTAGACTGGATTTAAGGCCTTAATATCAGCCTTGGATAAGGCTTAGGCAGGCTTAAATGCGGGCAATTAATTAAGCTAAAGGTATAAAAGCCTAATCTCCGCCGTATATATATTAAAGTGATTAATTATAAAAGCTTTTATTATGATAATAATGAACTTATTAAGCTTAATTTATTAATTAAGCCGTTTATAACCAGTGCTCCTAAGCTAAATGAATTTAAAAGTAGTTATATTATCACCTTAATTACGCTATTTCCCTTTAATCTTAAAGTTAATTTCTTAATAAATAAGCCTTAAGATATTATTTTTAAGGTAATAAAAGTTAAGCTAATAGCATAATATATTGCCTTTATAAATGTTATATAAATATTTTATAAGCTTTTTAAAGTTTACCCTTTTACTATATAATGTATTAATGATTATATAAATTAAAAGCTAGTTATATTTAAATAAATATTTAGGCTTAACCTTTATTTAAGAGCTATCTTAAATACCTGGCTGGTAGGGGGAGGAAAGGTTCTTAACAATAAGGCTCTTATGATTATCAAATATTACATCTATAAAGGACCCCTTTAGCTTCTTAACTATAGCGGTAAAAGTACTAAGGTGCTATTTAAAATAATAATTAACCTTTTTAAGGTACTTAACTATTACCTTATAACATTCTTTAAGCAGATAATTAATAAGGGTTTTCCCATTTAATTATATAATATTAAATATATAATATAAAGATTATATTAAAGCTTTATAATATAAGCTTAATATATAAATAATATATAAGAGGATTATATCTAAGTTTAAATCTTATATAACTATCTTGCCATTTAAAACCATAAATGTAAGTAATTTAAAGCTATTTATATCAGCGGTAAATACCCCGCTAATATATTAAGCCAATATACCTATAGATATGCTGCTACTATAAATATATATATAATTAATACCCTGCTTTAATTATTATTAAAATATTATCTTATTATTATTATCAACAGCTATATATATTTATATATACTTTTTATTAAGCTTCTCCTTAATATAAAATTATATATTATTACCAACCTTTAAATAAGCTATAATTTTATTTAAAAGGTCCTGGAAGGAGCCTTTGATCCTTATCATTTATTATAAAGCAACCTAGGGCTTAAAATATTAAAATAACTATATATTAAACTTATTTAAGCTTAATTACTATATTAAAGTGAAAAGTTAATAAATTGCATATAGGTATAATTAAGAGTTTATTAAATCCTAAGCCTTTTTATCTTATAGTTTTATAAAGATATTATTCACTCTTAAATAAATATTATTAAGTATAATATATATTACTTAAGTAAGCTTACTAGCTATTATATTATAATATATATCTTATAATACCTTTATACGCTTATCTTCTTTTATCTTAATCTTAAGCTGGTTAAGGAGGCTATAAACCTTATTAACGGTTATAATATTACTCTTCCGCCTTATATGCTTTTAGATAATATCTTTATAGATATTTATAAAGGTGATAAGGCACCCCTTCTTATCATAAGTCTTAAGTCCCTATTTAGCAAGCTGGATTTAATTAATAAATTGCTTATTATAAAACTTAAAAATATAAAATAGGATTTTTACTATAACCTTTTCCTTAATACTTAATAAACTATTCTTAATATTAAGCTTTAATATAATAAGGCAGATAGCGGGGTAAATATTTAATTTATACCTTAAGCTTATTTTTATAAGGTAGCGGATAAGCTGGTATTACTGCTTTTTATTATTTTTTCTACCTTTTTATTTACTTAATAGGCTTAACTTTTACTTATAGCCTTTCTTAATTTAATAAAGCAGCAAGAGGAAGCTTATAATTAACTTGTTAAAAGATATAGCCATATAACTTATAAGCTAAAATAAGTTTTTATATAGGTATATAAGTTAAAATATACTAAAGCGGGTATTATAAGTATTAAATTTATATTTCTTTAAGCTTTTTATTTATATATAGCCTATTATAGTAAATCGCAGCCTTGGCTATATTAATAAATAAGGGAAGGTAAGTAGATATAATATAACGGGTAAGGTTTAAAATTTAAGGTTTTAAGGGGCTTAATGCTAAAAGGCTGAGTATTAATAAGTAAACTATTAAGTAGATATAAAGAGATAAAGATATAATGTTGAAAATAAGGATATAATATTAATAGATAAAGATATAATATTAAGCAACGTTAATAAATAAAGATATATTATTAAATAATGCTAAAAGATAAAAATATAATATTAAGAATAAAAATATAATATTAATAGATAAAGATATAATATTAAGTAATACTGATATATAAAGATATAATATTAAATAATATTAATAAATAAAAATATAATATTAAGTAATATTAATAAATAAAGATATAATATTAAGAATAATAATATAATATTAATAAAGAAAGATATAATATTAAAAATAAAGATATAATATTTATAAATAAAGATGTAATATTAGCGCGGAGATATAATATTAATAATTAAAGATATAATATTAAAAATAAAGATATAATATTTATAAATAAGGATATAATATTAAAAATAAAAATATAATATTAAGAATAAAGATAAACTATCTTAAATAAAGATATAATATTTTAAAAAATGAAAATGTATAAGAGCCTTAGTATTAAGATAAAGATTAAGGGATAAGGTCTTAATAAATAATATATTTAAAAGTTAAAGCTAAATATTAAGAAATGATATATTAAGAGAGAATAAATAATAGATTTAAATACCTGGTTTTTAAATTTTAACTTATATATTACATTTATTATTAAGTAATAAACTAAAAACGCTAAGATTTTAAGAGCTAAGATATTAATAAGGCAATTATTTTAACCTTATAATTATTAAAAGAAAGGAAAATAAAACTAAACTAATTATTATAATACTTTTCATAAGCTAAATTTAAGTTAAAGCCAGCGGAATAATAATAACTATATTAAAAGCAGCATTATATACTTATTAATTAAATTACATTACCTTTTAACTTACTACCTATAAATTTAATTTATTATATTAAGGCTTAATATATATTATAATCTATATAAATAGGTAGAGAAGGAAATATAAATATTATAATTTAACTTTAAGGCTTATTTCTGCTTAGTGATAAATGGTATAAGTTATATCTTATAAACCTCCTGTTTATTATTATTGCAAAGGTACTTATAAGAAAGTAATAAAGCTTAAATCTTTTTATTATTATTATTACTTCCTAATACCTTATTAATTAAGGCCTTATAATATATAAATAATAAGTATTATATATATACCTAAGGTTTTTATTTATAGCAAGGCTTATTATAATAATAAAGGTATTAATATTTATAAAGAATAAAATATTATTAATTTAAAGAATATTAAAAAGGTTAAAATAGATAATATAGGTGCTATTAGCGCTTAATTAATAAGTATAGATTTAGTATATCTTATATATATAATTTATAGCCTTATTGCTTATAAGTGTGCTTATAATTTAATCCTTAATTTATATTAGCTTAATAAAGGTAGTTATTATAAGGGTTAGGGTTATTATTTAATTATATCCTTCTTATAAAAAGAGGAGAGCAAAGATATTAATAATTATATAAATAGCATTTTTAATAAGGTTTATAATGAATGGTATAAAGTGGTAAGTAAAAAGAGGCTTTAAGGATAATAAGATGGAAAAGAGGTAGGTTTAAAGGAAGTTTATTAAGCTGGAGAATAATTATAAAGTAAGAATATAAGGAAGAGGTTAAATAAGATTATAAATATATAGATTTAAGTTTTAAGCTTATGGTTACTTTAGCTTATCTTTATTAAACTTCTTATATTTATATTAATTTTAAGTAAGGCTTATATTAAAACTATACTAGGGATATAATAAGATGGTAGCTGCTTTATTTATAATGATAAATATAATATTATAATTTTATTAAGGCTGTATATTTTATATCTCGTAAGATATATTAGCTTATAAGGTTATAGTTATGATTAGGGCCTTATAAAGGCTAATTTAAAGCAATTAAGGCTTAAAGCAGCTATTATTTATAAATAAAATAATGCCCTTATTAACTTAAGTTAATCCTCCTTTTATATATAAAAACAGATATATTTATATATATATTAATATAATATATTACCTTATTTTAACCTTTAATTTCCTCTTAAATTTCCTTTATTTCTCTTTTAATATTTATTTTTATAACTTATATAAATTATTTATTATAAAAAGATAATAAGTGATTTAAATTAATAAAAAGGGGGCTTTATTTTACTTTTAAATAATAAAGGTATTTAATCTCTTATATATAATCCTATTTTATTTATATTATTAGCTTATATTTATAGATAACTCCTTTATTTATATCTTTTATATCATTTATTATAAAAAACTTAAGGATAATATATTAAGCTTAAAAGGATTTTTAAATTTAATAAAGAAAACTTATAGCCTTAAGCCCTTATTTAATTTAAACGCTTATCTTAAACTTAACTTATAGCCTTATTTAAACTTATAACTTAGTTTAAATACTTAATTAAATCTAAACCTATAGCTAAATTTAAACCTATAGCTAAACCTTAACTTATAGCTAAATCTTAATACTCTTGCTATTTATAAGGCTGGAAACTTAACTTAGCTATTATAAAGCTTAAGATACCTTATGGAATGGATATAAGTAGTATCTTGCTTAATGTGGATAGCTAATAGCATAGTTATCTTAATCTTTATCTCTATTATATTTATTGCTGTTATTTGGCTTATAATGCTATAAATCTACCTTAATAATAACTTTAATGCATTATTACCTTAAAATTAAGGTAATAGATAAGTAGTATAATATAAAAAGGCTATTAATATATATTTTAATATTATAAAATGGCTATGCTATTTCTAGGGTTAAGCTAAGCTGAATTCTAGGGAAGATAATGCCTTTATAATGGTAAAGGTAATAGAGATTATAAAGAAGATTAGCTGCCTAGCCTTAAATATAGCTATATTAAAGAATAAGTTTAAGATATTAAGCCTAGATAAGGTTAGTGGGTTATAATATTTAAAAGTAAGGTTCCTTTAAGGGCTTAATAAAGTATGCTTTTATTAAGATATTATATAGCTATAGTTGCTTTAATTTGGCTGTATTTTATATAACCCTATTATATATACTCCCTTTTATTTAAACCACCTGGTTATAATAATGATATATAAGATAAAAGAAATAAGGAATATATTTTTAAATATTAATAATGCTTATAACGATCTTATATTATAATATTATATTATTTAAACAGGTAGCTTTAAGCTTATATATAATAATATTTATATAAACGGGTAATAAAGCTGCCTTTAAATAATAACCTTTAAAATATATTATTTAACTAACTATAAGCTATATAAAGGGATGGAGTTTAAGGATAAGTTTATATCTATAGTTAATAATAAGCTTAATATAATATTAAATGATATAAATAATATTAATAATAAGTTTAATAATATTTACCTTAACTTTTCATAGAGCTTAAGGGATATAATTAAGGGCATAGCAGCGCTAGATAGCTTATTATATATTATTACGGCTTAGATAAGCAGTAAATGAAAAGGCATTAAATAGGGAAGGGGCATAATATAAGCGCAATAGGTAGCAATCCTTTTTAAAACTGCCTTAAAGTGGTTTTATTTTTAATTTATATATATATATCTTTTAAATAATATATATCTAGTTTTTTTATATAATAATAAATGCTTAAATATTTATCATTTAATAAAAAAATATAATATTAATAATAATAAGTTTTAAATATAATTATATATAGCTTAGCTATTTTAAAAGGGCTTTAAGAGGAGTGGTTTAAATTAAGGCGGTTTAAAGCGGTCTATTAAGTTTACTTATCTCTTACCTACCACTCTTATATATAATTAATTATATTAAAACTATATTAAAAATACCACCTTATTATAAATCATTCTTTTCAAGTTTATAAACTTAATATCAATTTATTTAACCTTTATATTAATAAATAATATTTATTTTTTTTAAATCTTTTCTCTATATAGAACTTTAATATATAAAGGAAAATGATTTTAAATTTAAATTTAAGTTAAAAGTGATATATGCATTTAGCTTTAGCTTAAGTTTAATTATAGAGCAATATATATTAAAAGGGTGATTTTAAGTAATATAATTAAAGTTAATATATTTTTAATTACGATATTATAAGTTTAACTTTAAATAAATTAAACTTAATATGAAAAGATAAAAGGTATTTATAATTATTAAAAAGTCTTTTCCTTATTAATCTAAATATCTAATAATGAAGTGATTTATATTAAAAGTATAATTTAAATGATATTTATTATCCTTTAAGATATATAAGGATAGTGTTTTTATTAAAAATATTATATTTACGCTTATTATTTATATATATTTATTTAAAATATTAAATTAATTATCTAATAATTATTTTAAATAAAACTTGTAATATAAATTGTGAAATAGCTAGATTTCCAATATTAATATAAAAAGAAATATTAAATAGCTAGGAATGCCCTTTATCTTTTCATATTAAGTTTAATTAAATTAAAGTTAAGCTTATAAAGTTAATTATATATAAATATAGATTTGTTATATAATAATATAACGGCGTTAATAATATGGCTTTAGCGGTTTGAAATATAAATAAATATAACTTTAAAGATATATATATAACCGTTATAATTAAATACCTTGAAAGTTTAAAATATAATTAAGTTAATTTATTAAATTACTATATCTTTTTAAACTTTCTAAAGCTAATGTAGCTATTAATACAACTAGATTTATAAAAGGGCGCCGTTTCTTATATATTTTTACTTATAATATAATAAGTATATCTTAGTTAATTATAAGAGGCGCTTAAGATAAGGATTTTAAAATAATTTTAAATAAAGATAAAAGTATTAATTAATATAAGATGGGTATATTTAACCTCTTTTTTAAATTACCGATTTATACCTAGCTTATTAGCCGCTTATATAAAAAGAAAGCTATTAAATCCTTTATTTTAAAAGTTTTTTTATAACTTGCATTATACCTTAATAAAAAGATATAAGGCGCTTTTAAAAAAGAGGTAGTGAATATAGATTAATACTAGCATAAAAATATTTATAGGTAGTTTTATAAGCTATATAAAATGATTTTAAATATAGAAAAAGTTAAAGAATAAATATTATAAAGGAAAGCTGTTTTAAGCCTATTTTTATATTTATTATAATTAGCTGCTATTAGATTATTGCTATTATTATTGCCGTTAAAAGCTACCTTGCTTTGCTTTTTAAGCCCTTAAATAAGTTAAACTGATTTATAAATATGCTATTTATCGCTGTTAGGCGCGTAAAACCTCCCTGTTAATAAGATAATTAGCTATAGGGTTAGCCTAAGTATTTTATTTAATAAAGCTCTTTTTAAAGAAGCTATCTTTAATGAGTATAGCTTAATATAGTTAATCTTAATATTTAATAAAAAGGTTAAGGGGGAATTTATATTTAAATTTAGCTTATTTATTAAATCCTTTATTACCTTTATTGCCTTTATTATTTTTATTTCCCTTATCTGCCTTTTATTAAATATTATTATATTTATAAATTTAAGCCTAAAGCTAGTTTAAGTAAGGGGAAAATGCTGTTAACTTAATTATATTTACTTTAATAATATAAATCTTAATAATATATTTAAGCTAAAATAGGTAGGTAATTATAACGGCTATAAGTGTTATTAAAAACCCATTATAAGTGTTTTTATTTATGATGGTATAAATGTTTATATTTAACTTATTATTATAAATTTATTTTAAGGTATATACTTTATTTATTTAAAAGAGTTGTTAATTAAGGTAAAGGTTAATAGTATTTTTAATAATTAAAGAGGTATGATATTTAAAGGGAGGGGGTATTAATTTATAAATAAGGTTGATATTATAGTGGTTTATATTTAAAGATATAGTAATGGCTTAAAGTAAATAGTAAATTTAAGGGGGTAGGTAAGCTTATTTAAGCTTTTAATTATATTAGTGTTAAATAAATAAAAGAGGATATATATAGGATTAAGAATATAATTAATGGTAATGGTATAGAAAAAGGTAGAAATATAAAGGTATATATATTTATAACTTACCTTGCATTTTATTTCCTTCTTATTAACCTAGTAATATATCTATAAATTATTAATTATATGATTTTTAATTTATAGTAAAAGTTTTATTTTATAGCTTTCCTTTTTAATATTTATCTCCCTTTAATTAGCTTAATGATATATTTATAGATTTTTAATTATAAAGGTTTCACTTTATAATTAAAGCCTTAGCTTATAACTTTCCCTTTTAATGTTTAGCTATATTTTATAAGCTTAATAAGCTGCTTATTAATTTTTAACTATAAGAGTTTTAGCTTATAACTCTCTTTTTTAATGTTTAATTCTTTGCTATAAGCTTAATAAGCTGCCTATAAACTTTTAATTATAAGAATCTTAGCCTGTAGCCTTCCCCGTTGGCGCTAGTATATCTATATGCCTTTTATCTTCTTTTGGCAATAATAGATAAGTCGCAGTTAATGGTTAAAACTGGCGGTAAGTGAAGGTAGGCTTAATGGTCTTGATTAGCTATAGCTATTAATGCTAAGCGGTGGCATGAGTATATATATTAAGAGATGATATTCTCTTATATGGTATCTTTATTATATAAGATATTATAAGCTGAGAAAGGTATTATATTCTAGGAGTAATAGCTATTTATTTATAAGTAATGCCTTTTAAATAATAAGGAAAATCTTAAAACCTAGATTACTTTAGCCCCCTGATCTTTATAAGAAAGATTATTTTTTACTTTTATTATCTTATATTTTCTTTATCTTATATTTTTATTATCTTATATTTCTATCGCTTTAATATTTAATATCCTTTTTATTAATCACTTATTTATAAAATATATATATATAATCATTCCTTTAAGATATTTATTCCTTATAATATTTTAAGCTTATTTAATAATTATTAAGAGATTATAATTAATTAAATAACTAATAATAAGGCGGTAATTAATAAAGCTTTAAACCTTATTACTATTAATTTAAATAAGATTTACTAATAATATAAGTAAGAATATAAGTTTTTATTTAATATACCGCTATTATAATTAACTAAGATTTTATTAATTAATAAATATAAAGATTAAAGCTAAGGCTAAATGAAGGTTATAAGATAAAAGATGTGTTTTAAAGCGGATAAGATTATATAAATAAGCTTATTAAGGCTGATTTTATGATTAACTTTATAAGCTTTAAGGTAGATTAAATCTTTATATATATATTATAATAATAAATATTTAGGATATATATATGTTTTTAAGCAGCCTTTTTAATAGATTTTTAAATAAATGCTTAATTAAATACCCTTTATAAGCTTAAGAAAAGTAAGCCTTTTCTAAACAAATATTTATATAAAGTTATTAATAAGCCTTTAAATATTAATTATTATTAAATACTGCTTATATTTAAAAAAAGCTTATTATAATAAAAGATAATAAATATATATATAAAAGTTTATTGAAAAAACAACTATTATAATAAAAGAGAATAAATATATATATAAAAGTTTATTAAAATAAAGCTTATTATAATAAAAAAGAATAAAGGTATATATATAAGCCTGTAATATAAGAGGTTTTAATGGATAATAATTTAAGCAAAGCAGTATCACTACCTATTATAATCTCTTAAGCTTGTAAAATATTTATAAATATATGAAAGCTGGCCTCTTTATAGCGCAACCTTATATTAAAAGGCTAAATACCGCTTAAATATTAGATATAAATTATTCCTCTTATTTAATTCTCTTAGCCAGCTATCCTTACTTATCAACATCTTTATAAAAGTTATTATTATATTTATAAGAGATAATATTAAGCCTAGAGATATTATTATTAGGTTTAGAATAGCTATTATTAAGTTTAGAGGAGAAATATTTTAAGCAATATTAGATAATTTAATATATAAGAGCTAGATGAATTTAATGGGATAGTTTTTAAATAAATATATATTATGATATAAGGTAATTATAAAGTAGCGGTAGGATTTAAATTATAAAATAGATAGCTTTTAAGCGTATTTAGTTTTTATTTAATTTAGATATAGCTTAATAACGTTATTTTTTAAGTATATTTTTTTAAAGCTAAAGATTTTTAACTACTTTTATAATATTAAAAAGGATATTTTTTTTAAAAAGCTAGCATTTTTATATTTAAAGCATTTAAAGCTATAACTTAACTTAAATAAATTATTAAATATAATGATTTATATAAATATATTTCATTATTTATTAATAATATATATTAACCCTAGAATAATTTAAGGTATATAAGTAAATTTATTATTATTAAGGTTTAGCTAAAGTTAATATAGCCGCTTAGGTATGAGTTAATAAGGAGGAGGTTAATAATAGCCTTACCGTTAATATAATATCTGCTTTAAGTATAAGCGGTAATTATATAGGCTTTATGCCGCTTTAAGTAGCTAGTATATTAAGAGAAGGGGAATAGGGCAGTAGGGTAAGGAAGAAGAAAGGGGCGCTTAGTTATAATAAATAATATTTAAAGAAATGTTATTTTAAGGGTAAAGTTAAGGAGAAAGTAGCTAAGTTAATAGATAAAGGGTAAGAGGATAAATTATAAAATATTAATAATATAAGTTAAAAAAGGTTTTTAATCTTTATTTATAATAATAATAATAATATATTTTAATTATAATAAAGTATATATAGCATTAATATAACTTAGCTTATTAAGCAATAAAGTTATTAAGTAAGTATGGTGATTAATTAATGTTAAGTTAAAGATAAAGGGGCTTATTAATCTTAAGGTTAATTACTTAAGGTAAGTATTAAAAAGGGTTAAGAATAAAAGGGTTAAGTTGAAAAGGGGGAATATAAAATGATTAATTATAGGGTGATTAATAATGATTTTTAATAAGCTTTTATTAATAAATATATTTCATCCCTTTAAGGGTATATATTTAAGTTTTAATATTAAGATATATTAATATTTAATTATAAAGTTAATATAATAAGTTTTTATAATTATAAAATTAAGCTACCTTTATTAATATTTAGCCTATTTTATATCTTTACTTTAAATATAGATAATAATAATATTTTATGGGATATTTTATAATAATAATAACCTTATTAATAAAAAAGATTATCTCCTTTCTCCCTTAACTTAATATAAGCCTTAAGATAAATATTTAAATTTAAACATTATTATAATATAAATATTTTATATTTATAAATATAAATTAATATTAATATTAATATTTAATATTAAAGCAGTTATATAGATAAAGATATACCTTTTATCTTATTAAGCTTTTGCTTATTTAAATATATATATATTTTTAAAGATAATAAGGAGGTATATATTATATCCTTTAAATAAATATATTAAGCCTCCTTTAATAGTAATATTTAAGAATAATTAATATAAAGTATTAATTAAAAATATTAAGGCTGTTATTATTATAAGTTTAATATAATTATAGAGTTTAATAAGGTTATATATATATTTATATAGATTAATATAGGTAAAAGAATGCTTATTAATAAGGCTTATATATATAAGGTTGTTTCCTGCCTAGCTATATTAATTAATATACTTAATTAATATAGCAGCTGCCTTATTAATATAATTATATATAATAAATATAAATGCCTTTAGTTCATCTTATATATACCTATTAAGGATATATATATCTTTAAACTTATTATTTTATTTCTAGGCCCTTTTAAAGAAAATATATCTTTTATTAATAAATAACTTAATATTTATAATATTAATAATATTAAAGGGTATATTTATAATAGAAGTAGGTTTATAATTATTTAAAGTATTAAAAAGGTTAATAAGGAAAATAAAAAAGTGAATATATAAGTAGTTTTTTATATTTTAATTAAGAATGTAAGAGGCTATCTTATATATAAAAATATAAGGGCATTAATATCTTTTAAGTGTAGGATCTTGGAAATAAAAGGGTTAATTATGAAAAAAAAAGTTAAAAATAAAAAAGTTTCTAGGGTAGATTAATTAAACCCTTATTATATAAATAGCTGCTTATTAAGTTTATTTAATAGTTATATTAAGTATTAATAATAATTAATTTAAATAAGTTAAAGCAAGAGAATATATAACTGGCCTTATTACCTCCTATTATAATTATTAAGATAGGATTATATTAAAGGTTAATTAAATAATATATATAATGATAATATAGAGTTATAAGTAAGTATATATTTATATAGATGAGTAGATGATAGTATATAAAAATAAAGAAAAAAATATATATTAAGGAGGGAAATAAGGTATAATAATATAAATGCCCGTTATTATTAATGTTACTTTTATTAAGTCCTTTTACTTTTAATTATAATTAAAGCTTGCTACTTTATTAAGAGCCTAAGAGTTATTTAAGATCTAATAATGCTTTTATTATTCGCTTTTAATTTTAATGCTATAAAAGTATATTAAATATACTTTATCTTTCCTTCCTCGCTTATTAATATAAGGAATATATTAGTTATAAAAGAAGATAAGGGTTTATATTTATATAAATAAGGGATGCTTATTAATATAGCTTTTAATATCGGTTTTACCTTAACTTTCCTCCTTTTATCTTTATTATTAATAAGGGATTTAATGGTTAGGCTTATTTATGGTAGCTGGTTAAACTCCTTGTAGCTTATATATATTCTCCCTCGCTGCTAGCTATATCCAACTATAATAGCTAGCTTATATTAAGCTTTAAAGTAAAGGTAATTTAAAACTTATATTAAAAAAATAAAATTTAAGTAATTAAGAGATATATGATATTAAATTAATTAATTACGATAGTTAAATAATTAAGCTAGTATAATTTTAATATAAAATATCCAGGTTTAACTTAATAATAATGAAAGTTATATAAAGCATTATTTATTATTTATAAATATTATAAGGTGATAAGGTAAGGTTGAATAGCGGGCTTTAATTAGCCTAGTTTATTAATTAAATAAGCTGTTTTCTTTATTATTATTAATATTATTGCTTTTAAATCTTTACCAACTTAACTAACTTAACCTTTAGCCTTCCTTTTTCCCTTTTCCTTCCCTTTTCTCTTTTCTTTCCCCTTCCCCTTTCCCTTTTTATCTTTATTTATAAAGTTTATCTTATTAATATCCTCTTTATATACTTATCTTAATTAGATGCTAAGTTTATTTATATTAGATGATATATTAATATTAATATTTATAATATTAACCTTATTATTATTACCGTCCCTATTGGTAATTAAGCCTGCGTTATTAAGTAACCCCTATATATTGCGCCGCTATTTTAAAGGTTATTTAGCATCCTTTTCATATTAGCGTCGTTTCCTAGCTATTATTATAAATGGCCTAAGCTTTAATCCTCCGTCTTTAATATTATTAGCCTTAGCTATTAATAAGGATTATAGCTATATATATAGCATTTAAGTGAGTTGGTTGGTAAGCTACTCGCAGATCTTTTTATAAGTGGTTTTTATATTAACGTTAATTAACTTAAGGATATTACTTATCTTTTTATAACCCTTAATATTTTAATAATAAATTAAATAAATCTTATATCCTTTAATTAATTTTAAGTATATATTATATCGCTATTAGCCCTTAATAGCATCTAGCGATATTTAAAGTTGTTTAAATATATCGCTTTTTAGCTTCTTAATAGCTGCATTAAATGGGTCTGCTATATTTATTACGTTTTTTATAACTTAATTGCGATATTTCTAAGTTTTTTTATATATACCTAAGTTTTTAAAATATTCTTTATAATTTAGGTAATAGCTTGCTATTAAGTTATTCTCGTTAGCTTATCTTTAATTTATAAATATAAAAGTCTTAATAGTAATCTTATAAGATTAACTTATAAAATATCTGGTTTTTTATTATTTAGTTTTAAGGAGAATAAAATATCTTTTATAATACTTTTTACCTTTATATTTCCCTATTTCTTCTTATTTATAAATAATTTTTTTAATACTTTTTTCCCTTTTAATGAATTACTTTTTATATTTCTCCTTATTTCTTAATTTAAGGCTGGAATCTTGTTAAGAGATCTGCTTTTTTATAATAATATAGAATAATGATTGCTTTAGCTTAGAGTAAAATTTACTCTAGATATGATTAGCTTTAAAGATATTTATTTATTATATCCTTAAATTATTTTCTTTTTTAATAGCTATAGCTTTCTTATATTTTACGCTTTTTTAATATATTAAAATCTTTAAAAGTTAATTTAATTAATAATAATTATAAATATATTAAAATCTTAATAATTTCTATTCTTTAATTACTTTATAAATTTCTTTATATTATAAAAGATTAAATAAATCTTTATATTTTTTTAAATAATTATCTTTTTTATAAAAAAGATATTCTTTAAAAAAGCTTATTGTATTATTTATAATATTATCTTTTAAATAGGAATTAATAACCTTATAAGCTTTTATAATAATGGTGTTAAAGAAATAATAATTATATTTCTTATATTCTTATTTTTATATTAAGTGGCATTAGTTTAAATAAAGCTAATATTCCCTTATATATATACCTTTTACATTATATCCTTTATTAAGATAGGTAAATATAAGAGGCTTTTTTTAGTTGTTAAATAGTTGGTTAATGGGCGGTTTATCTAGTTTGAAATTACGATATAAGCGGTTTAGGGGGATAGTATTAAGTAGTGAGTTGCTGCGGTTAAGCTTTTAATTGCTTAAAGCCTGGTTAATCTTTTAATATGTGCTGTTAACTGGTATTATTATAAGGATATTGAAAAATATATCTTATAAGGTAAGTATTAAGGATTTTTCTATTTTATTATTAATATATATTTTATAATATAATATTTAATGTGTATTAATATATAAGTTAATATAATAGTAGTTTTTAGGGTGGTGGGCCTCTTTTATTATAAGTGGGATGCCTTATAAGCTGCTAAATATTCTGGTATTTAAGGGGCTTTTTTTTTATTAAGATGTATTTAAATGTATAGGATTAATATAATAGATAAGGGTTATTATAGTGGTTTATAATTTGCTACTTTACTTTATTAATAAAGGCCCTTAATCTTAATTTTAGGGATGGGTGCTTCTATTTAACTTCTTTAATGGTATCTTAAATTAGCTGGTATATCTTATGGATAATTATATTTAAGAGTTGGTTTTAATGTTTATTAATATTGAATTTATGGATGTTGAGATTAATAGCTACCTTGTTATATTTATTATGGAAATTAAAGCCTTTTAAAATCGTGTATAGCATTTAGATATTATAATGTTTTTCTTGAAGATCTTTATAGCTGAGGATATAAAAGGGGTAGATTTTGTTATTAAGGTAAAGGTAGGCTTTAAATTTTTTTTTAAAAAATTTATAATATTTAGTGATATTTAAGTAGTTTTTTTAATTTATTTTTTATTGTTAACTTAAACTTTAATCTAAGTTTTACTTTTAATTATAACTAATGAAAGAATTTATTTATTATTTTATTTAGCTTTAATAATCCTTTCTTATAATAAAGGTATATTTTATCTTATAAATGTTATTTTAAGGAGTATTATAAGGTTCTTTTTATTTAGTTTTTTTTATTCTTTATAATATTTATTATATTTTTTAGTGAAACTTAAGAGCTGGTGGGTAATAGCAAGGTTATTTATTATAATTTTAAGTTATTATAATCTTTTATGGTATTCTTTTTAAAGTATTATAATATTGCTTAAAACCTTCTTTTACTTTATAATAAGTATTATATTAATAATAAAAAGGTTTATCCCTTTAATATTATTTAAGAACTTAAGAGTGATGATTATTATAGTTAGGTTATGGTATATAAGTAGGTGGTGGAAGAAGGTAGTAGGAGTAATTGCCTTGGTAGATAAATTAAAGGCGCTGCTGGGAATTTAAGTAAGGAGGCTTATAAGGGCGTTGGGCTTAAACTTTAATATATCTCCCTTTGGGGTTTAATATCCTTTAAATTAAGCTATATAGTTTTTAGTAACTTTATTAATGCGCTATTTCTTATAAGTTGTATCTTTATTGCTGCTAAACCTTTTTTTCTTTAATTCTTTTTTAAATTTAATTATCTTTATAGCTTATAATTAGTTTATATAAAGAGGGAATGTTTTATTAGCCTTAGTATTGAAATTAAGTGGCGTGGTGATATAAACGTTATTATTAAAGGTAAATAGGTATCTTACCTCTTTTATAAGTTAGAAATATTCTTCCCTGCTTAGTTTTAAAAAAGGGTTGATAATGTTTTTAAGTATTTAAATATATTTTAATATATCATCTTATTTAAATAGGAATTAGAATTTATATTTATCGTTATATTTTAATAATTATATTAATAGGATTTTGGTTGCGATTAGATAAGGTAGGGTGAAGCTGCGCTTTATATAAAGGAGTAGTTAATAAGATATATAAAGGTTTTATTTTTTATAATTATCACGGTTAATATATTTTTAGCCTAGGTTGGCAACCTCTTGGTATTATTAAACCGTTAGTATTTATAAAGATTACTTTTAAGTGCTAGTGGTTTATTTAATAATATTATTTAAGAAGAGGAGTTTAATGGGATTGGTAGGGATATTGCTTAAGCTGAGGAAGCCTTATAAGAGTAAGTATATGCTTAGAAATCCTGGGATTATATTAGCTTACTTTAAGCCTGAAATTCTTTTAATACCTATTAATATTTAACTTTTTTCTAATAAGTTAATTAGCCTTATTCGTTATTATATTAAAGATATTTATATTAAATGTTTTATTGGTATACTTAGTTAAGGAGGATATTATAATCTTAATCTTATAATTAATTATAGCTTAATTACTTTTTTTATTATTATCTTTAATATTTTTAAGTTTAGCCTCTTAATAAATGGAGCTTTCCTTATTAGAATTATCTTATTTATAGTTATTTAAATCTTCTTAAGAGCTATTAATGTTATCGTTAGAGTTATTAAAATTATTATTAAAATTAAAAGAATTATTAAAGTTATCTTTAAAGCCGTTGGAGTCTTTATTAGAATTATAAGAATTATTTTAAGAAGTTATTTTATTATTAAGGATATTATTACGTTTTTAAATGTTAAGACTTTCGTTATTATAATTGTTATTATTAATCTTAAATATTTCAGGCTTATAAAAGACCACCTTACGCTTCTAAAATATATACTTCTCTGGAGTTATAATAGGGGGATGATTATAACCCTAAAGAATAAATATTAATTTATATATATAGCTTGATATAAAAGGGAGAAGGCTTTTATAAATAGAAGTTTATAAGTTATTTAATGAAAAGTAGTATTAAATATTTACATTTTTATAAATATATAAATAAAATAATGAGAGAATAATTAAATTATAAGTAATAAATATTAATTTACATTTATAGCTTTATATAAAAGGGAGAAGGCTTTTATAAATAAAAGTTTATAAGTTGCTTAATAAAAAGTAATATTAGATATTTATGTTTTTATGGATAGAGGTATATATAGATAAGTAGATTTTCCTAGTAATGGAAATGATGATTAGATATATTTATATATATTTTTATCTTTCTTATAAAGCTTCTTATAAATAGGTCCTTTAGCTATGCCTTATTAGCTATTATATTAAATAGCTATATAATAAAACATAATATTACATTAAAGGTGGGGTTAATGTTTATAACTATGCTTAATTTCTTATAAATAAGGGATAATATACTCTTTCCTATTTATTAAGGGCTAATCACCTTAATACTTTATTATCTTAAGGTATAAAGGTAAATATATTCCTATGTTTTAATATATTAAGTTATAATAATTAAGATAGCTTTATTATTTTAAGATATAAGATTAAGGCTATAATTTATTATTTACTTTATCGTTATATACCTCTTAAGCAACCTAAGCTTTATATATTAGCCTTATAGTTAAATAATGATTTATAATCTTAATAGCTAAGTGTGTTAATTAATTTTTCATTGTTATATAATAAGGAGGTTAATAATAAATAAATATTTAAATTATAATAATATTAAATTATGAAATTAATAGATTATAATATTAGTGATATTTATTGTTATTTAATTAAAAGGAAAAGGCTATATAGGAATATTTAATTAAAAAATAAAAAGATATTTTACTTAAAATTAAATAAAGATTCGTCTTTATATTTATAAGTTAAGTGTTATTTATATAATATATATTTTAGCTTTAGTTTTAAAACTTTTATCTTTATTTAATATAATATTTTTTCTATTAATTAATAAGCTTCGTTAAATAAGAATTAAATTATTAAGCTATATGTTAAATATTATAAGGGTATTAAGGTGAGGTTTATAAAGGGGTTAAACTTCTTGCCTTCCTTTTTTATATGCGATAATAATTATATATAATTATATAAATAGGTGTTATATAGGTTAGTATTAGCGATAAGCGCGCTGCTATAAACCCTTAATATGCTTGCTTTTATTAAATATAGATAAATGGTAGCCCTTTAGCTATAATATTACGGTAAGGTATTATTTATAGTTTAAGCATTTTATTATAGCTTAGCCTTATCTTCTTAATCCTATTACTTTTTATAATAAATATTATTAAGGTAACTTAATAGGTATATTAAGGGGAACTTATAAAATATATTAATAGAGGTTTATATAAGAAGTTTATAGTTAATTTAAAAGTTAGCAGTAATCTTTTAATATTAAGACCAGGGCTAAGTATGGTGTTAAATATAAATGAGAGGTGATGATTAATTTAGGTTAAATATAATTATATAAGAGTCTTATTAGCCTGTTTTTATATAAATAAATGTGAAGATTAATGGAGCAGATTGCGTTTAATCTTTAAGCCTCTTTCTTTTTTATCTTATATATCTTTAAGGTATCTAGATTAATATAATTATAAGGTGATTATCTTATTAGCCTTTGTTATAATAAGGCTGAGTTATATATAATAAGTAATGATTTATAATGCTTAAGGTATAAGGGTAAAAAAAGAAATCTGCTTATAATGGTTATAAGTTCTTATATTTTTATTTATATATAGCTATTAAAGGCCTTTTTAATAAATAAAAAGGCTTAATTATATTAATAGATAAGCTTAATAATAAGGAGATAATATAGGCCCTTTTATTAATGATAGGGTATTAAGTTAATAGGTTTCTATATATAATAGTTGTTCTGGTATTATTATATATAATTGTTAAAGGTATATTTATTTAAAAAGAGGCTTAGCTTTTTCCTAAAGTCTTATTTAATAATAAAAAGCTAAGGTTAATTAGCCTTTAGCTGTTAAGCTAATTAGCTTCCATATATATATTTGCTTATTATTATTATATATAAGGCTATATTATTAAAGATAAGGATAAGATTTAAGTATTTTATAAGGTAAAGGAGTTTTTATATTAAACTTTTTTAAAAAAAAGTCTTTTTATTTAATCTTAGATATTTCTAGTTTTTACTTACTTATCTTAATACTTTAATTATAATCCTTTATTCTTTTTATTTATTATAAAGATTATTATTAACCTTAAATCCTTAACTTTTAAGTTTTTTATATAAATTAAGCTTATTATTATATATAAACGTTAATTCTATTGAGCTGATATTATATTAAGGATATATAATATTATACCTAAGGTAGAAAAGTAATGCCCCTTAATTTAAATAATATGCTAATCTAAACTTAATAGCTTATTAAAAGGATATAGCTTTATTATCTTTTAATAAGCCTGATTAAGTGAATCTTATAATGTAATTATTATAATCGCATTATATTCTAATTCCTTATTATTTATAAATGCTGCCCTTATAATTGCAATAAGGATATTTAAAGCTTGGTGTGGTTAATAAATTATATATATTCTAGCTTTAAGGATGCGGTATAATTAAAGATTAAGTTATCCCTAAAGTAAAAGCTCCTTAAGCTTTATTATAATGATAATATTATTATTTATATTAATAATAATAGTATTAAATAGGCTTATTAACCCATTAATATAAATTACTAGAGGGAGGATATTTAAGATAAAAGGAGGGATTATAAGATAGATTTATTAATTTAGGAATATCTTATATCTTATAATATATTTAAGGTGATAAAGAGGAATAGGAATTGCTATAGTATATATATCTTTATATAAGATTTAAAGCATTAATGTAATAATAATAAGCCGTTATTAATAAGATAGGTTAGTAAATTATTATCAGTTATAATTAATAATGGTCTTTAGCCTTTATTCGCTATAAGTGATGATAATTTACCGCCTTTATCTATTGTAAATAGCAGCTATTGATAGCTTTCCTTAGAGTTAAGCAGTAATAATTCGCATCCTTTATTGGAGTTAAGTGATAATGGTCTTAATATTAATACTAATTTAATATTAAGTAATGATTTATTTACTTTATTTAAATCCTTTTATTTCGTATTATTTAATAATATGTTATATAGGAACTAAATATGCTTATATTTAAATAAATAGGTAAGCCCTTAAAGTAGATATTATTATATTTAAATATTAACTATCTTTATAACTTAAATAAATAGCCTAGATCTTTAAATTAAAGAAGAAATGTAAGATTAAGCTGCTTTTAAGGTTTAAAAGATTTTAAATATAATAGATATGGTAGCTATTATCTTTAATAGAATTTAAAAGGGTAAAGAATGATATAATTTTATAAGTATTTATTAATAACCTTCTTTTTTTTTCCCCTTTAACTTTTCTTTTCCCTTTTTAATTAAAATCTTTAATTATAAATTTTTAAATATAAATATATATAATTATGGTTTATGGTGATAAAGGATAAATATTATAAAGTATTTAAAGGTAATAAAATAGTTAATATTTATAAGATAAATTTAATTCCTAAGAACTTTTATATTAAATATTTAATTTAAGCTATATAAATATTTATAGCAATGTTATAAATAGTTTATTATTATATAAATGTTTATAATATTAAATAAATATAATTATATTAATTTATAGGATATTTATAAGAATTTAAAATAAATAGCTTTATATTATAAATATTCTTTTTATTATTAAGTTTTAAGATATAAAGTAATATAATTATTTATTTTTAAGTTAATTAAATATTATTTAAGGCTTTTAGTTATAAATTTTATTTAGGCTAGGGCCTTATGATTATTATATTCTGGTTGAGTTTATTAATTCTATTTTATTTTATATTTAATTTATTTTCCATATCCTTTATGGTCTTTTTATGCTCTTCTTTTTTTATTTTAGCCTTTTATATTTATATCTTTAGTTTATAGTTATGGGCTTTTAATTTCCTTAGCCTTTTATAAAGCTTTTATACCTTTTTTTATATTAACTTTTTAAGCTCTTTTATCTTGCGTTTTTTTGTAGATATATATTGCTTTATCTTTAATACCTTAAAGGTTAACTATTTATATTTAAGTTTTACTTTATTAATATCTTTATATATTTTGTGGTAATTATTTTCAGCCTTAAAGGCCTTAATAATTAGATTTTTAAATATTTTAAAGTTTATTAATATTAGTTTTTATATGATTTTTAATATATTTATTAGTTTTTTAATGAATTAGGGGGTGAGTTTATATAATTACTTAGTATTTTATTTTTATAAGGTTATCTTTTTTAATTATTACCTACTTTATTTAATCTTTATAGTTATATATATAGCATTATTAATTAGCTACTTTATATTAGCTTTAATAAGCTGCTTAATATTAATATATATTAGTGATTTATCTTTATATCTAGATAGGTTATTATTAAAAGATTATCTTTATATATTTTTTTCATCCTTATACCTTGGGGTGATAGTTTTATTAGCTAAGCTAATATTATAGCTTATTATTTAATAGCGCTTATAGTAGTATATATTTTCCTTAGGTAGTAAATTATTAATATCTATTATTTTTATGGGTTTAGTAAAGGCAGTCTAGTTAATATTAAAGTATATTATTTATAAATTCCTAGAATTAATTATATCTTTTTTAAATAATTTACTTTTGCTTTTTAACTCTTTAATAGCTGCATTATTAATAATTTAGTTAATATTAAAATGTATTATTTATGAATTTTTAAAATTAATTATATCTTTTTTAAATGATTTGCTTTTATTTTTTCATTCTTTAATGGTTACTTTATTAATAGTTTAGCTGATATTAAAGTATGCTATTTATAAATTTCTAGATTTAATTATATCTTCTTTAAGTATTTAGCTATTTAAATATATCTTTCCTTTAGGTTTTATATTAATAATTTAGTTAATTTTAAAGTATGTTATTTATTAAGGTTTATATTAATATATATCTTCCTTAAGGTATTATTTATTATAGGGGGTTATATTGATAATTAAGTTAGGTTATATTAGAAGTTATGCGTGGTCTTTAGCAGTAGGCTTTAATAGTAAGCTATATGATGCATTATTATTTATAGTAGTAGTATATATGTTTTGCTAGGGGCTAGGGTGTATTATAGGTTATATTATTTATATAGCGTAATGTTTATTATAATGATGTGATTAAGGTAGGAAGAATTTAGCGGATCTTAAAGCGGTGTAATAAGTTGTGAGTTAATATTATGATAAATAATGTTGATTAGGCTGCTATGCATTTATAGCTATATAGGCTCCTAGCTTTCTTTAATATATTAAGCCTTTTTATATTATACTCTTTTTTTTTTAAGTAGTATTTAAGGGGGATATTTTTATATATTATTATAAGAGCTGTCTTTATTTATATTTTCTCCTTAGGTTATAGGGCTGCATTAAAATATAACTTAAGGTTAACATTTATTTTAAATTAGCATTAAGATAATTATTATAATGCTATTATATTATATTATAAGTACGTTTTTTATATTTAAAATTCTCTTTATTTAAAATTCTTTATATTTAAAATCTTTAAAAGTTAAAGATTTAATTATAATAATAAAAAAATAAGGTTTATAAAATATTATTTATTTTTATTAATATTACTTTAATTTTAATATATATTAATTTCACTTACCCTTAAATACCTTTATAATCTTTATATTATTACTTTAATAAATTTTAAGCCTTAATAATAAATAAAGTTAAGTATTATTATTTATAATCCGTAACTTAATTAATATAAAGGATAAATTATAATATTAATTATTTTAATTTACCTTTTATAAATTATATAAATAATAGAAATTATTATTAGGAATAAGGGTTTTTTATTTTAAATAATTATTATATAAGATATTTTATTATTTATATCTTAAGGATTAATTAAAGGAATAATATAAAGATTATTAAAAATATATAATATTTTATTATATTAATTATTATTTAAGCTACCTTAAGGCTTTAATTTTTATATTAAGATATTATCTTATAATAACCTTTATTTTAATATTTACTTAATTTTAAATATTATTAACTAATAACTTAATAAGAGTATTTTTATACTTTCTTAATAGCTCCTTTATTATATAGTTATTAATTTAATAGCTATAAGGTGCATTTTATTATTATAGTTTAAATGCTTATATATAAGATAGCCTTAAAGGCTAATAATATTATTAAATTTCTTCTTTAATTAATAAATTATATAATAAGTTTTTAGCTTAGGGATCCTCCCCTTAGTTATAATAATGCTTAGTATATCTACCGTTACCTTTAAGGTGATAATTATAAAGCTTAGTAGGAGGTAGGTTTTAAAGGTTAATAATTAATAGTTATATGATTATTTTCGCTTTATAAATATAATGTTTACTTATTATAATAAGATATAATATTAAATAAGGGTAGCTTTATAGTTTATTAAGGTTGTTAATTATAATAAATATAATTTTTTATAATATTTATAGCTTTATAATATAAGCTGCTTAATTTAGTATAATTAACGTATTTTTTTAAAATATAGCTTTTATTTATAATTAATAAATACTAACTTATATAAAATATAGTTTTAATTTATATATAAGCTGTAGTTATAAAGGTAGCTATTATTATAATAGTATTATATCTTAGTTTTAAGGAAGTTATTAAGGTTAATTCCTTTCTTAGGTAGCTTTTAATCCTTAAATTAAGATAGTACCTTTATAAAGGTAGTTTAATAGTTATTAATCTTTAGCTTTAGCTATTTAAATCTTATATATAGGTAATCTTTATATATAAGTAAGTAAATAAGCTGTTAAGGGTTATATATCTTTTATTTTATAGATATAAGGAAGTAGGAAGTGATATGGTTTAGGCTTAGGCTTTAATTATTTATTAATTATATAATGGCCTTAATTATTATCTCCCTTATACCTTAAATGAGTTATATAATAATATGTTATTATTTTAATATTATTTAAAATAGCTTTATAAGGTATAATAATAAGGAGAGGTTATATATTACTCTTTTATTATTATATAAGTAGCCTTTTATATTTTTAATAATTATAGTTCTCTTAAATAAGGTAATAGCGTAGTATTATAATATAGTTTTTATCTTATATAGGATATTAATAGGGATGAAATAATTATGCTTTTTTTAAAGCTTCTTATCTAGCCTAGGTATAATATAAATAAATATAAGGCCGCACTTTTAGTTATCCTTTTAATATTAGATGTATATATAACGTTATAGGTTATTTAATTAAGTAAATAGCTGCTTATATATATTATTATCTGCTAGCTTCTTTATATAAATAAATATTTTTAAGCTGATTAATATATTTAGCTTTATTTATATTTATAATAGTTATTTTAATCCGCCTTATTATAATAATTATCATTAGTTTATATTTAAATTAATTATTATCCCTTATTATTATTATTATTATATTATTAATATAAGGATTATATTTATCTTTATTTATTAAGGTTAATTAATAAGTAAGAAGTTATTATTAAATAGATTTATACTTTTTAATATTTAATTTAATAAGATTATTATAGGTAAATATTATTATTTAAAGGATAAATATTTATAAAATTTATATATATGTGTTATTATCTAAAAGATAAATATTTATAATTAATCTTGCTAAGGTATAATCTAAATAGCTTTTTATCTAGGTAGGTTATAAATAATATTATTATATCTTGAGCCTTTAAGTAATCTATATGTTTGCTTAAGCTATTTGCTCTTAGTTCTTATTAATTATGCTTAGGATATATAAAGACTTTAGTAGTATATATTTATGTTAATAATTATTGCTTTACCTCTTAAGTAGGTGTTATAAGAGGGGATTTACCTAAAATGGAAATTATCTCCTCTGAAAGCTGAACTGGACGAATGAGCCTCGAGTGATGTGATTAATGTAACGGTCCGGCTCTTATATACAACTAGAGTAACCAATGGGCAGATTGGTTATTATGGTCTTTTGGCCGGGAGGTGGAATTTTCTAGCAGTAATTCTATTTGCCCTCTTATTTATGGGTGTATGGATGTTGGATGTATGGGTGTTGGGTGGGTGTGTGAATTTGGCCTGGGTGATGTGCTCTGTTCGGCTGTATTTATAGCATAAGTTGATGTACCGGTGTACCCCCCGATTTTGCAGGTGCGAATGTCCGCCGGGTATAAGGCTCCTTCAATAGCTTTTCGTTTACAGGAGGAAAATGTCACCTGGAAGCAAGACAAGCCATAGGCCCCGAAATGGACTTTTGCCCCTGACATGGACATAGTTCTCATATTATTGCACACCGCAAGTGGACCGGGGTGCGCGGGTGGGAAGTGAAACCCAGCCAGGTATATTATGCATACAAAAGTCCCAAAGCTCCATCAAACATATATCCATTACTCATCACAATTACAGCATGAAAGCCATTACACCCGCGACAACCGTCAGGCCGGCACCAACAATACCCCGTGCAGCGCCAGCAGTCACCACCGTGTTTTGAGGCGCAGGGACGCCGGTGCCGGTTGGCTTGACGGTCGCCAGGCTGAAGGTCTTGGTCGCAGTGCTGTTGCCGAAGCCGTGGCTGGGGCCGGGGCCGGCGTTGTTCACAGGCGGCGGCGCGTAGCCCTCGTTGCCAGCGGTCGGGACTGACACGACAGGGAGGGTGATGGTGCTGTGCAGCTTTGTCGTGACAGTGGAGGTAGTAGTCTCCTCCTCGGGCCCCTCGGGCGGGCTAGGGTAGGATCCCTCACCACCGGCCGGAGTAGAGGGGCTTGGTTGGGAGGCTTCCCCGCCGGCTGGGGTTGGCGGGTTGGGGCTGCTTCCTTCGTTCTCGGCAGGACTGGATGGGCCCGGACCGGAGCCAATAGGCTTTGTCTCGGAGGGAGTCGAGCCGCCGCCACCGTTCTCTGCGGGCGGGGTGGGGACACTGTGGCCACCTTCGGTGACGGGGCAGACGGTCGTCGAGATGGCGATGATTTGCGTGGTCACTGAGCCAATCTTGCCGGGGCAGTCGGTCACGGCAGGCGCACATGACGTGACCGTGTAAACCGTGGTGCTATAAATGGTGCTGGTGGTCAGATGCTCGCCGCCAGAGATGGGCCCAGCCGACGTGGAAGTGATTGGCACGACGGTGGCAGTGACAGTCTCATCATCGCCTGGAGTGGGCGAGGGGACAACAGTTGAGGTGATTGGAATGATGGACGTGGTGACATGACCCGGGCAGTCTGTCACGCTTGGTGCACACGAGGTCACCGTCAGGACGGTCGTCGAGTAGAAAGTCTCGGTTATGTGCCCGCCGTTACCTGGGCCGGTCGGCCCGGTCGCCACCGTGGTCGATGTGATCTGGGTGGTAGATGATTCAATTGTCCCGACCGTGGTCGACGTGATCTGGGCGGTAGATGATTCAATTGTCTCTGACGTGGAGCTCGGCCCGTGGGATGTCCAGGTGGTGTTAGACCAAGATGTGTGAGGTCTGGTCGACAGATGAACGCTGCTGCTGGTGATAGTGGTAGGGGCAGTCTGCGCCTCCGAGGTGCTTGTCGCAGTGGTCCATGTGATGTTGCTCCAGCTCGCAGTGGAGCTGAGGCTAACGCTCCCTGTATCAGATGTCACGGGAGGAGGCACCTCTGTGCTTGTAGCCTCTGAGTTAGAGGCTGTCTCAGCACTTGACGTCGTCAGAGTTGTGGCAGAGTACGTGCTGGCCTCTGAAGTGTAGGAGCTGCTAGCATCCGAGGTCGTGGAAAGTGCCGTAGACGACTCAATAGAGGCGCTCGAGCTTGAGAGGATAGTTGTCTCCGAGGCAGATGTCATAACTGAGCTGCTGCTGGAAGGCTGTGGGCAGACGCCGCCCTTGTTGTAGAAAGTGTTGCCAGAGCTGGCGTCCGCAACGATATTGCCCTCCACTGTGTAGTCGTAGAGAGCACAAGCAGGAGTGGAAAGAACACCGAAGCTAAGACAGGCTTCGTTAACATCACAGAGAGCGAGGCAGCCGCTGTAGGTCGCTGAAGCCGCGTCGGCGTAGAAGCCTGTACCGAGAAAAGCAGTTAGTGCCGAGTTATCTCCTCAGTCGTCCCACTTCCGGAGTACTTACCGATATTGGTGCCATCCTTGTCCCAGCCAGAAACCCCGGTACATGTTGGTGTGGAAGCGGGCGGTGCGGTTGTCGACGATGTGATAGTGACTGGTGGCACCGTGGACAAGCTTGTGGTCGCGGCGGTCGAAGAAGCAATCGTTGAGGTTGAGACCGTGCTTGTGGGGACAGGGCACGCCTTGCACCCGCACTTCATCGACTCGTACAGGGCTTGGTTATAAGAAACGCCGTCGATAGTGTTCTGAGACGCGAACCATTGATCCCATACCATGGCACCGCCAAACATTGGATAATCACCGTACTTGCAGAGATAAGTACTAGCGACAGAGGCATCCACATAACCGCTGCCGGCAGCCGCTGGGCTGCCCGGAAGACCGATGTGGAGCTTGGCATTCTTGCTTGGGGTATTGGCGAGGTACGTCTCCCAATCGGCATAGTTAAAGCCTGGGTTTGGGGTGCCGTCTGCGTTCATGAGGCTGCAGAGCTCGTTATTGTAGAACTGGATCCACAGGCGGTCAAACTGCACGTTCTGAAGCAGGTATGTCATGGTCTGCGATTTAGCCTCGAGCGGGCACTGGGGGGCGGCGGTGATGATGTCGTCTCGTCCAGACACAACGATCAATGCTCTCAAGGTGTCGATCATGGCGGCGTAGCCTTCATCACCAGCTGCAAGTACCCAAGTGGGTTAGTATATGGTCCAAGTCAGTCATTTTTCACCCCAGAAATCACCTACAGGAGGAGGACTCGAGGTCAAAGTCGAAGCCATCAACGGCATTGTGCTTGTCTCCGTCATCGAAAGGTCTGGGCTTGCCTGCCCAATCTTCACTGTACGGGCCGAAGGCGCCCCAGATGAATTCGGCAAAGGCGACTCCGTTCTCAGGGGTGGACACCGTGTAGTTGCTATCGGCACCATATTCACCGCCGATGGAGAGGAGAACCTTCTTTCCAAGGCCTTGACAGACTGCAATACCCGGGGTGAGAGAGGGACATGTGGATAGTAGCTTGGACGTTTGTCCGTCGGCGCTGTACTTGTCTGCCCAACAGTGAGCACCAAAGTTTGTGCCTGGATATTCAGTAGGGCCTCCGTTTTCTGGGGAGACATTGACGAAGCCCAGAGTGATATAGTCAACGGAAGGATCCTGACAAGCTGTTGCCAGGTCTCCGTTGCCCTGTTGTCCCCAGTACACATTGACACTGCTGGAAGTTGCCAGCACAGGGGCCGCCGCAAGAGCAGCCACAGCAAGGGATTCGCGGAGATACATTATTTGTATTAAGGGGTGGTATTATGGTAAATATCGAATGAATGTAGTGGCGTAAGCCGGAAAAGAGTGTGTAGTCGCTGTGATCAACGAAAGGACGCAAAGAAACCTTTGCTGGCTGAGAGACCTCGCCGTCGTTTGGGACCTTGACAAGACGATGAGGCGGAGAGGCAAGAGAAAGAGCAAAGGGGAGGGACACAGGCAGCGCAAGGCGTTGGTGTGCCTACTTACATATTGTTTTCTTCTTTTTGCCCAAAGCAGACGGGGTGCCCATCCTCCAAGACCGTGAACACGGCACGATGGTTGCTGCGGCGCAGCAATATGACCCAACTCTAGGCTGTCACCAACATGGGCCCCGTCTTCTTGCAGCAGCTCGAGCATCAGCAAATTTCCCTGGTCAGTGCCCCGACGCGGTTGGGTCAAGATGGCATGGGCCAGGGATGCAGGAGATCAATCAGTAGCCCGGATCAGTGGTTCAGGAGATGAGCCTGACTGGTAGCCTGGCAGGACTCGCTAGAGAACGAGCGAACTGGCCATGATGCCAGGAACAGGTATAGCGGCATCGCTCAGAATGAGATAGTGTCTAGGCTGATGTGGGTGGAGACATTCGACGATTGGTTGCACCAAGCACTAGGGATGTAGTCAGAGGCTAGGTTGTGGCGGCTCGAGTGAAAACTGCAGGTGGGACCAATCATCTGGGACTGAAGGATTCAACATAGCATGATGGATGATATTGCATCGGGCCAAGCTGCCGCGGAGCCGTCTGCGTTGCCAATGCATGCGCTGAGGCCTGAGGGACTTTTGACAGGCAGGGGCACAAGAGGCTCAAATAAGGCTGGCCCGGTCCGCCCTGTCATTGTCAACAAGTGTGGGTGATCATCACTGACTTGGTTGACGTGCAAAGCACATCTTTTCTGCAGCCTCATCAGACTCATGGGCAGGTCAGTCTGATGTTCTCCGTACATGATCTGATGAGTCAGAGAAATACAGGAGAAGAGCTGTATTTTTTGGAGCCGCAGAATCCCTGGTGGCGTTCCGTTGAGGGGATTCTTATTAGGCCGTTAGTTGATTCCTGTTTGCCGCCTACGGGTTCTGTGCCACGATTGTGCGTGGGGCTTGTCCCAATTCAGCAGCCCCGTCGTGGTCTGCATTGAAGGAGTGCACCGGCGACGAGTGCTCGGCCCTTTGTTGCAAAAGCCACCCGATTGCTAGACAAGTGATACGAAACAGCGGTGCATGCAGTGCATTTCCAAAGCGCTCCCATGCCTGACGTAATAGCACCCTCTTATCGATGGTGAAGGAAATCAAAAGCCATAATGCCCTGTTCTGACAAACGGCGAGAGTACCAGCAGGCCGTAGGGGACGAGGACAGTATTCACGAGCAGGGGACAAGAGAATGGCGGTCGTGGGCTGCAGACAGGCTTAGAAAGGGATGAGCAATGGTTCCAGACCTTCAGGTACCCAGGCACAACCAAAATCGAGTTCGAACTGCTGATCCTTCCCCGGGTTCCCGAATCCTGTCACAGAGATCGAGGGCAGGGGATCGAAGTCAGGGGCAGCTTTCCTCGGGGTTTAAGTCCAGATCAGGACGGGATCTGCTGCGGCTGATTGGTCCCCTTATGTCAGCAGCCCAACGACATGTTGGCTCACTGAGTGTTTGACTTTATATCCGGACAATTAATGATTAGGACCAGACGGCGGTCATCCAGGTTGCTCCAAGGTCAGCGTCTCGACCGTCACATTTCCATCGCTGACGAATTCGACTGCCCGTGTGGCTGACTTCGCTCGCTTTCATTCCCTTGTACCTTTAAGTCGCCGTCTCTGAAGGCCACTCGACCAAAAGGGGCCCCGGAACTCTCAGCCAAAACAGAACCCCAATTACCAATATTCGTCCCGAAAAAACATAAATCCAGTAGTCCTATACCCCGTCGTCAACGCTGTCCTCTTTCTGGATAAATAGACTGGCTCAAAGCTCAAAGGGCAGCACAAAGTCTCCTTGTCCTCCTGTACGGGTGGAGTATCCTTGGTCGATACTGCCTATTGTCCCATCTCGCTACCACATTGCCGTCCGAGACTGACCTTCCGTCACCTTATATCCAGCCCATCACCTGTGTAATTACGCTCCCAGCGCCTCGGAGGCGATGACTAGCCGCTGGTGGAAGATTGACGATCCTATGCCGTCTGACAATGTGCCCCTCTCTCTCTGTCTTTTTTGTCCGTCGCCCAGCTTTGTCGTCGTACAACAGACAACAATAGATTGTGACAATGGCCACGTTCGTTCATTATTCCCAATGCCCTATCTTCCATTGCAGTTGTATCCCGGCCTTCTATTTCTCTCCGCAGTTGCGCGGTGGAAGAGGCGCACTTGAAAATCCGGCATCACCCACCCTACACTCGCTCTTCCAACCTGTATCATCAGACACTTGAGAAGCTCCAATAACAAATTGATTAGCACACATACACAAACACCACATCTGCTCTGAACTCTCTGCGACACGATATCCCAAGAGAGTATACGGTATGAGTAGCTGCGCTTATCAGCGTACGGTGGTGTATAGTGTCTGTGGGCATGGTGAAGTTGAGCTTTTAGATGCCCAGGGGCAGAAGGTGAGTCAGAGCATTTTTCCTTCCAAGTCGAATCAAATTGATCTTCTTGAGGGGACTGAGTGCAGGGCGGGAAAGTGTGACGAATGCACGGAATCCAGGCACAGCAGGAGAAGCAGACCTTCACCTCTGCTCAGTCCGAGCCTGGCTTCTCCTCGGCCACGAAAGGTCACTAGAGATCGCGGCTTGAGCGTGTGGGTTCCAGGAGCCCACAGGAGCCCGACAGGTAGGTACCTTAGTCCACCTCCGCGCACACCGACACCGCTCTCAAGCTGTGAGCATCACGGAAGGGTAGATACAAGGCATGTTGACATGACATGCGACAGATGCACAATCATCTTCCTTGAGGAAAGCACGGTCCCGCCCAGATCCGACCTGGTGAAGGGCCACTCTGTTCCGGCGTATTGCTCGACGTCCTATGCCTTCGCTGCCGAGGGCAAGTGCTCCTGCCAGCCCCTGCACAACGTCTTCTGTTCCCCTTGTAAGGCAAGGGCTCAGATTTCGTCCGAGACAGCGGGCCACACCGGGAGCACTTGGGCTTGGGTTTGAGCCTGCAGGTGGTCAAGGTAAGTGTAGGCTAAGTTTCCATGCCAGCTGGTTTTGCGTGGAACTTGGTGCAGCCCACAGACTCTTGGTTGCCATTACTAGCGATCATTCTTTTAAATATATGTGCTTGCACAACTAATACTGACGCGTTCTCATTTTCGTGACCTACTGTGTTCCCAAATTTACGTACACTTCCTCGAGTGTCCATCCCGTGGGATGCCCCTATTTACTTGCCTCGTAGCTTGTTGTGCCTCCCTCATCCGAACCGGCAGGACTGCGCCAGAACAGTCTCGTGAAGTCGCTTCTCCCTGTAGATGACCGCCAACCAGGCAAGGACGAAAGTGGACAAGATTCTGCTTTCAACTGGGCAAAGTAAGCTCTAACCTAAAGGATTCCTGAAAAATGACAATTATCATGATCAACGAAGCTCATGTCCCGCTGCCCAGTGCCTTTGACCCGACCCTGAAAGTTAGGATGTCTCCGCTCTTGGGCCCGACTACGAACCGGCGCTCATAAAATCGCTCGTGTAGGTTTCTTAGTTACAGTTTACCTAACGCCAGGCGTGGTGCTTGACAAGAATAAGATGATACCAAATCCTCGGTATGCTCTTATACGGGGCATCTGAGAAATATTCTCATGTACGAAGGCGTCTTTGACGCATCGACGGTTGGTTGCCCGTGGGTCCCGAACATGATCGTGAAATTCAGGGGACCAATGCAAACGAGTGGATTGGTATGACAGCACGCTATTGACCTGCAGGCTTGTGTGGCTGGGTCTATCAGACACCCCACTCCAGGGGAAGCTCAGAGAATCAGGTTGTCCGTACTTGATGGTGCAGAGAATTGAGCAGAGTAATTCTCGCAGCAACGTGTGAAGCCGGAGTGCCTTGAGAACCAAATAGGTTATGGAAGCATAAAGATGCGGTAGAATTGCCACTTTGCAGGTCCTTTAGAGAGAGAAGAGGCGTGTGTGGCTGCAGTGGATGCGGAAGGCGCCCAGGGCCCACTACAAGCAAGGCAAGCCATGACGTTGAGACGGCGCCTTGGCGGCCTGGAGAGGGTGCAGGCGCAGGTGTGGTGGGGGCGGGGCGGGCGCCTGAACTGGTCCTCCTTGATCATGACTACAACATTTTGCAGGCATCGTGACCTTTTTGAAACCTGCCAGTCCTCTGTCTCCCACTGCAAGGAACCCTCCCTCCTGGCATCATTCCCTTTGGTCGCCACGACGTGGTCCCGTACTGTTCTTCCGTGAAGAGGCTCGCTCGATCACGGCCTCATCTACCCCTCTCTCCCACCTGCGCACGACCGTTTACAGCGCCCGATCACGCCCAGCACCTAGCAACCTGCTTCGAACCCGGGAGCACTCGCGATAAGACGACACCATGAGGCCGCAGAAGCCGCAACTGAAGCAGCAGCACTCGGTTACGGCGAGAGACGCTGAGCTGTCTGCACAGTTCTCCAAGGCTTCCGTGTCCGACCTTCCTGCCCTCCAGAACCGCGCCGGCGACAGCACCAGCCCCTATGTGCAATCACATGCCTCCACGCCCGTCGCGTGGCAGCTGCTGGACGATGAGGCCGTACAGCGGGCTAAGAAGGAAAACAAGCTCATCTTTATGAACATCGGGTTCAAGTCATGCCATTGTAAGTCCCGCCCCAGAAACATGCGGCTTGGACAACGTGACTGACCTCGAGCGCCCACCCAGATTGCCGCCTGACTACGCGGGAGTCTTTCTCTGACCCCGAGATCGCCAAGCTGCTCAACAACTCCTTCGTGCCCATAATTGTTGACCGTGAGGAGCGCCCGGACATCGAAAACATCTACATGAACTACATACAGGCAATCAACGGCGCGGGCGGATGGCCCCTGAACGTCTTCCTGACCCCCGAGCTGGAGCCTGTCTTTGGCGGCACATATTGGCCCTCCCCCGGCACCGAGCTCATCGGCCCTGATGGTGAGGAAGTGGCCGAAGACGAGCGCATCGACTTCCTGGTGATCCTGCAGAAGATGAAAGAGGTCTGGCCACAACACGAGGCCCGGTGCCGGCAGGAGGCCAAGGAGATCGTGTCCAAGTTGCGCGAGTTCGCTGCCGAGGGGACTCTCGGCACGCGCGGAATAGCGACCTCCGGAACGGTGGGGGCCTCGAGCGCCGCCGTTCCGACCGATACCTCCGGCACGCCGATGGCAGGGGACTCAGATCTGGACTTGGACCAGCTGGAGGAGGCATACATGCACATCGCTGGCACTTTCGACCCAGTGAACGGCGGCTTTGGAATCGCGCCGAAGTTCCCCACCCCAGCCAAGCTTTCATTTTTGTTAAAACTCTCCAACTTCCCAAGCGTGGTGGCAGACGTCGTGGGGGACAAAGAGGTCGCGCAGGCGAAGCACATAGCGCTGCACACCCTGCGGAAGCTCCGGGACGGTGGTTTGCGCGATCACGTTGGTGGGGGCTTTCATCGATATGCTGTGACGGCGGACTGGTCGATGCCACATTTTGAGAAGATGGTCTCTGACAACGCGCTGCTGCTGGGCCTGTATCTGGATGCTTGGCTATCAACGGCAAAGGGACTCAAGAAAGAGGACGAATTTGCCAATATCGTTTTTGAGCTTGCAGAGTACCTGACCTCGTCGCCCGTCTTGCGGCCCGATGGTGGATTTGCCAGCAGTGAGGCAGCAGATTCGTACTACAGGAAAGGCGACACCCAAATGCGCGAGGGCGCTTACTACCTGTGGACCCGGAGGGAATTCGACGAGGTGTTCAAGGACTCTCCCACCGTGGGCGCCCTGGCCGCGGCACACTGGAATGTGTTAGGGCACGGCAATGTGGAGCGGGAGCAAGACCCAAATGACGAGTTCCTTAATCAAAATGTGTTGCACGCGGTGAAAGGTGCCGAAGAGCTCTGGAAACAGTTCGGCACCTCGTCTTCAGAGGCCAAGGAGTGGATCGAGACTGCGCGGTCGCGGTTGAGGACTCGTCGTGAGGCAGACCGAGTAAGGCCGGAGACCGACACGAAAGCAGTGACGAGCACAAATGCCATCGTCATCTCGGCGTTGGCCAGGACGAGCTCGGCTGTCAAGTCCGTTGACCCTGAGAAAGCCAACAAGTACTTGAACGCAGCCAGGTCGGCGGCAAAGTTCATCGAGACAAAATCCTGGGACGCGCAGGCAAAGCTGTTGTACCGGTCTTATTTTGATAAGCGAAGTTCAGCTCAGGGATATGCGGAGGACTACGCGTTCCTGATTGAGGCTTTACTTGACCTGTATGAGGCGACTGGTGAGGAAAGCTGGCTTGAATGGGCTGATGGCCTGCAGAGTAAGTCCGTCCACCTTCAACTGCTAATTCCAGAAGCTGACATGTTCTCGTCCAGAGCGACAAATCGAGCTCTTCTACGACGAGACGGTACCCAGCACATCGCGCCCAGTCACACCGATGGCGCACCACTCCGCTTGTGGAGGGTTCTACTCCACGGCAGACGAGGCATCACACGTCATCCTTCGCCTCAAGGACGGCATGGACACCGCACAACCATCCACAAACGCCGTGTCCACGTCGAACCTCTTCCGGCTGGGCTTTGTCCTCGGGGACGCGAACTACGTGAAGGTTGCCCACGAAACCATCAGCGCCTTCGAGGTCGAGGCCCTGCAGTATCCGTGGCTGTTTATCGGGCTGCTCAGTGGTGTCGTCACCGCGAGGCTGGGCGGCATAGTGTGGCTCTCTGCCGCCGGAGACGATGCAAAGAAGGAGGAGCGCCGGCGCAAGTTTTCTGAGCTCCCCAGGGCAGGCCTGAGAAGCTGGGTCTTCCCGAAGAAGGGCGGCGAGAAGGAGACATCGTGGCTGTTCGGCAAGAGAAACCAAGCTCTGGCTGGCTTGGAGGAGGGATCTTACCAGTTTGACGGGAAGTACAAGCTGTACAATGAGGCACAATCGGACTTGTTTGGGTCTTGATGTCGATCCTGGCTGCGCTGAAGAAGTGAATAGACGGGCGTTGTGTATGGGGTTTTGAAGGGGGCCTATGAGAATATTGGAAGGAGACTGGCCTGCCACTGCATTTACTGGGAGTTTCATCCATTCTGAGATGTTGGCTTGTTTGATGTATACTTACTTGTCTAAGCACGGAGGATATCGGAAACTGACTGGGGGTCTCTAGTATGTTGAAGGGGCCGGATGGAGACATTACTGACTATCCTCTCAAGAACTTCCATCCCAAATCTGATTCCATCAGCAAGTCAACTGGTTCGGGCAGTTCTAGCGTCAAGTTGCTCAACCTGAACCGTGGATGAAGCAGGGTGTGCAGTAGGCGGATTCTTCCTGGGTCCAAATTTATGGAAACATTCTTGAATGCGTCCCAGGCCAAAACGTCGGAGCGGTCTCTTTGGGAGATAAGGCATGTTTGAGAACTCCAACGACAAGGCACACCTCCACAACGCGTGAGAAACGATGCCGGCTCGGTAGTGTAAACTTGCTCCAAGTCATACCAAAAATTGCAGTTGGAGTTGGAATACCAAGTGGGGTCGAGTTCACAGCAACTACTGTGTGGGCTCCAATCTGAGCACATGCTCATACGTTCCACTAAGTCATCTGAGATCAATGATGCGGTCGGTAGTCTTCGGATTTCGGACGCCGCAGATTTCTGGCGCGAGTCCCTGACAGGGATAGCTGAGCTACGAGGACCTAGACCTGCTCTTGCTCCGATATAAGTTTCGCGTACCGTCCCGTAGTATCGCACCCGTAGTTTTACCAAGGGAAAAACAATCAGATTGACTTTCAGTCTCACAATGACGAACCTTCTCGTGGTCTTCGGAGCTACAGGCCAGCAAGGCAGCTCCGTGATTTCCAAGGTCCTCGAAGATGCCGAGCTATCAAAGACGTACAAAGTCCGCGGGCTGACCCGCGACCCTCTCAAACCTGATGCACACGCACTTTCAAAGAGAGGAGTCGAGGTGGTCCGATGCAACACTGACGACCGATCATCCATAAAAGCTGCCTTGCAGGGTGCGCACACCGTCTTCGGCATGACGGTCTCGCTGTACAAGCCCGGAGGGATGGAAGAGGAGCTTGCACAGGGCCAGGCCATCGCGGACGAGGCGGTAGCAGCGGGTGCACAGTTCCTTGTGTACAGCTCTGTGCCGAGCCCCAAGAAGATCTCGGGAGGAAAGTATCCCGTTGACTCGTTCGACGTCAAGGATCAGGTCAGAGACTATATATCTGGTCTCCCTATCAAGTCGGCGTTCTTCCTGCCTGGATGTACGTTGATTGGACCCTCATTTTCCTTTCCTTGTGAAGTCTAGAGAACAGCCACTGTGGTGCTGATCACTTTGTGGAAAGCCTTCATGCAGAATTTCCATACAAACATGGCCCCTCGGCCTGGGCCGGACGGCAATCCCACCTTCTGGGGGTTCGTCTCGCCAGAGACCAAGTATCCTCTAATCGACATTGCTGGCGACACGGGCAAGTTCGTAGGAGCTATCCTCGCCGAGCCAGACAAATACGCGGGCAAGGCGCTCGCCGGTGCCACGCGCTGCTACACCATGACGGAGATGGCAGAGATCATGGCCCGCTCGAGCGGCAAGAAGATCACGTACGCTCAGGTCCCGAAAGACGTCTTTGCCGGGTTCTTACCTGAGGCCAGCCGGCCAACTTTGCTCAACATGCTGTCGTACTTTGAGGAGTTTGGGTACTATGGGCCGGAATCTGAGCAGCTTGTCAAGGAGGCGGCACAGGCTGCGAAGGGGGCCCCGGCTGAATTTGAGGAGTACCTGAAACGGGAGCCGCTGCAGCTATGAGCAACTCGACATTTTTATTTTTCATGAGCCAAATCCATTTGGCATGATATCTGCGAAGCAACTGTGAGAGTCCAACTTCAAGAAATGGATGAGTTGAGTGCAGAAATAATTCCTGTCCAGGTGGGACGGCCCTGTAGGAAGCTGCCCACCCCTGGAGCTCAGCCTTGCAAGCGGACCCCCGGAGCTGCCATCATCACAAGCTTACAGGGCTTATCGATAGTTGGATAGCAGGGGTCAGGTCGATCCAAGATCTAGAATATCTTCCTTGCCCCGCCATTCCGGTTGCTTATCAAGCAAAAATTTAGAAATCAAACCACCATTCAAGGCGACAATCCCATCTAACCCTTCTGGCCTGTCGCCATAAATTTTGAGGCTGACTTCTCTGCGACTTGATCAACTTGGCCTTCATAGTCTACCTTTTTCAGAGCCAAAATATAAGAATTTCCAGCCAGAAACGCCGTCACAATGTCTTCGAAACCGCACAACGACCCCGCCTCTGATGAGGAGCCCGATGTCGTCGACATGGAGGAAGTCGCCGAGGAGATCCCAACAGAGAACGCGGATGGGGACATAGACATGTCCGAGCCCGACGACGACGAGGGGGAAGAGCTCCAACTCGTGAACGACTCGGTCGCATACTTCGACTCTCACAAGGACTCCGTCTTTGCCATCGCCCAACACCCCACGAACCCAAACATCATAGCTACCGGCGGCAGTGAGGGAGATTCTGACGACGCCCCGGGAAAGGGATACGTATTTGTGGTCCCTGAGATTGCGCAGAATGATGGGCCCGTGCTGCCACCAAGCTTCGCCGCCGACCCGCAGGCCGCCGCGAGGGAGATGGCCAGCCAGAAGGAGAACCTCCAGATCCAGCCCGTCTTTGCGATCGATGGACACACAGACTCGATCAACTCGCTGGCATTCACATTACCAAGCGGAGAGTTCCTCGTTTCGGGCGGTCTAGATGGGCGGCTGAAGGCATACAAGGTTGACGCGTCAAAACCAAGCTTCACATTCGTCGGCGAGAGCCAGGAAGTCCCCGAGATAAACTGGTTGGCGCCGTGCCCCAGCACCGATTACCCCAACTCCATCGCCCTGGGAGCCTCGGACGGTTCCGTCTGGGTGTATACGATCGACCTCTCGGATGCCACAACGCCCCTCCAGATTGTCCAGACCTTCTTCCTGCACACCTCGAGCTGCACGGCCGGCGCGTGGACACCCGACGGAAGCTTGCTTGCCACCGTGGACGAGGAGAGCAGTCTGTATGTGTGGGACGTGTGGGGGCTCGCGGCTGCGAAGGGCCACGCGAGTGACAACGGTCAGACCGTGGTGTCGCTCACGCCCACGGATCAGAGATTCGCTGTGGAAGGCGGTCTCTTCTCTGTCGCTATTGAGCCGAGAGGAGGGTACCTGGCCGTCGGCGGAGCTGGAGGAGCCATCAGGATCGTCGGCCTGCCAAGGCTCACCGACCAGACGGCTGGGGCCACAGCACAGGCAGGTTCGAAAGCGTCAAAGGCCAAGGGCGCCAAGGCAGGGGCAACCCGGGGTGCTGGTGCCGAGGCGCAGGCAGGTCAGATCCTGGCAGCGTTACAAGTGCAGGCCGACGGTATCGAGACTCTGGCGTTCGCTCCTGCTTCCGCAACGGTGCCCCTGCTAGCTGCTGGCTCCGTGGACGGCAGTATCACAGTGTACGACCCAAGCCGGACGTTCTCTGTGCGGCGACACATCCAGGGTGCGCACGACGAATTCAGTGTCGTCAAGGTCGAATGGGTGAAGCAGGGGCACACGACGGGGCCGGCAGCAGCACAACAGCAGTGGTTGCTGACGAGTTGTGGTATGGACGGCGTCGTGAGGAGGTGGAACCTCCAGGGTGCAAACCCTACTCAACACGTTCCCAATGCAACTGTCGCAGGTCTGGAAAAGGAGTGGAAGGGTCACCGGGGAGATGGCGAGGGTGGCGGCGTGTTGGGTTTTGTGCAGGGGCTTGATGGCAAGAGGGTCGTCACGGCAGGTGATGATGGAATTGTGCTGGTGTTCCAGGCATAGTCGGCAGAAAGTGAGCCTGGGTCCGTTCAAAAAGCCGCACTATTTTTTTCCTGGGCTCATGCTTTCATCCAGCATTCTCGATTGTATCTAAAGAGCAGCAGCTGAGCGTTGAAAAGACCCATGCACTCACATAATCAACAGAACACCGAACTGCTTAATTCGGGTCCCGCCTACGACGTTTTCACGGATTATCAAGTGCTTCGTGCATCTTTCTTGACCATCCTTGCAATCCCCGAAGGATGAATTTCCATTCGCCAACCAGCATCTGTACCACACACCCGGCAGGAGCCGACTAGGAGATGATGTTGGAGAGCCAATGTGGTTTTCTCATCAGGCGCGATCCGCTGAAGACCACTCCTTCCGTTGACTCTACTCAAAACAAACATACCCGGCGTGGCCCGGAACAGCTGTTTAAAAGAGAGGGCGACAGCACAGAGGAAATCTTGCAGATGAAAGTCAAGGACGACATTCGGAAGGGCCTTCTCAAGCTCGCATGGAATGTCATGTCCGACGAGATCAAGTCCAGTCGGGAAGAGAGCAGCGACGAGATCAAGTCCAGTAGCGAAGAGAGCAGCGACGAGATCGAATCCAGTCAGGAAGAGAGCAGTGCTCCTGAGTGAGATTTGACAGGCATTCACTGATGGGCTGATCAGAGGATATTCAACACAATGACTACAACTGGAGCAGGATATCGACCAGACAGGCACTGGAACGCAGCGAGTGATTCATCAGCATTGTCCTCAGATTTGTGGGACTGAGCGGATATTCTTTTGGGAGCCTGGCCACGGTAAGAAGACATCAAATATTCTTGGAGGTCCCGAGAGAATGTGGTCTATGTTATTTGCTAGGCCGGATTCTGAAGGACTTGATCAGAAATACACACGTGAATCAGAACACAAAAATCATCTTATTACATTTCCCTTTTTCCAATATCGACACTAAAATCAACATACTTAGGTACCTTCAGCTTCCAGGAGAGCATTCTCAGGAGACGGTCTCTGCACAGTGTGCTCAGCTTTGGAGAATTCGGAACAGGGCCCTGGGCTTTGCCAAGGCTGAATTCGGAGGCCCCTGTCAACATTCATTGGCCGAAAGCAACCTTGCTCGTTCTTTCCGGAGGGGCCGCCAATTGTCTTCCAACAAAATTTCCGGCCATTGGGTGCCCAATCCAAGACATTCAAACACCTGCCCTCAACGGTGGGTCTCTCCCATTGATGCATACTGAGACAAAGACCAAGTCTGCATTTGTTGGAACGACTAACGTGTGGCCTTGGGGCTCAGATCATGCCACAACCTTTCAGTTGACTGAGACTTTGCAGTTATGTCTTGTGAGTTCCTTTATGGTCCGAACTGGAGAGAGACTGGACCTTCGCTCATATTTGCATATTGATCCAGTGTCTCGAAAGAGAGGCCAAAGGGGCCTGTTTCGAATTATCGTCGCAGGGAGCTCTCCGGTATGGATAGCTTCGGGTACATGTGCCTTCCCAGAGCTAGATGTGAGCCTAGCTATGGGAAGGCAGCAACCCGTGGACCCTTTGGGTTTTTAATCTGTTGGGGTCTCTACCAGAAGCTCACATTGTCCATGCATCCACTGGGCACACAGCAGAGCCTTTGTGTCGGACTCTGGCTCGACAATTTGAGGTCTATCTCCCAGCTCCGAAAAATCACAACACCTGGGCACCTGCCAGCTCGGCCAGACTATTACAAGGGTGGGCAATACATCAGCTATTCTTCGTCAGCGCCAAAATACCTAGGTAGGTATGCTAATTCATGCTTCAAGTATTTGCCAAACTAATATTCCTGCAGAGCCAAAAAATGTCATCATCAATCCACGGAGATTCGGATCATGACGATCACTTCAATACCTTGGTCTCGTCATTGATTCCAATGGTGGACAACCTACTCAACGAGACGTGGGCTTTTGTGGCGGGCAACAATACGGGAGGCAGAGATGCCGAATTCTCAGCTAGGGCCGTCGAGTTCTCATCCCAGCTCACGGAAATCAGCTTTCGTTTGAGCGACATGAAAGCCAAAATCGACACAGAATGCAACCTTGAAGACCAGATCCGTCAAGTTTGCGAGGACATCAGAGATCATCGTGATGGTCTCATGACTTGGCTCCAAAGTCCTGAATTTGCTGACACACTCGAGGACGCTTGCCTTGCTGGTGACTTGGATTTCGCCATCTTCGTTGACTTGCAGGCCAAGGCGGTCCGTAGGTGCTGTGGGCTGTCGGTTTTTGATGAATTGATGTACAGGATGCGCCTCGCCGACAGTCTTGGGAGGATGAAGATCTACGTCAGACAATACGCGGATGCCATTCTGGAGCTGATTGTCTTGAACGACAGGCTTCATAATGGAAAATTGGCATCACTAAAGCGCCACCAGCAAGATCTGAATATGCTCTTGTTAGGAGCTGCGGATACCGTCAGGAGAGCTTGAGGGAAGACCTCAAGCTGGACTGTATGGAGCCTTCAGCACAGATTCATGCTAACGTTTTGCGTTAGAGAGCTGTTCAAGAATTCTCTTGTACATGCCTAATGGACGGAAAATATCACGGAATGGCCAGCAAGTATCTGCATCAACGCGTCATACGATGGTGCCCCCAAAAATGTTTGGCTCTGGAGATAACTTGTCTCACAGGAGCAGCAACATTTCCTGTGCCCACGGGAGCAGCTGCAAGGCGGATAGGAGACACTGATGGGACAGCGCTTACTTTAGAGGCTGGATAGCTTCTTCGTGGCTGTTCCTTCAAGAGGACACGGTCCTCAATATGTGGCCGCTGTGACCAAGGACACAATTCTTTCCCAGACTCGTACCACTTGGGACTGCAGCTGAATTAGCCTGCCAGTTGAGAATTGGCACAGTCTTTGACTTCTACACAAGATCTTCGAAGCAGATACTACCCCGCGATGAGCTTTCATACAGACTGGTCGCTATCGAAAAAGATTAGACGTCTGCCTAGGTCACAACAACTCCCCCTGGAGCCACACCTACTACACGTCGCTTTCTTCTTCAACAGACTTGAGACACAGCAAGCGCCCACATCCAGGAAATAAAGCACTGCATCAATCAGCTCTCCTTCAATACATCGTGCTTCAGATACAGCTTTCAGGGAAAGACCTGACCAGCACTACCTGGTATGTTTGCAGCCCGATATCCCTTCAAACGCGTCTTGTACTGATTAATGTGTCAACAGACCGCGTCCACTCACTCTACTCGCCGTTCTCTGCGCTCGATTTCTTTCAAGAAGCAATACAAGAAATTCAATCAAGATGCCTCCCCGTTCTTCTGTCACCGCGTTCGACCTGGGTTACCGCTCTGGAAACTCTCGTAGATTCCTTGACCAAGTGGATAGTAAGCCATTCCAGAACTCGGTTGCATTGTCAATCAACTCCAATGACTTCTAGTATCTAACAAGTCTGAAAATAGTGGGGATCAATATGGGAGGTCTTGTCCGCCCGAACATGCAGGCTCTCGCGGCAGAGCAGATCCAGCAGCAGCGCCTCCTTGCCAGCCTGCGACTCAACCACGAGACCACGGAGCTCGACCTGAACGACTTTTTGAACGAGGAAAAGGATTTAAGGAACACGCTCAACAAGCTTCAGCGAAATCTCACTAATCACATCGAGCTCATGGAGGATGCCTGGGAGAGACGTTATATCAGCGTCGCCATCGGATACCAGCTGACCATCAAACACCTTCGCACCGAGCTCGCCGTTCGTTTCAGAGACTTGAACCAGAAGGCCATGGCTCTGATGGAATTGATCAAGACAACTCACCAGAAGTTGTCTGCCATTGAGTTTGACATCGTCCGCACGGAGGTTCGCCTCCGTGTGATTCAGTCGCAGCTTCGTCCTGTTCGCACCCTCGGTGACGCGCTGAACGCTGCTTGAGGAAGATTCCATGTCACACAGGAGATGGAACATGGAAAAAGAGTCTCTAGTGGCTGCGACCAGAGGCGTGTTCATACATACAAAGTGCCCAGTTTTCAGTCGGGAAAGGCTTTTACGCCGAGATATGGCACGAGGGATGACTGATAAATAGCCAGAGGATACCCGGATACAATACTTGGAAGAGTCTCCAGTCCCTATAATGCTTACAATTCATCTCCACTCTGATAGTGTCTGTCCGAGAACTTTCCAGTTCACCAACGGACTCATGTGTCTGTCTACACGAACACCACACAATTTGAGCTTCATTCATGTGTTTCGCCGGAGGTCCAAAGCCGATGAGTTATTTTCGGCATCCATGACGTCTCTCGCATTACTCACTGCCTGAAAAGACTGATAGCCCGGCCTGGGCGGGTCTCACCTGGGCATAATGGGTCAAAAGTCGCTCAGTGACTGCTCCGGATAACTCTTGCATTCTTTGATCAGTGCACAACTGCTCAGAGCAGGGCCCATCGTCCAATCAACAAACATGATGCTGACAGACAAATCAGAGTGGATCAAGAGCCTTTTGAATGTGTGACAGTATTAGCTCTAAACTTCAGCCAAATACCAATCCCACACCAAGCAGTGGGTAGAGCTTTCCAAAGATAAGCAAGCAGTGTCCAAACCAGGGACTAGGGCATGCGCAGGAGTCAGACACAGCTTAGACGTTCAACGTTTTTTAGAGTGCTCCCGAGGTCCTGTAGGTGGCCGGATCACAGCCGATGGACTAGGTATTCACAACATTTGTCAGTATTACATTTTAGATGGTATTATGCTGAGTCCATCCAAGCTGGTATACTAGTTGGATAGTATCTGTTGTAATAAAGGAAGGAATGATAGGCACCTGCTGCAGCACTTAGCCAAAGCCCTCCTTCAGAGGGCTTCCCCTCTAGATTCTAAGCAGAACAATACCAATATATATGATCATTACCCCTATATATATACATATAATCCTACCAATACTAATCAATAATCTCTTAAATTATAAATAATAAGATGGAAAAGGTATATTAATAAGGATTTCCCTATTAATATATATCCTTCTTAACAATTATATATTATATAATAGCTTAATCACTTCTAAGCCTTTCTATTTTAAACCCTTAAATATCAGCTATAAAGATCACTTAGCATTTTAACTTTCCTTATAACCCTTATATATTTATCATCACCTAAACCAATATACATTATTTATATATAAGTTTTATACTTAAAAATATTTAAAATTAACTTAAAAATACCTTAGATTTAACCTTAAATAGCTATAAGCTGCTTTTCCCTTAACTATTTAACTATTAATATCTATAATATTTATAATTATTATAAGGGGTTAGCTTATAAATAATATATCATTATAATGAGCTATAGATTATAATAACTTCCCTATATATTAGCTGGTAAGCTAGTGATTAATATTAATACTTGCTGCTAATCCTTCTTATAAAGCTTTTAACTTTCTTTAATAATATTAACTTCTTAAGCTTCATTATTACTTTATTAAATCTATTCATTTAAGCTATATATTTAAATATCTCCTTATATATAATAAATATTAATATATAATAATCGCTATTATAATACTCCCTTTATTTAAAATATAGCTTTAATTAAATATATTAATAAAGATATTAATAATAAGGGTATGAACCTTATTAAAGGTTATAAGTTAAATACCTTATTAATTAATTACTTAATCCTTAACTTAGCTTATTATAAATATATTAAAGTAAAACTTTAATTTATACCCTTATTATAAGATACCTTAATTAAATATCTTATTATAAACTTTATAAGCTATTTAATAAGTTATAATTAATAAAACTTATATAATAATAATTTATTTTATATATATTAAAAGGATTTTATAATATAGATAAAAGATATATTTATAAAATTATTACCTTTATATAAATAGAT